>CM065599.1:38871092-39471092 GCA_033119425.1 Bufotes viridis
AATAGGGTTCAGTGTATATAATAGTACATTATATATTTTGTTATATATATTGATATATAATAGGTTGTATATAATGTATATAATAGTACAGTATATATATTTTTGTATATATGTATATATGACAGGGTGCAGTATATATAATACTATAGGATATATATACATAATAGCGTGCATTGTATATAATAGTACATTATATATATTGATATATAATAGGTTGAATATACTGTATATAATAGTACAGTATATATATTTTTGTATATATGTATATATAGCAGGGTGCAGTATATATAATACTATAGGATATATATAATAGGGTGCATTGTATATAATAGTACATTATATATGTTATATATATATATTGATATATAATAGGTTGTATATAATGTATATAATAGTACAGTATATATATTTTTGTATATATGTATATATGACAGGGTGCAGTATATATAATACTATAGGATATATATATAATAGGGTTCATTGTATATAATAGTACATTATATATATTGAAATATAATAGGTTGAATATACTGTATATAATTGTACAGTATATATATTCTTATATATATGTATATATAGCAGGGTGCAGTATATATAATACTATAGGATATATATAATAGGGTTCATTGTATATAATAGTACATTATACATATTGATATATAATAGGTTGAATATACTGTATATAATAGTACAGTATATATATTTTTGTATATATGACAGGGTGCAGTATATATAATACTATAGGGTATATATAATAGGGTGCATTGTATATAATAGTACATTATATATATTGATATATAATAGGTTGTATATAATGTATGTAATAGTACATTATATATATTTTTGTATATTTGTATATATGACAGGGTGCAGTATATATAATACTATAGGATATATATAATAGGGTGCATTGTATATAATAGTACATTATATATATTGATATATAATAGGTTGTATATAATGTATATAATAGTACAGTATATATATTTTTGTATATATGTGTATATATAACATGGTGCAGTATATATAATACCATAGGATATATATATATATATATAACAGGATGCACTGTATATAATAGTACATGATAAATATTATATATATTGATATATAATAGGTTGAATATACTGTATATAATAGTAGAGTATATATATTTTTGTATATATGTATATATAGCAGGGTGCAGTATATATAATACTATAGGATATATATAATAGGGTTCAGTGTATATAATAGTACATTATATATATTGTTATATATATTGATATATAATAGGTTGAATATACTGTATATAATTGTACAGTATATATATTTTTGTATATATGTATATATAGCAGGGTGCAGTATATATAATACTATAGGATATATATAATAGGGTGCATTGTATATAATAGCACATTGTATCTATTGTTATATATAGTTGATATATAATAGGTTGTATATAATGTATATAATAGTACAGTCTATATATTTTTGTATATATGACAGTGTGCAGTATATACAATAATATAGGAGATATATAACAGTGTGCAGTATATATAATACTATAGGATATATATAATAGGGTGCAGTGTATATAATAGTACATTATTATATATCAATATATATATAACAATATATAAGTTGTATATAATGTATATAATAGTACAGTATATATCTTTTTGTATGTATGTATATATAACAGGGTGCAGTATATATAATACCATAGGATATATATAACAGGGTGCAGTGTATATAATAGTACAGTATATATAAACAGGGAGCAGTGTATATAATAGTATAATATATATATATATATATATATATATATATATATTAGAGTGCAGTGTATATCATAGTACAGTATATATATATATATATATATATATATATATATATATATATATATATATATATTAGGGTGCAGTGTATAGTATATATATAGTGACACAGTGAGAGGTTTGGTGATTAAAAAAAACTGTTATTTTCCTCTCAGCCTGTGCTGCTGGGTTGATTTTAAGTGCTGGTCCGGGTTTTTGGTTAATACCTAGCTGCCTTCAAAAGACAGCTGGGTTTATGCTAAGCTGAAATAAAAAATTCTGGAGGTCCAGCAAAATATTCAGCTGTATCTTCTTTATTGTGGTGAAGTTTGTTACAACTTGTAGTGCATATATTCACAACAGATTCACACCGTCAACGCGTTTCGAACAAAGTTCTTATTCATGACTAAGTTTCCTCCGCTAAAACACACCTTTATACTAGTTTGATGACTTGAGCTTCACCTTCATCAGTCATGTGGAAGGGAGCGTTCACCTGTATTTCATTAGTGCCAAGGAGGTTAGAGGCGTTTACTCAAACATTTACATACACATGGAGCACTTTGGAAAAATCCATAATAAAGTGACATTTAAAATATTGGCATCTATATTGTACCCCATTATGAATAGGTGTTTGAGATCCATAGAGATGTCTGTATTAACATTAGCAGTTCATTTATATCTTCTGCGTTTTCGTTGCTATCAAGATTCAAACTTAAACAAACGCAGGCTGTGTGAACGGCTCCTTATGGAGTGATTGCTATGAACACATACCCATTCATAGTTGGGGTATATAAAGGATGGCAATAACGAAAATAGTGTGACCATAAACTAAAATGAGATCTTCTTTACAAGCAGTAGTGGATAGTTTGTATTGACACAACGACTGTATGCTCGGGGAAAAAAACGAAAAAAAAAACTTAGTCATGAATAAGAACTCTGTTCGAAACGCGTTGACTGTGTGAATCTGTTGTGAATATATGCGCTACAAGTTGTAACAAACTTCACCACAATAAAGAAAATACAGCTGAATATTTTGCTGGACCTCCATAATTTTTTATTTCTGCAATCCACGGTAGCTTGCCGCATGGTCCGTGCATGAGGGATCCCAGTGGGGACACTATACAGCAGGTGAGCTGGATATACCTTTCTCTATATATGTTTATGCTAAGCTCTCTCTCTGTGTGTTTGGGAACTGAGCCCTGTGCTGGGCTGAAAAGCTGAGACCTGTGTGTCAAGAGAGCAGGCCATCTAAAGGCTGCCAGTGGACTTTTTGTGTTGCCAAACATTCAGCCAGGTGTGAACTGACACCTAGGATTCCAGGTGAACTTTGTTTCTGTTTTGCTGTGCAAGATCAAGCACCAACACTTTTGTTTTCTGTGTGTGAACATGCACCAAGCCTGAAAAGTGACTGTTGTGCCTAAAGTGAGAATAAACACTGCAGATTGATTTACAATGTGTTTTTGCCTCTATACTGCACCCGCCTACCTTGTCTACCAGAGCGAGTCCCCACAATATATATATATATATATATATATATATATATATATATATATATATATATATAACACGGAGCAGTGTATATAATATTATAGTACATATAACAGGGTGCAGTGTATATAATAGTACAGAGGAGTGCGTTGCGGGACGGAAGTCCGCTCCCAGCAGAAGTGCGAGTCAGGCAGTCAGCGGCTGAAGCAGTAGTGGGGGCTCTTGTCTCCTCACATGGTGGAAGCCAGTGTCCTGATAGATAGTCCAGCAGGTAGTGTGTGTGTGTGTGTGGTGACTCCTCTGGGTGAGCTGTCAGCTATGCTCTCATGTCAGGCTTCAGCTCTGCTCCTTCTCCCTGGTGCTGAAGCTAGGAGTGCTGCCAGGTTCCAGCCACTCACCCTCCATGAATGGGTGGGGGGGGGGGGGGGTTGCCCTGTTATGGCATATACATTAAAGGGATATACCATACTGGGGTAGTGAATCCCTTTAATGTACACGACATACTGGGGCAGTGAATCCCTTTAATGTACATGCCATACTGGGGTAATGAATCCCTTTAATGTACATGCCATACTGGGGCAGTGAATCCCTTTAATGTATATTATACATTAAAGGGATTCACTGCCCCAGTATGGCGTGGCTGCCCCCTACAGTATAACGTCTCCTTTTGGCCTCCGCCCCCATACAGTATAACGTCTCCTCATGGCCCCCACCCCCATACAGTATAACATCTCCTTGTGGCACCCACCCCCATACAGTATAACATCTCCTTGTGGCCCCCGCCCCCATACAGTATACCGTCTCCTTGTGGCCCCCGCCCCCATACAGTAGAACGTCTCCTGGTTGCCCCTGCCCCCATACAGTATAATATCTCCTTGTGGCCCACGCGGCCCCGCCCCCATACAGTAGAAGTTCAGGACAAGTAGATTGTCATGAGGGACAAGTAGATTGAGCCCCCACTTTAGTCCTTCGACAAGTATTTTTTACAAAAATTTCCACACCCCTGTAAAATAAATAAATATATTTATATATATATACACATATACACACACACACTATTATATACACTGCACTATGATATATATATCTATATCAGGGTGCACTGTATATAATCGTAATATAATATATATATATTATATATATATTATATTACGATTATATACAGTGCACCCTGATATAGATATATATCATAGTGCAGTGTATATAATAGTGTATATATATACACACACACACACTATTATATACACTGCACCATGATAGATATAGAGAGATAGATATAGAGATATATATATATATATATATATATATATATAGGTGTAGTGTGAATAATAGTACAGTATATATATAACAGGGTGCAGTGTATATAATCGTATAGGTATATAAAGCAGGGTGCAGTATATATAACAGTACAGTATATACATTTTTATATTTATATTTGTATATAACAGGGTGCAGTGTATATAATAGTACAGTGTGTATATATATATATATATATATATATATATATATATATATTAGGGTCAAGTGAATAATATTATAGTATTGTTAGGCAATAAGCTCCCATCCGGGGGGTATTCACACAAGGATCTTCACCATACAAGGCTTTAAGGTCCAAACGGTGCGATTATTATAGCAGCCGCACCAACTAAACAATACAAATCAAAACCTACCGGTCTGGGTTCTAACTAAACATTAACAGTGTGTCCCAGGCTATGCGATACAGTTCATACCTGGAGCACAATGCGGCTTTTCCCAGTGTTACAGTCCCTCAGCCTCTCAGGCTGTAATAAGGCCTGTATCTTTATTGGGGGAGTGTGGCCCAGTAGTCCTCCTGTCTCCGGCCTCGTGACCCTTCAGCCCAGGCATCACGGCGTCCCCAAATGTGCTGGCTACACCTAGCCGCGTGGCCCCTCAACCAGCCTGGCTGAGACCACACAGACAGAACCAGTCCCAGGCCTGTGTCTGCAAAGCAACTTCCCCAGAGCCTCCATGTCTCTCCTTCAAAGCACCTCCCTTGAATGACACAGAGGGAGGTGCTTTATCCAATCCTGATACCTCCAGCTCTCCCATCTGTGGTGGAATAGGGGTGTGGACAGCACTATCCACCCCTTCCTTAAGGCTGGGAACACACCTAGGCGTTTTTGGATCAGGCGTTTTTTTGAGCGTTTTTTCAGCGGAAAACGCGCGTTTTTTTAGGCGTTTTTGTATTTTTGCAACGCGCGTATTTGGGGCGTTTTTTGATTGACAGCTTACAGTTTGCAGAAAAAAAGATTCCCCACCCAGCAAAGGTGGGTGCAGATTCTGCCTTTCTGCTGGGTTTTACTACAAAAACGCGCGATCATATGCGCGTTTTTGAAGCGGAAAACGCGCATATTTTCTTATATGCGCGTTCCCATGCTTTTCAATGGGTGCAAACGCTTGGGCAAACGCCCCAAAGAAGCTCATGCACAAGCGTTTGCGTTTGGCGTTTTTCTGCGCGTTCAAACGCGCAGTAAAACGCTCAAGTGTGAACCATGTCCATTGGAATACATGGGTTTTCACTTGTTGTGCGTTTTTCAGCGCGTTTGAACGCGCTGAAAAACGCTCAGGTGTGTTCCCAGGGTAACAGTAACCAGAGTGAAACCTGTCACTGTGTCTCCTTTGTTCAAACCCGTGAGGTCCAACACATGTATCATCATGGGGGCTGGTGAGAGGGTATTTCCATTAATTACAGTTTTCCCGTTGTTCTGCCATATCCATGCCAGCAGAGCCCAGTTTATCACAAACACCTTGCTCACAAATTGGCCACTTATCCCGTCAGTTACCACCGACGTCTCCTGGTTGCCACTAGCAACCACCTTGGTGTCACCAGGCATAGAGGTAGCAAGCTCACCCTCAGCAGTTAACAATGCTCTTACATCAACCAACATGTTTTCACCATACACCTTGTTACCACCAGGGGGAGCTTCTCCCCTGACCACAACCTGCAATAGAAACGGCATGTCATCAACATCATGTTTTCATTATGCACTGCAGCCAACTGGGCACTTTTACTTTGCACCCTAGGGGTACCACTGTTTTCCCTTTCTGGTACGTGTGGTACACTTTATAGCACTACCACACTTTAGCCTGTGGGTTCACCCAGCTGTATACTCTCAGCAGTGACATTCTTATCATAAACCTTTTTATCACCAGGGGGCGCTTCTTCCCTGCCCCCCACCTGCAAGGGAAAAGGCATGTCACCACATTCACATAACATCACGTTTTCACTTTGCACTTTAATTGGCCGGTCATGTTTACTCTGCACATCCTTGACACTATTGGTGTCACTTAAAGGGACAGGTACAGATTCCGCAGCAATTTCGCCACTTGCTGCCGAAGTGTTTCCCCACAGCCCCATGCAAAAAGGAAACCACTGCCCCACTTCACTTCATGAACGAGCACTTTCCCAGCAAGCCCATGAGTCTCAGTTCTCACTAGAATCCTAATCTAAGTGAGAGCCACTGGACAGTTCATGCTATCCTCATGAATGTCCCGCACAAAGTTCCCAGCCACCGGGCCAATATGATCCAGGCTTCCCTGGCTCTCCGCTTCCAACAACTACTGGACTGGACTGCCATACACCACAATGTCGCACATTATCGGCGCAGTCTTTAGTCTCGGTGTCTACACACTGACCGGCTCGGCAGATAGGCACTGCCGCTGGCCCACATCACCACTTAGGGACTCCGAGGCATTAGGGCACCAGTCAGCAACTTGCCCAACCTCCAGAGCCTTGCTCACTGTCACTTTATCTGCTGTATAAGAAACAATTTGAATGCTCTTACCCACAGCCATCAGGGTCTTGGCGCTACTAAGTGCTGCATGCACGTCTCCACAGCCACCATCCTTATTCTCCAGGATATCAGGAACCTCCCAGCCTTGGTTCCGGGTCACACGAACACACACAGGCTCCTTAGTTTAGTTGTTGTCATAGGAAACACCTTGACTCCAGTCTCCTTCCGGACGGTCAGTCCAGCCGCACACTTTAGAACTTTATACTCAGTTGCAAGGAATATAGGAACTCCTGAGAATCGCACCGCTCGCCATCTCTTTATCTTCCCGACGGTTGCCCTTGGCAATGGCATATCTTGGCTTGTCTTCTGGAACTCCCAACACACCATTGACCTCTGGTACTTTTGCACAGTGACCATACAGCGTCGAGTACCCTCTCCTCAGTAGTGATGAGCGGCAGGTGCCATATTCGATTTCGACGAAATTCGCGAATATTCGAATGAATATTCGTTTCATATTCGTCGAAATCGAATATTCGTCATTTTTTCTAGTTATCGCGATTAACATGCGATTTAAATAATCGCATATTGCGATTTGTACTTAAGGCTACTTTCCTATTGGTTTCATATCTAGAATTAGCGAGGATGACGAATATGACGAATGTATTCGTCTATTCCTCAAAACGAAGATAACGAAGTATTCTACATCTTCGTTTTAGCTACCTATTCGTCAACTTCGCTAATTCTAGCAATCAAATAGGAAGGTTGACTATAGAGACAGCTGTGTTAAATTCGCTATGCGATTTTTTTTATTTATTTTTTTAATAAATAGAATACTTATAATAATTTTATCAAGTAATATAATTATTGTATTAAAAAAAAAAAAAAAAAATCGCATAGCGAATTTAACACAGCTGTCTGGTAAGTCAACCTTCCTATTTGATTGCTAGAATTAGCGAATAGCGAAGTTGACGATGACGAGACGAATAGGTAGCTAAAACGAAGATGTAGAATACTTAGTTATCTTCGTTTTGAGGAATATGACGAATACATTCGTCATATTCGCTATTCGCTAATTCTACCAAGCCAACCATAACTTCTGTGCTCATGGAGCGTCCCCATCACCATGGGAACGTCTCCATATACTAAAATGTACTGTCGGATTTGAGGAATTACGTTGAAATCGCAATGCGATTAATTCAAGTTATATTAATCGCATTGCGATTTCAACTTAGAGCTGGGTTTATAATGGGTCAGCTTGCTAGAATTAACGAAGTTAACGAATATGGAATATAGCAGCAGTGCTAAGTTGAAATCGCAATGCGATTAATTTAACTTAAAGTATTCGCATTGCGATTTCAACTTAGCACTGCTAGTGCATAGCTATACTCCATATTCGTTAATTCTAGCCTATGTAAGATAGCAGTGCTAAGTTGTAATCGCAATGCGATTAATATAACTTGAATTAATCGCATTGCGATTTCAACCTAATTCCTCAAATCCGACAGTACATTTTAGTATATGGAGATTCTCCCATGGATGGGGACGCTCCACATGAGCACGGAAGTCGGCAGAAGCGGCAACGGGCACTGACTAGAGCAGCCAGGAATCCTCAGGACAGGTAAGAACTACTTTTGGGAAGTAGGAAAGAAAAAAATATAACTAAAAAAAAAAAAAAAAAAAAAAAAAAAAAAAAACACGAATATTCGAAATAGCGAATTTATAGCGCTATATTCGAAATATTCGCGAATTAGCGAAGTGCCGATATTCGCTAAAAAAAATTCGCTTTTTGAATATTCGCGCTCAACACTACTCCTCAGGGCCAGCTGCGGCTGTGCCTCCAAAGCCTCCCGCTCTAGATGAAAGCACAGCAATTTCCATGGGGTATATCCCATCTCCTTGGCCAGGCTTTCTCGCCCTTTTACATGCGACAACCGTCTGGCATATTCCTCCATGAGACCCATGGCACCAGACTCTCAGCATACAAGTCCCTTTAGTCAGAGACCCCAATTTTTTTTTCCCACAGGTCAGTCTCTATAAATTAGGGTTGCTGGCGCTTTAAGCTCCACACAGCAAATGCTTTGCAATACAGCAGCACCTGCTCTTTCTGCCTTGTAGTTGCCCCCAGCATCACTTTTCCTTTTTTCCAGCAGAGACTACTGCCCGCATCCGACACCAAATGTAAGGGATAAGCTCTCCTCCGGGGGGCATTCACACAAGGATATTCACCATATACGGCTTTAAGGTCCAAACTGTGCGTTTATTATAGCAGCTGCACCAACAAAACAATACAAATCAAAACCTACCCGTCTGGGTTCTAGCTAAACATCAACCATGTGTCCCTAACTCAGGCTATACGATACAGTTCATACTTGGAGCCCGGTGTGGATTTTCCCAGACTTACAGTCCCACAGCCTCTCCAGCTATAATAAGGCCTGTACCTTTATTGGGGGGAGTGTGGCCCAGTAGTCCTCCTGTCTCCAGCCTCGTGACCCTTCAGCCCAGGCATCACAGCGTCACCCAATGTTCTGGCTACACCTAGCCGCGTGGCCCCTCAACCAGCCTGGCTGAGACCACACAGACAGAACCAGTCCGAGGCCTGTGTCTGCAAAGCAACTTCCCCAGAGCCTCCATGTCTCTCCTTCAAAGCACCTCCCTTGAATGACACAGAGGGAGGTGGTTTATCCCATCCTAATACCTCCAGCTCTCCCACCTGTGGTGGAATAGGGGTGTGGACAGCACTATCCACCCCTTCCTTACCAGTAACCAGAGTGAGACCTGCCACTCTCTCACAGGATATATATAATGGGGTGCAGTGTATATAATAGTACTGTTTGTATATATCAGGGCAGTGGCGTAGCGTGGGTTGCCAGCACCCGGGGCAAGCCAAGTATTTCGCCCCCCCAACATGTGACCACGCCCCTTTTTTTTTTTACAAATAATGCAGTAGATGTGACCTGCAGTCCTACGTAACACCACAGATAACACAGTGATTGAGTACAGACAATGTAGTAGATGGGTGTGAGGCCCCAGAATTCTGAACTCTCACAGTGTGACCTGAAGTCTGGGGCCGGACTGCGGCAGTGTAGGCCAAATTCTATATCCAGCCCCCCCCCCCCCCCCCAAAAAAAAAAAAGATATTTGGATGGACATAACGTACATAGCTATGAAAAATACAGTAGAAAACAGCACCATACCTGTTACATCCAGTGACATCGCCTGTAGAGATGGCCCGAACTATCCGCCGGCGAACAGTTCCCGGCGAACATAGCTTGTTCGCGTTCGCCTCTGCCGGGCGAACATATGCGATGTTCGGTCCGCCCCCTATACATCATCATTGAGCAAACTTTGACCCTGTACCTCACAGTCAGCAGACACATTCCAGCCAATCAGCAGCATACCCTCCCTCCCAGACCCTCCCACCTCCTGAACAGCATCCATTTTAGATTCATTCTGAAGCTGCAGTCTTAGTGAGAGGAGGGAGAGTGTAATTGCTGCTGATTTAATTGGGAAATTGATAGCTAGGCTAGTGAATTCAGTGTCCACTCCAGTCCTGAAAGACTCATCTGATCTCTGCTGTAAGGACAGCGTCCTGACAGCACCCCAAAAAGCCCTTTTTAGGGCTGCAACATTAGTCTGCTTTTTTTTCCTTTATATACATATTGCAGTTGCCTGGCCTGCCTGTGTGTGAGGAGCTGCAGGCCCACAGACTGTAGTGTGCCCACTGCCAGTGCCCACCCCTGTCATTCCGTGTGGTACAGGACTTTGCATCAAAAAAAGGCATTTAATTTTTACACTTTAATCTAAGGTTAGTTGCCTGCCAGTGTGTGTCAGGCTGACTTCCACTGACTGTAGTGTGCCCACTGCCAGTGCCCACCACTCATACCGGCTGGCACAGGACTTTGCATAAAAAGGCATTTAATTTTTACACTTTAGTGTAATTTCAGCTGCTTGCCTGCTGCTAGTGTGTGTCAGGCCGACTTCAACTGACTGTAGTGTGCCCACTGCCAGTGCCCACCCCTGTCATCCCGTGTGGCACAGTACTTTGCATCAAAAAAGGCATTTAATTTTTACACTTTAGTGTAATTTCAGTTGCTTGCCTGCTGCTAGTGTGTGTCAGGCTGACTTCTACTGACTGTAGTGTGCCCACTGCCAGTGCCAACCACTGCATACCGGGTGGCACAGTAGCTTTGCCGATCAAATAAGGCATTTAATTTTTACACAGTAGTCTAAATTCAGTTGCTTGCCTGCTGCCAGTGTGTGTCAGGCCTGACTTCCACTGACTGTAGTGTGCCCACTGCCAGTGCCAACCACTGCATACCGGGTGGCACAGTAGCTTGCCGATAAATAAGGCATTTAATTTTTAGACAGTAGTCTAAATTCAGTTGCTTGCCTGCTGCCAGTGTGTGTCAGGCCCGCCTCCACTGACTGTAGTGTGCCCACTGCCAGTGCCAACCACTGATACCGGGTGGCACAGTAGCTTGCCGATAAATTAGGCATTTAATTTTTAGACAGTAGTCTAAATTCAGTTGCTTGCCTGCTGCCAGTGTGTGTCAGGCCCTCTTCCACTGACTGTAGTGTGCCCACTGCCAGTGCCAACCACTGATACCGGGTGGCACAGTAGCTTGCCGATAAATTAGGCATTTAATTTTTAGACAGTAGTCTAAATTCAGTTGCTTGCCTGCTGCCAGTGTGTGTCAGGCCCTCTTCCACTGACTGTAGTGTGCCCACTGCCAGTGCCAACCACTGATACCGGGTGGCACAGTAGCTTGCCGATAAATAAGGCATTTCATTTTTAGACAGTAGTCTAAATTCAGTTGCTTGCCTGCTGCCAGTGTGTGTCAGGCCCACTTCCACAGACTGTAGTGTGCCCACTGCCAGTGCCAACCACTGATACCGGGTGGCACAGTACCTAGCACGTGTAGTACCACTTATCTAAAAAAAAAATGACAGGCAGAGGCAGGCCACCCCGCAGGGGCGGTCTTGGTCGTGGTGCTGTGATTTCCACTGTCCCTGGAATAATGCCCAGTTTTCAGAGGCCACGTACCCTGAACCCGAAAAATTCAGAGGATGTAGTTGACTGGCTTAGACAGGACACCCAATCTTCAACAGCTTCCGCTAAGAACCTTGTCGCACCATCCTCCTCCAGCTCAGCTTCGGTCACCTGCTCTCAAGTTACCACGCACCCGCCCGTCGCCACCACCACCATTACCACCACAGCCACCACAGCCGCTTCACTTGATCCGTCAGAGGAGTTATTTACACATCAGTTGGATGCAATTAGTGATGCGCAACCATTATTGCCAGATGATGTAGATTACGGGGATATGTCTCAGTCAGGCAGGATTACACACATGGACGTACAGTGTGATGATGATGATGATGATGTTGTACCCGCTGCTGCTTCCTTTGCTGAGGTGTCAGATACAAGTGAAGCAGTTGATGATGACGATGTGTCCACGGATGCCACGTGGGTGCCTGCTCGAAGAGAAGAAGAGGGGGAAAGTTCTGAAGGGGAGACAGAGAGAATGAGGAGACGAGTTGGAAGCAAGGGGAGGTCATCGCAAGGAGTTAGTGGCACAGTCAGACAGCATGTATCGGCACCTGGGGTCAGCCAGACAGCACGCCAGTCAACGCATGCTGTTGCCACCACTAGAATGCCGTCATTGCAAAGCTCAGCAGTGTGGCATTTTTTTTGTGTGTCTACCTCTGATAAAAGCAATGCCATTTGCAACCTGTGCCAAAAGAAACTGAGTCGTGGGAAGTCCAACACCCACCTTGGTACAACTGCTTTGCGAAGGCACATGATCTCACATCACAAACGCCTATGGGATCAACACATGAGTACAAGCAGCACACAAACTCAAAGCCACCATGCTCCTCCTGGTCCAGCATCTTCAGCCACGTCAACCACTGCTGTCCTCCCTGCCCCCTCTCAACCACCCGCCACTCCATCTCTCACCTTCAGCAGTTCCTGCTCATCTGCCCACAGTCAGGTGTCTGTCAAGGACATGTTTGAGCATAAGAAGCCAATGTCACAAAGTCACCCCTTGCCCGGCGACTGACAGCTGGCTTGACGGAACTCTTAGCCCGCCAGCTTTTACCATACCAGCTGGTAGAGTCTGAGGCCTTCAAAAATTTGTTGCTATTGGGACACCACAGTGGAAGGTACCCGGACGAAATTTTTTCAAAAAGGCAATCCCAAACCTCTACCATGTCACTGAAAAGGAAGTCATGGCATCTCTGGCATACAGTGTTGGGGCAAGGGTCCATCTGACCACTGATACCTGGTCTGCAAAGCACGGTCAGGGCAGGTATATCACGTATACTGCGCATTGGGTCAACCTGCTGACGGCTGACAAGCATGGAATGCGTGGCTCCGCAGCGGAGTTGGTGACACCACCACGACTTGCAGGCAGACCTACTGCCACCTCCTCTACTCCTACTCCATCCTCTTCAATATCCTCCTCGGCTGAGTCCTCTTCTGCTGCGGCGTCTGGCTGCACATCAACTGATTCCCCCCAGCTCCCCAGGGGCTATTCCACATCCCGGATACGACAGTGTCACGCTATCTTGGGGTTGACTTGCCTGAAAGCAGAGAGCCACACAGGACCAGCACTCCTGTCCGCCCTGAACGCACAGGTGGATCAGTGGCTGACCCCGCACCAACTGGAGATCGGCAAAGTGGTGTGTGACAATGGAAGCAATCTGTTGGCAGCATTAAATTTGGGCAAGTTGTCACATGTGTTGAATCTCATCGTACAACGTTTTGTGTCTAAGTACCCAGGCTTACAGGACGTCCTCAAGCAGGCCAGGAAGGTGTGTGGCCATTTCAGGCGTTCCTACACGGCCATGGCGCACTTTTCCGATATTCAGCGGCGAAACAACATGCCAGTGAGGCGCTTGATATGCGACAGCCCGACACGTTGGAATTCAACACTCCTAATGTTCGACCGCCTGCTCCAACAAGAAAAAGCCGTCAACGAGTATTTGTATGACCGGGGTGCTAGGACAGCCTCTGCGGAGCTGGGAATCTTTTTACCACGTTACTGGACACTCATGCGCAATGCCTGTAGGCTTATGCGTCCTTTTGAGGAGGTGACAAACCTAGTCAGTCGCACCGAAGGCACCATCAGCGACCTCATCCCATTTGTTTTCTTCCTGGAGCGTGCCCTGCGAAGAGTTCTGGATCAGGCTGTAGATGAGCGTGAAGAGGAAGAGGAAGAGTTGTGGTCACCATCACCACCAGAAACAGCCTTGTCATCATCGCTTGCCGGACCTGCAGCAACGCTGGAAGAGGAGTATGAGGAAGAGGAGTCAGAGGAGGAATGTGGCGGCTTTGAGGAGGAGGAAGACCAACCACAGCAGGCACCCCAGGGTGCTCGTTGTTGTCACCTATCTGGGACCCATGGTGTTGTACGTGGCTGGGGGAAGAACAGACCGTCAATGACATCAGTGAGGACGAGGAACGGGAAATGAGTAGCTCTGCATCCAACCTTGTTCAAATGGGGTCTTTCATGCTGTCATGTCTGTTGAGGGACCCACGTATAAAAAGAATAAAGGAGAACGATCTGTACTGGGTGGCCACGCTACTAGACCCCGGTATAAGCAGAAAGTGGCAGAAATGTTACCAAATTACCGAAAGTCGGAAAGGATGCAGCAGTTCAAAACCAAACTAAAAATATGCTTTACACAGCTTATAAGGGGATGTCACAGCACAACGGGAATCTAACAGGGAAGAGGTGAGTGTAATCCTCCTTCTACCACGGCGGCAAGGACTGGACGATTTACAGATGTGTTGTTGATGGAGGACATGCGGAGCTTTTTCAGTCCTACTC
Source organism: Bufotes viridis (assembly GCA_033119425.1). NCBI lineage: Eukaryota > Metazoa > Chordata > Amphibia > Anura > Bufonidae > Bufotes > Bufotes viridis. The sequence goes on from CM065599.1 coordinate 38,885,970, forward strand.
ATCGCCACAGCCCTTCGGGATCCAGCCTTAGAGAACGACTCAACCGACAGGTAGCAGACTACCTCGCCTTAACAGCAGATATCGACACTCTGAGGAGCAATGAACCCCTTCACTACTGGGTGTGCAGGCTTGACCTGTGGCCTGAGCTATCCCAGTTTGCGATAGAACTTCTGGCCTGCCCTGCTTCAAGTGTCCTGTCAGAAAGGACCTTCAGTGCAGCAGGAGGCATTGTCACTGACAAGAGAAGTCGCCTCGGTCAAAAAAGTGTTGATTACCTCACCTTCATAAAGATGAATGAGGCATGGATCCCGAAGGGACTGACAGTGGGGGATACGTTTGACTAACAAAAGGCCTGATTACATGCCATGGCCTCAAAATGGTCCCCACGCTGCTGTATTTAATGTCTGCATACCGGATGACTTTCGTGAATTCTCCACCACCAACTAGGGTTCAATGTTTTAGTCACTTTTCTGCCTGGAAAACATAAATTTTTCCAGCCGCTGCTACAATAGCGGCTGCAACAGTGCCATTATTTTTCAGGCATGTGTACATGCCTAATTTTTCTGTCCTATGGTGCAGCACTGTGGCTGCAAAAACAAACCAAAAGAAAAAAGGCACATACAAGTGTCAATTCCCTTTCGTGATCGTTACCTTGTTGTGGTGAAGGGGCTTGCGTATCACAATGAAGCAATCATCATCACCTCTATGAGTGTGTTGGCAATGTTGCCACACCCCAGATGATAAGGCCGTTGCTTCATTATGGTCAGACAAAAAGCGATCGGGTGGCCACGCTACTAGACCCCGGTATAAGCAGAAAGTGGCAGAAATGTTACCAAATTACCGAAAGCCGGAAAGGATGCAGCAGTTCAAAACCAAACTAAAAAATATGCTTTACACAGCTTATAAGGGGGATGTCAATGGGGGATTCGACAATGGTTAATCAATTCGACCGGATAGGGTCCGTAACAGGGATTAAACTGATAGCAATAGTACTAGTTAAGACACCACTCATATAGGGTGTCACAGCACATTGCTCTGTGCACGCGCAGTGCCCCAATTTGGGAGTAAGAGGACCGACCAAGCTGCTTTTTCCATCTCCCGGTTCCTGAAATCAATTCAGTTTAGTGTATGAGAGTTTGGTCTGTCACTGTGAAGGCAGTCGAAGGTACCCGGCCTAAATTTTTTTTCACAAAAGGCAATCCCTGATATGGGACGTAACAGGGATTAAACTGATGAGAATAATACTACAGAAAATACCACTCATATCAGTGGAGGGAGCCAGCGTTTTTAACCATCTCCCGTTCAAAAAATCTATTTAATAAATGGCCCCCAGATTGGGGAGTCGGGGACGTTAGAGGGATTAAACTGATGAGAATAGTACTACAGAAAATACCACTCATATCGGGTGTGACAGTAAATTGCACGGCGCAGACGCAGTGACCGTGGTTTAAAACAGAGTGGAGGGAGCCAGCGTTTTTTTAACCATCTCCCCGTTCGAAAAATCTATTCAATAAATGGCCCCCAGATTGGGGACGTTAGAGGGATTAAACTGATGAGATTAGTACTACAGAAAATACCACTCATATCGGGTGTGACAGTAAATTGCACGGCGCAGACGCAGTCACCGTGGTTTAAAACAGAGTGGAGGGAGCCAGCGTTTTTTTAACCATCTCACCGTTCGAAAAATCAATTCAATTCATCTTTTGGAGACCCTTGGTGTTGTACGTGGCTGGTGGGAGGAAGAAACCTTCAATGACATCACCGGGACGTGGCTAGCTTGGTATCCAACCTTGTGCAAATGGGGAGTTTGCGGTTGTGCACATGAACTGTTTGCGGTGCATTAAAAGGGGAGTTTGGTCTGTCAATGTCAGTGAAGCGGGCGTAACCCTTACACTACCTGATCGATACAACATCATACCTGATCGTATACACACACTGGATGTTTTAAAGCACGTTATTCCAAACAATTTAGGAATGTTAGTTGATTTATGCCCTTTATGGATTAAAACCCGACTCTGCGTCCACTACGTAATTTTCCATGGGAGTTTTGCCATAGATCCCCCTCCGGCATGCCACAGTCCAGGTGTTAGACCCCTTGAAACAACTTTCTCATCACTATTGTGGCCAGAAAGAGTCCCTGTGGGTTTTAAAATTCGCCTGCCAATTGAAGTCTATGGCGGTTCGTCCGGTTCGCCCGTTCGCGAACATTTGCGGAAGTTCGCGTTCGCTGTTCGCGACATCACTAATCGCCTGTGATGTAGATTCTTTCCTCAGCGTCTTCCTTCGGGGATAGGACCGTCATGATTCCTTCTTTCAGCCGTGTCTCCTCTCTGCAGTTTCACAGAAAAGTTTTTAGATTCCTCACTTTGCTATCATCTTCAGATAACAGACCTCCCCTCCCCCCGTAGTGCCCATAAGTATAATGCCCTCTGTATAATTATAATATATAATGGCCCCTCTGTATTATTATTATTGCCCCCTTATTATTAATAATAATATTATAATGGCCACCTCTGTAGTATTATTGTAATACTTATGGCCCCCTTCAGCATACAGTCCCATGTAAGATAAATCACTCTCCTGCCTTCAGCCCCTCCAGCATACAGTCCCATGTAAAATACATCACTCCCCCTTCAACTCCTCCAGCATACAGTCCCATATAAGATACATCACTCTCCTGCCTTCAGCCCCTCCAGCATACAGTTCCATGTAAAATACAACCCCCAGAGGATGCCATCTGCCCATCTCTGCTGTCCATATATACCAGGCCTACCAGTATTACCCCTTCATATACCGCCTGGTCACCCCACCTAACAGTCTGAGTCACTTGTCTTCCTGAGTGTTAGGTGGGGTGACCAGGCGGTATATCAAGGGGTAATACTGGTAAGGCCTGCCCTGGTATATGGATAGCAGAGATGGGCAGATGGCATCCTCTGGGCAGTACTGGTCATCCTTCACTAGCACCCTGACTGCCACCTCATTGGCCTGGCTCTAATGGCACTTCACTGCCTGGTGCTTGGCTATCAGCAGCACTGAGTGACAGTCAGTATCACAGTGTGAATGAGTCACTCTGCTGTCCATATACCAGGCCAGGCCTACCAGTATTACCCCTTGATATACCGCCTGGTCACCCCACCTAACACTCAAGGAGTGACTCAGTCACACTGGGACACTCACTGTCAGTGTCGCTCATTCTGTCTGCCTGTGGAGCCTGTCCTGAAGGGGCACTGCGGCAGCCATCTTCTTCTTCTTGCTCCGGCTCCACAGTGTCTTTCCCGCCTGGAAGGTGGACGGAGCTTTGTACTGCCATGGACGTGCAGTGAAGTGCTTTCTGCTGTGTGCTCTCCTTCTGCTGAAACCGCAGTGCAGCAGAGGCAGAGCAGAGTGAAAATTTGAAGTTAACAGATTTTTTTTGCACCAGCAGCCAGCGTCCTCCAACGGCCCCCCCCCACGCTACGTCCCTTTATCAGGGTGCAGTGTATATAATAGTACAGTGTGTATATACCAGGGTGCAGTGTATATAATAGTACAGTATATATATATCAGGGTGCAGTGTATATAATAGTACAGTGTGTATATACCAGGGTGCAGTGTATATAATAGTACAATATATATATATATATATTTGTGGTCGGGGCTACATGACACGTAACTATCTACCTGCCTAACTATCTAAACTAAGCGGCTTGAGTTGTGCCATAACCGCTGAGTAGGAGGAATGCCTAAAAGGGGGCAAAAACCCATAACTAAATGATACACAATAGTACATAGCACTAACATGACCAACCTCTGGAATGCAAGAACATACCTCGACTAGATTGAGGTATGAACCTATTGAACATGCAGAGCGCCATCAACCTAGTTCCGGATAATATGGGCCAGAACTTTTGTTCCTAGAGGCAGCATATGCTGCACCTAAGGCCCCTCTCAGACGTCTGTAGTGTGTTGCGGATCCGCAACACACCATGCCGGCACTCTCCATAGAGATGCAGATTCTTGTCCGCAGGCTGCGGACAAGAATAGGACATGCTCTATCTTTTGCGGAGCCGTGGCAGGATGTTTCGATGGGTCTGCATCTATTCCGCAGAATTGTGGAATAGATGCGGACTAAAATGTGGACGTGTGAATGGGGCCTAACCTGAAGGAAAAGCCCGATAGTTGTCGTTTCAACCCTAAATTGGACACCGGCATATGGACATGCCGCACAACTGAGAGGTGGTGAGTGGTGCCGTGGGAAACACAACAGAGTACTCTCATGGTCTTGGTCTGTTACTGCTGCCAGTAATTGCTGAAAGACACGAACCGGGCCCCCTGAATGGGATGTCAGAAAGAAAATGATTATATCGGGGGCCAAGAAATGGCAACAAAACCAGTGCCAGCGGAAGCATCAGAAAAACCAAATAGTTGAAACCGCTGTGTCCTGAGTGATGTGTCCTGTTTGATGTTGTGAAACCACAACCTGATGAAAATGAGACTTACTCAATACTCTGAACCTATAGCAACCTTTGAAAAAACATCAAGTAGCGAGCTGTAAGCTAATAAAGTTTTAGTTTTGTTTGTTTTTTTATCCTACTACCTGAGCAAAAGATGTAATTGAGCACACCAACTGAGAATGGAGAGCTGTGACAGGACCTGAAAAGCAAAAATGACATGCAATGATGATCCTGGCTGAGGTAGTATGCTGACACTGACACGAGGCATGCAGGCATCAGAAAACAGCGAAAAGGTTGAAAGCGCCTGAGTGATGGGTCAGGTCGGATGTTGTAACACCGCAAACTGATGAAAATGTGACTTACCCGCCATTCTGAACCTATAACAACCTTAAAATAAAACGTCAAGTAGCAAAGCCCGTAACCTAATGGGTAATCCACCAGTAATGTGACTTTTTCTTTCCTTTAAATCACCCCCCTTTTTTTCTTTTTCGTCCTACTACCTTAGCAAAAGATGTAATTGACCACACCAACTGAGAATGGTGAGCTGTGACGTGACCTGAAAAGCAAAAATGACATGCAAAGACGATCCTGGCTGTGGTAGTATGCTGACACTGATATGAGGCATGCAGTAATATAAACCACCTGCAACACACGCGGCTATAGTTGAGTACATACAAACGTTGGCACCATCAGCACGTACGCCCTGTTCAGATGTGGGTGTAAATGCCGTTAAAACAATCTAAACTCAGTTCTTGGCAAAAGCCACGCTCATATCTATTTTGAGCATAAATAAAGCAATAAAACGAGGCAAAATAACAAAATAAATGGTCCTCATGGGTCTCTGCAATTACCTTTGTAGCAAGTAGCTCCCCCAGTGTCCCAGCTAACACACTGAACTGAAGATGGATCCCCAGCACCTTGCACAGGTGCTTTTTAATTACACAAACTCAGGTTCACAACCTTAAAGTGACACACACACATTTTACATTTCCACAACAAATGAAACAAGACAAATGAAAGATAAATCAACACAGAGGAGCTTACTGTCTACTTAATATACATATCGCAAAATAGCATTTATACTAAAGAAACAATAACACTCTGTTAACAACAACTCTGGTTCACCTGGATTAATCAGCTGCATGCACCTCACCCTCTATAATGCAAGTAGGGGGATAATGCTGGATGTTCGTGTGAACAAGGCCTTAGTCTGTCTGCAGAAATAATAGCGGATAGAGAGAGATGTTTGCTGGCGAGCAGGGAAGTGAAAGCATAGAAGAAAGACATACAGATATATACAGACAAACTGATGACATATTCACCCCCTAACCCCCCCGAAGGGGCAGCACAGACCATGGCGATGTGCCATGGCATAACCGAGGTCCATGCCGCTGAATACAAAGAGCAGCTGGTGCTACCACCCATGTGCTGCTGACATGAATGTGTAAAATATAATTTTAGTAATAGCACGTACCATACCATCCCGCCCCCCCCCCCTCCTAGCGAAGCATGGCTGCTCGTGCAAGACATAGAAACCTGCGAGAAATCCAGACGTCGTCACGCTGACCCCTGCTCCCTAACCGTACTGGTGCGTGGGCGCCAAACGTGGGCTGCCAGGCAGATCGCTCCAGTGCAGTGCTGCTCCTCCTCACCAAAGGAGCCGACACACCGCTGGCCGGACTGTAACAGGACGCAACTGCACGAGTTTGCAGCAAATCCTCACCCGAACGGAAGGACCTCAGCTGGATTCCTGAACGCCAACTGGGTACGGAAGCTGCTGATTCAGACCATGTGCTACATCAGATGGCTTAGACTGCACACAACTACGCAGCACAGTCGACACACCCAAGGGAGGCGCCTGCCTGGTATAAATGTACTACTAATGCCCCTCCCACAATTACAGGCCAATAAACCGGCATTCAAACATATCAGGGTGCAGTGTATATAATAGTACAGTTTATCAATTATTAAGGACGCACCTTGCACTGTATAATATCTCCCTAGCAAATATTTATAAAACAGTTGGGCAGGTTGCCTTCAAGTAATATGGCGGATTTAGCACAACTGTGAAGAGCGCATGCGCTCAGTCAATGTGCTACGCCATACATGACGTGGACAGTCCAGACATGCGCAACAAGTTATCTGAGACGCTCAATGGAGCGCTATGGTCTCTGCGAGCGCCATTACCTGTTGAGGTAGGATCTCGGTGATCTTCATCTGGCATATTAAGTCACTTTGATTATTATATTCTTATAACAAGAGTTTTTTTACACACACTTGTATTTTATACTATATGGTTATTCGATCTACACACAAGGATATTGTTTATGTATATTCGAATTTATGGCACATGTCACTTTACGCACATGCACTTTGTTTATTTTTCTTGCACATACATCAGATGTATTTAATCTAATAATGATTGGAATCACACTGTGATTGGTTGGTCACTTATGATATGCCTTTATATACCCTCATTTTCACTGTTACTATGCTTGAGGAAGGCTCATGTGAGTCGAAACGTCGCAAGTTTGCCACAACATCGGTGAATAAAGTTTTTATTGTTTTTCACCACAATTGAGGTGTGCAGTCCAACTTTTTTTCTTATATATATATATATATATATATATATATATATATACACACACACACACACACACAGTGGGTACAGAAAGTATTCATACCCCATCAAATTTTTCACTCTTTGTTAAATTGCAGACATTTGCTAAAATCTTTTACGTTCATTTTTCCCCCCATTAATGTACACACAGCACCCCGTATTGACAGAAAAACACAGAATTGTTGACATTTTTGCAGATTTATTAAAAAAGAATAACTGAAATATCACATGGTCCTAAGTATTCAGACCCTTTGCTGTGACACTCGCATATTTAAGTCAGGTGTGGTCCATTTCTTTGGATCATCCTTGAGATGGTTCTACACCAGGGGCGTAGCTAGAAATGACTGGGCCCCACAGCAAATTTTTGTATTGGGCCCCCCCTACCCGTGCGTTAAGAAATAAGATAATAAGATTCTCTGGTCTGATGAGACCAACATAGAACTTTTTGTCCTTAATTCTAAGCGATATGTGTGGAGAAAACCAGGCACTGCTCATCACCTGTCCAATACAGTCCCAACAGTGAAGCATGGTGGTAGCAGCATCATGCTGTGGGGGTGTTTTTCAGCTGCAGGGACAGGACGACTGGTTACAATCGAGGGAAAGATGAATGCAGTCAAGTACAGGGATATCCTGGATGGAAACCTTCTCCAGAGTGCTCAGGACCTCAGACTGGGCCGAAGGTTTACCTTCCAACAAGACAATGACACTAATCACACAGCTAAAATAATGAAGGAGTGGCTTCTCAACAACTCTGTGACTGTTCTTGAATGGCCCAGCCAGAGCCCTGACAAACTCAATTGAGCATCTCTGGAGAGAACTAAAAATGGCTGTCCACCAATGTTTACCATCCAACCTGACAGAACTGGAGAGGGTCTGCAAGGAGGAATGGCAGAGGATCACCAAATCCAGGTGTGAAAAACTTGTTGCTTCTTTCCCAAAAAGACTCATCGCTGTATTTGATCAAAAGGGTGCTTCTACGAAATACTGAGCAAAGGGTCTGAATACTTAGGACCATGTGATATTTCATTTTTTTTTTTTTTTAATAAATCTGCAAAAATGTCAACAATTCTGTGTTTTTCTGTCTATATGGGGTGCTGTGTGTACATTAATGAGGAAGAAAAATGAACTTAAAAGATTTCAGCAAATGGCTGCAATTTAACAAAGAGTGAAAAATGTAAGGGGTCTGAATACTTTCCGAACCCACTGTATATCACAGGGTGTATATAATAGTACAGTATATCAATAACAGGTTGCCGTGTATATAATAGTATAATATATATATATATATATATATATATATATTGTGGGGAGTCGCTCTGGTAGACAGCGGTGCGGGTGCAGTTTAGAGGCAAAACCAGGAGTCCAGATTGTGCAACAAACAGTGTTTTATTCACACTTGCACACAAAATGAAAAACAGTCTCTTGGTGACAGTTCACACACAACGGAAATAACGTAGCCAAACAAAAACAGTCCAACACAGGTTCAGTCACCTGGGAGGTGTAGGTGCAGGTTCGCACCACGCTGTCGGCCCAGCCGCAGGAGAATCCAGCTTCAGGTAGCCAGGAACACAACACCTCCTTACTGAGCTCTTCCCTCCAGGACAGAGAACTCCCAGCCCTGTTAGCAGCTCCAGGATAATCACACACCTCAGACACATCTGCTGGCTGCGTTTTATATCCAGCCCAAAACATGGACTGGACCGTGGGGAGCAGCCACCCACCCTACTCTTTAGCTGCTCCCAGTAAGAGCCGGCCCGGATCGGCTTTGCAGCCATGCTATTTAACAAAGCCAAACAGCACTAGCTGCTGCAGACAAAAACCCGGCTCTCACCTCACCGAGGCCAGCAACCTCGGTGACACGTACCTGCCATCACATATGACACCTTGCACCTTACCACAATATATACATATATATACATATATATAAGGTTGCAGTGTATATAATAGTACAGTGTATATATATATATATATATATATATATATATATATATATATAAACAAGAGTTATGAACAGCAGCATTCTTTGGGATGCCAGGTGCAAATCACTGTAGGGTCCCAGACCAGGGGATCAGCAATAGATAACAAAAAAAGAGAGCAGGCAGCACTCCGGACTTTGTGAAAAAAGCGTAGGATTTTTTAACACCCAAACAACTGCAACGTTTCAGCTCGCCTCAATGGAGCCTTTGTCAAGCAAAGTGTAGTGCTCAAGTGAACATTATATAGTGAAGACCCATAGTTAATCACTTAATAATCAATCAGTATTCACAGTGATAAAATGATAAAAATACAGTGTATAAAATGTTTTTAACATGATTATGTGGTATATTCAATTGTAATACATGATTGGTACAAAAAATCTAATTCATTATATGAGCAAAATAAAACTCGTTATACAGAAAATAAGCTTCCTGAAGTACAAAGTGAATAATTCAATTCCTTAGTTCAATCACGTGCACATGTGTGAATAATTAGGCATAATAAAATAAGGACATACACTAGTCACGGAAGCTTCCATGTATCCCGGGCTTGGCGTGGTACCTAATGCGTCTGCGCACGGTCAAACATCGCGAGAGTATGACGCCGCCCGCTCACCAGCACGCAGGGTCCTCCTCTCGCCCATCACAAAGATGGAGACCCTTGTCTCTAAATCATACTGAGCATAATCAAACCGGACCGCAATATAACTAGTCACAATCATTGAAATGACAAACTATGGGCATAACCTATTATCAGTATAGAAGGGAGACATGAGTATTCAGGTACCGAAATGTGGAAACGGGTGACAACCGCAAACCACGTCAATGTTTTAAGTGTCATCCCCAAAAGTAAGTAGGGGTCAAATCAGCTCCATGCCTATTAACATCTACCCATATCCGTCGGTACCTGTCCCATGAATTCCTTAAGGCATCCTTTTGTGTGTAAACTCCCAAGGGTCCGGGTTCGGTGCATGTTGTACCACACACCTTATCCGAATCCATAGCACCGGAGGAGGGAGTAGGTATCACCCAAACCACTCCTACCATGGGATAATACAAAGAAGGATGACTTACAGATAGAAAAAATGAATTACTTAAGTTAAACTGGGAAAACATTGCGGTCCAGTTGAATATCACAGTAGAAAAGTAAAAAACGTTTGTACCACGAATAAAATTACAACATCCGTTCATATGGAAGTTTCATGCTGCGAATTGTCCTTAAAGTGGCTGTGGAAATCCATTTCAGATTTAACTAAAAACAAAAAAGAAAAAAATTAGCATAATGTCTTTTGCACTACCATAATCACACACTAGAGAGGTCTGGGGAACGAACCCCCCTCATGAACGGCAAGGGATCAAACCACCTTAAATTCAACATTCAACCCTTTAGGTTTTAATGTTTGCAAGCGGAATATCCAGTAGAGTTCCCCCACGTTTCAGTAGGGTCACTCTATCACCTCCACGCCTAGGCAACTGTACTTGGTCAATAATACGAAATCTCAAATCCCTTTCTTTATGTTTGGCCTCCACAAAATGCCTGGAGACCGGTAGATCCATTTTTTTTCTCCCTAATGCTGTATCTATGATTATTAAGCCTTGTTTTCATGTCCCATCTCGTCTCCCCTACATAGAGGAGGCGACATGGGCATTCCAACAAATAGATCACAAAAGCGGAGTCACAAGTGAGATGTTTTTTATGGAAAAACTCTCACCTGTCTCTGGATGTGCGAATGTTGAACCCTAACACTGGGTTCAGACCTGAGCGTTCTAGAAACGCGCGTTTTACGCGCGTTTTTGCCGCTCGTATTTCAGCGCGTTTTGAAAATAGGAAACGCGCGTTTAACGCGCGTCCCTATTAAACTCTGTTTATGGGGACGCGCGTTAAACGGGCCAAAAAACGCAAACATACTTGCTTTTGCGTCGGCCGTTTTTACGCGCGTCCGAACGCGCATAAAAACGCGCAAGTGTGAACCAGTCCCACTGGAAAGCATGGGTACTGTACAGTTGTGCGTTTTTATGCGCGTTCGAACGCGCGTAAAAACGCTAAGGTGTGAACTGAGGGTTAACCACTACAGGACCGCCTAATGCACGGATGCGTCCGGTGGGCGGTCCTGTAGTTCTGAGTGGACGCATCGGCGCGTCATCTCGCGAGACGCGCGTCTCACAACTTGTACTGCAGCCAAATGATCAATTGCTGGCAGGCTGTAGATGCAAAATAATTCGCATTAAACAAGTATATCAGACGCTGTTTTGTTAACAGCGTCTGATATACCTGCTACCTGGTCCTCTGGTGGTCCCATTTGCTGGGATCGACCACCAGAGGACCAGGTAGCTATGTAAAGTTGCACCAAACACTACACTAACCCCCCCCCACTCACTTATTAACCCCTTGATCACCCCTGTCATTGATCACACCCCTTGTAAGGCTCCATTCAGACGTCCATATGTGTTTTGCGGATCCGCAGATCCTCAAAACACGGACACCGGCAATGTGCTTTCCGCATTTTGCAGATCCGCACATTGCCATAACTATATAGAAAATGCTTTTTCTTGTCAGCAATTGCGGACAAGAATAGGACATGTTCTATATTTTTGCGGAATGGAAGTGCAGACCCGGAAGCGCGGATCCTTAATTCAGGATCCGAGCGGGACAAAGTCTGTCCCCATAAAAATGAATGGGTCCACAATTCCGTTCCGCAAACAGAATTGCGGACGTGTGAATGGGGCATAAGGGTCCCTTATCACCGCCAGTTAGTTAGCTACTTGTTAGGTAGCTAGCGCCCAGCCCACCGCACCGCAGTCACTGATTTTGGCAGAGATTTTTTCATCCACATTGATCGATGCGAATGAAAAAATCTGTGCCGTTCATTTTTTTTTTTTTTTTTCAGCCCGGAGGCTGAACGGAAAAAAATCTCATTACCCATATGCTCAATTCAGTTGTGTTCAAAATGATTCAACCCCCACTGAAATTGAGTGTTTTGGCCAGTTTGACATTGATTTTGATCATTTCAGTCATCTTGTTTACAATTAAATCAAAGAAGCACTTGTAAGTCAGACAAATATAACATAATATTTATAATGAAATAACCACAAATGTCTTTTCTGTTCTCACATCATTATCAGTTTTATTCAACCCCCAAGTGACATTCAATCTTAGTACTTAGTACAATATCCTATTCCAGTTATAACAGCTTTTAAACGTGAAGCATAGCTTGACACAAATGTATTGCAGCGATTTACGGGTATCTTCGCCCATTCTTCATGGGCAAAAGCCTCCAGTTCAGTCACATTCTTAGGCTTGCGCGCTGCAACTGCTTTCTTTAAGTCCCACCAGAGGTTCTCAATGGGATTTAAGTCTGGTGACTGCGATGGCCACTTCAAAATGCTCCAGCTTTAATCTGCAGCCATGCTCTAGTGGACTTGGAGGTATGCTTGGGATCATTGTCCTGTTGAAAGGTCCAACGTCTCCCAAGCCTCAGGTTTGTGACAGACTGCATCACATTTTCATCCAATATCTCCTGGTACTGAAGAGAATTCATGGTACCTTGCACACGCTGAAGCTTCCCTGTACCTGTAGAAGCAAAACAGCCCCAAAGCATGATTGACCCCCCACCATGCTTCACAGTAGGCAAGGTGTTCTTTTCTTCATAGGCCTCCTCCAAACATAGCGTTGATCCATGGGCCCAAACAGTTCAAATTTTGTTTCATCAGTCCACAGAACACTATCCCAAAACTTTTGTGGTTTGTCCACATGACTTTTGGCATACTGCAGTCGACTCTTCTTATTCTTTGGAGACAGCAAGGGGGTGCGCCTGGGAGTTCTGCCATAGAGGCCTTCATTACACAGTGTGCGCCTTATTTTCTGAGCTGAAACTTCAGTACCCGCGTCTGACAAATCTTTTTTCAGTTCCTCAGCAGTCACACGGGGACTTTTCTCCACTTTGCGCTTCAGGTAGCGCACAGCAGTCAAAGTCAGCATCTTCTTTCTGCCACGACCAGGTAGCGTTTCAACAGTGCCCTTTGCCTTGAATTTGCGAATGATGCTTCCTATGGTGTCTCTTGGTATGTTTAACATCTTTGCAATCTTCTTATAGCCGTTGCCCTTCCTGTGAAGAGAAATCACCTCTTCTCTTGTCTTCCTGGACCATTCTCTTGACTTCACCATGTCTGTAAACACACCAGTAAATGTCTAGAAGGAGCCGAGTATCACAGTCATTTTAAATCTGCCTAATTGGTGTTTATTATGCTTGATTGCTGCTCCTTGACATCCACAGGTGTTTTCAATACCTGATCGAAAACACTTGAATGAACCTCTGTTCTTAAGAGTGGTAGTCTTTAAGGGGTTGAATAATTGTGTCAATGAGGAAATCACAAACAAAACATTTAATACTTTATTACAAAAACAATTTATGTCATTTTAGTTGCATTTGTTTCTTTAAAAAGTCCTTGTAAGATTTCATTCTGAACACAATTACAAATGTACACTAAATTCCCTAAAACCCTTTACAGCATTGGGGGTTGAATAATTTTGAGCACAACTGTAATTGCTAATGCTGGCCATACGTGTAAAGATTGCGGAGACCCTCAAATGCCAGGGCAGTACAAACACCTCACATGTGACCCCATTTTAGAAAAAAGACACCCCAAGGTATTCCGTGAGGGGTATGGTGAGTTCATGTAAAATTTTATTTTTTGTCACAAGTTAGTGGAATATGAAACTTTGTAAAAAAAAAAAATATATATATATCAATTTCCGCTAACTTGTGCCAAAAAAATGTTTTCTGTGAACTCGCCATGCCCCTCACGGAATACCTTCGGGTGTCTTCTTTCTAAAATGGGGTCAATTGTGGGGTATTTATACTGCCCTGCCATTTTAGGGGTCCTAAAGCGTGAGAATCCAAATGCGAAAAAATGCCCTGTGAAATCCTAAAGGTACTCATTGGAATTTGGGCCCCTTTGCGCATCTTGGCTGCAAAAAAGTGTCACTCATGTGGTATTGCCATACTCAGGAGAAGTAGGGCAATGAGTTTTGGGGTGTATTTTTATATATACCCATACTGTGTGTGAGAAATATTGCTGTAAACGACAACTTTTTAAACTTTTTTTATACAAAGTTGTCATTTCTCTCAACCAACATGGGTATATGTAAAAATACACCCCAAATCACATTGCTCTACTTCTCCTGAGTACGGCGATACCACAGGTGTGCCACTTTTTTGCAGCCTGGGTGCGCAAAGGGGCCCTAATTCCAATGAATATCTTTAGGTTTTACACGGCTGCTCACAATTTAGCCCCACCCAAAATGCCAGAACAGTACAAACACCCCACAAATGACCCCATTTTGGAAAGAAGACACCCCAAGGTATTCGCTGAGGGGCATAGTGAGTCCATGAAAAATTTAACTTTTTGTCAAAAGTTAGCAGAAAAGGAGACTTTATGAGAAAAAACAATAAAAAATCAATTTCCGCTAACTTGTGCCAAAATAAAAAACCTTCTGTGAACTCGCCATGCCCCTCAAAGAATACCTTGGGGTGTCTTCTTTCGAAAATGGTGTCACATGTGGGGTATTTATACTGCCCTGGCAATTTAGGGGCCCTAAAGCGTGAGAAGAAAAATGCGTAAAAATGCCCTCCTAAAAGGTACTCATTGGTTTTAGGGCCTCTTTGCGCATCTTGGCTGCAAAAAAGTGTCACACATGTGGTATCGCCGTATTCAGGAGAAGTAGGGCAATGTGTTTTGGGGTGTATTTTTACATATACCCATGCTGGGTGAGAGAAATATCTCTGTAAATTGACAACTTTGTATAAAAAAATTTAAAAAGTTGTCATTTAGAGCGATATTTCTCACACACAGTATGGGTATATGTAAAAATACACCCCAAAACACATTGCCCTACTTCTCTTGAGTACGGCGATACCACATGTGTAGCACTTTTTTGCAGCCAAGATGCGCAAAGGGGCCCTAAAACCAATGAGTACCTTTCGGATTTCATAGGGCATTTTTATGCATTTGGATTCTCATGCTTTGGGGCCCCTAAAATGCCAGGGCAGTATAAACACCCCACATGTGACCCCATTTTGGAAAGAAGACACCCCAAGGTATTCCGTGAGGGGCATGTCGAGTTCACAGAAATTTTTTTTTTTGGCACAAGTTAGCGGAAATTGATATATTTTTTTTTTTTATTTTTGTTTTTTACAAAGTCTCATATTCCACAAACTTGTGACAAAAAAATAAAATTTTACATGAATTCACCATACCCCTCACGGAATACCTTGGGGTGTCTTCTTTCTAAAATGGGGTCACATGTGGGGTATTTATACTGCCCTGGCATTTTAGGGGCCCCTAAAGCGTGAGAAGAAGTCTGGAATCCAAATGCGTAAAAATACCCTGTGAAATCCTAAAGGTACTCATTGGAATTAGGGCCCCTTTGCGCACCCAGGCTGCAAAAAAGTGGCACACATGTGGTATCGCCGTACTCAGGAGAAGTAGGGCAATGTGTTTTGGGGTGTATTTTTATATATACCCATACTTTGTGTGAGAAATATCTCTGTAAAGGACAACTTTTTAATTTTTTTTATACAAAGTTGACAATTTACAGAGATATTTCTCTCACTCAAAATGGGTATATGTAAAAATACATATCACAGAAGGGAACGCTAAAATAGATAACTTTATTCGATATACATTAAAAAAGGGAGGGTCTAACACATAAACGGCCCTCAAGTAACTTGACACAGAGACAAGGAGTACAAAACATATATCCCAGGGACTTGAACAAATAGGTCCCGGGTCAGTAGGTCCCGTATGGATAGAGACACTGCTGTAAACTTGTGTCAGTGAGAGGGGCACACTACTGCAGCGGTGATTGATCTCCCAATTCTAGGAGAAATGGAGGATCGCCTCCAATAATACAATCACGTGCAGTGCCTTCACTGTAAAGTATGGGCGAGACAGAGAAAATTTGCTCTGTCTGCCTGAGGCTACAACTGTCACTCACTCCAGGACCCCCAGGTAAATTGGGAGAGAGCAGGTCAGTTTACTGGGTGAGCGTGGAGACCAGGTGTGCTATATGAACCCTCTTTTAGCAGAGGGAGTGCACCTAGAGGTCTCTCTGTAGCCACAAGATAAAACTAAGCTCAAAGGACTGGCCTAAGGGTGTGCTCAACGCGTTTCTTCACATACAAGGAGAATCATCAGGAGCTAATCATTCCCTGCCTATAATCAAAGTACTGAGCTGATGCTGTCCCAACACGTGGTGACAGCGTCCGGCGCTTGTTCGGCCGTGAAGCGGCGGCCGAGCGCGCCTCTATTTGAAGATGTAACTCCTCCCAGGGGTGGACGGGGGTTTGTCTCAGCGGGCCAGTCACAGGCGAGAGTGGGCGGAGCCACATCGAACATCTCGCTCGTGACATGGACCACGCATACATCGAGATGCCCGTCCGATGGAAGGCATGTAAAAGGCAGGGTATATACCTAAAAGAAGGGGGGAGGACATTGCTGGCAGGAATGGGGAGATGAAAAGGGAGACCTATTGTCTCCGGCACTAATAGCCTCACGTCCCAGATCAGTAGATATGTGGACTGTATCCTACGCCCGTTCGTGGTGGCCCTCCCATCATATGTGAGGGACACTATGGATATTGTTAACCGTATGGATGGGCTCCACGTCGAGGAGGGGACCTTCCTGGCCAGCCTCGACGTGGAAGCACTATATAGTTCCATCCCTCACACTTGCCACTCTATAGGTTACTTCCTTCAGGAAAGAGGGAGAGAATTCAATGCTCACAACGAATTGGTAATCTCGTTACTGGAATTTATACTACACCATAATATTTTCCTGTCTGACCGTCGTATCTTCCACCAGCTCAGGGGTGTGGCCATGGGAAGTCCGTGTGCACCGTCCTATGCCAACCTATACCTGGGCTGGTGGGAGAGAGAAACGGTCTTTGGTGATGAGATGAGTAGTTGGGCAGGCCACATCACTTTCTGGGCCAGATTCATTGATGATATTCTCATCTTCTGGCAGGGCACAGTCGTCGAATTCCATGAATTTGTATCGGCCCTTAATATCAACCGATATGGCCTGTTCTTCACATCGGTCATCCATCCGACAGAGATTACCTTTCTGGACCTTACCATCACCAAGACCTCTGAGGGTCATATCCAAACCACGCTCTTTCGAAAGGAGACGGCAACTAATGCCCTTTTACATTGGGACAGCTGCCATCCCTTCCCACTGAGACGGGGGATCCCCAAAGGACAGTTCCTGAGAGTACGCAGAAATTGCTCTTCTCACACGGACTTTCAACTCAAAGCCAGGGATCTCTCTGAGAGATTTGCCAGGAGAGGGTATCCACAGAGGATTCTCTCTACAGCATATGAACATTCATTGGCGTGTCCCCGGTCATCTCTACTCACTCCTAAAATTAGAGAGTCCGCTCAGAATCAAGTAAGATTGGTGGCATCGTTTGATGCGGCCAACGGTCCTGTCAGGAAAATTCTCCAGAGACATTGGTATATCCTACAGATGGATTCCCATGTGGGCCATCTAGTGGGAGCCAACCCAGCCATAACCTATCGGAGGGGACGCAATCTGAAGGACCATCTTTGCCATAGTTTCTTCCAGACTGTGCCCCAACGTACTTGATTGGAGAATCTCCCTAAAGGGACGTTCAGATGCGGTTCTTGCATTGCCTGTGACGTTATCCGTCCAGGTTCCACCTTTCAGAGCACCACCACCAACAGGACATACTCCATCCGCAGTTTTATTAACTGTAAATCCTCTGGGGTGGTATACCTCTTGACATGCACCTGCGGCATTCAATATGTTGGCAAAACTCTACGTGAATTTCGCCGCCGCATTGGTGAACATTTAGGTGACATTCGGAACAATAAGGACACCACTGTCGCACGACATGTCAGTACATGCCATTCTGGGAATACCTTGGCAGTAAGCTTTCAAGGTATTGAATTAATTCGTCCTTCCCCTCGCGGTGGTAATCTGGATCAAATTTTATTACAAAAAGAAGCCCAGTGGACATTTAAGCTTGACACTGTACAACCACAGGGTCTTAATGACCACATTTCATTTGTCAGCTTTATTGATTGAGTATGTTCTGTCCCTATGGGCGTTAATCCATTTCTGTATATTGACCCATATGATGTGTGCCTGATGTCAACATTGAGATACGTTCCAACAGCACACTTCTAACATCTGGGTCCCTAATTCAATACCTGTGGCATGATTTTTCAATCTTTATCTGCCCGTTCCTGGCACATTTTGAATAGGTATGTGATCTCATCCTGCTCCTATTATTAGTTAACTTATGGATATCCCTTGTATATCCTTTGGGAGTAATTTTATTTCCATCTTTCTAATTAGGAGAATGTGATGGATCATACATGCCAGCGACATTTGTACGTATGCTTTCACTACCTTTCATTTCATCTCCCCATTCCTGCCAGCAATGTCCTCCCCCCTTCTTTTAGGTATATACCCTGCCTTTTACATGCCTTCCATCGGACGGGCATCTCGATGTATGCGTGGTCCATGTCACTTTCGCCTGTGACTGGCCCGCCGAGACAAACCCCCGTCCACCCCTGGGAGGAGTTACATCTTCAAATAGAGGCGCGCTCGGCCGCCGCTTCACGGCCGAACAAGCGCCGGACGCTGTCACCACGTGTTGGGACAGCATCAGCTCAGTACTTTGATTATAGGCAGGGAATGATTAGCTCCTGATGATTCTCCTTGTATGTGAAGAAACGCGTTGAGCACACCCTTAGGCCAGTCCTTTGAGCTTAGTTTTATCTTGTGGCTACAGAGAGACCTCTAGGTGCACTCCCTCTGCTAAAAGAGGGTTCATATAGCACACCTGGTCTCCACGCTCACCCAGTGAACTGACCTGCTCTCTCCCAATTTACCTGGGGGTCCTGGAGTGAGTGACAGTTGTAGCCTCAGGCAGACAGAGCAAATTTTCTCTGTCTCGCCCATACTTTACAGTGAAGGCACTGCACGTGATTGTATTATTGGAGGCGATCCTCCATTTCTCCTAGAATTGGGAGATCAATCACCGCTGCAGTAGTGTGCCCCTCTCACTGACACAAGTTTACAGCAGTGTCTCTATCCATACGGGACCTACTGACCCGGGACCTATTTGTTCAAGTCCCTGGGATATATGTTTTGTACTCCTTGTCTCTGTGTCAAGTTACTTGAGGGCCGTTTATGTGTTAGACCCTCCCTTTTTTAATGTATATCGAATAAAGTTATCTATTTTAGCGTTCCCTTCTGTGATATGTATTTTTACATATACCCATTTTGAGTGAGAGAAATATCTCTGTAAATTGTCAACTTTGTATAAAAAAATTAAAAAGTTGTCCTTTACAGAGATATTTCTCACACAAAGTATGGGTATATATAAAAATACACCCCAAAACACATTGCCCTACTTCTCCTGAGTACGGCGATACCACATGTGTGCCACTTTTTTGCAGCCTGGGTGCGCAAAGGGGCCCTAATTCCAATGAGTACCTTTAGGATTTCACAGGGTATTTTTACGCATTTGTATTCCAGACTTCTTCTCACGCTTTAGGGGCCCCTAAAATGCCAGGGCAGTATAAATACCCCACATGTGACCCCATTTTAGAAAGAAGACACCCCAAGGTATTCCGTGAGGGGTATGGTGAATTCATGTAAAATTTATTTATTTTTGTCACAAGTTAGTGGAATATGAGACTTTGTAAAAAACAAAAATAAAAAAAAATAAAATATCAATTTCCGCTAACTTGTGCCAAAAAAAAAAAAATTTCTGTGAACTTGCCATGCCACTCACAGAATACCTTGGGGTGTCTTCTTTCCAAAATGGGGTCACATGTGGGGTATTTATACTGCCCTGGCATTTTAGGGGCCCTAAAGTGTGAGAATCCAAAATGCGTAAAAATGCCCTGTGAAATCCTAAAGCTACTCATTGGTTTTAGGGCCCCTTTGCGCATCTTGGCTGCAAAAAAGTGTCACTCATGTGGTATTGCCGTACTCAGGAGACGTAGGGCAATGTGTTTTGGGGTGTATTTTTACATATTGTCCTTTACAGAGATATTTCTCACACAAAGTATGGGTATATATAAAAATACACCCCAAAACACATTGCTCTACTTCTCCTGAGTACGGCGATACCACATGAGTGACACTTTTTTGCAGCCAAGATGCGCAAAGAGGCCCTAAAACCAATGAGTACCTTTTAGGAGGGCATTTTTACGCATTTTTCTTCTCACGCTTTAGGGCCCCTAAATTGCCAGGGCAAATACCCCACATGTGACACCATTTTCGAAAGAAGACACCCCAAGGTATTCTGTGAGGGGCATGGCGAGTTCACAGAAGGTTTTTTTTTTTGGCACAAGTTAGCGGAAATTGATTTTGTATTGTTTTTTCTCATAAAGTCTCCTTTTCTGCTAACTTTTGACAAAAAGTTAAATTTTTCATGGACTCACTATGCCCCTCAGCGAATACCTTGGGGTGTCTTCTTTCCAAAATGGGGTCATTTGTGGGGTGTTTGTACTGTTCTGGCATTTTGGGCGGGGCTAAATTGTGAGCAGCCATGTAAAAGCTAAAGGTACTCGTTGGAATTTGGGCCCCTTTGCGCACCCAGGCTGCATATAAGTGACACTCATTTGGTATCGCCGTACTCAGGAGAAGTAGGGCAATGTTTTTTGGGGTGTATTTTTACATATACCCATACTTTGTGTGAGAAATATCGCTGTAAATTAACAACTTTGTATTAAAAAAATTTAAAAAGTTGTCATTTACAGAGATATTTCGCTCACCCAGTATGGGTATATGTAAAAATACACCCCAAAACACATTGCCCTACTTCTCCTCAGTACCGCGATACCACATTTATATATATATATTTTTTTTTTTACAAAGTCTCATATTCCACTAACTTGTGACAAAAAATAAAATTTTACATGAACTCACCATACCCCTCACGGAATACCTTGGGGTGTCTTCTTTTTAAAATGGGGTCACATGTGAGGTTTTTGTACTGCCCTGGCATTTGAGGGTCTCCGCAATCATTACACGTATGGCCAGCATTAGGAGTTTCTGCGATTCTCCTTATATTGAGCATACGGGTAATGAGATTTTTTTTTTCCGTTCAGCCTCTGGGCTGAAAAAATAAAAAAAATGAACGCCACAGATTTCTTCATTCACATCGATCAATGTGGATGAAAAAATCTCTGCCAAAATCAGTGACTGCGGTGCGGTGGGCTGGGCGCTAACTACCTAACAAGTAGCTAGCTAACTGGCGGTGATAAGGGACCCTTATGCCCCATTCACACGTCCGAAATTCTGTTTGCGGAACGGAATTGCGGACCCATACATTTCTATGCGGACAGACTTTGTCCCGCTCGGATCCGTAATTGCGGATCCGCACTTACGGGTCTGCATTTCCGTTCCGCAAAAATATAGAACATGCCCTTTTCTTGTCCGCAATTGCGGACAAGAAAAAGCATTTTCTATATAGTTCTGGCAATGTGCGGATCTGCAAAATGCGGAAAGCACATTGACGGTGTCCGTGTTTTGCGGATTCGCGCCGCGGATCCGTGGCACGGAACTGTGGATCCGTGGATCCGCAAAACACATATGGACATGTGAATAGAGCGTTACAGGGGGGTGATCAGTGACAGGGGGGTGATCAGGGAGTCTATATGGGGTGATCAGGGGTTAACAAGGGGTTAATAGTGGTTATAAAGTGAGGGTGGGCGGTGGGGGGGGGGGGTTATTGTAGTGTTTGGTGCAACTTTACAGAGTTACCTGGTCCTCTGGTGGTCGATCCCAGTAAATGGGACCACCAGAGGACCAGATAGCAGGTATATCAGACGCTATTAACAAAACAGCGTCTGATATACCTCTTTGATCTCATTTATTTTACATTTACAGCCTGCCAGCGATTGATCATCGCTGGCAGGCTGTAGTATAACCGCAGAGCCGCTCTCTGCTGTGAACGCGCGCGCGTTCACAGCAGATCTCGTCTCTCGCGAGATGACGCACGGATGCGTCCAGGAGGAACAAACTTGCCGCCGCCTGGACGTATCCGTGCGTTCAGCGGTCGGCAAGCGGTTAAAGAAACAAATGCAACTAAAATGACATCAATTGTTTTTGTAATACAGTATTAAATGTTTTTTTTGTGATTTCCTTATTGACACAATTATTCAACCCCTTAAAGACTACCACTCTTAAGAACAGAGGTTCATTCAAGTGTTTTCGATCAGGTATTAAAAAAACACCTGTGGATGTCAAGGAGCAGCAATCAAGCATAATAAGCACCAATTGGGCAGATTTAAAATGACTGTGATACTCAGCTCCTTCTAGACATTTACTGGTGTGTTTACAGACATGGTGAAGTCAAGAGAATGGTCCAGGAAGACAAGAGAAGAGGTGATTTCTCTTCACAGGAAGGGCAACGGCTATAAGAAGATTGCAAAGATGTTAAACATACCAGTGTATGCAGTGTATACTTGTGTATGCAGTGTATATAATAGTACTATATATATATATATATATATATATTTTTTTTTATATATATATAAATATTATATTTATATATTTATATAAATATTATATATATATATATATATATGCATATATATATATATAGCAGGGTGCAGTGTATATAATAGTACAGTATATATATAACAGGGAGCGCTGTATATAATAGTACTAATATAATAGTACAATAGTATTTATAATATAAATATTATATATATATATATATATATATATATATAGAAAGAGAAAAAATGGCAGCACTGAGAGACCAAACAATGAGGCTGGTGGGTGCTAGGTCCAGGGGTTAAAGCCAAGCCTTGAATGCAGACGAGGAAAATGGACAGCACTCCAAAGCGTAAATAAAAATTCTTCCTTTATTCACCCATGTGGTGTACAAGCGACGTTTCGGCCCAGCAATAGAGCCTTTCTCAAGCAAAGAACATAAGTGCACAACAGCAATTTAAAGTGCAGTATATGTCGGCCATTCGAACATTGTGACCACGGGGGGATCCTGTGTGTCACTCTAAGTAGGGTGTCCGTCAGCATAAGGGAGATCACCCCTGTGATGGGCGCTGCCCCCTGTTGTAGTGCCTCTTGGTCCATTTATCCCGGCTATTACGGAAGCCCTTTGAGTCCTCCAGGGCATGTTTACCAGCTACCAAGATGGAGTCTTGTTGTCCTGCCTCTTCAGGACGCATGCGTCTCGCATTTACGAAGCTTGCCCCTTTCCAAGGTGGTGGTCGTGTTCTCTTGGGGATACTGCGCATGTCCGGAAGTGGTCCCTAGTCACTTCCGGTTTATGATACGCTGGTGCACGCGGATGCCAAGAGTTGGTACAATACTGTATCATTTTTTTTCCTTACCCGCCTGACATGTCTGTTCCTGACTCCTCCCCGGGGTTGTCTCTTGATTCACAACACTGATCGCTTACACCTGTGATTTGGAATGCCACTGTAAGTTCACCTACAAATGTATTTGATTACACATGATTTATGAAATGTTTTTGTACACTAATTATGTCTTTTTGATTATAACATAACTGTTTGATAAAGTATTCTTTTTTGATTATGTGTTAGCCACGCTCAGGATATGATGTCATTGATTGTATTGTCACCTCCCACATATACTGCACTTTAAATTGCGGTTGTGCACTTATGTTCTTTGCTTGAGAAAGGCTTTATTGCTGGGCCGAAACGTCGCTTGTACACCACATGGGTGAATAAAGGAAGAATTTTTATTTACGCTTTGGAGTGCTGTCCATTTTCCTCGTCTATATATATATCAGGGTGCATTGTACATAATAGTACAGTATTTATATATATATATATATATATATATATATATCAGGGTGCAGTGTATATAATAGTATATATATATATATATATACTGTGCATGCTCCTTAATCAGAATCACGTCATCACTGATGACGATATTCCACACAGGCGCACTAGTACAAGGAGGACGGTGCAGCCATGATAGAAGAGGGCAATGCCTTCCAAAAGCAACCATAAGGTATATCAAAGGAATATTGTATAAAAGAAGATAGTTGGATCCAGCTTCCGTTGAGACTTCAATTTTATTGTTATGCTGTAAAATCCAGTACAGACATGGCACAGAGTACAATGATTCAGTCTACGCGTTTCGGACCCTACTTCTGTTTTAGGTCCTTACTCATGACATGCAAACTTACAAATGATAACCTCTTTTTAAAGGCAATGTGATCACAATCCACCTGTGTCAGTAACATCACCTGACTCAGAGGTGTTCACATGATTGCCAGAGGGAGGTAACATACAATTGTGTTTGACATGAATCCTTTTCACACAAAAGACACTGCTAAAAGCAAAAACTTTTTTTAAAAAAGAAAAGCATAATCACTCATTTATACTGCAATGTTAGGTCATGCTTTTTGTTCAAACCTTGAGGAACACAGGTGCCTAATTGAAACATCCAATATGCTTCACGGCTCAGCAGTTTCTGTCTATGGTCTCCTCCCCTTGTTGGATATGTAACCCTTTCGATGCCCTGCACTTCAAAACTACTGGTATTCCCATCATGCTGTGTAGCAAAATGGAGACTTGCTGCTGAAATATTTCTAGTTTTGAAGTGCGGGATATCCGACAAGTGCTTGCGTACTCTTTCTTTTATTTGTTTTGTGGTGCAGCCCACATATTGTAGATGACATTGCTTACATGTGATGACATACACTGCAAACATGGTATTGCAGTTCAAGTATTGTTTTATAGCATGACTTCTCTCATTTGTAGCAGAAACAATGTTGTCACAAACTTTCATGTAGTTACAACAAATGCATCTGCTACTCCCACATTTAAAACTGCCCACATGAGTAAGCCACACCGGGCGGCTGGTTGGTTTTTCTAAGTATAAACTGGGACTTACACTTTGTCCTATAGTAGGGGCCCTTCGTGCAACACATTTGACTCCTGCCTGAGCTACCCCTCTCCATTCTTCATCTACATTCAAAATAGGTAAGTTTTTTCGTACTATTTTGCATATGTCATCGAATTCCTTACTATAAGTTGTTGCAAAGACCGTGGATCTTTTTTGATCATACTTTTTAGAACTTCCTTTTCTCTTCAGTTTTATTTGTTTCTCTTTTTCTCTATCTTGTGCTTCATTTTTAAATCCATAGGGGAACACCAGATCCTCCCTATTGCGTGACAGAGCTCCTGCTTTTGCTTTGTTAATGGATTGTAATGTGTGCTGTCTCGCTAGTAATCTATCAGAGACAATATTTGCTTCCTTCAAAAACAGGAACTCTGTGGAGCAATTTCTTCTTGCTCTCAACATTTCTCCCCTTGGAATATTTTTAATAGTATGCGGAGGATGGCAAGATGTCGCTAGCAAAGTGGTGTTCCCTGCGGTTTGTTTTCTCGTGGTGGACATGATAATTTTATTATTGGTGACATCTCCTTGCAGACACAAATCCAAAAAAACCACTGAAACTTTATCATGGTGTATACTGAATTTTATAGATTCCACTGCTGCATTAAAATGGTTGTTCAATGCAGCTATATCTGGAATACTACCCTGCCAGATTATAGCTATATCATCGATATAGCGTCCATACCATTTTATACTGCTGGAAAAAGGATTTGTGTCTGCAAAGAGGAAACACTTTTCCCACCAAGCCATAAAAATGTTTGCTATGGAGGGCGAGAATTTCGCCCCCATAGACACACCCGATAATTGAAAAAAATATTGTCCATTAAACATGAAAAAATTATGTTTCAAAAGGAATTCCACGATGGTACATATATAGTCCTGTAGTTCTTATGTGTAATCGCTGTACACCAGCAAAAACCACCTCAAGGTAATAATGGCCAAGTTGTGAGGAATGCTGGTGTACAGCGAGACCACATCAGCAACCACCCACATGAACTCAGACTGCCATTTGAAATTTTCAAAAGCCTGCAAAACTGAACGGGTATCTTTTAGAAATCCCGGTATATACGGTACCAAGGGCTGTAAGAGCGAATCCACCCATTCAGAGATTCTTTCTGCATAGGAGCCAATGCCTGCTACTATGGGTCTCATGGGGGGAGGAAAAACATCTTTATGCACCTTCGGTAATGCATGAAATATCGCTATTACAGGATGTTCTATATAGATATAATCTATTTCTTTTTTAGAAAGGACACCCATCTCACAGCCATCAGTTAATAGATCATACAATTTTTTCTGAAAGAGGGGGAGAGGGTTTTTGTCCAGTGGTCTGTATATGTGTGTATCAAGTAGCATATTATAAATTTGTGCTTTATAAACCACTGTTCAATATCACCACTGCTCCCCCTTTGTCAGCTTCTTTTATCACTATATCAGATCTGTTGTTTAACTCTTTCAAAGCCTGATGTTCCTGACGTGATAAATTGTTTCTCTTTTGCTTTTTGTTTGAGTTAAGGGTATCTTGTTTAGTTTTAATTTTGTTATACAATTCACATAGATCACATTCAACCATCTCCTGGAAACGATCAAGGGCAAGAGATCAAGAGTGTATAGGGTAGAAATCAATATTAGAAGTTTTAAAAACCTCTGATTTATTTTGAACCTGACTGTCTTGCCTATGATACATCTCCTGGAGGGAGGCCATGCATGTTAATTCCGGAAAGTCCATAGATGGAATACTGGAATTTGCAAATGTATGATCTTCTAGCACTACTGAGTCCTCAGATGTACCCTCCTTTACCCAAAAATGTTTTTTTTTAAGTAAGTTTTCTTGCCAATCTATTCACATCTATTATTGTCTTGTATAAGTCAAAATTATATGTTGGCGAGAAGGATAAGCCCCTCCTTAATAACGATTCCTGCTGGTTTGACAAAATAACAGATGATAGATGCACCTTTTCCGATGTTTGCGTCCCGCCCTTCGTTTTTTGTCGTATCCTTTTTTTTAGGCTCATTTTTTTCTTTTCTTTTGTGAAACATTTGAGTCCATTTGTTTAGTACACACCGGTGTCTCCACAGTTGAATCCGAAGAATCCATTTCTATTGAACTGAAGGAGACTCTCGATGGACGTCTTTGTCTTGAGCGTGACATTTTTTTCAATATTGAGCAGGGGGTACTTGCTCTGGCTGTTGCCCACGTGTACACTGTATTAGACCTATAGTCCATCAAATCTCTATTGAATTTATCTTGTTTGAACTGAACAAGGCTGTCTTCCAGTTTATTCAAATTTTCTTTCAGTTTTAAATCCAGTTCTTCAAATAGAGGCTTGTTTACATGACACAATAGACTTTCCTGCGTTACCTTGATTTTTTGTCTTAACTCTGCCAAAAGTTGTTCTTCATTCTTTACTATTAATTGCATTAATTTAATCGAACAGTCCGACAAGATTTCTTGCCATTGCATTTGAAATTGGTCAGAGTATATTGTAGTGGCTTTTTTCTTTATCCTTAGTCCCCTCGGTATCATATTCCCATTTATATATTTTTGCAGGGACGTCAGATCCCACCATGTACGCATCTCCTTGGTTAACAACGTCTCCAGGGAGGACATTAGGATTTTAAGATCTAAAGTACTCTGTGCCGTTGAGTCTGATATGTTAAATATTTCATCCATTTTTTTCATGCAGTCCCCGCATTCCTCTATGGATCTGAATGCCATATGGCTCATATTGACAGACTGCAAATGTCCGATAAGTTGGAAAGCCGCAAATATATATTCACCACATTGGGAGCGCACGCCGTCCTCAAGGTTTGAACAAAAAGCAAGACCTAACATTGCAGTATAAATGAGTGATTATTCTTTTCTTTTTTTTAAAAAGTTTTTGCTTTTAGCAGTGTCTTTTGTGTGAAAAGGATTCATGTCAAACACAATTGTATGTTACCTCCCTCTGGCAATCATGTGAACACCTCTGAGTCAGGTGATGTTACTGACACAGGTGGATTGTGATCACATTGCCTTTAAAAAGAGGTTATCATTTGTAAGTTTGCATGACATGAGTAAGGACCTAAAACAGAAGTAGGGTCCGAAACGCGTAGACTGAATCATTGTGCTCTGTGCCATGTCTCTACCGGATTTTACCGCATAACAATAAAATTGAAGTCTCAACGGAAGCTGGATCCAACTATCTTCTTTTATACAGTACTCCTTTTTGGTCAAGTCCAGAACTGGATCCGGGCTACCGGCTTCATTGCCACACAGGTGAGCGCTGCAAAATACTGAATTCATCAAAGGAATATTGTATATCTACCGAAGCCAATGTATAACGAAGGACAAAACAATCGACTAGATCCAGGTGCAGTAGCCGTATACTTCCCAGGACACGGTACGGCACACTTGGTGGGGAGATCAGATCCATGTCCTCAAGTTAGTAGGACATCGATGTTTAGTCCACCCACATGATCACGACCGATTACTGTTGTGAGTGGTCTCCTCATAATATAAACATTTATCAGAAGTAGAAAAACAAATTATCAAAAGTTGGAAATACTATCTACTGGCTGTCACCATTCAATTCTTGCGTTAAACAAATGCTGACTGTATATTTGCGGCATGTATTCAAATCAATTCCTTCTCTCTTGTCATCCATGTCAGACCATCTAAAAAAAAAAAAATCAGCATCACGTATACATGAAAAAGTATCTTTTCCATATAAATGAAAAAAATATTTGTCCTGAAAACTACCTAACAGGCAATATTACAATGAAAAGCATCATACTCGAGGAAGGCAAGCTCCTTCCCATTATACAGCCACCCCAACTTTATATTCAATATTTAACCCTTGTGGTTTAAGTGTGCCTAATGTGTATATCCAAAAGAGCTCCTTCTTTTTTTAATATACTCATACGATTGCCCTCACTGCGCAGTATAGGCACATGATCAAGAATGCAACATTTTAAATCACTTTCCACATGTTTCCACTCCACAAAGTGTTTGGAAACTGGTCAGTCTAGCCTATTCTTCATGATGGTCTATCTATGATTATTTAATCGCGTTTTTAGAGCAGTAGAGGTCTCACCCACATAGAGTAGTCGGCATGGACAAGTCAAAACATAGATAATATATCTGCTATCACAAGTAAGGTGGAATTTAATAGGATATTCAATGAAAAAAGCTTTTTCCTTTTATAATATATTTGCAATTCACACAACAGAGGCAAGGGAAACTACCATAACCTGTCTGTGTTAATGTCAATTGTCTGGATTGTTTTTTAGGGCCAATCCGCTCGTACCAATTGATCCCTGATGCTGTTTAATCTTCTATAGGACATTAATGGTGGATTACAGAATTCAATTATATTTTTATGGCAACCACTTAGAATGTTCCAATGCTTGTTAATTATTTTTGATATTTGTGTACTCGGTGTATGTGGATATAAAGGGAATTCTTCTTGGTTTATTTCGGATTGATTTTTTATGTGAAACCTCAGTGCGGTCCAAACTCAGTACTTTATTACTGTGTTCACGTAGTAGCTTAAACGGGTACCCTCTCACCAAAAATGTATTGGTTAGAACAGTGTTTCCCAACCAGTGTGCCTCCAGCTGTTGCAAAACTACAACTCCCAGCATGCCTACACAGCCAAAGGCTGTCTGGGCATGCTGGGAGTTGTAGTTTTGCAACAGCTGGAGGCACACTGGTTGGGAAACACTGCGTTAGAAGATCCATTGAGCCATTTAAAGAATCATTATCAGATATTACCCGGTGAGCTCTGAGATAATGAGAATATTGTAAATAATGAATCATTCTCATCATTCATCTGAAAAATGAAAAACTGGACCACATTTTGACCATATCCTGCTGTTGGTTTGATGAATTATTGCCCCAAATTATTATTCCCCTGATGAACCAGTAATTGGTGAAACGCGTTGGAAGTGTTTGGGTTAATGATAGGGTGAGACAGGGCAGGAACGGGACCAAAGGCCACCCACCATTAGGGTGTTCCTGTGGGTTGAGGTATTCAGAGTATATATATCTGATCATTTATAATGTTTCTATGCTCCTGATGAAGGGGGATACGAACCCCGAAACGCGTTGAGCCTGCCTCCACCTTGCCTGTCTGTATATTTGTATACAATAAAGGAAGTTTTCTTGAAGACCGCACTGCCCGTCTGCTGAATATCTCCCAACATACTACAAGCGATCCAGGCGAGGGAGAGAAGTCCCTTGAGTGTCTTGAGCTTATCTCTTGGGACCTCTCCCTGTGAAATAAGTCATTATTTCTTCGATTTCAGTCACTTTATTTTACTTGGCGTCCCAAGCCTCGATGTTGCCACATTACTAAAGTCTCGTCCGAGAATTCACTATCAATAGCACTCTATTACGATTCTCCAGGTTGGCGCCGAACACCTTGCGTGGTGGCGTGGGTTGTATTTTGCTTTTGTTTTTCTTACATGGTTGAGGTATTAGCCAGGGACCTGGAAGGGATATTTCTCCCTAGCGTACCTATTACTCTGTTCTCCCCTTGTTGACTTGGTTCGTATGTATGGTCCATTGTAAAATATGAGATAAGGATTAAAGGGTACGTGTATTTTAGAATAATATGAAGTGACTTAATATTAAATTGGTGATTAAAAGTTATGTTTTATTCTTTGCTTTCTGTGATTCCCTTGATAAACTGCAGGAATGTATGTATGAGCATCTATTCAATATTTGGCAATTCCTTTTGAAGATATCTGGTTGTCCAAAATAGCTTCCATTTAAGAATTATGGAGGTCGCTGTGTTCTTCAGAACTTTCAGTGCAGCTCTTCAGATCTGTGCCTCCACACAATCCTGTCTTGGATATTTACAAGCAATTCCTTCCTCCTCATGGCTTAGTTTTTTATTTTCTCTAATATGAATTGTAAGTTGTAAGACCTTATATAGAAAGTTCTGTGTAATTCCAAATCATGTACAATCAACAGAATTTACCACATGTGTACTTGCAGTGTCCTGAAACACACTGTTGGACTCTGTAATTTTGCAGGGGAGAATTGGCCATTCACCGCACTGGGAGCCGATAACCTTTTACTATGCAGTGGGCCGGTGCGCCTTGCCTCAATGTTCCCACGTTTATTGCGTGCCCGCACATCACAGGGCAGCGTCCCTGCTGCGCTGACACACACTTGTATAATAATCAGAGTATGGACCTGCAGCCTGCGCAATGTGACATCTCAAGCTTCCAGCCCTGCTGTGCTTTAACCATGATAATGAGAAAGTGCAGTAGCAGGCGGCTTGCCATGTCTGTGTAGTCACATAGTGCAGGCTGCAGGCCCAGATTATCATACAAGTGTGTGTCAGCGCAACAGCAGGGTCACCATCAGGGTAGTAACTGAGCGCTGTGAGGGGCCCTGCTGCAAAGAGGCAAAACAGGGGCCACTCACAGCTGCCCCCACTAGCCTATATCAAAGTTTACTGATGTAACACACCAAATTGATCAGTTAGGATCTCAACTGTGGTGTCCTTTGACATCCACTTTTGTCACACTGATTGAGTGTTGGTGGTGTCTTTGCGGCTGCTCAGTGTGTACCCCAGGCGGTTCTCTCAGTCTTAAGCGGAGAGTATGGGGTTAACAAAATCATGTACCGCGTACTAAAGATAGAGTGTAAAACTAATAGTGAGGGAAGTTCGTTTTAGGAATGAGAGTTCAGATTAAAGTTCATGAATAACAGCTCTTGGCAACGTTCAGGAATCCCAGGCCTGCAGTACTAATAACCACCAGCGCGAGTCCCTTCCTTTCAGTGAGCAATGTCAGTGAAACAAAATGACAGGCTTGATACTTGCTGTTGGAAGTCATGCAGGGATCCTGCAGTGGTGGAGTCGGGTAAGGTAGGTGAGGGTTTCTCCTGGAGGTTCAGAGTTGCAGGTAGTTAGGATCTTGAGTCCTCGTGGTGAATGGAGCAGGCAGGGTGCGCACTCCATTAGTGGAACCCCCTGTGCAGCACCTGGCTCCTATTTATTGACCAAGTGTGGGTGGGCGGAGCCACCTTAGATGGCCCAGCGGCCACTGCTTCCAGCCTGGGAGGCAAACAGCGATCGTTGTCATGGTTACACAGGGCATGATCCAGGCTGGAGCGCAAACCACCGTATCCTTACAACTGACTGAAGAGAAAGCAGCTCCCACTCCTCTCTGCAGTGTGTGTGAGAAGGGGGCGGATGTGAGAATGGGAGCGGGACTCATCCTAGACCTACAGTGGCTGCAGAAAAAGATGAGAAATGGCAGGCAGAGACTCTTAGCCTTCACCTCTGGTAATGTTAGTGTGCCTTATGTGCGGTGCTGGAAGTTTGAATGAAGTCCCCTCACAGGTCCCTACAACCCTCCTACACACAGCAGCAGGGGGGTAGGATACTGTAGGGGGCAAGTTAAGTCAGTCCTGAAGGTGCTGCCTATCACCTGTGTTCAAGTGTAATTCTGTGCCCCCCTGACCTCACAGAGTCTCTGCAAATCTAAGGTCCCCCGCTTCTCCTGCCCCATCACAGATCCTGGCCCACCAACCATCTCACCTTCTGACATCTCCCCCTACCCTCTGGAGGTTATATCAGCACTAGAGCATTATAAGAGGAGCGGCTAATATTAGTCACATATGATGTAATGTGTCTGGAGGTTATATCAGTGCTGCAGCGTTATAAGAGGAGCGGTTGATATCAGTCATATATGATGTAATAATGTCTCTGGAGGCTATATCAGTACTGGAGCATTATAAGAGGAGGGGCTTATAGCAGTCACATACGATGTCCCCAATAGCCTGTGGGCCAGGCCCCTCACTTCACACATTGTGGCATAATAATGACATTGCAGCAGTGTCTCTGGCGGCTGTCATGTGTATTGATGTGAGTGCACCAGGTCAAAGGCAGCCTTGCTGCAAACTCATTAACATGCGACAGATGACAGATCAGAAGAAGGGTAAAATAAATGGTCATGTCAACAAGGCCAAACAGGGACACTAGTGGTCCCATCACAGAGAGTGGAAGAGGAGTGAACAAAAAAGTGTTGAGTGTGCCAACCGCATGAGTAGTCAAGATAGTGGCCCAGTCACAGAGCAGGGAGGGTGGCAACAGCATGATGCATCAACACAGTGGCCCAGTCACAGAGTGGGGAGGGTGGCAACCACAGGAGGAGTCAACATAGTGGCCCGGTCACAGAGTAGGTGGGGGGCAACAACAGTGGCAGTAGGAGAAGATAACAGCAGATGCAGCAAGTGTGTGTCATCAGGCGTGTGTGTCATCAATGGCGGCTGAAGCAGGTGGCCAGAAGAAACAGGTCTGTTTTCACAATGTTTTGGTGTGGCACCCAGAATCTGTCTTAAGCATCAGGCACTGGCATGTGAAAATCCTGGCTAATCCACACCTGATTTATCTTTACAAAGATTTGTTTCTTAATATTTTGTGTGGAAAGGAGAGTTCTCTTTAGGGTAACTGGGTCCCCCGTCGGACTAAACACCCACTCTGATGCCACACTACTGGTCGGGAAGGAAATCTTGTCCATGATAAACTATCAAGTTGTGGCCACAAATCAAGTTTGGCTGCCCAGGAGTCCAGGGGATCTTGGAAGTGGGATGGCAGGGTGCAGTCCAAGTATGCTACCACCTGCTGGTTCAAGTTCTGCTCCACGTCCAGCTGCTGTTGCTTGGTGGTTTCTTCAGTAGGCGGATGAAGAAAAGTGCTCATTAGAGACTCCTGGCTTAAGTTGCTGCTGATGGATCTGATGCTGCTTCTGTCCCCCCCCCCCCCCTCCAGCAGTCATGCAGTGGAGTGTGAGTGAAGAGAGCCCCCCCGGTCAGACATTCGTGAGGCAGCGGCCAACTGACTACATACATTGTCTCAATAGTATTTGAGTCTATCTTCCTTCTCAGCAGGTGTAAAAAAGGCCCAATTTTGGACCAGTAGCGAGGGTCTAACATGGTGGAGAGCCAGTAATCATCCCTCTGCTGAGTGGTGATAATACGGATGTCACTATGCAAGCAATTCAGTAAATATCTGGCCATTTATGCAAGGGACTCCCTGCCTCCATCTCCACTACATACTGCCACGATGTGTCGGGGTCATCGGTCAGGCCTTCCTCACTGCCCTCCAGATCCTCTCCCCTCACGTGTGCAGATGAACCACCCGTTTCTGTATACACTGCTTGTGCGTGATTGTCCTGTGCTGGTTAAGCCCCCATAGTGCTCAGATGGCCATGAGATATAGGTGCCACGTCTCCTGTCCCCGGGACAGCCAGATCTATCAGCATCTGTTCCAGGACTTAATGGAGTGGAATGATGTTGTTCATCCCGTCCTGGTGACTAACAAATGAAGTGGCCTCCTCAAAGCGCCAGAGCAAATGGCAGGTGTCACGCATGAGCTGCCACTGACTAACATCAAAGTTACACACAGGAGTGCCCCTGTCTGCCTGCATCATCAAGAAACAATTCAGAACACTATTCTGCCTTTGCAGCTCAAGGAGGTTGTGTTTTGCAGGGTAAGAGGGGCTGAAGTGCATGCACTGTTTTCTGGACATTTTCAGAATGTCTTGAATTGGGTGGAAGACTTCAGGAACCGCTTTACAACTATATCAAAGACGTGTGCCATGCAGGGCGCATGGGTCACCCCTCTTTGTTGCAGTACCAACACCATGTTGTTCCCATTATCAGTGACCATGGTTGCTATCTTCAGTTGGTGAGGAGAGAGCAAGGATTTTATTTCCTCTTGAAGGATGCAGAGCAGTTCCTCTCCAGTGTGACTCCATTCACCAAGGCAAACCAGATGCAGAACAGCGTGACACCACCATGCTCGGCATAGGTGGTATGCTGGAGTAGCACTCTGAGTTGTGCCTGTAGTGGAGGCAGAGTACAAGGGTGAGGATTAGAAGGCAAAGGAGGATATTGGCGCAGGATTCACAGCTTGAGAACGTGGAGGTGGCAGTGCCGTCACCTGGCCAAGTTGCTGGTGTGGCTGGGCAGGACTCACATTTATCCAGTGGGCCATAAAGGACATATATGGTCTATGACCATAGTTACAGCTCCACACGTCGGCGTTGCTGTCAATTTTAGCAGACACCAACAGGCTCAAGGACTGTCCCATCTTTTGCTCAGCATACGTGTGCAGGGCTGGTACAGACTTTTTGGAGAAGTAATGACAGGTTGGCACTTTCAACATTGGCTCGGCACAAGCCATCAGTTCTCTGAAAGGTGCAGCTTCAACCATGGAAAAGGAGGGACAATAGTACCAGAAACTTGGCCAGGAGCACATTTAACTTCTGTGCAGTTGAATAAGTGTACGCATACTGTTTTCTTTTTGCAATCGCCTCAGTGATTGCTGGCAAAATGAGTGACGAGGAGGAGGAGCATCAGGACCAGTAGATGATGGGAAGGAAACAAAGCTCTCTTCTGCTGAGGTGGTGGAGCCTTGGCCGCTGGGGAAGGAATGTGGGCCACTGCGAGATACAGCGGTTGCTGCATTATGCTGTACAACAACATTTGCACCATGGTTTTCCCATGCCACTTTAAGGTGGCACTGCATGTGTTGATGCAGGGTCGTGGTGCCAACATTGGCACCCTGGCCACGCTTCATCTTCTGCCCACAGTTGCTACAAACAGCCATGCTGACGTCCTCCGGCGACTTGATGAAATATTCCCACAACGGCGAGTATGGCATTTTCCCCCCAATCACTACATGCTGACTGCCTGCTGCTGCTGCCTCTGAACCCATGCACCGCTAGTTGTTTCCAGACAGCTTGCTCAGCTGCTGTGTCACGCACAAGCTGCCACCCTGATTCCCTGATGAAGCCCTCTCTTCACCCAGCTCCCACATGCGATCGGCTACATCATCATTCATTACTGTCTGCATGTCAGTGATGTTACCTTCACCAGTCTCAAGTCCGCGTGTCTGACTGCTCACGACACCTGATCCCACGCGACTCTTGTCGTCGCTACTTGCCCGTCTACCGGAGAAAACAGCGGATCCCTCCTTTACATCTTTGCCGGGAAGTAGCTGCTGACTGTCCTCAATAAACTCAGCTTCGCTGAAAAGTGGAGCAGAGCCGGCAGCCTATTATACTTCGCGAGCAGAAGGAACAGTAAATGAAAGAGGCTGGTTCAGGACAGGTGGGGGCATAGAGTTTGTTCCTAGACCATGCCAACTAAGCGTGGTTTCAGAGGAACCCCCAGACTTCTGGCTGGGGGTGTCTGATGTCACTTGAGATGATGTTGAAGACCATTCAAGAACAGCTGGGTTGCTGGTCAAAACACGACACTGGTAGCTCTTGCCTGTCGCAGTAACCGCTGCTACCACCCCCTTCTTCTGCTGGTTTTTAAGGATTAATGGATTGAATTATCAGGTCGCAATTTCACCTCAATGACACAATCAAGGATTAACGGATTTGCTTATATATAAAAAATGTGAAACCCCCCCCCAAAAAAAAATCAGTGGTATCAGACCGCGATTTCTGCAATAATCAGTAGTATTAGTGCAGCAAGGTGTAATAGAATAGCTTCTCTATTAGCTTTGCTCTCTCCCTATAGTGTGGACAAAGCCTCCCTATTATATGGCTACATGATCTTTAAGTTGTCCCTGAACTGCTCAATAGTAATATTTTGTAATAAAGTCTTTCCTAATCACTGTCCCTGGCGCCTGTAACGTCTTTCCCTGCATTAAGCTCCCTGAAAAATAAGCTCACTGAAAAATGGCAGAGATCGTGATGGGTGAGGCATTTTATAGGGTTGTGACATTACAGGAGCTGGCTATCTGCATGGCATTATAGGCGATTCCTCGTTGCCCAGCTTCTTGCTTCCTTTTTCTAACATGTGCAGCAGCCACTTTAGAAAAAAAATAATAATAAAAAAAAAATATATATATATACCCCCGCCCACTCTTTCATGGGGCCACTACTGCTACTGTCCCCACTCTGTCATGGCGCCACCACTCGAATCCTAAAATCACCATTATATTAACACTAACATCAGGATCTCCAATACATTCCCCATATTATAATGTTACCTTTCATATTGCTGTCCATCGCCTATATTCTCAGAAAAACGCTTTTATTCCATATGATAATAAGCTTCTGAAGGTGCCCAGGGGCAGCGTTCATGCGGCTGGTGCCCATGCCCCTCGGTGCTTTTCAAACAAAACACCTCCCCTTTCACCCCTCTGGCTTGCCCTAGGTTCTTCTGATTACCTCCTCCCTTCAGTGAGAAATCCAGAGCCTGCGCCGTTCAACAGAATCTCCAGATCCCGGCGCATGCGCATTAAACACTCTGGTGCCTCTGCCCATAATATGTAATGCTTTGCGCAGGCATGGAGATTCTGTTGAACGGCGCAGGCGCTGAATTTCTCACTGCAAAGAGGAGGTAATCAGAAGAAATTAGGGCAGGCCGGAGGGGTGAAATGGGAGGTGTTTGGTTTGAAAAGTGCCGAGAGGCATGGGCACCAGCCGCATGAACGCCGCCCCTGGGCACCTTCAGAAGCTAATTATCATATGGAATAAAGGCGTTTTTCTGAGAATATAGGCGATGGACAGCAATATGAAAGGTAACATTATAATATGGGGAATGTAATGGAGATCCTGATGTTAGTGTTCTATAATGGTGATAATAGGTGAAAGACTCCCTTTAACCAGCTCTGGACCGCCGCACGCAGGATTCCTCGTTGAGGTGCGGGCACGTCATCTCGCAAGAGGCGAGATGACGCGATCTGGGCGCCTGAACAGGAGCACAGAATATCAGGGAAGGCGCAGGACAAGTTCGTCATCAGCCTGCCAGCCAATGATCTGCGCTGGCAGGCTGGTGACTTTTAAAAAAACTAATCAAAAGCCATATAATGCATTATATTTATAAATATAATGCATTAAATGGCTTCTGTGCTCTGTGCTAGGTCCTTTTCATCGGTTGGACCCAGCACAGAGCACATGTCACAGTGAGTATACCAAGCACCACATATTTATCCCCAGATCACCCCCATCACCCCAATTAACCCCTTGATCACCCCCTATCAATCACCTGTCAATCACTAGTGAAAGGAAAAAAGTGATCAGTGTAAACTGTCACTTTTTTTTTCACCAGTATTGACTGCTAGGTTTAGGTTAGTTTAGGCCCCTTTAGTAGGTAGTTAGCTTCCGTTAGCGCCCAGCCCACCGCAGTCACTGATTCGCTCATTAGCGTAGCGCTAATCAGCATTTGTACTTTTATAGTATCTGTAAGTGATCAGAACTGATCACAGTCAGATCGCAGTGACAACATTTTTTCTTTTATCACTGCACAATCACATCACAAGCGCTGCGGCAATAAAAAAAAAATCAGTTTTGATCTTTTTTATCAATCGCAGCGGCTTCCTGTACGTCGCTAGCCTCCCATTTGTAAGACAGGCTTGCTTTTTTTCTTGGGTAGTCTCAGGAAATACCCCCTAAATTTTATTTTCCAAATGTCAAATAAGGGGTATTCATCTGAAGAGGCCTACAGGATTCTGACCCAGTCGGATGAGGAATGGGAACTCTCATCTGATGAATCTAGCAGGTCAGAATATGAACCTGTAGAAAGCAGTGGAAGTCTGACCCAAAGTTCGGACGAGGAGGTTGAGGTCCCTGATACGACCAGGCGTATCCGGCCCCGTGTCGCTAGACCACAGGTTGCGCAGGATCCGTTACAAGGGCAGCAGAGTGGGGCTGGCGCTGTCAGATTACGCGGTGAGGCATACACCAGCAGCGCAGCCGATCCTGGACCTAGTACCAGCACTGCCGTAGAACATGGTGAAGTGGCGAGCACCAGAAGGGCAGGTGAAGCTCGTACGGTGGCACGTGCAGTAGTTCCCCCGTCGCAGCCAGGCCCGTAGAGCCCCTAGAGTCCCTGAGGTGCTGGCTAACCCTAATTGGCAGCCCCCATCTTCAGCCGCACCAGTAGTTCCCCCTTTCACCGCCCAGTCAGGAGTTCGGGTGGAGACAGCTCAGATCGGATTAGCACTGGGGTTTTTTGAGCTGTTCTTCACTGCGGAGCTCTTTGACCTAGTCATGGCAGAAACAAACCGGTATGCCACTCAATTTATAACCGCCAACCCGGGAAGCTTCTATTCCCAGCCTTTCCGGTGGAAACCAGTCCAAGTTTCCGAATTTAAAACTGTTCTGGGCCTTCTCCTCAACATGGGCCTAACAAAAAAGCATGAATTGCGGCCATATTGGTCCACGAACCCAATTCATCACATGCCCATGTACTCTGCTGCCATGTCCAGGACACGATTTGAGACCATCCTGCGTTTCTTGCACTTTAGTGACAACACCACCTCTCATCCCAGAGGCCACCCAGCTTTTGACCAGCTCCACAAAATTCGGCCCCTCATAGACCACTTCAACACCAAATTTGCAGATTTGTATACCCCTGCACAAAACATCTGCGTACATTTTTCCGGGCGCCTTGGCTTCAAACAATACATCCCAAGCAAGCGCGCCCGGTATGGGGTCAAATTGTATAAGCTCTGTGAAAGGGCCACAGGCTATACCCACAAATTTTGTGTCTATGAGGGTAAAGATCAGACCCTGGAGCCAGTCAGTTGCCCTGACTACCTGGGGATCAGTGGGAAGACAGTCTGGGACTTGGTGTCACCCTAATTCGGCAAGAGGTACCATCTTTATGTGGACAATTTCTACACAAGTGTGCCCCTCTTCAGGCATTTGTTCCTAGAACAGATTGGCTGCTGTGGCACTGCGAGAGCTAGTCGCTGGGGCTTCCCCCAATGGCTCGTTACCACTCGTCTTGCAAGGGGGGAGAGGGCTGCCTTGTGTAACGAAGAACTGCTCGCGGTGAAATGGAGAGACAAGCGTGACTTTTACATGCTCTCCTCCATTCACGCAGACACGACAATCCAAATTGAACGGGCAACCAGTGTCATTGAAAAGCCCCTCTCCGACTATAATTTGCTCATGGGAGGGGTGGACTTTAATGAACAGATGTTGGCCCCATACTTGCTTTCCCGAAAGACCAGACGCTGGTATAAGAAGGTGTCTGTATATCTAATTCAATTGGCTATGTACAATAGTTTTGTTCTCTACAGTAAGGCTGGGAGAACAGGATCCTTCCTCAAATTTCAGGAAGAGATCATCGAGAACCTCCTGTATCCAGGAGGTTCCGTGGCCCCAAACCCCAGTGTAGTGAGCCGTCTACACGAGCGACACTTCCCCAGTGTCGTTGCTGGTACCTCAACCCAACCGCCACCCCAAAAAAGATGTCGTGTCTGTAGCAGGAGTGGAATAAGGCGTGACACCCGCTATTTCTGTTCTAACTGTCCTGACCACCCTGCCCTATGCCTAGGGGAGTGTTTCTGGAAGTACCACACTCAGATACATTTAGGGACGTAGGGACCGCAGGACACGGGTAGTTTTTACATAAGGGTCTCTCAGGATACTAGGTTTTGAGAGACCCTAACACACAGGGGTGCTAGTGTGCTACAGCAGCTATGGGAAACGGTAGAAACGTCTCCTTTCTCTTGGGATAAAGTGCATAATGTACTTCGCACCATCTCTGTTCGATTTACACTTTACACATTGTCCTATGGGAGAAGAGAGGTTTCTGCAAGGAAAATAAAAAGTGAAAAGAAAAAAAAATATTAAACAGGTAGCAAGAAAAAGAAATCTTGAGTTAGTTTAGGTTTTAAAAGTTTTATGATGTTCAGGTTTATAAAGTTAGTAACGTTCAAGTTTATGAGCCTGCTGCTTGTTTTTTCTTCTTTTTTTCTTTTCTTTACTAACCACCCTTTATTTTCCAGCTGGACCAACCGATGAAAACGCTGCAGCACTGATGTGCATTCTGAGAGAAGCATTGCGCTGCTGTCAGAAGACACATGAAGTCGGTGTATGCGGCGCTGCAGGACGAGATTTCTTCTCCGCAGTACAGGTACGTTTGCCCAGGCATATGAGCTGAGGAGAGGTGTTGGAGTTCATATGCTTTGGCAAACACTTTGTATCAAAAATCTGGCAAAGATGTCTTCCTCCACAACGATCGATGTGAATGGAGAAATCACGTTTGCCATGACATAGGAGCTGAAGTGGGTATGGATGTTTGGGCGGAGCCCCTATGTCCTGGCAATCGCCAGGCCCCTCTTTTTTTTTTTTGCATATCTTTTGGCAGAGATTTTTTCATCCACATCGATCGATGTGAATGAAGAAATCTGTGCCGTTCATTTTCTTTCAGCCCAGAGGCTGAACGGAAAAAAAAATATCATTACCCGTATGCTCCATATAAGGAGAATAGCAGAAACTCCTAATGCTGGCCATACATGTAATGATTGCGGAGACCCTCAAATGCCAGAGCTGTACAAAACCTCACATGTTACCCCATTTTGGAAAGACACCCCAAGGTATTCGCTGAGGGGCATATTGAGTCCATGAAAGATTGAACTTTTTGTCACAAGTTAGCGGAAAGGGAGACTTTGTGAGAAAAAAAACAAAAAAAAAATCAAATTCCGCTAACTTGTGCAAAAAAAAAAAACTTCTATGAACTCGCCATGCCCCTCACGGAATACCTTGGGGTGTCTTCTTTCTAAAATGGGGTCACATGTGGGGAATTTATACTGCCCTGGCATTTTAGGGGCCCTAAAGCGTGACAAGAAAAATGTGTAAAAATGCCCTCCTAAAAGGTACTCATTGGAATTTGGGCCCCTTTGCGCATCTTGGCTGCAAAAAAGTGTCACACATGTGGTATCACCGTACTCAGGAGTAGAGCAATGTGTTTTGGGGTGTATTTTTACATATACCCATGCTGGGTGAGAGAAATATCTCTGTAAATTGGCAACTTTGCATAAAAAAATGGAAAAAGTTGTCATTTAAAGGGATATTTTTCACAAACAGTATGGGTATATGTAAAAATACACCCCAAAACACATTGCCCTACTTCTCCTAAGTACGGCGATACCACATGTGTGCCACTTTTTTGCAGCCAAGATGCGCAAAGGGGCCCTAATTCCATTGAGTACCTTTAGGATTTCACAGGGCATTTTTACGCATTTGGATTGTAAACTACTTCTCACGCTTTAGGAGCCCCTAAAATGCCAGGGCAGTATAAATACCTCACAAGTGACCCCATTTTGGAAAGTAGACACACTAAGGTATTCGCTGATGAGCATAGTGAGTTCGTGGAAGTTTTTATTTTTTGTCACAAGTTAGCGGAAAATGACATTTCTTGAAAAAAAATCAATTTCCGCTAACTTGTGACAAAAAATAAAAACTTCCATGAACTCACTTTGCCCATTATCGAATACCTTAGGGTGTCTACTTTCCAAAATGGGGTCATTTGTGGGGTGTTTGTACTGTCTGGGCATTGTAGTGCCTCAGGAAACATGACAGGTGCTCAGAAAGTCAAAATTCACTTTTTTGCACCATAGTTTGTAAACGCTATAACTTTTACCCAAACCAATAAATAGGGGTCAAGTCCTGGGAAAAAAAAAGTGTGGGAACTCACCCAAGTGCCTCCGCATGATGTCACAGCGCGCGGCGTTCGCAAAGGGCAGAGGAGGTCGGCTGGAGCAAGTACTGTATTTTTTGCCCTATTAGACACACCGGCCCATAAGAAGCACCTAGGTTTTAGAGGGGGACAATAAGAAAAAAATATTTTTCATTACACCTCAGGTCAGACCACCAATCAGACCCCCAATGTTAATCAGACTTCAGCTAACAGCCCCAATAAGATCCCCAATGTTAATAAGACCCCAATAAGACCTCAGATCAGACCCCAATATGAATGACCCCCAATCAGACCTCAGATAATAGCCCCATGCCTCATAGCAGCCCCCAGTAGCCTCATAGCATAATAGCCCCATGCCTCTCCATCAGCCCCCCTGTGCCTATCATCAGCCCCCCAGTGCCTCTCATCAGCCACAAGTACCTCTCATCAGCCCCCCAGTGCCTCTCATCAGCCCCCCAGCGCCTCTCATCAGCCCCCCAGCGCCTCTCATCAGCCACCAGTACCTCTCATCAGCCCCC
Organism: Bufotes viridis; assembly: GCA_033119425.1. Taxonomy (NCBI): domain Eukaryota; kingdom Metazoa; phylum Chordata; class Amphibia; order Anura; family Bufonidae; genus Bufotes; species Bufotes viridis. Next base: position 38,928,920 of record CM065599.1, read on the forward strand.
CAGTTCCTCTTATTAGTCCCACAGTGCCTCTATATCAGCCCCCAGCAGATCTCATCAGCCCCCAGTGCCTCTCATCAGCCCCCAGTACCTCTCATCAGCCCCCCAGTGCCTCTATATCATCCCCCAGCAGATCTCATCAGTCCCAGTGCCTCTAATCAGCCCCCAGTGCCTCTAATCTGCCCCTAGTGCCCCTAATCAGCCCCCAGTGCCTCTAATCTGCCCCTAGTGTCTCTAATCTGCCCCTAGTGCCTCTTATCAGCCCCCAGGGCCCCATTCACTAGCGCCCAGTGCCCCATCCACCAGTCAGTGCCTCTCCATTCAGCCCATAAAATATAAAAAAAAAAACAAAAAAAAAAACTTACCTCTCCTGCTCCTGGACGCAGACGCTCCTGTGCACAGCCTTCACAGCCGACAGCCGAGGACCAGAAAGCGCTTCCTGGTCCTTTCGCCCTGAAAGGGAACGGCGTTCCTGCCATGAAAAAAGTGCAGGAACGCCGTTCCCACGTGTTCCCCCTCGACTCGACCCCTGCCAATAAATATACACTTATTGCATTTTTTTTCCTCAAAGACATGTAGAACAATACAGTTAGAGAGAAATGTATATAGAAACGTCGTTTTTTTGAAAAATTTTACAACAGAAAGTGAAAAATGTCATTTCTTTGCAAAAAATTCGGTCATTTTTGATGAATAGCAAAAAAAGTAAAAATGTCAGCAGCAATGAAATACCACCAAATGAAAGCTCTATTAGTGAGAAGAAAAGGAGGTAAAATTCATTTGGGTGGTAAGTTGTATGACGGAGCAATAAACAGTGAAATTAGTGTAGTGCAGAATTGTAAAAAGTGGCCTGGTCATTAAGAGTGTTTAAGCTAGAGGGGCTGATGTGGTTAACTATGAATGTGGATGCACTAGAACGTTATGCGCACGGTGATGAACTCTCCATGCACTGTCCCTGCAGTTTGAGTCCCAAGCCTTTACACTGAGATTGAGCCACCAAGTGGGATGCATATATTCAGGTAGAGTGGCCTGGTAATACCAGATTTATCGCGATTCGTGACAAATTAATTCAGAATAAATCAAATGTTTTGAAGAACTTCAGCGCATCGTCTGAATCGAATTTTTCCAAACTTCGCTCATCTCTATTTATATTAATTGAGGATCAAAATGTAGAATTTTACTGTATATTAGATACAATGCCACACTAATATAAGGAATTGTAGTGTTAGACTTATTGGAATCGTTCTTTTATAATTGGGGGCATGGTTTGAGTCATGCATACAGTACTTTTTTTTCTGCGTCTAAAGAAACGGATCTCTGATAAAAATGGCTCAAACAGATGCCAAGTGTGCATAACTGATGCACAGGATCCTTTTTTTTTTTTTTTTTTTTTTTTACAGGATACGTTTTCTCAAAGGATCTTTTTTTTCCAATTCCTCTGATGGATCAGAAGAACAGAAAATAAAATAGTGATGTGAGCTCTCCCTAACAAAGGTGAGCATTTAATTGGCAGACTCTTACTTTTTATAGTGGTTCTACCCATTTGTCTCTTTTGCAAACATGATGTAGTCTGCATCTCCATCCTATATTATATCCCCCTTCTGGAATATGATGAGGATGCCTCTCGTGTGGTATGGAGGAGGTGGGTTAATGCCTTTCCACATCCTGCAGCCAGTTTCTGGGGAGACTCTAAAGTGTACATTATCAAAAATATTCACACGATAACGATATTAAGAAATGTATCCCGATAATGATATATATCGCGATAAATACCCATTTAGAAGAAAAAAACACTTGGGGCCACAGGGAGATGTTATACTGTATGGGGCATCCACAAGGAGACGTTATACTGTATGGGGGAAGCCACAAGGAGACATTACACTGTATGGGGGAAGCCACAAAGAGACATTATACTGTATGGGGGCAGCCACAAGGAGACATTATACTGTATGGGGCAGCCACAAGGAGACGTTATACTGTATGGGGCACTGGGCAGCCACAAGGAGATGTTATACTGTATGGGGCACTAGGCAGCCACAAGGAGACATTATTCTGTATGGGGCGCTGGGGCAGCCACAAGGAGCTGTTATAGTGTATGGGGCAGCCACAAGGAAACATTATACTGTATGGGGCACTGGGGCAGCCACAAGGAGAGGTTATACTGTATGGGGCACCCACAAGGAGACGTTATACTGTATGGGGCAGCCACAAGGAGACGGTATACTGTATGGGGTGGTAGGCCGCAAGAAGACGTTATACTGTATGGAGCGTTGGGCCATAAGGAGATATTATACTGTATGGGGCAGTGTGTGGGAGTGTAGGGACGCCTCTTACGATCCATGTAACTGGGGTAAGATCCTATTAGGGTAATTTGTGGCGGTAGTCTTCTTTAGGAGATTTAAAAGAGGAGGACAGGGCTCCACATGGGCTAGAAGTGACAACTGGTATGGGGGGGGGGGGGGAGTTCATTCTGTGGCATTGTCACTCTCCATCCCAAAATAGCAGTACATGAAGAAGCTAACTTCAAATATGAAGTTCTTCTACCCCTATAAATCACCCCCATGGACAGTGACTGCAGTCATTACCTGCACGAGTAGTGAAGTAGCCAGGGGTTAGCAGTGAGTAGTGGGCTGTCGGTCACAAAGGGCGATGCAGCTGAAAACACAGAAAACACCATCAATGTAAACCATCATTCTACCGGAGCCCAGTACACACGATATATACAGATAGATATACATGTCATGTATGTAAAGTGATATCTCTATTTAAATGCGTATCACATCACAGGTGGACAACCTGTGACACTGGAGTGAAGACACACGTGTTGGTGACACATATTAATGTTTGTACAAAGTCTTGGTAATGTTGCAGCAGATAACTTACTGCTTTATATGTTAGCTGCCCCATGGGTCAGAGAAAAGTCTATTTGTTAGGTCCGACCGAGTTTTAGTCAAAGGTCACTCAAACTACTGCACTGACAGGAGGCGGAGGAGCAGAGCAAGACGTAAGGTGGAGGAGGAGCAGAGCAAGGTGGAGGAGGAGCAGAGCAAGGCGGCAACGGAGTAGCAGAGCAAGACAAGAGGTGGAGGAGGAGCAGAGCGAGACGAGAGGCGGCGGAGCAGAGCAAGATGAGAGGCGGCGGCGATAAAGAACCAGACTTGTGCGGCAGTTTATGACAGGTTTATATAAAGTGGAGAAAAAAAAGCTTGCTCGCCCCCTCCCTCCAGTGCACTTGCAGCCATGTCCAGCCCTCCACGCGCCAGTAGTAATGCAGGAGCAGAGGCCAGTGACCGGGGAACGTAAGCAGGTGGCAGGAAGCGGACATTTTAGAAGCGGTCAGCACACATGCGACCGCTCCTATGACGTTATTAAATACCGCGGTTATTAGGAAATGGTATTATCACCTTTTTTTTATATTGCGGTATATCGTGGATACCGGTATATCGCTCAACCCTAACCCTTTCTTGCATATTACTGGTTGAGGTGGGGGTGGGGGGGGGGGTTGGGTGCTTCAAGGCAAGTTTCAATCATGCGCTGGTAAAACCTCAGAGTTTAGCTTTCTAGTAATTGTCATCTGTGGATTATCAGTCTCATATGCAGCCTGGCATGCCAGATATACAGTATACCTAAAGCAGAGAACCCAATGAAGCAGCAGAGACAGATGTGAGAAACCACTGCCTTTCATGCTTTCAGTAAAACCCAAGAATGCTGAAATAAAATCTTACAAGAAATTTCACTCTGTAAAAATACAGGGAATCCGGTACATGGCAATTAGTGATTAGATACAATTTATAGAATATTTGTGTAAATGAATCGGCACTCACAAATACATGGGTCACGCAGATAAAATTAAAATTTATTCGCACTGCTAAAATCACATAAACACAAAATGTTACACAATACTTGTGGTCGGGGCTAACATTGCAAGTAATGCCCCCCCCCCCCCTCTCCATTATCTACTACCTCAACGACCTCTTTTAGGAATTACTAACGGTTTGAGTTGTGCCATAACTGTTCTCGGCGAGGGCATACCTGAAAGAGGCCAAAACACCAGCATGAGATACAAAACACATTTATTGCAGTATTACAGAGCCAGGTTCTGAAAAGCGCACAATATTTCTAGTACAGGGTTAGGGATATATCTGTTGAAACATGTAGAACGCCAACGCCCCAACCTACGTATAATATGTTCTGGAACTTTATTTTTGGATGCTGCTGATGCTGCCCCAATCCTGAACGAGTGACCAGAAATGGTGATAGGATTGACACCCAATTGTTTGGCCAAAATACGCACGTGGGTAACAAATTGAGAGGTGGACATGGGCAACTGGCCGATGGGAAGGAGGGGACTATCAGCACTGCGGTCCGCCAGGGCGGTAAGCAACTCCTGCAAAACCCAGACTGAACACCAGTGATGAGAAGTAGGGAAGAACCTGATTAACGTAGGGGACCTGTCTGTGAAGTCTTAGTTTAGGGTAATGACAAGACGAACCCTTCAGGAACAGGTACTAACTGATTACGAGTCAAGAAAATACCATTGGGTGATGCGTGACTAAACTCTACCGGGCCTCATAAAACCATAGAAAGCCATGTATATAGCCGCTTTGATCACAAGGCTTGTGAGGAAACCAAAAGGACTTTTGTCTAACAAATCTGACAATCCTCTAAATACCTCAACGGTGATGGGCTGTCTGCGGGGGCTACTATCTGAACTGCAATTCCTCAGCCCTCTCAGAGCTGCCCTAACGACATGGAAAGAGAATATGGACCGACCCTCCATATACTCCAGTGATAAATAATGTTGTACGCCCGCCAGGTAAGGTTTAACTGTGTTGTGCGATAGGTGTAGTTCTATATGACAATACCCTATGAAAGCCAGAATGCGGTCGACCAGACTCAACTGATCCCGGGCATGCTCAAGTTGAAACTTAACATATAACCGCCAACCAGTATTATAAGCCCTAGTCGTATTGACTGAGAGTCACTTATTAAGTAGCTCTTGGGCACTGCACAGATATTCAACTAATCCAACATCAGAGAGGCGTGTGGGGGAGTCGGAAATCCCGTAGTGTCGGCTTCTGGGAGGACCTGAAACAACAAAGGAAAATTGGCCTGTAGAAGAGTCGTCAACGGGTACAAAGGGTAAATCAGCCGCTACGGTGCCCTGAAAATGAAAATTGTGCAAGAGGGAGAGTTGGACAAGACGCCTCATGAAGGACATGGCCATTCGAGATCTGGATTTGCCACTACACAAAAATCAACTGTGACGGCACTACTTGAGTTTTGTGACGAAAACTACCGTTCACCGAGACCACATCCTACCCCATGCAAGGGCAGCAGCTGTTATGGGATATATACCTAAAGTTTCTTCTGACTGACAACCCTCTAGATCTTCGCGTAACTCTGCTGGCCATGATCCCTTGAACCAATGGGGGCCAAAAATGGCAGCGAAAACCATGCCTATCGATGCTTTGGATAAACGATGGGTGACTTGTGAGAAACCTCGGGTACAAACATGGATACACCGTTCAGTGACTTAGAAAATGATCCCACATTGCTGAATCGGCCTGAGCCTGATCGTCCAGAAAACCGGGCTGTCCTGAGAAGGGGCTTCGGAAAGGATAGGTAGTAGCCGTGCCACAAAAGACCTACCCTGAGGAAAAATTTGCATGGCGAAATTTAACATACCTAGGAGTGATTGCAGTTCTACCTTAGTGGAAACTTTCTCAATGGAGAACTTCTGGATCACCTCCTGGATTCTCACTAACTTCTCTTCAGGCAACCTGGCAACCATGGCTTGGGTATCAAGGACTATACCAAGTAAAGTAATAATAGTAGACAGACCGTCCACTTTCTTATCAGAAACTGGAACCCCCAGCTGGGCAAAACAAGGTAAGAGATTTTGTAAACCCACATAGCAGCCCCCTGGAGATTCAATCAGTAGAAACTCGTCCAGATCTTTTTTCAAAATCAGAGAGATCGAAGCCTCCCCCAAAGATGGGGGAAGCAAACCATCTCTCCAAGAGTCATTAAGCGTTTGAAGGCGGATTTTGAAAAACGATAAAGATAAAATGAAAATTGGGTCGTATCGCCCAATATCATTACTTAACACTGATTACAAGATATTAGCCAAACTGTTAGCCAATAGGTTGAGGAGGGTTATTCACTCTCTGGTACACCCGGACCAGACGGGGTTTATCCCCAAACGAAATATACAATCTAATATTCGTAGAGCTCTCCTAAATATTTACATTGGAGACAGGGAGGACCGCTCCATCCTGTCCTTGGATGCCGAGAAGGCCTTTGACAGGGTGGAGTGGTCCTTCCTGTGGTGAACTATGGACAGGATGAACCTGGGTGGAAATTTTATCAAATGGGTGCAACTACTTTATTGTGGATCTACAGCCAGTGTTAAGATAAATGGGACTGACTCCGAACAGTTCCCCCTACAGCGAGGTACGTGGCAGGGCTGTCCCCTATCACCTTTGATTTTTGCCTTGGCCCTGGAACCCCTTGCATGTAAAATTCGACAGCCTAATAAGATCATCGGCTTTGGAGGGAAAGGAGAGGAAGATAAAATTAGTTTATATGCGGACGACATTTTGGTCTTCTTGAAACAAGGATGGAAGGCAGTTCCCTCCCCAATGAACATCTCAGAAGAATATGGTCTATTATCTGGATATAATCTAAACTGGGATAAATCTGAACTCCTCCCTCTTGTTCGAGCACCCCCTGTTGGCCCTTTAGGTATTAGGCCACTTGAACCCGCGGACACTATTCGATATTTGGGCATTAGAATTAGCGCGGACTTGTCTAAATATAATCATTTAAATATTACCCCTATGATTAATAAGGTGAGGGAGAAGATCTGTACTTGGCAAAAGCTGCCATTATCACAAGCCGAAAGGATTGCATTAGTTCTTCCTATCGCTCTTTACCCTCTGACTGCCTGTCCGATATGGATTGATGACTCCTTCTTCGGCCTCCTGGAGAGACTGTTGAATGAGTTAATCTGGGGGAGGAGTAGGGTCAGAATTAAACAGAAATATCTTTGGCTCTCTGAGCGAGATGGGGGGCTTTCCCTCCCCTTTCTCCAGGGATATTATATTTCAGCTCAGATATTGTGGTGTGTGGGATGGGGGGAGGAGTACCAAAACGCCCTTCTGATAAGTATTTTGTGAAAGGATTTTCAGGGGCCATGTGGAGATATTTTCTCCATATTGGAGACTGGCCATTTGGGGAAAAAGGAAAAAAAACTGTGTTTAATTAGCGATACACTAAATAAGGTCTGGAATAAAATTAAAAAGATATTAGGCATAACACACTCTACTCATTTTACCCCACTTTGGCAAAACCCTAACCTAAAAGAATTTATGTTAATCTCAGACTATGAATATTGGAATTCACGCGGTATTAACCGATTAATTCAAATCTCGTCTCACGGTAATATTATCTCCCTAGATAACTTGATAGAAGACACAAAAGTCACTTTTTTAGATAGGTATAGGTATGCACAAATTAGTCATGCATATATGAAAACTCAGGATAAACGGCTCCTGACTATTAGGGCAAACTTTTTTGGATTATTGTTTTAAGCTCAAAAGGGCACAAATCACACTTTCTCAAATACAGGGAGTGCAGAATTATTAGGCAAGTTGTATTTTTGAGGATTAATTTTATTATTGAACAACAACCATGTTCTCAATAAACCCACAAAACTCATTAATATCAAAGCTTTATATTTTTGGAAGTAGTTTTTAGTTTGTTTTTAGTTTTAGCTATTTTAGGGGGATATCTGTGTGTGCAGGTGACTATTACTGTGCATAATTATTAGGCAACTTAACAAAAAACAAATATATACCCATTTCAAATATTTATTTTTACCAGTGAAACCAATATAACATCTCAACATTCACAAATATACATTTCTGACATTTAAAAACAAAACAAAAACAAATCAGTGACCAATATAGCCACCTTTCTTTGCAAGGACACTCAAAAGCCTGCCATCCATGGATTCTGTCAGTGTTTTGATCTGTTCACCATCAACATTGCGTGCAGCAGCAACCACATCCTCCCAGACACTGTTCAGAGAGGTGTACTGTTTTCCCTCCTTGTAAATGTCACATTTGATGATGGACCACAGGTTCTCAATGGGGTTCAGATCAGGTGAACAAGGAGGCCATGTCATTAGATTTTCTTCTTTTATACCCTTTCTTGCCAGCCACGCTGTGGAGTACTTGGACGCGTGTGATGGAGCATTGTCCTGCATGAAAATCATGTTTTTCTTGAAGGATGCAGACTTCTTCCTGTACCACTGCTTAAAGAAGGTGTCTTCCAGAAACTGGCAGTAGGACTGGGAGTTGAGCTTGACTCCATCCTCAACCCGAAAAGGCCCCACAAGCTCATCTTTGATGATACCAGCCCAAACCAGTACTCCACCTCCACCTTGCTGGCGTCTGAGTCGGACTGGAGCTCTCTGCCCTTTACCAATCCAGCCATGGGCCCATCCATCTGGCCCATCAAGACTCACTCTCATTTCATCAGTCCATAAAACCTTAGAAAAATCAGTCTTGAGATATTTCTTGGCCCAGTCTTGACGTTTCAGCTTGTGTGTCTTGTTCAGTGGTGGTCGTCTTTCAGCCTTTCTTACCTTGGCCATGTCTCTGAGTATTGCACACCTTGTGCTTTTGGGCACTCCAGTGATGTTGCAGCTCTGAAATATGGCCAAACTGGTGGCAAGTGGCATCTTGGCAGCTGCACGCTTGACTTTTCTCAGTTAATCGGCAGTTATTTTGCGCCTTGTTTTTTCCACACGCTTCTTGCGACCCTGTTGACTATTTTGAATGAAACGCTTGATTGTTCGATGATCACGCTTCAGAAGCTTTGCAATTTTAAGAGTGCTGCATCCCTCTGCAAGATATCTCACTATTTTGGACTTTTCTGAGCCTGTCAAGTCCTTCTTTTGACCCATTTTGTCAAAGGAAAGGAAGTTGCCTAATAATTATGCACACCTGATATAGGGTGTTGATGTCATTAGACCACACCCCTTCTCATTACAGAGATGCACATCACCTAATATGCTTAATTGGTAGTAGGCTTTCGAGCCTATACAGCTTGGAGTAAGACAACATGCATAAAGAGGATGATGTGGTCAAAATACTCATTTGCCTAATAATTCTGCACTCCCTGTATATCACAGATTTCGGGATTCTCCTGGTGAAATAACAACATATAAAAGCGAGGGAGGCTGGGGAGCTGAATTGGGCACTGGAGATACCCTGGATTGGGAAATAATATATAAAAATATTAAAAAAGTATCGATCTCTCAGAAATATAGACTGATCCAGTTCAAGATTGTACATCGCCTATATTACACCCCCGCCTTCCTCGCCAAAATATATAAAGAAAAAAAAGTGTGAGTGTTGGAAATGCCTGTCAGAAAATGCTGATCTGAGTCATATATTATGGAGATGTCCAGGGATAAGTAGTTTCTGGACCCGTATCCATGAGGAACTATCCAGATGATATAATGTCCAACTGGTCCGCTGTTTTTTGCAGGCAATACTGAGTCTCTTCCCCCCTGGTAACTTAACGCCCCATCAGAGATGTTTCTGCATGGAGGGCTTTATGGCTGCAAAAGTCTTGATAGTTAAATATTGGGGCACTAATAATAGCCCTAGTTTTTCTGAATGGCTGACTCTGATGGAAACTATTGATGCTTATAGCAAAATAGCAAGGAAATCAATCTAGAATGGATGGGATTGCAGCTTCTTAATCCTCTTATCCCTGGCTAATATAAGAGTGTCAAAAAAGGTTTGGCCTGACCTCGCAACGGTGAATAAGGATGGGTGGGTAATTAATATTATAATATCTCTATGTATAATTATTATATATGTTTTGTTTTTCTTTATTTGTAAGCTATTTGTTGTGAGATTTTATATTTCTATTGAGAAAATAATAAAAAGATATCTAAAAAAAAAAAAAAAATCGTCCAGATAATGTATGTGTTCACATACGATCTTATTTTCAAGAATCCAGTGTAACACTTTTGCCAACTGATCGAATATCCACGGACTACTTCTGGAACCAAAAGTGAGTTTAGTTGCAAAATAATATAACCCTTTCCACTTGATTCCATGCCATTGCCAGAGCTCTGGCCTGATAGGAATCAATTTAAAAGCATCGGAAATATCTGCTTTAGACAGGATTGATCCAGGTCCGGCTTTTAAAATAAAAGCAATGGCCTGATCAATGGACGCATATGCCATGCTAACCTCTTCAGCTGGAATAAGAGAATTCAAGCTTGGCACATGGGCACCATGCGGGGCTGAAAGATCGTAAATCAATCTCTGCTTGTTGCTAAATTTGCCTTGTAAACCTTGTAAATAAAACTGCAAAATATCCACGTCCATCACACTCATGTAAGCTTTATCAGTTTTTAATGAGCAAGCTACCTTGGGGTGAGCCCTGTAACAGTTGACGCAAATATGCAGTAATCGGCACTGGCTATAACTGCAAGTGGCAAAGTTATAATTATTACAAATCTGCGATCTGCCTACGTACTTAATTGGGTGACCAAGTTTGTCCACTGTTAGCGTGGCCCTACTGCCCTCCGAAGGACCTGCGATAGGAGCTGAAGCTGATGCTGTAGGCGCCTCGTGACACCAATCAGCCATATGGTAAATTGAGTGGCAAGACGAGCAAGCTGGGGCTTTAAGGCCTGCAAAATGCCTACAGAAAATTTCGGTGTCTAGACTAGCCCAGTTAGTAGTGAGTTGAAATTGGCTAAGAGCGGCAGCCGCCTTAGCTGACAATGAGCAATGATAATCATAGAAGGCATGGCCTCCATATTTGTAACCCAACTCCGTGACTCTGAACATATAAAGGTCCAATTCTTCCCTCCTGTCTGGACGCACAGAACAAATGATGTCTCTAAAAATACTAAAGGCTAGCACAAATTCAGGGATTGATAATTTCCTGTTGAGTCTTAGATCACGACCCTTAAGGACAACCGAGACGTCGCCACACGCAATAACCCTGTTATCCGAAATATCACATGTGGCAATTAACAAAGAAGACGCTAAGTTCACATCTCTCCCATCAAGGATGTCCTTTTTTATATTTGCAGGAATGAAATGTGCTGGCGTGACCGTGGGTACAGTACTGATGGTACCTGAGGTACTGACTATTGGAGCAGCTGCGATTGATGGTTGTGAAGGCTGGAAGGACATGACGGTGACCCTAGATTCAACTGACTCCAATCTAGCTTGGACGTTAGTAATTGTAGAATATCTTTAATAGATATGCGATTTCTTCTTATGCGATTTCTTCAATGTGTTTCGAAAATGTTTTCTGCCGGCAGTATTCTTGGGACTTTTTCCTCAGAAGGCACTGGAAACAGATTATTAAATTGGACCAAACGTGTTTCGGAGTGTATTTTGGGTCTTACTCCTTCCTCAGTGGTAATTTTGTGAACCTCCATGTGCCTTTTTTATACCCTATAGACTCCACCCAGGAAATTCGGGGAGACATAAAACAGAAAATTATAACATAAAAGTATGTTTGTCATATCATATTTATCATATACTCGAGAGGCTCTGCTCCTTGGCCGATTAAAAAAAAAAAAAAAAAAAAAACATGCGTTTTTTTATGTATAGGTGCTTTTTTTGGTCCAATGGTGCAGAAACCTTCAGCAAACTACTCCTATAAAGCATTTCAGTGGTAAAGTTTTAGACACAGCTACATCATTGGAGAATGTTTCCATATGTTTTTCTTAGTTTTTATGACTAAGCAAACATTACCTTGAAATGCTTTATAAGAGTAGTTTGCTCAAGGTTTCTGCACCATTGGGCCAAAAAACGCACCTATATATAAAAAACGTATATGCATTTTTTTTTTTTTTTGTTATTTTTATATAGAAAAGTATGGCACTTCCCCTGTAGAGCATAAAAAATCCAGAAAGAAAGAAGACAGGAGCTGGTAAAAAATAAAATCACCATTTCAGACTTTAGCCCAAAGTAAAAAAATTTTACTGCTCAATACTGTGTAATAGTTCACAATTTGTTGGAAGGCAATCAACCATCAATTGCAAATAGTGTTCTTCAATTAAAGCAGGTTCTGCTTTGGTACTAATTAGAGATGAGCGAATTTCCACTTATGAAATTCGTTCACACTTCGTTTGGTGGTAAAAGGTGAATTGTGTTATGGATTCCGTTGCCACGGACCATAAGGCAATTCTATGACGGAATGCTTTTTTTTTTTTTTTTTTTATCAGGGCCTCCTCGACAGTATTATACAATGACATTATATACAGAGACACTGTAGGGAATGGATGGAGTTGCTGCCTGAACTGGTTTGAGAAAGCGATCTTGACTAGCAACAGGAGTAGAGGTTGCACGGGAGGAGGGGGTTGTTAAGAAGTTTCGGGGTGGTTTCACACATGGTGATGCCCATATTGTTTATTATTTATTATCGTTTAGTTTGATTTAGATTTTCGGGAAAGAGGGCGATTCAAATTTTTATACATTTTTTTAACTTTTTTTTTAGGTCCCTAAGTGGAACTCAACTTGCAATCATTAGATTGCAATTTGTATACAGTAATGGACTTTTATGCTTTACTCTATCACTATATTACAATTTAGTGCTGCCACCTGCTGGACTGAATTGCAATATGCAAATACTGATCCTAGAAGCCTTGTACAGCCAAAAAGCTGCAGAGCGCCACAATAATAAGTGTCTGCAGGCAACAGTGAAGCATGGTGGAGATTTCTTGCAAGTTTGGCTACATTTTAGCAAATGGACATGGGGATTTGGTCAGGATTATTGGTGTCTTCTGAGAAATACAGGCAGATGTTTATCCATCATGTAATACCATCAGGGAGGCATTTGATTGGCTCCAAATTTATTCTGCAGTAGGACAACGACCCCAAAACAGCTAATGTCATTAATAACTATCTTCAGCGTAAAGAATAAGTAGTCCTGAAAGTGATGATATGGCCCCCACAGAGCCCTGACCTCAACATCATTAAATCGATCTGGAATTATATGAAGATATTACCAAATGAACCCGATTATTATCAGCAATTAATAATAATATGAATTGCCTGCCCTCTCATTTTCTTTAATTATTGCTGGCTGGAGGAGTCACCATCTTGCACATCTGCAATTATGCGAGACTGGTGCGGACCCATTCATTCATTAGAATTCTAATAAAAGGGAAGTTTCCAGACGTACCCACCTGGCGACTACGGCCTCTTCCTGTGATTCTACATGCGATCCTGGCAGGGAGATAGGCCTATGGGTGTCTTGAGTTTATCCCATAGACTATCTCCCCTCATGAAATGAGTCATAACACAGACTACTGGTTTTACCTTGTTTTTATCCTTTGAAATGTTTTAAGGTGTTATCTTATACCCACTATGCATTTGGATTCTTACTAGACATTACTATATTCTCTTATTTTTATTCATACACAACGTTACAGTATTGGCGCCCTCGAGTCTGGCTGGGCCCACTTTGTCTCTCTTTTTCCAAATATACGTTATTTCCACTAGCAGTGGCCTTCCACTGCAGTTTCAGCCTCCCAACACCCTAGTCCCCACTCTATCCTAATACATCGCCCTCTTCTTTTGAAATTCTGTGATTAACACTCTTTTTTGGGGACAGGGGGTCTCCTCCTTTTGTCTCCCCCCCTTCTTTCCTCACCTGCATGTGTGCCTGCCAGGGACATCAGTCTAACTATTTTTTGGTAGCTCAGTGGAGGAAAAATTCCTTTTTTCTGGCAGGTCAAGTCCCCATACACTACCTATTTTATAATTTTGCGGTGACATAATGCATTTCTGTAGTTGCTGTAATAAACCCGTACTGTTGTACCACAAAGCACGTTGGCATACAATGCTAAAAAAACTATTTTAAAATTTTACAGTGACATACAGCATTTGTGTATTTGGGGGAAATAAACCCATATTGTTGTTCCACGGAGCAGTTTTACATACAACGCACAAAAACGTATCTTCAAATTTAGCAGTGACATACAGCATTTGTGTATTTGGGGGAAATAAACCCGTATTGTTGTTCCACAAAGCACTTTTGCATAGAACGCTGAAAAACCTATTTTAGAAATTAGCAGTGACATACTGCATTCCTGTATTTGGGGGAAATAAACCCGTATTGTTGTTCCACAGAGCAGTTTCACATACAACGCACAAAAACAATGTAGCAGTGACATACAGCATTTGTGGGAAATAAACCCGTATTGTTGTTCCATAGAGCAGTTTTGCATAGAACGTTGAAAAACCTATTTTAGAAATTAGCAGTGACGTACTGCATTCCTGTATTTGGGGGAAATAAACCCGTATTGTTGTTCCACAGAGCAGTTTGGCATACAACGCACAAAAACGTATTTTAAAATTTAGCAGTAACATACTGCATTTCTGTAGTTTGTTGCAATAAACACTGGTTTTGTGCTACAATAGCAGATCTGAGGCCTACCCTGTATTTCAGTCATTTTAAGTAACCTTTTGAACTCTGCATTTACATAGTTGGTTGCAAACACACAGGTTTTGTGGTATATAGCACATTTGCGGTTTACGCTGCATTTCTGATGGTCAAATTTGTTAGGCATTTTCATAACTATATGTGATATCTGATGATAATATGGTCAAAATGGACGTTCATTGCCTTTAAGAGATAGAACCAGAGTTTTGCTATACAACTGAAACAGGCCAAGAGGAGGTCATGCAGGGTTCAGTCTGTATATAAGTTTATACTGAATACAAAGTATTTTGTTTTTAAGAAGTTAGTGCCAACAGATGTGGGCTTATCTTAAAGAATATAATGAGTCTCACATATACTGTCTGGAAGACACGAACATGCAATAACAAAGTGTGGTCCTTTCTTAAGTACCGGGGTCAAGAGAGGTTATTGAGTGTTATTCCAGATAGTCACTTGTGTAACGTTTATATTCATGAGTGATTGCATATAGTTTTAGTATATTTTAACCAATGATACCTATGTTTGTATACTCATATCTAGCTATTGATAATGTATCATTATATCCATTTGTATATATATATATATATATATATATATATTATGCCATGTAAATATCAATGAGTGTATATTATATAGAAGCATAAGCTAGTTTTGCTAAGAGGTAAAACAATTTTCTTTTAGAGAAGAGCTCAGTTATCTTAGACGGCAATTAGTCATTCATTTGGATGGCTAAAATACACAAACTGGTTAAGCTCTAATTGTATTCGTATCTGCCCCATAAATTCAAGGATTAGGAAAACGTCTAATACCGCCAGTCAGTCTGAGCAAAGTGTCAGAAAGAACACTTTCTTGGTTAATATAATGATCAAAGGTTAAGAAGGTCATGTGAATAGATTAGATCTGTACACATCTGGCTTTCCTGAACATTTGAATTCTAAAAACATCATAGATGATACAATAGTGCCATCAAGTGATAGAAGGACAGAAGTTTGTAAAAAAATGCCAATTAAATGACTTAATTACCATAATTACCATACAGTAAAACCCACCTTATCCGATTGGAAATCCCTAATCTAAGAGGGGAGGGACATTAGATAAGAATTTGACTATCTGATGCAGTTTTTGGACACTTCACACTCTTCAGACACTTCAGAAAACTTCACAGACATCACAGGACATCAGAGGACGTCACAGATCATCTTCACTACTTCCAGTCCTAAGAGAAAGCTCCCTCCACCTAAAGAATTCTTCCAGGAACACACCCGAGACTCACAAAGAAACTGGAGATCTAAATCTTGGAAAGCTGGGTCCCTTCTAAAAGCTCTTTATCCCAAAGCCAGGGGTAACGTATAATTTATTTTATTTGCAGTAATTATAAATCGCTCTAATTGGCATGTAGTTAAGACCCCATTTTGAGTGGGTCAATAGTGTTTAAAATAGTAATTTTATGGGAAATTTTAATGAACGTGCACATCATTAAAATTCCTGCAATATTTCTCTGATCAGATTTTATTATCCGTAATTAGGCCAATAAGCGTATTTATAAGATGTCTTTAACTGCCATATTCTTTGATTGAGCATAAGGCACTTTCCACAGATTCATTTCTATTGTTTCTTTGTTATATTATAATATTTTAATTACCAGTACACTAATTTGTATTAATTTGCTGAAGAATAGTGTTATATTGTACTTGGTTTTAGTGAATTAAGTGAGTCTGGTGTAAATGGTGGAGCACCATATTGTTGTATTATATCCAAACTTTCTTTGTATTAATTTGTATGCCATTTTACTATATTTATCTGTAATAAATTATATTTTATATAATTAATTGCACCCCGTTTCATTAGCTGCACAAATTGACTTTAGATCTCATCAATAAAAGAACTGGCGTTTATATGTCCGCCGATTAAATTTTTCATAATTTTTCATAAAAATATAAAATCATTATTTTTATGATTTAATATTTTATATGAAATAAATATCCGACAAATTAAACCGTTAACTTCTGCTTTTACATTGTTGGTTTTAAAAATCAAATTTTTGGCGATAGTGAAGTAATTGTATTGAATTGCTCTGTTACACTGTTGTGTGACCTAAAGAAATGTATTCTGTTTATGACACGGGCACTGCCTTACTGTTAGTGAACTTAATTGTTGACTATTGGCAGTTAAATTGACATTGGAGATAAACCATCTGTTAGTTTGGTGGGTGAACGCAAACAATGAGGAAAATATTAAATAAAGGACATTGGCATGGTCGTGTTGGTGGAGCTCCTGTTGCTGGGAGAGGACGTGGCTGTTCAGCACCAACTACCGGTCTAAGTGAAATACCTTCCTCAGGTGTGAGTAGGCAACAGAACCTGCAGCGTTATTTGGTAGGCCCGAATGCCGCTCTACGAATGGTGAGGCCAGAACAAGTACAGTTGCTAGTAAATTGGGTGGCTGACAGTGCCTCCAGTACCTTAACATTGTCTCCCACTGCTGAAAGCTCAGATTTGTCACCTGCAGCCCATGCCCATCAGTCTTGCATCTCACCCCCCTGCAAATCAGCCAAGCAATCTGAGCCCCAAGTCATGCAGCAGTCTATTATGCTTTTTGATGACACTGCTGGCAGGGTTTCCCAGGGCCATAACCATAGCCCTGCCCCAGAAGTGGAAGAGATTAAAGGGTTTCTGTCAGCAGATGTGGGCATCATAAGCTGTCTGACATTAGCTATGTGCCAATGTCAGACCATCCTAATAATGTTAATCATATGCCCCTCTGACCTTTTATGAGGCTAAAAAACGTGTTTATATTATATGCAAATTAGCCTCTAGGAGCAGGGAGGGCATTGCCCCTGCTCCTTGAGGCTCTGTGTTTCCACCTGCGGCCACGCCCCTCTTCTTGTGATTGACAGTGCCGGGCAGCTCAGCTCTCCTGCCGAAATCCTGTGACTGCGCCGTCCGCTTGTGTATTCGGCGCAGGTGCAGTGAGCTGAGGATGCTGGTGCCTGCTGTCCTCAGCTCACTGCGCCTAATACACAAGCGGACGGAGCAGGCGCGGGATTTCGGCCGGAGGCAGGAGAGCTGAGCTGCCCAGCACTGTCAATCACAAGAAGAGGGGCGTGGCCGCAGGTGGGAACACGGAGCCTCTAGGAGCAGGGGCAACGTCCTCCCTGCTCCTAGAGGCTAATTTGCATATAATATAACAATGTTTTTTAGCCTTATAAAAGGTCAGAGGGGCATATGATTAACATTATTAGGATGGTCTGACATTGGCACATAGCTAATGTCAGACAGCTTATGATACCCAAATCTGGTGACAGAAACCCTTTAAGTGCACGGATGCCCAACCACTTAGGTTTGAGGATGAGGATATGGGAATACCACTGCAGCACGTCTCTGATGTTGACAAAACACAGGTGCAAACTGCTGCGGCTTTCTGCGGTGTGCAGACAGACAAAGAGGGCAGGGGTGGAAGATGATGTTGAGAACGGTGAAGTCCTACACCCCAAAATATACCACTTAAATCCATGTTATTTATGGGTGGTGAAAAAAAATCATATTTTCTAAGGCCAAGAATTACCTTTGCGGCCTGCGCTGCATATGTGCCGGGGACAATAATATCGTTAATCCGTCTGGGAGTTCAGGGGTTGACATAATTTTTTGCTGTCAAGTAACCCTGCACTGCATAAGTGAAAAATTGAAAAATCTTCTTCTAAATTGTTGGGTGCAAAATTACCATTTTTGCCAGGTACATAACCCTGCTCTGCATAGGTGACAGTGACTGAAAATGCGGAAAATCTTCTTTTAAATTGTTGGGTGTAATATTACCATTTTTGCTGTGAATAAACTCCTCCTCTGCCTGGGGCCTACATTTTTAAAAATCGTCTGTTCCATTGGTGGGTGACATTAACCCCGTTTTGTCGTGAATTAACCCCTCCTCTGCCTTGGTGCCAGGGGCCTACATTTCTAAAAATCGCCTGTTCCATTGGTGGGTGCCCAAAAGTTTGGGTTAAGTTCGGATCCCGAACCCAAACTTTTTTGTGAAGTTCGGCTGAACCCGTCGAACCTGAACTTCCAGGTGTCCGCTCAACTCTAGTCATTACCTCTTTCATGTCCTTTCCAGAGACAGGTCAGGAAATTGTAGCAATAAAAACAAGTGAGATGGAACAACTTCACAGAAACCAGAGCCCTATCATAAAATTTGAAGATGTCATGTACCAGCGTTCTACAGACCAGAACCGTTAGAGGTTTCAGGAAAAGGCTAGTGTCCTTTCCACTGAGCTCACAGAAAAAAGATGCACCACATGGATAAGCAACTGACAACACTGGCTAATCCCTCACTCTGGTGTTAAAAGCTGAGAGATTCGCCAATATTTCCAATCAGGAACATATCGGAGCCCCTTTAGGCACCACTACACGGTATCTCAGCATGACATGGGGTCCTACCACTAGACTACCTATGGTGTGTGAACAAGGTCTGAACAGGTATTAAGTAGCCTACAGCCCCATCCCACTCACCTGCACTGCAGGACCAACAATGCAATGGGGAACACATGAGGCCGCAAGCTACACCTACAACAGACCATGTGACACCGGCTTCCAGGTGCAACAGAATGTTTACAAGCCATATGCAATGGCACATTCAATACATATAAAACAAGAATCACAAAAATAAACGTGGCCTAAATGGGTGGGACTGCTCCAGACCCCAAACACTGTGGCGTGTTTCTAACTGGGGGCAGTTCCTCCGCATGTGGTTCGCAGCGAACGGCTATCCCCAGCAAAAATTGCATACAATGGAGGATGCCGGCGCGAACCACAAGCACCACACAAACATCCTACACAAAATAAAACATGTGCGGATGAAAATATATAAACACATAACTCACAGAAAAAGATGCACCACATGGATAAGCAACTGACAACACTGGCTAATCCCTCACTCTGGTGTTAAAAGCTGAGAGATTCGCCAATATTTCCAATCAGGAACATATCGGAGCCCCTTTAGGCACCACTACACGGTATCTCAGCATGACATGGGGTCCTACCACTAGACTACCTATGGTGTGTGAACAAGGTCTGAACAGGTATTAAGTAGCCTACAGCCCCATCCCACTCACCTGCACTGCAGGACCAACAATGCAATGGGGAACACATGAGGCCGCAAGCTACACCTACAACAGACCATGTGACACCGGCTTCCAGGTGCAACAGAATGTTTACAAGCCATATGCAATGGCACATTCAATACATATAAAACAAGAATCACAAAAATAAACGTGGCCTAAATGGGTGGGACTGCTCCAGACCCCAAACACTGTGGCGTGTTTCTAACTGGGGGCAGTTCCTCCGCATGTGGTTCGCAGCGAACGGCTATCCCCAGCAAAAATTGCATACAATGGAGGATGCCGGCGCGAACCACAAGCACCACACAAACATCCTACACAAAATAAAACATGTGCGGATGAAAATATATAAACACATAACTCACAGAAAAAGATGCACCACATGGATAAGCAACTGACAACACTGGCTAATCCCTCACTCTGGTGTTAAAAGCTGAGAGATTCGCCAATATTTCCAATCAGGAACATATCGGAGCCCCTTTAGGCACCACTACACGGTATCTCAGCATGACATGGGGTCCTACCACTAGACTACCTATGGTGTGTGAACAAGGTCTGAACAGGTATTAAGTAGCCTACAGCCCCATCCCACTCACCTGCACTGCAGGACCAACAATGCAATAGGGAACACATGAGGCCGCAAGCTACACCTACAACAGACCATGTGACACCAGCTTCCAGGTGCAACAGAATGTTTACAAGCCATATGCAATGGCACATTCAATACATATAAAACAAGAATCACAAAAATAAACGTGGCCTAAATGGGTGGGACTGCTCCAGACCCCAAACACTGTGGCGTGTTTCTAACTGGGGGGGCAGTTCCTCCGCATGTGGTTCGCAGCGAACGGCTATCCCCAGCAAAAATTGCATACAATGGAGGATGCCGGCGCAACATGGTCTGTTGTAGGTGTAGCTTGCGGCCTCATGTGTTCCCCATTGCATTGTTGGTCCTGCAGTGCAGGTGAGTGGGATGGGGCTGTAGGCTACTTAATACCTGTTCAGACCTTGTTCACACACCATAGGTAGTCTAGTGGTAGGACCCCATGTCATGCTGAGATACCGTGTAGTGGTGCCTAAAGGGGCTCCGATATGTTCCTGATTGGAAATATTGGCGAATCTCTCAGCTTTTAACACCAGAGTGAGGGATTAGCCAGTGTTGTCAGTTGCTTATCCATGTGGTGCATCTTTTTTCTGTGAGTTATGTGTTTATATATTTTCATCCGCACATGTTTTATTTTGTGTAGGATGTTTGTGTGGTGCTTGTGGTTCGCGCCGGCATCCTCCATTGTATGCAATTTTTGCTGGGGATAGCCGTTCGCTGCGAACCACATGCGGAGGAACTGCCCCCAGTTAGAAACACGCCACAGTGTTTGGGGTCTGGAGCAGTCCCACCCATTTAGGCCACGTTTATTTTGTGATTCTTGTTTTATATGTATTGAATGTGCCATTGCATATGGCTTGTAAACATTCTGTTGCACCTGGAAGCCGGTGTCACATGGTCTGTTGTAGGTGTAGCTTGCGGCCTCATGTGTTCCCCCATTGCATTGTTGGTCCTGCAGTGCAGGTGAGTGGGATGGGGCTGTAGGCTACTTAATACCTGTTCAGACCTTGTTCACACACCATAGGTAGTCTAGTGGTAGGACCCCATGTCATGCTGAGATACCGTGTAGTGGTGCCTAAAGGGGCTCCGATATGTTCCTGATTGGAAATATTGGCGAATCTCTCAGCTTTTAACACCAGAGTGAGGGATTAGCCAGTGTTGTCAGTTGCTTATCCATGTGGTGCATCTTTTTTCTGTGAGTTATGTGTTTATATATTTTCATCCGCACATGTTTTATTTTGTGTAGGATGTTTGTGTGGTGCTTGTGGTTCGCGCCGGCATCCTCCATTGTATGCAATTTTTGCTGGGGATAGCCGTTCGCTGCGAACCACATGCGGAGGAACTGCCCCCCCAGTTAGAAACACGCCACAGTGTTTGGGGTCTGGAGCAGTCCCACCCATTTAGGCCACGTTTATTTTTGTGATTCTCCTTTCCACTGAGGTCACACATGAAACCCCTATTTTGCAATATATAGTACAGAGACCTCAGGACACGTATATGCTTTCTTGGTATCAAAATCAAATAGATCCCATCTCAGTAACAGGGAGCAATTAGATAACTCCACCCATCCTGCCATTACCTCCGCCATGTTAAGTACGCATATGTGCGGGGCATTCGGACGGAGTGGATGGAGGCAATATGATATTGCTAGGAGGAATACCAGAAAATATATTTCAATGCAAAGAGTTTGAGGCAGACTTGGTTTCCAGCAAGTAATCATAAAAACTGTCATAAAAGGTCATTAATACCCAGTATATAATCAGAAAAGGAATCACGGCACCCGGATTTGTAACGCAGATAAGAGAAGATGTTTAATTGCATCCAATTGCTATCATTGCTGGTGGTCAGTGTTTCGGTCCTTCCCAGACCTTGTTTATGAAATATACAGTGGATACAGTAATGAGTCAAATTTATGAGTCATATAGACATAAAGACAAATTGAAAGCAACATTTGAAAAAATGAACACAAAATTGTGGTGTTTTAGAGAGATAAAATCAGTACAGTACAGTATGTTCTTTAGCGATTAACATTTGTATACCATGTGGTCTAACTACTGTACATGTACAGTATATGGAACCAGATGACATAAGTATACTATTATGTATAACAGATAGATATTTATGGCTATTGCGGTCTATATTTTATATTTTTATATTTAAACTTATTTTATTGTGATTTTATACTTACTGTATGTTGTATCTGCTTTTATTTTGAAGGGATAATTGGAATAAAGTGATACACATTTTTTTATAGATTTTGAAACTGTTTCGAAAATGTATCAGTGTGACTACGGAGAAAGAGTGCCAATTATTTAACCATTTAACCATGAAAAATTATGCACTAAAAATAAATATAAAATACTGTACTTGGGAATTAGTTCACTGTTTTCAGACAGTCTTTAGAAATGGTAGAACTGTATTATTAATTCCTCTGCATATCTGACGATTTATTTGATTTAATATACAGTAGTCTTTGCATTTTTTTTTTCAACTATAAAATTATTTAGTCTTATCTACTTTCTTTTGTTCATTTATTTATTTATCTTAGTTATAATTACAATAGGTTTGACATATCCTTCAGTGGCTTTACCTGCACTACCCAGAAAGAAAGAAGCCAAGCCTCTAATCCATGGCGGGGGAGGGGTAAGTGCACAACCCCCATACACCTGGACTGTAGGCTCACTCCTGCATTATCTAACTTGCTGTTGAAAGATAGAGTTGTGGCTGTGATATCTATATATTTATACATACTAACTAGAGCCCAAGCACAATTAGACCTTCATGTTATTATATAGCATATCCATGGAATTAATTTATATATGGGATTTTAATACTTCCATCAAGGCTTAATGCTAATCACATTATGGAGTAGTGAAAAACTCAGCTCTGCTACATCTAATAAACCCAACCTTGCTTAATGTAACACACTTCATGTCGGTTGCATGTGACATACTACATTTTTTAAAAGTGCTACATCTGATAAACCCTTCCCTGTTCCATCTCACACACTCTGCTCTGCTGCATATAAACCATACCTCCTGTATCTGACAACCCCATCTTAGCTACAGTACATCTGAAAACCTGTCCAGCTATGTCCTACAACCGCAGCTCTGCTGCCATTCAAACAGTTCTGTGTTACATCTGACAAACTCAGCCCCACTGTATCTGAAAACCCTCACTCTGCTACATCTGATAACTTCACACAGTATGAGTCAGCGCTTCCCTGTTAATTCACTTAACCCCTGGTGTTCATAAACCAAAATTGCACCCTGATTTTTCGTAATAGTCTATTTACGTGCTTTGGCTTTGAAAAGGAATTGGATATTGCTCTACGCTCATGCGATTCTGATGGGAGCGCTAGTGATGATACAACTATAGGTAAAGGGTGTAATTTATACCTCATATCAGTACACTGCTGTATATACTATATATCTGTACATACTGCATCTATTATGCCTCTTACTATCTGACCATCAGCAATAATTCACCTCCTTTTTCTATTCTACCTTCTACCAGAAGACTCTTCTCCCTCCAACTCCAGCCCCACTGCTTCTGTCCTGCAAATCCCAAACAGAAGCAATACATTTAAATGAGGACAATGCTTTTTCCAGTGGAGGAGGGTTTGTCAAGGAGCAAAATACTTAATGGGTGTATTTATTTGGGAATATATTTTGTGCTGGAATGTTTTATTTATATGGTGAAGTTGGGCAGGTAATTTGGCAATGCATGCCGAGTCAGGCGCTGCTGGGGAGCTTTTTCATGGTATGTGCTACTGTTGGGGAGGGTAACGTACAGTATATCACTGACAATGTGATTAGGCATTTTTGTGTTCCACTTTTATTTCCTTTCTTGTATTAATGGTTTACATAGGGGCGTGATCAAAATTCGCTTCCACAGTTTGCATTGCGCACCAATTTTTTAATGCAATATCATATGGGCTGGTGGAGTTTGTGCCAGTTTTGTCCAGTCCAGCGCCAACAGCCCACTATATAACACGTACTGTAGCAGCAAGTACAGTTCATGGAGCAAGGGGAGGGGCATGGGGGCCCAGTGATTTCTATGTACTCCCCTGAATAAAGACAATCGAACATACTGTAAGGGATTGCTTGACTTTGGGGGTCAGTCTCACTATTATCTTCGCCAGACACCATGTTTTAAGGTCCAGGCATTTATTGTTGCACACCAGCAAAACAGTACATTAAAACAATAAACACTTGCCCGTCCAGGCACAAACTAATACATAACGTATCCCTCACTCATTTAGTGGGTACAGTTCACACTCTGTGAACCGTTACGGCTTTCCCAGCCCAAATGTCCACCAGCCTCCTAGCTGTTCAGAGTACTGTTCACACACGCTCTCAATTCCAATGTCCCTTGGGCGATTTGGGCTCACTAGTCCGACTGACTAGGATCCAGCAACCCACTCCCAGGTGTTGCTTCGTCCCCCAAGTCCAGACTATAACCAATCCTCGTGGCCCCTCAGCCTTGCCCAGCTGAGACCAGTCACAAAGCCATCCCAGGCCTCTGCTTCAAACTCTCTCCCCCTGATACACACAGAGAGAGTTGATTTATCCCACCCTGATTAACCCCGCTGGCCTCACCTGGGATTTCCTCAGCTACAGGACAGGTTTGTAATGGACTAGGGGTGTGAACTAAGAGATTACTAGCACTAAAGACTGTTCACCTTACCACAAATCACATAGGCACTGTGGGACACTTATGCCCCCTGGGCCGCAGGTTGTGCTCCCCTGCTTTACATTTATTAACATCAAAATTAATCTGTCACATTCTTGCCCATGCTGCCAGCTTATCTAGGTCTTTCTGTAATACTTGACAATCAAGCAGGGTTTTACATATCCTACAAAATTTTGTCATTGGAAAAACTGACACTTTACTCTCAATTCTGTCCACAAATGCATTAAAACAATTAAAGTAAATTAGGCCTAACACGGGTTCTTGTGGTACCCTGCTGCTGTCTTTAGTCCATTATGAGTACGGTATGTACAATTTTTCACTCCTTATTTTCTGCCTTGTAACTAATCCTTTACGCATGTGCATATATTGTCCCCTATTCCTTGCATTTGTGCCTTCGGCACAAGGCTCTTGTGTGGTACAGTATCAAATGCTTTTGCAAAATTCAGATATATCACATCTGCTGTGTGACCAACATCCAGCTTTGTCTCCTCGTAGAAACAAAGCCTGTTGATTAGGCATGACCCCTTTTGCCTGAATCCATGTTGCTTACCTCTTAGAAAACCTTCAAATATTTTACATGTTAAATTTACCGGGTGGTAGCTACACGGTTCCACCTTTTTACCTTTCTGAAAAATTGGTATGTCAGCCAAATAACCTCCAGGATATTGCAGGCAAAAGGAGCAATAATAGGCATATTGTCCCCCCACCTAACCAGATAAACCCCTTACCAGCAACAGCCCCTGTTTAAAGGTGCCGTATGGACATTAACAATGAAGAAGGTCTACACAGTGCAGTCTTCATCATTAAATGAAAGGCAGCTGCAGGCTAATTGGCTGTGCATGGCCGCAACCCACCCTCAGCACAGCCGATCCCATACCTGATCTATAGCAAAGTTTTTCAAAACTTCGCTCATCTCTAATGGCAAGCCATTCTGGCCCTGAGGCAGAAAAACAGGCCCAAGCGAGGAAACTATCACCACTGAAGGGATCGGGGTGCATTGGCAATGATTACCCACCAGGAATTTGCCCTGTGGGCTGATTGCCTTTTACTAGTGGTCTGCCAGCTCTTCGATGTGTATTAAGGTGTACATTCCAACATAGAAGACAGTAGGCCCTGCTGTGCAATGGCCCAGAGTCCCTGAGCTGCTTTGGGGTCACTGATCTGTGAATCCCATGCTTACTCAATATATAGCTATATAAGGCCTCACACATAGATGTAACTATAAAAAAGTTATAGTGATCAGAATATGGCGATGCAAAGAAAGAAGAACAACTATATAAAAGTGGCATTGTAATTGTACTGACCCAGAGAAAGAAGGTAACAAGGAATGCAGTAAAAAAAAAAAAAACATAAAACTATGGCGGGATTGTGTTTTTTCCAAATTCCACCATTTACAATTTGTTTTCCCACCTTCTCACCACATTGTATGCAATATTAAATAGTGCCGTTAGAAAGTACGACTCCCTCCAAGGAATATCACACTACAGGTCCCAGCTTACAATATGATGTCACCACTGCTGTGTCATGATCTGCAAATGTTTAATCTGCAATGAGCTCTGCTCAGCTCTCTCATGAAAGCCGGGCTCCTGCTCTAATCGACTGGATCAGCAGAGGTCCTAATCCTGGCTGTTTAATGCTGAGATGCAGCAGGCAATAGCAATTGTGGCACCTAGGTGGTATCAGAGGGAAGGGATCACTATGTCACAACCGCAAATAGGATCACAAGGTGCCAATGTCTTAACATGGCACCCAGGGTCTGCCTCAGTGTATGCTTTTCAGAATGTGCCAGTGGAATGGCCTAATAGATTAGAGGTCAGTTTTCTAGTGATACCATAATGCACTGCCCTACCTAAGTAGTACAGTGTATTGTGAGTGATCAAAGGATTGCATGTCAAAGTCCTCTTGTGCTTTTAATAGGAGGTGAAAGTAAGAATGAAATAAAGTTTTGTTAAACAAATCTCCAAGTTAAAGGGGTTTTCCGATACCTAAATACTGATGACCTATTCTCTGCAGGCAGCATGTAATAGAAAAGGAGGAGCTGACCAGATTTATATGTAGTTTTTTGGGGAAAGATTCAATAAAACTTGCATTTCATTATTTCAATTTCTGCTCATTCTGAGCTGTGAAGTCAAGGAGGCGGTCCTATCAGTGATTGACAGCCTTCTTCAGGATTGGTCATCAATATCAGATCGGAGGGGATCCAAAACACGGCAGTCCCACCGATCAGCTATATAAAGGGAAGGCACGCGCAGTGTGCATGTGCCGTCTCCCTTCTCTCCTCCGCGCCGCTGCTGCTATGTCTATGGCAGAGCAGCAGCGAGCAGGAAGAGAGACGGCATGTACACACTCTGAGTGCCTTCCCTTCATACAGCTGATCGTGGGGGTGCCGGGGGTCAGACTCCCACCCATTTGATATTGATGACCTATGCTGAGGATAAGCCATCAATATTAAACACCCGGAGAACCCCTTTAAAGAAGATCTGTCAGCACTCCTGGCATTTTGGTATGGTTTTGGTATATACTTACATTTTCATTGAAATAACTCTAAACCATCTTTTCGCGTAAAACTCTCTACTGTTCTGTTCCTCTGGTATTCTTCCTGAATATCTCTAAATAAACAGATAACAGGGCATTGCTATTCCCCTACAATCTGTTAGCACTGAATGGAAAATGTCAGATTTTGTAGGGAAACATTCCCAACACATTTTTAGGAGTAATAATACAACAACAGAAGGCAGAGTTCTAAGAAAAGATGCATGGACATTGTTATTTCATGTAGAATACAAGCTTTTTAGCAACATATGCATGTCCGGAGAGCAGATTTCAGTTTTGTGAAAAAAAAAACACTAAAAAGGAGCATTAGAACAGATATTTTGAAGTTCAAAAGAACAAATGGCCTCATCCTACAGGAATTTAGGAGTGGTATGACTGTATCATGACCTGGATATCTGCAGGAGAGAAAGGGAGTCCAAAATATTAGTTTCATGACTTAAAAAGGTATTCTGGTTTTAATGACTATAGTTATTTATTTAGAGAATAGGATATTGAACAATTTCTACACATCTATTGCCCTCAAAACTTTATTAAATCCATACAGTAGCCTCTCACTAAAAGAAAAAAAAATGGTATGCCTCATCTTAGTCCTGTAAAGTACAGCAACAGGAGAGCTGGATAGGACTAAACATGGCATCAGTAATCTAGTGCAGTTAAAGGGGTGTCCGACTGCTGGGACCCTCAGCTATCACAAAAACGGGGGTCCCATTTCCCCCATTCTGATGGAGCAGAAGGTCGTGCAAGCAAACTGCCACTCCATTGATTTTCTAAGGGAGCACTGAAGTACAGCACTCTGCTATCTCTGGCGCTACCATAGAGAATGAATGGTGTGGCAGTGCTGACACATGACCTGTCACTCCATCAGAGGAATAGGACCCCCATGCTTGTGATCTGTGGGGGTCCCAGCAGTCGGACTCCAAGCATTCAGCTACTTGTCCCCTTTTCTGGGGGTATGGGATAACTGTCATATTGGTTTAAAGTCTTCTATAACTAAGCGTGACTAAGGAGAGTCTGCCTTCAGTCTTTAGAGTTTTACTGAACGCTAAAGATGCCCGTGTGTAACAAGTCAGATAAGCAGGGTGATGGACAGTGATAGGCCACATGTCCATAGTCAGGGACTGAAGTAGTGACAAGAAGCCTGGAAGCCTGTGTGTAACATGCATCTTCTGCAGACTGAGGGCATACTTTCCTTGGCAATGCTGTAAGACATTAGCTAAAAAGACTCTTTACACTCTGTTTTCTAGTAGAGATATTTTCCCCCAATAAAGTACATTACAAAAATGTTTAAAATCCATGTCCCTACACTATATAAAAAATAAACTGAAACAGTTACACTTTAAAAACATGGCACAACCCCTTTAACTGCCCATGTATCTAACAGGTAATAGTAATGTATTGAGGAGTAGAACATATTATTATTACCTCACCATTATGTCTGACAGACTCTGTGTAGAAGATCTTTGTGTTTTTTATTTTTATTTTACACTAAACTTTATAAATAATATGACAACATTACCTATAGACAGGCTGCCATTTTACAACATCGCCTGACAGGCAGCCATGTAAATACACACAGTAATGTAGTTACTGTAATAACCACAATAAAAATTATTCCACTACTATCTACTAATCACATGAATGTGTCCCTGTTTGCTGCCCCAGCACACATATGCCATTTAACACTGCTGCTTTCTCAATTTCAGGGATTATATAATGTGAAGTGTGTCACATGACTGATGTCATTTTCCACTTAGGCATGGCTACATTACACAGTACTGATACATGGGTTATACTATTCTTCTGCTTATAGGGGTCAACATATTGGTATAAGAAAAAGTATGTATGCAGAACATTAAATACATGTATATCAGAAAGTTGCATGATTTCCTATTATATAAACAAATACATTTAAACTGGACCACCCCTTTAAGGAATTTTAAACTAGTTTTAAATTTAGGCTGCAAAGTAAGAGCAAGTCATTTGCAAATATTCTTGAATAAAAGTTTAAAGCGGTTATCTAATCATTAAAAGGGTTTTCTTCTGGACAGGTCATCAGTATCTGATCTGTGGGGGTCCGACACCTGGGACCCCCACGATCAGCTATTTTGAGAAAGTATCGGTGCTCTTGTGAGCATCACTACCTTCTCACAGCTCGCCAAGCACAGCGCCGTACAAAGTAAAGTGGCTTGGTATCGCAGCTCAGCCCAATTCACTTGAATGGGGCTGAGCTGCTCCAAGGCCACATGAATGATGAACGAGCGGTCACTGGCCTAGGAAAAGGAGAGAAAAGGCAGTGTCACAGGAGAGCCGGTGCTTTCTCAAACTGCTGATCGTGAGGGGCCCTGGGTGTCAGATCCCCACTGATCAGATACTGATGACCTATCCTGAGGAGTCTCTTTCTAGCTACACTCCAAACACACCGCAAGAAAATTTTGACTGGCAAATCGAAAGTCACAGGTGCACATCCATAAAGCTAACATACAGACAGCAAACAAAATATGGCAGCACACTGTTATAGATGCAAACAATGGAACGAGGGATTAGTGATTAAGTATTATTCTCGATAACATTTGTGTGTAGCTGCCTCCTTTTAGATTAACCACCTGAGGACCGCCTGACGGATGCGTTCGGCGGGCGGTCCTCTTACTCTGGGTCGACGCATCGGCGCGTCATTTCACGAGACGCGAGATTA
The DNA here is from genome assembly GCA_033119425.1 of Bufotes viridis. NCBI lineage: Eukaryota > Metazoa > Chordata > Amphibia > Anura > Bufonidae > Bufotes > Bufotes viridis. The sequence continues at coordinate 38,959,064 of CM065599.1, forward strand.
GCTGTGAACGCGCACGCATTGGGATCGACCACCAGAGGATCAGGTAGCTATGTAAAGTTGTACCAAGCACCACACTACACTACCACCCCCCCCTGTCACTTATTAACCCCTTGATCACCCCATATAGACTCCCTGATCACCCCCCTGTAAGGCTCCATTCACATGTCCACATGTGTTTTGCGGATCCGCGGATCTGCAAAATACGGACACCGGCAATGTGCTTTCCGCATTTTGCAGATCCGCACATTGCCAGAACTATAAAGAAAATGTCTTTTCTTGTCCGCAATGTTCTATATTTTTGCGGAACGGAAGTGCAGACCCGGAAGTGCGGATCCGCAATTCCGGATCCGAGAGGGGCAAAGTCTGTACCCATAGAAATGAATGGGTCCGCAATTCTGTTCCGCAAACAGAATTGCGGACGTGTGAATGAGGCAGCTGTGAATAGCGCCCAGCCCACGTGGGGACGTGTGAATAGTGCCCAGCCCACCGCACCGCAGTCACTGATTTTGGCAGAGATTTTTTCATCCACGATGATCGATACGAATGAAAAAATCTGTGCTGTTCAGAAAAAAAAATCTCATTACCGTATGCTCAATATAAGGAGAATAGCAGAAACTTCTAATGCTGGCCATACGTGTAATGATTGCGGAGACCATCAAATGCCAGGGCAGTACAAACACCTCACATGTGACCCCATTTTAGAAAGAAGACACCCCAAGGTATTCCGTGAGGGGTATATTTCTCACACAAAGTATGTATATATATAAAAATACACCCCAAAAGACATTGCCCTACTTCTCCTGAGTACGGCGATACCACATGTGTGACACTTTTTTGCAGCCAAGATGCGCAAAGGGGCCCTAATTCCAATGAGTACCTTTAGGATTTCACAGGGCATTTTTACGCATTTGGATTCTCACGCTTTAGGACCCCTAAAATGCCAGGGCAGTATAAATACCCCACATGTGACCCTATTTTGGAAAGATGACACCCTATCACTTGTGGGGTATTTATACTGCCCTGGCATTTTAGGGAACCTAAAGCGTGGGAATCTAAATGCGTAAAATGCCTCGTAAATCTAAAGGTACTCATTAGATTTAGGCCCTTTGCTACCAGGCTGCAAAGTGTCACACATGTGGTATCGCCATACTCAGGAGAAGTAGGGCAATGTGTTTTAAGGTGTATTTTTACATATACCCCTCCTGGGTGTGAGAAATATCTCTGTAAATGACAACTTTTTAAATTTTTTTATACAAAGTTGTCAGTTTACAGAGATATTTCTCTCACCCAACATGGGTATATGTAATAATACACCCCAAAACACATTGCCCTACTTCTCCTAAGTACGGCGATACCACATGAGTGACACTTTTTTGCAGCCTGGGTGCGCAAAGGGGCCCAAATTCCAACGAGTACCTTTAGGTTTTACAGGGATGCTCACAATTTAGCCCCGCCCAAAATGCCAGAACAGTAAACACACCCCATAAATGACCCCATTTTGGAAAGTAGACACCCCAAGGTATTCACTGAGGGGCACAGTGAGTCCGTGGGAGATTTTTATTTTTTTTGCCAGAAGTTAGCAGAAATGGAAACTTTATTTTGATTATTTTTTTTCTCAGAAAGTGTCATTTTCCGCTAACTTGTGAAAAAAAAATGAAATGATACATGAACTCCCCATGCCCCTCCGCGAATAATTTGGGGTGTCTTCTTTCTATCCTGGAATTCTAGCACCTAAAGAATCATGACAGGTGCTCAGAAAGTCAGAGCTGCTTCAAAATGCCGAAATTCACTTTTGTGCACCATAGTTTGTAAACGCTATAACTTTTACCCAAACCAATAAATATACACTTATTGGATTTTTTTTTTATCAAAGACATGTAGTACAATAAATTTTGCGAAAAATGTTTATAGAAATGTAGTTTTTTTTTTTATTTGACAACAGAAAGTGAAAAATGTCATTTTTTTGCAAAAATTTTGGTCATTTTTGATTAATAGTGAAAAAAGTAAAAATACGACTAATATATAATGGGGGGCACACCTAAAAATGAAATACAAGAGTGCAGGCCCAGGTACAAAAAAGCAACCATGAGCAACCAGAGAAAAGAAATACCACAAACGGGCCGCACCTCTTAAAATATAACAATCAATTTATTGAAACACACATGATTAAAAACAAAAATACATGGAAACATCCTCATAGTGGGTTTAAATAAAGTGCATAATACAGCCAGTACTGCTACCTGTCAATAAAGAAAGGCTAGTATACAACAATATATATCACCAGCAAATAACAAGATACAATATACTTAGTCGACAAGACAATGGTGGCACAAGGCAAATAGAAATCACAGGGGAAAAACCCTCACGCGTATCGCTAGAGTATACTAGCTTCCTCAGAGGTCCAGAGGATACATGGACCTCTGAGGAAGCTAGTATACACTCTAGCGATACGCGTGAGGGTTTTTTCCCCCTTTGTGGATTTCTATTTGCCTTGTGCCACCATTGTCTTGTCGGCTAAGTATATTGTATCTTGTTATTTGCTGGTGATATATATTGTTGTATACTTAGCCTTTCTTTATTGACAGGTGGCAGTACTGGCTGTATTATGCACTTTATTTAAACCCACTATGGGGGATGTTTCCATGTATTTTTGTTTTTAATCATGTGTGTTTCAATAAATTGATTGTTATATTTTAAGAGGTGCGGCCCGTTTGTGGTATTTCTTTTCTCTGGTCGCTCATGAAAAAAGTAAAAATGTCAGCAGCAATGAAATACCACCAAATGAAAGCTCTATTAGTGAAAAGAAAAGGAGGTAAAATTCATTTGGGTGGTAAATTGCAAGACAGAGCAATAAATGGTGAAAGTAGTGTAGTGCAGAATTGTAAAAAGTGGCCTGGTCATTAAGGGTGTTTAAGCTAGGGGGGCTGAGGTGGTTAAGCACTCCCTGCCCATCTGCGTAGGGATTCTGAGCAGAATATAAATATAGCTGGTTCCTACACCGCCCTGAACATTGTAGGCTTAGGTTAGGCCCAGGAGAGGCAGTTCTGTTAGTGTTAGGCACCCATCTGTAGAAGCCACCTTGAGGTTTGTAGATGGGCCCTACACACGCTTGATCAAAAATGGGCGTCAATAGGTTCCATTTTTCATGTACAGTAGGTATAGTACCATTGTAATCCAGAATAATGTCTAATCACTAGTTCCATTGTTTGCATCTATAACAGTGTGCTACCATATTTTGTTTGCTGTCTGTATGTTAGATTTATGGATGCGCACCTGACCAGAATGCCACTCATAGATCTGAAAAATGTTTTTGTAAGATGGCTTGTTGCTCCCAGTCTGGCTCTAGCACACTTAATTGGAGGTAGAATCCTCTTGACAATTTTAGGACCTGTTATTATTTCAGATGAGGAGTTTGGAGCTGCCTCACACCACATGCCTTTCGGGCCAGTGACATCTTTTTGTTTGATGCTTGATTATTTTTTTTCCCCATTAGAGTATACATTGTGTATACTGACAGGTACGTCTCCTCTAATAAATAAAATATCTGTACATAGTTAATGCAATTAAAAAAAACAAAATTTCTCAAGTTCAACCAAGGGATAGGTTGCGGACGGAAATTACAGAAGGAAGCGAGACTCAGATTTCTACACATTTTCATAAGCATTAATGTCATTTACTTTTAAGAATTCATGGAAACCCTGTTTAAAACTGTCCACTGTTCCTGCTGTGACCACGTACTGAGGAAGTCTATTCCACAGATCCACAGTTCTTACAGTAAAAAAGCTTTGATGCTTCTGGAGACTGAACTTTTTCTTCTCCAGTCAGTGCCCCCTTGTCTTCTGAGGGCATTTAACATGGAACAGTTTTTTTACCGTATTTTTTGTATGGCCCATTTATATATTTGTATAGGTTAATCATGTCCCCCCTTAGACGTCTCTTCTCAAGACTAAATTAAATTCTTTTAATCTTTTTTCATAACTAAGACCCTCCATGACCCTTATCAGTTTAATCGATCTGTACTTTTGCCAGCTCTAGTGCGTCCTTTCTATGGACTGGTGCCCAGAACTGAACTGCATATTGCAGATGAGGCCACACCAACGCTTTGTAAAGTGGTAGTATTACATCCCTGCCCCACGAGTCCATGCCTCATTTAATGCATGACAATATCCTGGTAGCCTCAGAAGCAGCTGATTGACATTCTATGCTGTTTTTTAATCTACCATCTACAAGGACACCCAAATCCTTCTCTATAAGTGACTCACCCAGTGTTACATCCCCTAGGTCATATGATGCATGGAGATTAGTACTACCAATATGCATAACTTTAGATGTATCCACATTTAACCTAATTTGCCAAGTGTTCAAGTCAGTTTGTAGAATATGGACTACATACCTTGGTGTCATCTGCAAAAATATTAATCCCGTCCTCTACATCATTAATAAATAAATTAAATAATAGAGGACCCAGCACTGAACCTTGGGGTACACCACTTATAACCCAGGACCATTCTGAACAGGAATCATTGACCACAACTATCTGGACACGGTCCTTTAACCAGTTTTCAATCCAATTACAAACTATACTTTCCAAGTCTATAGACCTTACTTTACCTATTAAACGTCTATGAAGGACAGTATCAAAAGCCTTTGCAAAATCCAGAAACACTACATCCACAGCCTCCCCTCTGTCCAGGCTTCTACTCACCTCCTCATAAAAACAAATCAAGTTAGTCTGACAACGTCTGTCCTTGGTAAACCCATGTTGGTTATCACGTATAATATTATTTACAGTCACATACTCCTGTAATTAGTCCCTTAAGAGTCTTCTAAACATTTTTCCCACAGTAGAAGTTAAACTAACTGGTCTATAAGTACCTGTGAAGGACCTAGATAATTTTTTGAATATGGGCACCAGATTTGGCTTGTGCCAATCACTTGGCACTGTGCCAGTACCTAGAGAATCTTTAAAAATTATAAACAGGGGCACAGCAATGATTAAACTGAGCTCTTTAAGCACTCTTGGGTATAATCCATCTGGACCCGAAACCTTGTTCACATTTACCTTATTTAACTTATTGTAACGGTCCTTGGCTCACCTGAGTCAGAGGACAGCCGGCTGGTGGTTGGAGTCCAGTGGCAAAGACCCACAGAAGCAGGAGGCAGGTAGCGTGGTCGATCAGTCCGGGTCGGCAGTAGAGATGGCAGCGAGGTAACAGCAGGAGTAGACAGAGGCGTGGTCGGTGGAAGGCAAAGGGTCAATGCAGGCGGCAGTTCAGCGAGGTCAAATGGTCCGGGTCGGCAACAAAGGTAAACAGCAGTAGTCGTGGAGGAGCAGAGAGGAAGCTTGCTACAGGCTTGGAGGCACAATAACCAGCAGAGGTCTGGTGCTAGAGGCTGGGCTTCTAAAGGGGAAGTAACAGGTGCACGGAATCAAGACTGATGAACAAGAGTAGGCTGGAGCAAGATAGATCAAAGAGTTCAGCAGGAGGAAAAGTCCATGTCCATGACTGGTCACAGGTTTGATTCCCGACAGTACTCCCCCCCTTCCAAGGTGACCTCCGGGCACCATGGGGGCAGGCTTACCGGGGTGCTGTTGGTGAAACTCTTTTACCAGTCTGGGGGCGTGGACATTTTCTTCAGGCTCCCAGGAGTTATCCTCGGTAGGGTAGCCCTCCCACCCAATTAGATAATGCAATTTTCCTCGGTGGATCCTGGAGTCGAGGATCTTCTCGACAACGAACTCTTCCTCACCTTGTACCCTCACGGGTGGTGGAGGGGGCGAGTGGCGGCCAATGAAGGTATTCTCCACGTATGGCTTGCGGAGGGAGCATTGGAAGACAGGGTGCACCCTAATGGAATCCGGAAGGTCAAGCCGGAACGTGACCTCATTGATTTGTGCGGTGACCTGGAACGGACCCATGTATTTTGGGGCTAACTTTTTGGAGGGGACCTTCAGTCTGAGGTTCCTGGTGGACAGCCATACCTTGTCAACTACATGGAAGCCCGGGGTGGGTTTGCGGCGTCTGTCTGCTCCCTGTTTAAAGCGCCTCTGGACGAGCTGGAGGTTGTCTATTATGTCCTTTTGTGCCTCCTGTAGGGTTGTTAGGCGCTCGGCCACTGCTGGGAGGGTGGAGGCGACGGGCAGGTGGGGAATGAACACGGGGTGCGAGCCTGTGTTAGCAAAGAAAGGGCTGTGCTTGGTTGAGCTGTGCTCAGCATTGTTGTAGGCGAACTCGGCTGTGGGGAGATGGTCAAGCCAGTCATCCTGCAGGTGGGAGCTGAAACAGCGTAGGTACTGCTCTAAGGTCTGGTTAGTTCTTTCCGTCTGCCCGTTTGACTGAGGGTGGAAAGCGGAGGAAAGGTTCATTTTAACCCCGAGCGCCAGGCAGAAATCCTTCCAGAACTTTGAGGTAAATTGTACGCCTCGGTCTGAGACCACGTCGTCTGGAATCCCATGCAGCCTGAAGACCTCTTTGAGGACAAGATCAGCCGTCTGTTTGGCCGTGGGTAGGCCCTTGTAGGGGATGAAATGGGCCATTTTGGTGAGGCGGTCGACCACGACCAGGATGGTGTTCATCCCTTTTGAAGGAGGAAGGTCTACCACAAAGTCCATGGAGATCGAGCCCTAGGGACGGGAGGGAATTGGGAGGGGTTGTAACAGACCCACGGGAGAGGAACGAGGAGTCTTATTGCGGGCACAGACCGTGCACGAGGAGATGTACTTCTTGGTGTCCTCCTTGTATGTTGGCCACCAGAAGGAGCGGGAGAGAAGCTCCTGGGTCTTTCTTGTGCCCAGATGGCTGGCCAGCTTGGAGTCATGGTTAAGTTTGAGCACTTTGAGTCGTGCGATTTCTGGTACATAAAGTTGTAGGTCCTGATGAAACCAATGACCATTTTTAAACGTGAGGCTGACATTCCTTGTGGGGTGGGTGAGGAAGGGGTCATTTTCGTATCCTTCTTTGATTGTGAACAGGAGTTCTTTAGAGTAGGTGGCCCCCACAACACTTTTCTCGGATAGGATGTTGTCTTGGCCCTTATTACTCTGTGAGGGCTCCGAAAACATTCTGGAGAGGCGTCAGCCTTGCCGCTTTTGATCCGGGGCGATATGTGATGAGAAAGTTGAAGCGGGAAAAGAATAGGCTCCATCTGGCCTGTCTGGCTGTGAGTCTCTTAGCGCTGCGGATGAACTCGAGGTTTTTGTGGTCGGTTAGTACGATTATGGGGTTGGCAGCTCCCTCCAGCAGGTGTCTCCACTCGGAGAAGGCTTCCTTGATCGCCAGTAGTTCTTTGTTCCCGATGTCGTAGTTCTTCTCGGAGGGGGACATCTGGCGAGAGAAATATGCGCACGGGTGTAGTAGCATCTTCTCCCTGTCCGTTGTGACAGAACTGCCCCTACCGCGGAATCAGATGCATCCACTTCGATAGTAAAAGGCAACTCGGGGTTCGGGTGGACTAGGATTGGAGCAGAAGTGAAGAGGAGTTTCAACTTCGTGAAGGCCTCCTGGGCCTCGGGTGTCCAGGAGAAGGGGACTGCCTTTTTGGTGAGTTGGGTGATCGGTGCAATGACCTTGGAGAAGTCCCGGATAAACTTCCGATAGAAGTTGGCGAAGCCAATAAATCTTTGTACCTCCTTCACGTTTCTTGGAATGGGCCAGTCCAACACGGCTTGTACCTTCCCTGGGTCCATACTTAGGCCCTCTGGGGAGATGATGTACCCGAGGAACTGAGTTGTGGTTCGCTCAAACTCACATTTCTCGAGTTTGATATAAAGAGAGTTCTGGCGGAGTCTCTGCAATACCCTGCGGACATGTTCGCGGTGCTGTTCGAGGTCTTCTGAGAAGATCAAGATGTCGTCCAGGTAAACGACTACAAACAGATCCAGCATGTCCCTGAGGACATCATTAATGAAGTGCTGGAAGGTGGCGGGAGCAGTACAAAGTCCGAAAGGCATGACCAGGTACTCTAAGTGACCATAACGTGTCCGGAAGGCGGTCTTCCATTCGTCCCCAGGGCGGATTCGGACAAGGTTGTAGGCCCCTCGAAGGTCAAGTTTGGTGAAGATTTTCGCTACCCGGAGTCTCTCGAGGAGTTCAGAAATCAGCGGGAGCGGGTACCGGTTCTTAACGGTTATGTCGTGTAGCTTCCTGTAGTCAATGCAGGGACGCAAGGATGAGTCTTTTTTCTCCACAAAGAAAAAGGGGGCTCCTGCTGGGGAGATAGAGGGCCGGATGAACCCTTTCTTTAGGTCCTCATCCAGGTATTCTTTCAGAGCCTTGAGTTCAGGCTCTGAGAGGGAATAGATACTGCCAAAGGGTATTTCGGCCCCGGGCAACAGTTCTATTGGGCAGCCGTAGGGCCGGTGTGGCGGCAGCTTGTCTGCGTTTTTCTTGTCGCAGACATCTTGGAACTCACGATATTGAGGGGGTAGTAGATTCCTGACGGATACTTCAGAGATAGTCATGTCTTCGGATGGAAGGACGGGTTTGTGGGAGCAACTGAGCGAACAAAACTCGGACGGAAACCGTAAGCAGCGGTTTTCCCAATCCACCGAGGGGTTGTGGGTGGCCAACCATGGAATGCCCAGGATCACCGGGAACTTTGGGGAAGTGATCAGAGAGAAGTGGATCTTTTCACAGTGATTGGGTTCTATGAGGAGCTGTAGTTCAATGGTCTCGTGAGTAGCCGGCCCTGAGGAGAGCGGGGATCCGTCGACGGTTTCCAGGTCAACGGGAGCTGCCTTGACTGTCAATGGAATGTTCTGTTCACGAGCGAAGGTTAGATCCATGAAGTTGCCTCCTGCCCCGGAGTCTAACATCGCTGAACAGGAGAGTTGTTGCCCCTCAATGTCGAAGAGGATGGGGATGATGAAATGGGATCCATGAGCTGCCGTGTTGTTATTTTCAGGGGCTGCTGGTGGGGCTGGAGTCAGTGGTTGCTCCTTTAGCTCCGTGACGGCAATAGTCTTTCGGATCTTATTGGGACATTTAATGGCAAAATGACCCGGCTCCCCACAGTAGAGGCAGAGGTTTTCGGCCAGCCGTCTCTCCTTCTCAGCTGTGGATAGAGACCTGCGTAGTGCGTCGACCTGCATAGGTTCAGTTGCTGGCTGGAGGTCGCGTTGGGCGGTAGAGGAGAAGGAGTAAGTGGGTCTGAAAATAATTGCGGCATTGGTTTAGAAACCCCCGATACTGGCGTCTGTTGCCGCCGAATTTTAATGGGAGTGGCATGCGAGTATCTGCGGCCGTGCTGCGGACGTCCAGGAGTTGCCTCCGAAGTTCAATAATCTCCCTCTGTTGGCTTCGGACAACGCCTTGGAGCTGGGCAAATTCCTCCTGGTACGTAGTACCAAATTCCTGCAGTTCGGTAACCTGCTTGCGCAGAGTGGCCATTGCGGACTCCATGGTAGGACTGATTATTCTGTAACGGTCCTTGGCTCACCTGAGTCAGAGGACAGCCGGCTGGTGGTTGGAGTCCAGTGGCAAAGACCCACAGAAGCAGGAGGCAGGTAGCGTGGTCGATCAGTCCGGGTCGGCAGTAGAGATGGCAGCGAGGTAACAGCAGGAGTAGACAGAGGCGTGGTCGGTGGAAGGCAAAGGGTCAATGCAGGCGGCAGTTCAGCGAGGTCAAACGGTTCGGGCCGGCAACAAAGGTAAACAGCAGTAGTCGTGGAGGAGCAGAGAGGAAGCTTGCTACAGGCTTGGAGGCACAATAACCAGCAGAGGTCTGGTGCTAGAGGCTGGGCTTATAAAGGGGAAGTAACAGGTGCACAGAATCAAGACTGATGAATAAGAGTAGGCTGGAGCAAGATAGATCAAAGAGTTCAGCAGGAGGAAAAGTCCAGAAGGGCTGGTAGTCTAGTGGCTAGAGCTACCGCCTGGGACATGACTGGTCACAGGTTCGATTCCCGACACTTATCTTGGACCATATCTACAGTTAGCCAATTGAATATATTACTGGATGTACTAACAGCCCCAACACCACAGATACCAGCTCCTTTCTCTTCATATTTATTTAAAGAATTTTTTGGGATTTGTTTTTCTCTCTTTTGCCACCTGCTGTTTGTTTTGTATTTTAGCAAATTTTATCGCCTTTTTACAGATTTTGTTAAGCCCTTTGTAAACTTCAAAGGCTACATCTGACCCCTCAGATTTGTATTTTTTAAATGCCCTTTTTTGTCATTTATTGCCCTTTTTAAAGTAGCTGTAAGCCTTAGTGGGGGGGGGGGGGTAATTTTAGCCATTTATACTTGTTACCTAAAGGAATACATTTTTTAGTGCAATTACTCAAAGTGGATTTAAAGCTTTCCCATTTATCCTTAGTATTAGCCTTTTTTAAATTCTGTGTTTTTGCTTCTTATATTGTAGGGGGAATATAATTATATTGTGGTCAATATTGCCTAGTGTTTCTCGAATAGTAACATTTCCAACAAGCTCTGCATCATTAGAATTTACCAGATTACCAGAGTGGGGGCTTCTATAAGATGGCCCATGTTTTCCTTCTTTACTGTACATCCCGATTTAAACATGTGCTCCATGGACAATGCCACTAAGTGTGTGTCCTGTGCAATGTATACATGCCTTGAAGAGACATTCGAGGGTGAATACATTTTCACTAGATGCTAGCATGTTGCATATTCGGAAGCCCGGATCTTGGATTTAAATAGGCAGCTTGAAATACTTAGGGGCATTGCAAACCTGGAGAGAGGCTTAGACCTCACTGTGCAGGCACTGACTAGGGTCAGTGAAATGGAGGTGGGAGGAGAAGGGCATCAGGTCAGCAGTTTAATTATTATAGGAAGAAGGGGTAGAGAGAAAAGTGCAAGAGAGGCTAGTTCTGAGCTGGAACGCCCTAGTAAATATGCCTGTTTGGCTGATATTAGGGATGAAAGCCCAGGGCTAGCAACACTGCAGCAGGGCGTTTCTCCTAGCAACCAAGATAACCGCTGCAGGAAGGATGGGAAAAAGGAGTTTTGCATAAAACCATAATTAGACTTACCGGTAATTATGTTTCCTTGAGTCCACCATGACGGCTACACATGAGATTGACCCCTTGACCTCTGTAGAGGCAGGAACACAAAGTTTAAAAGGCCACACCCACTCTGACCCTCCGTGTTTACAAATTACCAAAGTGGGTACAAAGTATTTCTTCATACTCAAAGCTATTTATTATTTTAGGGGGGGGGGGGGATATACGAGCCGTCATGGTGGACTTAAGGAAACTGAATTACCGGTAAGTCTAATTCCAATTCGTCCACCATGACGGCTACAAATGAGTGCTATCAGATTACTTGGAGGTAACTGCTTGCAGGACCTTCTGGTGAAAGGTCATATCAGCGGAAGCAAAGACATCAATACGATAATGTTTTATAAACGTATTTATATTTGACCAGGTGAAGGCTCTACAGATTCTATCAAGGGACACGCCAACTTTTTCTGCCCATGAAGATGCCATTGCCCTCGTAGAATGGACTCTTAAATTTGTGGGACTAGTAAGGCCTGACATTTGGTAGCAGCAGGATATTGTGAATTTATAGAGGCCTTGGAAGCTTTTTTCCCCCCTGTTTTGACCTGCGAACTGAATAAGGAGATTGTCATCCTTCCTAAGTAATTTTGTAGCTGCCAGGTACTGTATAATTGTCTCCCTTACATCCAAGAGCTGGAATTGTTCTTTACATTAGTTTTTTCTATCTGTAGAAAAGGAAGGTAGGATGATTTTATGATCTCTATGAAAGTCTGTGACGACTTTTGGAAGAAACCTCGGATCTAGTTTCAAATCTATTCTGTCCGGAAAGATAGAGAGATAGGGTTCTCAGAAGGAAAAAGCCCGAATTTCTCCCAGGCATCTACAGTTGTGTTCAAAATTATTCAACCCCCAATGCTGTAAAGGGTTTTAGGGAATTTAGTGTACATTTGTGATTGTGTTCAGAATGAAATCTTACAAGGACTTTTTAAAGAACCAGATGCAACTAAAATGACATCAATTGTTTTTGTAATACAGTACTAAATGTTTTTTTTGTGATTTCTTCATTGACACAATTATTTAACCCCTTAAAGACTACCACTCTTAAGAAGAGAGGTTCATTCAAGTGTTTTCGATCAGGTATTGAAAACGCCTGTGGATGTCAAGGAGCAGCAATCAAGCATAATAAGCCCTAATTACGCAGATTTAAAAAGACTGTGATACTCAGCTCCTTCTAGACATTTACTGGTGTGTTTACAAACATGGTGAAGTCAAGAGAATTGTCCAGGAAGACAAGAGAAGTGGTGATTTCTTTTCACAGGAAGGGCAATGGCTATAAGAAGATTGCAAAGATGTTAAGCATACCAAGAGACACCATAGGAAGCATCATTCGCAAATTCAAGGCAAAGGGAACTGTTTAAACGCTACCTGGTCGTGGCAGAAAGAAGATGCTGACTTCGACTGCTGTGCGTTACCTGAAGCGCAAAGTGTTGAAAAGTCCCTGTGTGACTGCTGAGGAACTGAAAAAAGATTTTTCAGATGCGGGTACTGAAGTTTCAGCTCAGACAATAAGGCGCACATTGCGTAATGAAGGCCTCCATGCCAGAACTCCCAGGCGCACCCCCTTGCTGTCTCCAAAGAATAAGAAGAGTCGACTGCAGTATGCCAAAAGTCATGTGGACAAACCACAAAAGTTTTGGGATAGTGTTCTGTGGACTGATGAAACAAAATTAGAACTGTTTGGGCCCATGGATCAACGCTATGTTTGGAGGAGGAAGAACAAGGCCTATGAAGAAAAGAACACCTTGCCTACTGTGAAGCATGGCGGGGGGTCAATCATGCTTTGGGGCTTTTTTGCTTCTACAGGTACAGGGAAGCTTCAGCGTGTGCAAGGTACCATGAATTCTTTTCAGTACCAGGAGATATTGGATGAAAATGTGATGCAGTCCGTCACAAACCTGAGGCTTTGGAGACGTTGGACCTTTCAACAGGACAATGATCCCAAGCATACCTCCAAGTCCACTAGAGCATGGTTGCAGATTAAAGGCTGGAACATTTTGAAGTGGCCATCGCAGTCACCAGACTTAAATCTGATTGAGAACCTCTGGTGGGACTTAAAGAAAGCAGTTGCAGCGCGCAAGCCTAAGAATGTGACTGAACTGGAGGCTTTTGCCCATGAAGAATGGGCGAAGATACCCGTAGATCGCTGCAAGACACTTGTGTCAAGCTATGCTTCACGTTTAAAAGCTGTTATAACTGGAAAAGGATGTTGTACTAAGTACTAAGATTGAATGTCACTTGGGGGTTGAATAAAACTGATAATGATGTGAGCACAGAAAATACATTTGTGGTTATTTCATTATAAATGTTATGTTATATTTGTCTGACTTACAAGTGCCTCTTTGATTTAATTGTAAACAAGATGACTGAAATGATCAAAATCAATTTCAAACTGGCCAAAACACTCAATTTCAGTGGGGGTTGAATAATTTTGAACACAACTGTAGCTGATGTTATAGCTATTAAAAATGCTGCTTTGAAAGAAAGGTGTTTGATTGAAATGTGCAGTAGAGGAGTAAATGGGATTTAATTAGCTCTTTCAAGACCATGGTTTAAATCCGAATGAGGAATCCTTGAGGTTATAGATGGTCTTAGTTTAGAGGCGGCTCTAATAAATGTTCTTATCCATCTATGGTTGGCTAAATCTACATCATAGCAAGCACCCAAAGCGGAGATCTGGACCTTTAGAGTACTAGGCCCGAGACGGATATCCAACCTTTTCTGGCGAAAATCTTAAATTTTCTCAATACTTGTGGAAGACATAATTGGGGAGTCTTGCCCTAGCCAACTGCAGCATTTTTTTTCCAGATCTTGAGATAGATGGCTGAGGTAACTTTTTTCCTGCTGAATTTCAAGGTATTAATTACTTTTTCTAAAAGTCCTTTCCTTTTTAAAATTTTGCGTTCAGGATCCAGACTGATAATTTGAACAGGCTTGGGTCCTGGTGAAGGATGGGACCCTGCAATAGAATGTCTTCTGGGAAAGGTATTTTCCATGGTTCTTCCAGAGCCAATTCTTTTAAGATGGGGAACCAACATCTCTTCGGCCAGTAGTGAACAACCAGTATCATTGTTACTGGGTCGGTTATTACATTCTGCAGTACTCGAGGAATTAGGGCCCAAGGAGGAAAAGCATATGCGAGGTTCCAGGTCCACTTGACCGAGAACGCGTCAACAGCCCATGGGTTTAGGGAACAAAACTGCCCCACTTTCGCATAGGTTTTTAATGAGAATAAGTCTATTTGAGGCACTCCCTATCTTTTGGAAATCTTCTAAAAAATGTCCTGACTTAGAGACCACTCCCCTGGTCTAATGTTTCCTGCTGAGATAGTCAGCTTCTATGTTCTCTGAACCCTTGAGATGTGTTGCTGTAATTGAAAGGACATTCCTTTCTGCCAATAAAAATATTTTTTCTGCTAATCCCCTCAGGCTTGGAGATCTTGTGCCCCCCTGGTGCTTTAGGTAGGCCACGGTTGCTATATTGTCGGAAAATATTCTCAGATGTTTTTAGAATAAGATATTCTCCCCACAGGGGAACTCACGGTTGGAGTACCAGAGGGTGGGTCTGTAGTATCCATCTGGCTTGCAGGAGCATCAGGAGCTGACATGCTAACTCTGGAACAGGAAAAAACTACAGTAGAGGCAGCGGTGATTGAACCCACTGCTCTTTTCATCCAGGTGCAGCGTTTGACTTCACAGGTGCGCACAGAGAGCAGAGCTGAAGCGCGTACTGAAAGGACAGCGTGAAGCGTGCTCTGCTTACTCACAGAAGCGAAGGAAAATTGAGAGAAAACCCTGTGAACATGGAGAGAAAAGGGCCCCCGCTGATCAGGGACGAGATCTGCTCCTGTTTTTTGTCCTCTGCCCAGTTTTAGCAAAGAACGCAGGAGGGCAGAGGTGAAGGAGAAACCGCAGTAATCCCCTTCAAAGGTACCATAAAATAATAAAACTCTGTATAAATCTTCACCTCCAACAGAAGGTCTCTCTGTAAGGTGCCCTCTTAGGGACAGGAAACACTGAGGGTGAGAGTGGGTGCTGGCCTTTAAAACTCTGTGTTCCTGCCCCATAGAGGTCAAGGGGTCAATATCATGTGTAGCCAACATGGTGGAAGAAATGGAAAAGGGGTTTGTCTCACTTCGGCTCAATTGTATTTATTATGTACAGGAGGTTAATACAAGGCAATTACTAATGTACTGTGATTGACCATATTGCTTCCTTTGCTGGTTGGATTCTTTTTTCCATCACATTATATACTGCTCGTTTCCATGGTTATGACCACCCTGCAATCCAGCAGCGGTGTTCGTCCTTGCACGCTATAGGAAAAAGCACCAGCCTATTTGCGCTCCCACGGTCCAGGCCACCAGATGGGCCAACGCTTATTCCTATAGTGTGCAAGCACGACCATCACTAATGGATTGAAGAGTGGTCATAACCATGAGAACAAGCAGTGTATAAACCTCCTGTAGATAATAATTTCAGTCCCCAGCTTATCTGAGGCCCCACACCCTTGAAATTGTTAGGCGGCTTCTACTGGGTATGGAAATGCCATAAATGTGGACGTACACTGCTGGGTTCAGAAGGGAATGATCACCTTTTCGCTTTTGCAGATTTTGATGGATTGGTTTACGGCATCGTGTCGCTACTGAACGGCCTCTGGGTACCAGTACAGCCATTTTCTGACAAACATATTTGTTTTTTATTTCCTCTTGATGGACCTTTTTGAGGGCTTATTTCTTGCGGAATGAGTTCTCATCATCATTTTGGAGTACACAAGACTTTTTGATCACTTTTTATTTAGCTTTTTGGGAAGCATGTTTTCTGAAACGCAAATTTTTTTTTTACATTTTTCTGGCGATAATCTTGTGTGAAAGTTAGTTTTTGGCAGGATGTGGTGATATTTTAATTGGTACAATTTTGGGGTAGATACAACTTTTTACGCATTTCTGTGAGGCAATGAAAAAAATTACCGATTAATTTTTTTTACAACGTTCACCTGACAGGGTAATTAATGCAATATTTTTCATTTTTTACAGAGTTCACCTGACAGCATAGATATTTTTAATTTATTTATTAATAAAAATTTTTAATGCCAAATAAAGAATTGCAGAACAAACAGTCATTGTTGTGTTCAACGACAGATAGAACATCATATAGGCACAATTTTCTGAAGAGCGGACAAAAATTCAAGGAAAACCTTAACTTAGGAACCGCTCCCCTACCTCCCCATTTAAAACCAACAACATGACAGCTTATCAGTCCCCCCCATACCCAACGGCATAGTCCTGCAGATCCTTTATTGAGAAAGCTTCTCCCACACTTCAACGTCTTTCAGATCTTCTATTAAATACCAAGACGCTAGTTTGAATGGGGTCATTATCTTTGGATATTCCGACTCTGGAACATATGCTAGAAGAAAACTCCTCCAAACCTGGTACAACTTTTTACCTAAGATCTCTTTCCTGTTAAGCACGTCTAGCCACTCCAGTTGAAATACAGGTTGAAGTTTGGCGGGTATCATGTCACTGGTCGGAACCTCAGACCTAAGCCACTATTTTAACATAACGGTACTAAGCTTGGCTACTATCTATAACCTATGTTCCACATGTGATAGAACTCTCTTAGGTTCCCCTCCCCCTTCTATGGTCCCTGGCTCTGTATCAACATGTAATATTACAAGAGTTGGCGTGACATTTCCCTGAAAAGCGCTTATCCGCCTAAGAATCTGGCCCATCTGCGACCAAACCCCTTCCAATTTGGGACAGCTCCATAGACCGTGGAACAAATCAGTCTGAGGTGACTTGCACCTGGGACAGACTGTCAAACGTTCTGAGTCTCCACTCTTGCCAGGTAAATTAAAACCATAAATTGCATGGTGCAATATTTTGATATACGTTTCACGCCACTTCTCATTATCTATCGCTGTGTATAGAGACGATAGACCCAAGTAAACATGCTTGGAAATCTTCTCTATTCCCAATATCCGCCCCCATTTATTGAAGATTGCCGTGCGATCTTTGGATCTCCATCTATCCCTCATCATTTGATACAGCAGCGTAATGGTAGGTTTAGTTTTAATACTAGAATCAAATTTTGCTTCCACTTCTGAGAGAGATCTCTAACAAGACTCCTACTATCATTTTTAATCTGCACATAAGGTAAGTAATTTGGTCCCGGCAAGGCCCACTTTTCCTCTAATTCCTGTAGCGTGGCCCATCGGCATTCCCCTTCTTTAAATAGATCCCCCATTTTCATAATCCCTTTTGAAACAGCGCTGAAGTAGCGTGCCATTTCTTCCCGGCTGAAATCCAAATTCGAGTAATATGACGTCTTATTAATCCAGTCCAGGATGTGTCTGCTTATGCACGTCAGGTTATACCCTCGTACGTCTGGAAAATTTAAAGCCCCTTGTTCTTTCCATAGTTTTAGTTTTTCTAATGAGATTCTTGGCCTCATGTCAGCATAATGTCAGTTAATGTCAGCATATCGGAGAAGTAACGGGATAGTCTGGAGCGGATACAAGAGCCTTAACATTCGCATCATTTAAATCAGGTGGCATCTCCCTGCTATAGAAAGCGGTAGATTCTTCCATCTGGACAGGACAGCCAGTATTTTAGATATCAATGGCGGGTAATTCAACTGATATAAAGACTGCGGATGTTTACCTATTTTATTACCCAAGTATGTAATGTGGGAGCCTGCTCGTAGTACAAAGAGTCGAGACTACCACCGCAAGACCTTCCGCTTTTCTGAGAACACAGTTAAAAGCTCACATTTGGAAGTATTCATCTTGTAACCAGAATATGAGCTGAAAGCCTCCAGCGTCTCAAAGATTTCTTCAATGTGTTTCTGTGGTTTAGCTAAAAAGAGGATTATATCGTCCGCAAACAGTTCGGTTTTCAATTGCCTGTTTCCTATCGTTATCCCTTCAAATACATCCGACTGATTCAGACTCCTCACCAGGGATTTCAGTGCCAAATTAAAAAGGAGGGGAGACAAAGGGCACCCCTGTCAAGTGCCCTTCTGAAGTTGAAAAGGTTTGGAAAGGAAACCCTGAGTATACACTCTCGCTCTAGGATTACTATACAACTGGGATAGGAAAACCCTGAAAGGCCCACAGAAACCCATCCTATCCAGGACCGCACCCAGCCATGCCCACCTGACATTGTCAAATGCTTTCTCAGCGTCCAATGTGAGCATGACTGGGGTCTCCCCCTCTCTCGGTTCATGATGGACCCTATGTAGGATTTCTAATGTTTGTCAGAGCCTACCTTCCCTGCACAAACCCTACCTGTTCAGGGGCTATCAGGACAGGCATTAAAGTCGCTAGATGGTCTGCCATCAATTTAGAAATAATCTTAGTATCCACATTAATGAGTGATATGGGCCGGTACAAACTTGGCATCTGGGGGTCCTTCACTGGTTTAGGCAACAGCTTAATGTATGAAATTGTCAGGACGAGCCTTCCCTTTTAACACATCGTTGAATAACTGCACTAGGATCGGAGATACCTGCAACCTCAAAATTTTATAATACTCCCCCGTGAGACTGTCTGGTCACTGGGCTTTAGAGTTTCCCAAGCGCTTGATCACAGATTGCAGTTCGACTGTAATATCTGCGTTCAAGTGTGCAATCTGTTCCTGGCCAAGCGTCAGTAAGCGCACATTTTTCGAGAAGAGTATCAGTAAGGTTAACCTGTGTCTCGTCCTTGTAAAGGGCCTCATAATATTTCCCCACTATATTGTTTATAGGAGCTGGATCGGTGACCACTTCATGGTTTGAGGTTTTAAGACTAGAAATGAACTGAGGTCACCTCTGGCCCTTAGCCAAGTTTGCCAGCAAACGACCAACTTTATTCCCAAATTTATATAAGGTCGCCTCATAAGATGTAAATTTCAGAGACTCCCTATCTCTAGTATATTGGTCAAACTCCAGACGCGCCTCAGTCCACTTCTTTTTATTATCCCCTGTGGGGTCACCAGAGAAGGCAGTATAAGCATGTCTAACTTAATTGCTTTCCTGCTTCAGGTGCGACATAACCTTTTTCTTCATGCCAAAGATGTAGTTCATTATCCACCCTCTCATTACCGCTTTGGAAGCGTTCCAAAACAGTTCTGGCTCCTCTATATGCTCCTTATTTGTGTCCTGGTATTCTTCCCACCAGCCCACTAATTTATTCACAAAATTCTCATTCGCAATCAAATGCGATGGGAATCGCCACAAATAATCCCTCGAGCCCCGGGGATAGGAGTCCCTCAGACTCAGCTCCACAGGCGCGTGGTCAGAAATGACCATATCCCCTATGGCCGCCGACTCTACCTTGCCTTGCAAGTATTGGTGTATAAGAATGTACCATAATCTATGCAAGACCACGAGTCCCTTGCATGGGAGTAAAAAGTATAACTTCTCTCATCAGAGTGCAGATGGCGCCAGGGATCCATCAACCCCACCCCATCCATCAAGGTTTCCATGGTCCTATCATGAGATCTAGTCCCTCCTAACCTAATCCCTCCTTAAAATCTCCTACTACAATTTTATTGGGGCAGTTGTCCTGCAATAAAAGTTGTTCCAATTCCGCGAAGAATTGGGCATTGCTGGAATTAGGGCTGTATATGCTATAGACACTGTACTGGATCTCTTGGACCTGGAGTAAGACATTGACCCATCTCCCGTGGTTATCTGCTGTATGGCGTAACACCTGACAGTTGAGCTTGACATTCCACTTTCATTATGCCTCACCACTTCCAATTCTCCCAAATGCACTGCAAAAATATGCCCACAAAACCCTATGACAAGACACACTGCGATTCCCCTTCAACTAGATCCCCCGCAAGGTAAGTAACTTACCCCCCCCCCCCTCAGTCCCCTTGTTAACAGTAGTATTTAACCCCTACACCTTCTCCAATTATCATAGCTTTACTGACTCCTTTTTTTCTAAGGTACAGAACTTCCCTCACCATTCTTTCCCGCTGATAGGCCAGCAAGGTATTGCCTTAAAAAAGAAAATAAAACAGCGCTCCATCAACCTCCCTCGAAACATAAAATAGTAGAACATGGCAAGACATGGAAAAGACAAACGATAATACTGTAGAACTGTCCGAACACAAACTTGAGAGGCGCTTCATAAAGTAAAGGATACTAGAGTCTCAATGAAGTATTGAGCCGTCACATCCAGTCATCTTTTCCTGAAATTCGCTCTCCTATGACAAGGTGAGCGCTGGTCCCCTGAAATGGACTCTTTCTCGAGCCTTCCGTTCTTGACTCGCTGTTACTTTCTCCTCTAGGTTCCCATGCGGGCCTGGGTTTATCCCGGGGTAGGCAATCTGGAATTTCGGTGCTCTCCACAGCTTTCGGCCCCCAGTAATTGGAGCAGTCCTTCCGACTCCAGCGGATCTCGATAGATCTGTACAGTGCCATCTTGTAAAGTCACCCGCAGGCGGGCTGGATATTGCAACTGGAACCAAATCTGCCTTTTATACAAGATCGAGCATATTTGGCTAAAGTCCCTCCTCGGCTGAATAGTTGGCAAATAACAAAATTGTGTGTCCCCTCATCTTCAGTGGTTCCTTTCTGGATCTGAAGGCCCGTAAAATTGCCTCCTTGTCACAATAATCAAGGTACCTCATGATAACCTGACGAGGTTTCAGGGGAGCAACCCTTAGCCGTTGCTCACATGGACCTGGGGTCTCCGGGTTTGGGCGGACTCTATGAGCCCTCTCTACTTTATTTCTGCCTTCCAAGCCAAGGGCAGAGGGTAACTCCAGTTCACAAATGCCCATGAGGGTCTGAGGTTTAACACTTTCAGGCAGACCCAGCAGCCTCAAGATCCTCCAGCCAGTCTCCCAATATTATATTCTGTTTATATAAGTCCTGAGCATCTCTCTGACTTAGCTGCTAAGTCCTCCATCAAGGCCACCCTGCACTCCAGTTTATCTAAGCGGGAATCATGATGCGCTACCGCATCATGCAGCTTATGCAGGGATTGACAGGGTTTTAGACCGCGAATATCCCTAATATCAGGAGCCAAGTGTCTGGCGACTTCAATCGCCAGAGTTTTGTAATCAATCACGGGCGCCTCCGCAGTTTTGCCTTGCTGTGAGGAGGGTAGCGTTACCATATCTGGGGCAGTCACTGGTGAGGCAGGGCGGGAATCCGCCATCTTGCTGAGCATGTTATCCCCACACACATCTTTGTTACACGTGGTCTTCCGGCTCCCAATCCTCAGGAAGTATCGGTCCATGGACCAAGGTGGCCAGGTATGCGGGAAACCCTCCTTCTCACTCCAGGTCTCCCTTCCGACGTTAAATAGTGAGCAGGCTCCTTGTTAGGATGAGCTTTTATCAGAGCTCTCTCACTTCGTGTCCTGCATCTCAGCACCGGAACCGGAGGTCGCTCGGCGTAGATGTTTTTATAAAGCAGGTTGTTACGGACGCGGCGATACATAATATGTCTTGTTTTTTTGTGCACATCGCTTGATGAGGAGAAAGGGAGTTGTTTTTTTTTTTGTAAGCCCTGGGGTTGCCCTAGCAGCCATCGGCTCCCCATCATCGGGTGGTGGGGAGCCGATGGGGTAAGAGAGGTAGAACCCTCCCTCTATGAACTTCATGTATGCCATGGTCAGCATCAATTGCGACATCTGAGGGGTTATTCCACCGGCTTAAGAGTTACTAGCAATGTTGTTGGAAACAACAGGGGCCCGGCTGTCAGCAACAGCTGGGTCCCTAGTGCTGGTCAAGTTGGCGCAATGTCAGGAAGGAGTTAACTGCAGGACGAGAGTACTTGTCCTAAACTGTGGGTTCTTGCCGCATTAGGACAAGTATTCTTGTCCTGCATCTTTAAGAGGTTAAACGCATTCAGGAGTTTATTTATAATAACATGTTTTTTTCAGTATTTTCATTTTTCTGTTCCCCGGAGAATCCTTTTAAACATGGCTATAGATGAAGCCAGTCATTTACGCTGCTTTTACTTACACACATATCAGTATTCTTCCGTTCCGATCTGGCTATCTTTTCTGTAGAAGCTTTTTCTTACTTAAAGGGAACCTGTCATCAACTTTATGCTGACCTCACTGAGGGCAGCATAAAATAGTGACAGAAATGCCAATTTCAGCGGTGTGTCACTCATGAGCTAAAATTAAGTGGCTGCTGAGAACCAGCATCATGATCATTGCAGCCCAGGCCTTGAAAAAGAGTCAAATCTACTTGAGAAGAGTCATGGTTATACATAATCTCCTGCACTCTCACCCATCTGCTGATGATTTGCAGTTCTCTCCTAGAGAAAAAGGGAGACAACTAGGTAGAAAACAGTCATCAGCAGGTGGGCAGGGAGAGCAGGAATTTATGAATAACCATGACTCTTCTCAGGTGGCCGTGACTCTTTTCCAGGCCTAGTCTGCAATGATTGTGATGTTGGTTCTCGACACCCACTTAGGGTACTTTCACACTTGCGGTATTCTTTTACGGCATAGAGTTTTCGTCAAAAGGGCTCTATGTTGGAAAAGAACTGATCAGGCATATCCCAATGCATTCTGAATGGATAGAAATCTGTTCAGTTTGCATCAGTATGCCTTCTGTTCAGTCACTGTCAGGCGTTTTCGGCGGACATAATACCGCAGCATGCTGCTATATTAGGTCTGTCCAAAATGCCTGATCAGTCGCCGGAATGCCTGATCCGGCATTAATGCCCAATGACTTGCATTAGTCCCGGATCCGACATTGCAAAACAACTGAAGGACGTATCCGTCCTTCCGGTCTGCGCATGCGCAGACTGGGAGAGCTGTGAAAAGGACTACAAGACGGGTCCGTCCATCCACATGACAAGCGGAGAAATGGATCTGTTCTTGCAATGCATTTATAGACGGATCCGCACCCAGATCTGTCTACAAATGCTGTCAGTTGTCACACTGGTCCAACGACGACGGAACTGCCTGCCGGATCACACGAACGCAAGTGTGAAAGTAGCCTTACTTCAGACTGCTGAAATCTACTCACCTGTCTCTACTTGATTCTGCCTTTAGTATGGGCAGCACAAAGTTGATGACAGGTTCCCTTTAAACATTATGTAAGCCTGTAATACAGACATATTCCTTTCATTTCTCTATGGACAAACAAAGATGAGGAAGAAGGTCTTTTTTTTTCCAAGATACCAGTAAACATTTTATTGCTTGGAATATTATTATGCAACGTGGCTTAAAAATGAAACACATGGAAATGTTTAAAATATGCCAGCTCTATAGAAACAATTGCATAAAGGACTTGAGCTGGACAGTGAGGAACAACAAATATGGTAAAATCGGCCATAAAAATATGAAAGAGCCACCAGTGTCCAGTGACACACACAGAAAGGCGGCGCAAGCAATCAGTAAATGCTTGTCTGCGCAAAGCTGCTTAATACTGCCACTAGTCACTAAGGCTTCTGACCAAGACATGTCTTTCATATGAAGTCACTCATGCCAGGACTTGAAAGAGCACCAACTCCCCCATAACAGGCCACCAGCTTGATCAGCAGCGTAGTGCACATTCACATCAGAGCAGGTATTCGGATGGCTGGCAATCATGGTAAACGCTTTATATCTTCAATCACAAACTTCCATTTGCACACATTTCCAAAGTTCTGTCTCAAGCAGCGTGCCTTCTGAAAACTGAATGCCGGTCCCGATGATGCCCATGTATTACTAGCATGGTAGTGGAAGCTGCTGTACCCTGCAGGTTATTCCCAGAGTCTTCACCAGTGTTCCATTGGCACCACTTGTGCTGAGAAGCACAATCTGTGTGGCAAGAAGAAGTCAATACAATTCCTATTCAAAACAAAGAGATTTTTTACTAACAACCTTGTGCTGAGGTTTTGGCATATACTGTTCTGCAGGGGCATAGGTACATACACTGTTTTCCAGGCAGCAGTGTCAACATTTATGTTTCATGGCAAGCTGTAAAGAGAATAATAAGAGAGTAACTACAATGAGAAATAAAATTGGATGACACATTTGTTTTAGAAAAAGCTGAGGGACATTTACTAAGGGCATTACGTTATTATTGTGGCGTAAAAAAGGTGCAAATTATGGTACATGCCATATGTGCAAAAATGTACAAATTTAAAGCTTATTGACGCCTTTCCCGAAGTGCTGATAAATGGGGTGGGGCTTAGTGAGAGGTGGTGGGGCCTTACATCGCCCGACAGCAGAAACTGGCAGAAGTTACGGCTGAAGTCTGCACCGACCCCTGTGCGGTCGTAGACTGCAGTTTCTGGCGCATGTCAGAGTACAGGTGCGACTAATTTATTAAGAGGCATCTGGCGCTTAATTAATTAGTCGCATCTTACTCCAGTGAAGCGAGATCAAGACTGGCGTATGGGAACGCCAGTCTTGACAAATGTCCCTCAGAGTATGTTTACCCAAGGCTTTCTTCAGATGGGCGATATTCCCGTCCATGTACAGTTTATGCCCGCATGAACTCAACATGGACAACACAAATACCTCACTGTATTCTATGGGGTCACACATCAACTTTTTCACATGGGCCGTTCGTTTGCATAAAAAACTCTTTAGAGCATGTTCTATTCTGATTCAAATGTCTGATCAGAATAGCCCTTGCTATGGTACAGTCTGAGATTTCCTGCACCCATGGTGCTTGGTGCTTCCAGTGTGCAATTTATGGGCAGTGGTTCACAGACGATCCATAGGATAAAACATACAGCCTTCTGAAAACAGCCTGAGACTTTATGCACATGACCGCATTTTACATCATTTGTCCTATCTGCATTTTTGTAGATATCATTCTGACCAATTCATTTCTATGTGACCATGCACACATCAGTAGTTTTGGGGTATTCGTGTGACAGTTTTGCAAATTATAGAACTGAACGAATGTAACAAAAGTACATGCCAAAACCTAGTGTTCACCGAATAATAAAAAGATAAAGCTTTATTGGACAAGTTTAACCCTTTTACCGACATTTGAAAGGCATAAAACCGTGCACTTCCCAGGCAAGCACACCTCCCCCTGGCTGAGAACGGGGAAGGCGTTGCACTGCTGTAAAAAGCCAGATCCTGGTGGCACTGGGGGGGGGGGGGTAATTGATCGATAGAATACTCTATTACAAAAATAGTCGATAGCTGCTGCCCTAGAAGTGCACAAAGTCAGTTTTATAGCATAGTGCATGCCACAAAAACAAAAACAATAAAAAATGTGGCAGAATTGCATTTTTCTGAGTGAATCGAAAAAAAATAATAATAATTATGACTCCAAGAAGGAAAGGAGTAAAAAAAATAGAAATGCAAAAATGGAAAAATCGCTCTGTCATGAAAGAGTTAAAAACAAACTTAGATGTCTCAGACAGAATATACAGTCCCTGACAAAAGTCTTGTCGTTTCTCTATTTTGTAGAAACTCCTGCTATTAACCTGACTTTTAATTAATCGATTGGTGTTAGAAACAGGTCATATGAAAAACTAAAGCCCTCCCAAATGATGTATAATGCACTAAAATAAATTATTTTCACTGAAAAAAGATTTATCATTTAATCAAGACAAAAAGGTCAAATTTTGGCAAGACAAACGTTTTGTGGCCTATGCAGAAATTGAACAACTTTACTGCAAATCCAAAAAAATGTCAGCAAATTAAGTAGTGTTGCTGTGAGATCCAAATTTAATATCTTGTATGACTTCCATGAGCTTGAAGGACAGCATCCATGCGGTTTGGCAAGGATTCATACAATTTATTGATGAAGTCATCAGGAATAGCAAAGAAAACAGTCTTGCATGCCTCCCAGAGTTCATCAATATTCTATGGTTTCGTCTTCCATGCTTCCTCTTTCCTCCTACCCCACATATGCTCAATTATGTTCATGTCTGGTGACTGGGCTGGCCAATCCTGGAGCATTTTGATCTTCTTCGCCTTAAGGAACTTTGATGTGGAGATGGAAGTATGCGATGGAGCGCCATCCTGCTGCAGAATTTTGCCTTTTTTATGGTTGGGAATATAAGAGGTAGCTAAGATTTCTTGGTATTTTAGACTATTGATGTTGCCTTCCACCCTGCAGATCCCTCGCACACCCCTGTACTGGATGTAAGCCCAGACCATGATTTTGCCTCCACCAAACTTCACTGTTTTCTGGCTAAATCTCGGCTCCATGCGGGTTCCAGTAGGTCTCCTGCAATATTTGCGGCGACTGTGGTGTAATTCAACAGAAGATTCATCTGAAAAATCCACCTTCTGCCACTTTTCCAGTGTCCATCCTTTTAGCAGGCTGTGGGCCTTGGCAAATGCCAAACAGTTTTTCAATTGTCTTTTGTTTAGTGCTGGCTTATGGGCACTGATTCGACCATGGAGGCCATTTCGAGACAGAATCCGACAAACTGTTCTGGTTGACACAGGGACTTCAGGTGACCAGGTCTCGTGGAGCTCTGCTGCAGTGGAAAACGGGCTGGCCATGGATTTTCGAGCCAACAAACGGTCCTCTCGAGCAGTTTTCTTGCGGGGTCTGCCTGACCTGGGATTGTCCAAAACGTCTCCAGTCTCTTCAAATCTTTTTAACATCCTCTGAACTTGACGCTGAGACACATTGAAGGTGTCTGCCACATCAGCAGCGGATCTGGTCTTCAGCCTCTTGATAATCAACACTTTAGTCTCAGGGTGAATCTTAGGCATGTTTTAAGAGATCTAGTTGCAGTTGATGTGAAGGTCTAGTGTACTGGGGTTCTTTTTATACACACCTGAGACCTAATTGATCCATTATTAGTCACAGGTGAAGCTTATATGACAAGGCGACAACACATATGTCTTGGCAAAAATTGACTCAATGGGCTTTACCAAGCTGTGAATATTAGAATACTTTTTGTCAGTTTTGTCTTGCACTGAAACATTGTTATAAAAGCTGTTGTGATTAAAATGACCCATTTCTTGTAACAAAATCTTGATTAGAAATATATTTTAGCGGCACTTCAGGTCAATTTGTACACAAGCGACAAGACTTTTGTCAGGGACTGTATATGGGACCCCCCCCCCCCCACCCCAGAACAGTGCATTAAATAATTAAAGAGGTAAAATATACAAATAAATCAGGTGTACAGGTATCAAAATATCAATAAATAACCAAAGATGAAAGTAGGCGGTGCTAATAAACCTTATATACCAACATAGTATTTAATAAAGCAAACATAAAATACACATAAAATATAATAAAATATTTGGACAGGTACGACCAGTACATGCGCATCTCCGGCGTTTTATGGTCTAATATGGGCACTCCAATGTCCTCATAATATGTATGGTTCACCCGTAGTATGGCTTACAATGTCTCTCTATAAAAATGCTGTGTTAGATTGTGATATGCCAGGCAATAAAGCAGTATATGTGCTCTAGTATTTTCTCCAATAAATTGCTTGTGTATGCATAATTCAATCCCCTAGCCGTACTAGGAATCAATAATATTTATTTCAGACAAGATGTAAACTTATCTTTCTTGTATTTCCTTTAAACATCCAGAGAACTGAACTGCTTCTCCACACCATTCCTACACGGCCGCTGCAGGTAGTTTGTGTGCCGCTCTGTTTGGTATATAATGGTGAGTCTCCCGAGTCCCGATCAGCTGACCAGGTGACGTAATCTTAGCAGGAACTTCGAATTGTAACAAACTAATAGCGCTGTAGTTTATCTCCAGATCTCTTTATCCAAACGGCTGATGCATCAGTATAGGGGTACAGACCCACTCGCCAGGATTGAACGTCAAATGCGTTTTGGGGTCCTCCTCCAACCCCTTCCTCAGTGACCATAACCGGCTGTGGATCGCACCCTATTTATACGCGGCAAACAAACTACCTGCAGCGGCCGTGTAGGAAATAACCATTATTGATTCCTAGCACGGCTAGGGGATTGAACTATGCATACACAAGCAATTTATTGGAGAAAATACTAGAGCACATATACTGCTTGATTGCCTGGCATATCACAATCCGACACAGCATTTTTATAGAGAGACATTGTAAGCCATACTACGGGTGAACCATACATATTATGAGGACATTGGAGTGCCCATATTAGACCATAAAACGCCGGAGATACGCATGTACTGGTCGGACCTGTCCAAATATTTTATTATATTTTTTAGTGTATTTTATGTTTGCTTCATTTAATACTATGTTGGTATAAGGTTTATTAGCACCGCCTATCAATCTTAGACACATATCCTGGAGTTTGAGTGCTCGATCCTTTATTTTTTCCCAATATTTGCGATTCTTTATTGATCAGGCGAGTCAATTAGGATTTGGTAGCACCTACTTCCACCTACCTCATTGTTTGTGAGCCAACCCATCCTTTCATTTTCAAAAATGATAGTAATTAATTAATTATATCTATATTATATTATTGTAATATATTATATGTACATAAAAATATCAAAATCAATAACTGGTTTGGTTATTTATAATTGGTATTTTGT
Organism: Bufotes viridis; assembly: GCA_033119425.1. Lineage (NCBI taxonomy): Eukaryota > Metazoa > Chordata > Amphibia > Anura > Bufonidae > Bufotes > Bufotes viridis. The sequence goes on from CM065599.1 coordinate 38,987,511, forward strand.
TATTTATACACCAATTTATTTGTATGTTTGACCCCTGTCATTATTTAAAGCACTATGTTGTGGGGGAGACCTCTAGGTTTGTTGTGTTTTTAACGTTTTTAAACTTGTTCAGTAAAGCTTTCTCTTTGTATTATACGGTGAGCATCAGGTTTTGGCAAGTACTTTGTTTCTTTTGTTCATACACTTACTGTACATACTGTACAGCACCAAAGCCCATTATTATTAATAGTGGTGTCCATCCCATCTTATACAAATTATTGAACATATCCTATTCTCTTACATCTGATGGGAGCAAGAAAAATATGGAATGCACATGAAAGGTATCCTTTTTTTGCGAACCGGAATACAGACGTGGCCGTGTGAGACATAAGGGTGAGATTATCAGCAATGTTACAAGGAGCATCCACTGAAAACTGAGTGCAACCTGAGCATAGTCCTGGACACAGACAGTTGTTCTACCCACATCTCATGAATCAGAATTTTATTACGTTTTTTCTTTTCAGGTTACAAGGCTGTGTATGTCCACACAAAGAAACCCCATACAAATGTACAATGCATGAAAACAACGCTGGCTCCTAGGGATAATCAAAGTTTAGGAATGTTCAGCCCTTCATATATCATCCAAAAGTCTTTATTTAGTCTTGGGATACATAGAAAAAATTTAATAAAAAGAAAAAAAATAATTAAGATATTTTTAATTTTTTCTATGTGTCCCAAGACTAAATAAAGACAGATTTTATCAAGTGCTGAACATTCCTACACTTCTTTGAAGGCTGTGCATCGCCTTGTAGTTGAAATGTAGCTCAATTATGCCATAATAAGAAAATGAGGACAGGAATACTGTTCTTGTGGTTACCTTGTGAGCAGTGTCTGCAAACTGTTGTGCACTGTTCATCATTTCCGCTGTCGATTCTTCTGCACGACCAAGGCGCTCTCCACGCTCATTGAGTGCTTGACTAGCCTTCTGTACAGCACTGGTTACACTGTCAGCAGCTGAGTGTAGTATACTGTTGCCTGTAAGGTATGCAGAGTTTAGTATGGCGATAACAAGGTCCTTCATGTAAGAGGAAAGCAACAACCTTTAAAAGGGGATTTTTCCAAGACCGACCATTCTGTCTTTTACATCAGTGGTGGTCTGTTCACTTTCATCTGATCACAAGGTGATCAGAAACCTTATTCACAAAATCGGACCCATAGCTCTTAGATATTTATAGCATATCCAATCTGTCATTGCAAAACCTGCACAATATTAAGCACTAACACATTAAGCTAGTTAGGACTAAGGGTACTTTCACACTTGCGTTAAACTTTTCCGGTATTGAGTTCCGTCCTAGGGGCTCAATACTAGAAAAAAATAAGAAATCAGTTTTATCCTAATGCATTCTGAATGGAGAGAAATCCGTTCAGTATGCATCAGGATGTCTTCAGTTCAGTCATTCAGTCGTTTTTGGACGGAGGAAATACCGCAGCATGCTGCAGTTTTGTCTCTGATTACAAAGTCACAGAAAATAATGAACTATAATAATAGATGCAAGCATAACATATTGACTAAGCGCTCGCTCTTGATCACTTGGTCAATACATTTTGATCAAAATACATCTAAGCCCACCTACCAGGCGACAAGGTGGTCTCAGTACAGGCGGGTTCCTATGCTAACCTATTCATGCTGTAGCGCATTTTTCGGGAGCACAGTCCCCGCACATATGGTGTGCTGCCCCTTGTTACATCCATGTGCATCAGCAACTGGTGGGAGGAGAGACACACACACACCTATATGTACCACCTTAACCACCTCAGCCCCCCTAGCTTAAACACCCTTAATGACCAGGCCACTTTTTACAATTCTGCACTACACTACTTTCACCGTTCATTGCTCCGTCATGCAACTTAACACCCAAATTAATTTTACCTCCTTTTCTTCTCACTAATAGAGCTTTCATTTGGTGGCATTTCATTGTTGCTGACATTTTTACTTTTTTTTGCTATTAATAAAAATTTAACGACATTTTTGCAAAAAAATTAAATTTTTCACTTTGTTGTTAATTTTTTTTTAAAAAAAACTACATTTCTATGTAAATTTTTCGCAAAATTTATTGTTCTACATGTCTTTGATTAAAAAAAAATCCAATAAGTGTATATTTATTGGTTTGGGTAAAAGTTATAGCGTTTACAAACTATGGTGCAAAAAAGTGAATTTCCGCATTTTGAAGCAGACTTTCTGAGCACCTGTCATGTTTCTTGAGGTGCTTGAATGCCAGGATAGTATAAATAACCCCCAAATGACACCATTTTAGAAAGAAGACACCCCAAAGTATTCGCGGAGGGGCATGGTGAGTTCATGTATCATTTCATTTTTTTTCACAAGTTAGCGGAAAATGACACTTTCTGAGGAAAAAAATAAAATAATAAAGTTTCCATTTCTGCTAACTTCTGGCAAAAAAAATAAAAATCTCCCACGGACTCACTATGCCCCTCAGTGAATACCTTGGGGTGTCTACTTTCCGAAATGGGGTCATTTGTGGGGTGTGTTTACTGTTCTGGCATTTTGGGCGGGGCTAAATTATGAGCATCCCTGTAAAACCTAAAGGTACTCTGTTGGAATTTGGGTCTCTAGTGGCAATGTGTTTTGGGTGTAGTTTACATATACCCATGTTGGGTGAGAGAAATATCTCTGTAAACTGACAACTTTGTATAAATTTTTTTTTAAAGTTGTCATTTACAGAGATATTTCTCACACCCAGCATGGTTATATGTAAAATACACCCCAAAACACATTGCCCTACTTCTCCTGAGTACGGTGATACCACATGTGACACTTTTTTGCCGCCAAGATGCGCAAAGGGGCCCAAATTGCAATGAGTACCTTTAGGATTTCACAGGGCATTTTTACGCATTTAGATTCCAGACTTCTTCTCACGCTTTAGGGCCCCTAAAATGCCAGGACAGTATAAATACCCCACATGTGACCCCATTTTAGAAAGAAGACACCCCAAGGTATTCCGTGAGGGGTATGGTGAGTTCATGTAAAATTTTATTTTTTGTCACAAGTTAGTGGAATATGAGACTTTGTAAAAAATAAAAAAATATCAATTTCCGCTATTTTATGCCAAAAAAATAAATTCTGTGAACTCGCCATGCCCCTCACGGAATACCTTGGGGTGTCTTCTTTCCAAAATGGGGTCACTTGTGGGGTATTTATACTGCCATGGCATTTTAGGGGCCCTAGAGCGTGAGAATCCAAATGCGTAAAAATGCCCTGTGAAATCCTAACGGTACTCATTGGAATTAGGGCCCCTTTGCGCATCTTGGCTGCAAAAAAGTGTCACTCATGTGGTATCGCCGTACTCAGGAGAAGTAGAGCAATGTGTTTTGGGGTTTATTTTTACATATACCCATACTGTGTGTGAGAAATATCTCTGTAAATGACAACTTTTTAAAAAAAATTATACAAAGTTGTCAATTTACAGAGATATTTCTCTCACCCAGCATGGGTATATGTAAAAATACACCCCAAAACACATTGCCCTACTTCTCCTGAGTACGGTGATACCACATGTGTGACTGTTTTTTGCAGCCAAGATGTGCAAAGGGGCCCAAATTCCAATGAGTATCTTTTAGGAGGGCATTTTTACGCATTTTTCTTCTCACGCTTTAGGACCCCTAAAATGCCAGGGCAGTAAAAATACCCCATATGTGACCCCATTGTGGAAAGAAGACACCCCAAGGTATTCCGTGAGGGGCATGGCGAGTTCACAGAAAAAAAAAATTTTAGGCACAAGTTAGCGGAAATAGATTTTTTTTTTATTTTTTTTTTTTTACAAAGTCTCAAATTCCACAAACTTGTGATACAAAATAAAATTTTACATGAATTCACCATACCCCTCACGGAATACCTTGGGGTGTCTTCTTTCTAAAATAGGGTCACATGTGAGGTGTTTGTACTGCCCTGGCATTTGAGGGTCTTCGCAATCATTACATGTATGGCCAGCATTAGGAGTTACTGCTATTCTCCTTATATTGAACATACGGGTAATGATTTTTTTTTTCCGTTCAGCCTCTGGGCTGGAAAAAAAAAAAAATTACGGCACAGATTTTTTCATTCGCATCGATAAATGTGGATGAAAATATCTCTGCCAAAATCAGTGACTGCTGTGCGGTGGGCTGGGCGGACCCATTGAAATGAATGGTTCAGCATCCGATCCACAAAAAAACATGAACACGGACATGACACGGAACGAAAATATGTCCGTGTACATGAGCCCTAATCAGTATTCTGGATCATCTGTAAAATACTCTGATACACTAGCCCTACTTAAAAGGGTTTTCTGAGATTTTTTTAACTGACCTATTATAGTGAATTGGATCTATCCTCTGGAAAGGCCATCAGTATCTTATCTGATCGGTGGGGGTCTGACACTCCTGCCAATCAGCTGTTTGATAAGGCACTGGCGCTCACATTAGCACCATGGCCTTCTCTCAGCTTTCCTTAGGACATGTGATCCCACGTTCATGGCCTAGGCACAGCTCAACACCATTGAAGTAAATTGGCCTGAGCCGCGAAATCAAGCACAGCCACCCTACAATGGACCAGTGCCTTCTCAAACAGCTGATCGGCACCCCCACCAATCGGATAATGAGGACCTATCTGGGGGACAGGTAATCATTTAAAGGGAGCCTGTCACCTGTTTTTCACCAATATAACTAAGCACTGCCCCACAGAAGATTGCAGACAGATTCCAAACATCCCAGTGTGCACTTCGTGTCTGTATTCCATGTCCAGGAAAAGCACTTTTGTTCTGCTGGAAAACAGCTCCCAAGTGTCCGGCTCTGCTGCGCCAAGTGCCCAAAGCAAACCAGACTGAAGAGGGGAGGGCTGCTTTAGATGCTCACATGTTGCGATTGGTAACAACTAGAAATATGAACCCAAAGCTGGCATTCCAACCTTTCAAACGATACTAGAATCATAGCATTATATCCACTATATCAGAAGATATAGCCGTTAGAAATCGAGTCAGGAGTGAAAGCTGTTTTTACTTCCACTTTCAGCTGGGCACTTGGGAGCTGTTTTCCAGCAGAATGTCTGGAATGTGTCTGCAATCTTCTATGGGGCAGTGCTCTTAGTTATATTGGTGAAAATTAGGTGACAGACTCCCTTAAAAAAAATCATTAAACATTAGGAAAGGAAAGTCATGCCCAAGATAAATCTCACACAGACAGAAAAGTAAGACGTTATAAGATCCTGCTTGTGGTATTCCTCATGTGCACGGCAGAGCTCTAGGTGCTGCCATGTATAGTGTGGTAAGGTGCAAGGTGTCATATGCGATGGCAGGTACGTGTCACCGAGGTTGCTGGCCTCGGTGAGGTGAGAGCCGGGTTTTTGTCTGCAGCAGCTAGTGCTGTTTGACTCTTTTAAATAGCATGGCTGCTAAGCCGATCCGGGCCGGCTCTTACTGGGAGCAGCGAAAGAGTAGGGTGGGTGGCTGCTCCCCACGACCCAGTCCTGGTTTTGGGCTGGGTTTAAAAGCTCAGCCAGCTCAGCAGCTGGAGCCGGTGATTATCCTGGAGCCTGCTAACAGGGCTGAGGAGTTCTCTGTGCTGGAGGACGGAGCTCAGCAAGGTGGTGTTTCCCTGCAACCTGAAGGAGGAATCGCCTGCGGCTGAACCGACTGCTAGGTGTGAACCCGCACTTAAACCACCCAAGGTGACTGGACCCTGTGTTGGCCTGTTTTTGGTTTTGCCACATGATTTCTGTTGTGTGTGAACTGTCACCAAGAGACTGTTTTCATTTCTGGTGTGCAAGTGTGAATAAAACACTGTTTGATGCACAATCTGGACTCCTTGTTTTGCCTCTAAACTGCACCCGCACCGCTGTCTACCAGAGCGACTCCCCACAATAGCTACAGACAGCACAGTATTTCTGAACTATTCTCCCCCAACGCTTTAGAAAAGAATACTCAGGCTATATGATGTATTATGTAGCATGTCACAATTGCCAGTTTAAACAAAAATAAGGCCCCATATACTTCTATGGGCACTGCATCATGGCTCGATATAACTGGGAGGACTCCTTAGGCTCCATTCACACTAGTGGCAGGACGGATCCGACAGGCTGTTCACCCGACGGAACAGCCTGTCAGATCCGTCCTGCCGCTACTGAATGTGCGCCCCTGGACTTCCGCTCCGGCCCCATTAACTATAATGGGGCGGGGCGGAGTTCCGGCAGAGGCACGGCGAGAGGCTGCCGGAATACAACTACGACATTTCTGACATTTATTCTGGCAGCCTCTTGCCGTGCGCTGCCGTGCCTCCGCCGGAACTCCACCCCACCCCTATTATAGTCAATGGGGCCGGAGTGGTAGTCCGGGGGCACACGTTCACTAGCGGCAGGACGGATCTGACAGGCTGTTCCATCGGGTGAACAGCCTGTCAGATCCATCATGCCGCTAGTGTGAAACTAGCCTTAGACGGTCATGTGCGTGTACAGCTTGCGCAGTGTTAGATACTCACCTGTGAAAAGTCTGGATTGACAGTTGATGAACTCGGGCTTTCTGTCGGAGAGATATCGCTGACATGTATGGTGCAGGATTTGGAAGAAAGTAAATTTCTCTGAGCCAGAACTTGCCATCCACTGGTCAGACGTGTTGTCGAACTGAAGATCAAAATCTGGGGACTCCTACAAATTACACATCAGAATATGTAAGATGAAAGATTTTTACAGTCAGGTCATATATTTTTCTCTTTAGCAGCACTGAGCATTGCTTCATTTGAATGACCATATCGTAGCTCAATGTAACCTCCAAGTTGCACTGAGCTGTAATAGGGTGCCTATAGACTTCCATGGGGTCCTACTATAGCTCTATATGCCTCCGATTTCATAAGGAGACATACAGGCTTTTACTAATACAGTGCCACATAAAGCAGAACGCCACAGGGATTCCATGTGCTATGGAGCAGCCTCATGGGGTCTAAATGTGCAACTGTAAGCACCAGTATTACACAACCTAATGCTAATGAGCCACCTTCACCTCCTAACAGTTACATTAAAATTGGAAAAACCCTTTAGAAAAAGGTCACTTTTTTATTGTAGATTTTTAATGTGTGTCTGCAGTAAATCTTGTTGCCACACAACTCACGGGACACAGCTGCATTTTTAACGCTTTAGTGACAATTTTTTCTTCTAAATTTGTATTTTTATTTTGCAGGATTAGTTGTAGTTTTGTTTAGAAACCATTTGGGGTATATATAATGTAGTAAATAACTTTTAGAATGACAGCATTATCTTCAGTACATGGGGAGGATACCACTGTTAGAAATCAGGATGCAGCTAAATGAATTTATCATGTAGTTAAAGGAGTATTTACATCTTGAATATTGGGGGCATATTGCTAAGAACAGAGCCCAAGTTGCAGAGGGCACACCATGCATGAATAGCGACCCTGTATTAAATTCTACAGGACTGAAATGAATGGGAAGCATACCATGGAAGTGCAGCCATTGCTCCATTCCCTTCTATGAGTCAATAATCGCATGATAATGGGACAAATACTAGTAAATGCAATGGTAATACAATAAATATAAATCAATGGTGGTAATTATCTAAATTTACCAACTAAATAACTTTGAATTATGATATAGGTCCAGATTAATGAAGCCTAGATCTTAAAGGGAGTGTTTAACTCCTTCAGGACCCTGCCATTTTTCACCTTAAGGACCAGGCCATTTTTAGCAAATCGGACATGTGTCACATTATGTGGTGATAACTTTAAAACCCTCGTCAGATATTGTACTTCATGACAGTGGTAAATTTGAGTCAAAATATTTCATTATTATTTATGAAAAAAAAATACCAAATTTACAAAAAAAAATGGAAAAATGTGCAAATTTCAATTTCTCTGCTTTTAAAATAGATAGTAATACCTACATAAATAGTTATAACTTTATATTTCCCATATGTCTACTTCATGTTTTGGTCATTTTGAAAATGACATTTTAATTTTTTGGGACGTTAGAAGGCTTAGAAGTTTAGAAGCAAATCTTAAAATTTTAAAGAAAATTTCGAAAACCCAATTTTTTAAGGACCAGTTCAGTTATGAAGTCACTTTGTGGGGCTTACTTCTTAGAAACCACCCATAAAATCACCCCATTTTAGAAACTACACCCCTCAAGTTAGTCAAAACTGATTTGTTAACCCTTTAGGTGCCCCATGAGAATTAAAGGAAAATGGGAATGAAATTTCAAAGTTTCGCTTTTTGTTAGCAGATTTAAAATTTTAATCCAGTTTTCGGTAGTGATGTCGCGAACATAAAATTTTCAGTTCGCGAACAGCGAACACGAACTTCTGCAAATGTTCGCCAACGGGCGAACCGGGCGAACCGCCATAGACTTCAATTGGCAGGCGAATTTTAAAACCCACAGGGACTCTTTCTGGCCACAATAGTGATGAGAAAGTTGTTTCAAGGGGTCTAACACCTGGACTGTGGCATGCCGGAGGGGGATCTATGGCAAAACTCCCATGGAAAATTACGTAGTGGACGCAGAGTCGGGTTTTAATCCATAAACGGCATAAATCAACTAACATTCCTAAATTGTTTGGAATAACGTGCTTTAAAACATCCAGTTTGTGTATACGATCAGGTATGATGTTGTATCGATCAGGTAGTGTAAGGGTTACGCCCGCTTCACTGACATTGACAGACCAAACTCCCTTTTAATGCACCGCAAACAGTTCATTTGCACAACCGCAAACTCCCCATTTGCACAAGGTTGGATACCAAGCTAGCCACGTCCCGGTGATGTCATTGAAGGTTTCTTCCTCCACCCAGCCACGTACAACACCAAGGGTCCCCAAAAGATGAATTGAATAGATTTTTCGAACGGTGAGATGGTTAAAAAAACGCTGGCTCCCTCCACTCTGTTTTAAACCACGGTCAATGCGTCTGCGCCGTGCAATTTACTGTCACACCCGATATGAGTGGTATTTTCTGTAGTACTATTCTCATCAGTTTAATCCCTCTAACTCCCCAATCTGGGGCCATTTATTGAATAGATTTTTCGAACGGGGAGATGGTTAAAAAAACGCTGGCTCCCTCCACTCTGTTTTAAACCACGGTCACTGCGTCTGAGCCGTGCAATTTACTGTCACACCCGATATGAGTGGTATTTTCTGTAGTACTATTCTCATCAGTTTAATCCCTCTAACGTCCCCAATCTGGGTGCCATTAATTGAATAGATTTTTCGAACGGGGAGATGGTTAAAAAAACGCTGGCTCCCTCCACTCTGTTTTAAACCACGGTGACTGCGTCTGCGCCGTGCAATTTACTGTCACACCCGATATGAGTGGTATTTTCTGTAGTACTATTCTCATCAGTTTAATCCTCTAACGTCCCCAATCTGGGGGCCATTTATTGAATAGATTTTTCGAACGGGAGATGGTTAAAAAACGCTGGCTCCCTCCACTCTGTTTTAAACCACGGTCACTGCGCCTGCGCCGTGCAATTTACTGTCACACCCGATATCAGTGGTATTTTCTGTAGTACTATTCTCATCAGTTTAATCCTCTAACGTCCCCAATCTGGGGGCCATTTATTGAATAGATTTTTCGAACGGGGAGATGGTTAAAAACGCTGGCTCCCTCCACTCTGTTTTAAACCACGGTCACTGCGTCTGCGCCGTGCAATTTACTGTCACACCCGATATGAGTGGTATTTTCTGTAGTACTATTCTCATCAGTTTAATCCTCTAACGTCCCCAATCTGGGGGCCATTTATTGAATAGATTTTTCGAACGGGAGATGGTTAAAAACGCTGGCTCCCTCCACTCTGTTTTAAACCACGGTCACTGCGTCTGCGCCGTGCAATTTACTGTCACACCCGATATGAGTGGTATTTTCTGTAGTACTATTCTCATCAGTTTAATCCCTCTAACGTCCCCGACTCCCCAATCTGGGGGCCATTTATTAAATAGATTTTTTGAACGGGGAGATGGTTAAAAACGCTGGCTCCCTCCACTGATATGAGTGGTATTTTCTGTAGTATTATTCTCATCAGTTTAATCCCTGTTACGTCCCATATCAGGGATTGCCTTTTGTGAAAAAAATTTAGGCCGGGTACCTTCGACTGCCTTCACAGTGACAGACCAAACTCTCGTACACTAAACTGAATTGATTTCAGGAACCGGGAGATGGAAAAAGCAGCTTGGTCGGTCCTCTTACTCCCAAATTGGGGCACTGCGCGTGCACAGAGCAATGTGCTGTGACACCCTATATGAGTGGTGTCTTAACTAGTACTATTGCTATCAGTTTAATCCCTGTTACGGACCCTATCCGGTCGAATTGATTAACCATTGTCGAATCCCCATTGACATCCCCCTTATAAGCTGTGTAAAGCATATTTTTTAGTTTGGTTTTGAACTGCTGCATCCTTTCCGACTTTCGGTAATTTGGTAACATTTCTGCCACTTTCTGCTTATACCGGGGTCTAGTAGCGTGGCCACCCGATCGCTTTTGGTCTGATCATAATGAAGCAACGGCCTTATCATCTGGGGTGTGGCAACATTGCCAACACACTTATAGAGGTGATGATGATTGCTTCATTGTGATACGCAAGCCCCTTCACCACAACAAGGTAACGATCACGAAGGGGAATTGAGACTTGTATGTGCCTTTTTTTTTTGGTTTGTTTTTGCAGCCACAGTGCTGCACCAGAAAAATTAGGCATGTACACATGCCTGAAAAATAATGGCACTGTTGCAGCCGCTATTGTAGCAGCGGCCGGAAAAATTTATGTTTTCCAGGCAGAAAAGTGACTAAAACATTGCGGCTTGAACCCTAGTTGGTGGTGGAGAATTCACGAAAGTCATCCGGTATGCAGACATTAAATACAGCAGCATGGGGACCATTTTAAGGCCATGGCATGTAATCAGGCCTTTTGTTAGTCAAACGTATCCCCCACTGTCAGTCCCTTCGGGATCCATGCCTCATTCATCTTTATGAAGGTGAGGTAATCAACACTTTTTGACCGAGGCGACTTCTCTTGTCAGTGACAATGCCTCCTGCTGCACTGAAGGTCCTTTCTGACAGGACACTTGAAGCAGGGCAGGCCAGAAGTTCTATCGCAAACTGGGATAGCTCAGGCCACAGGTCAAGCCTGCACACCCAGTAGTGAAGGGGTTCATTGCTCCTCAGAGTGTCGATATCTGCTGTTAAGGCGAGGTAGTCTGCTACCTGTCGGTCGAGTCGTTCTCTAAGGCTGGATCCCGAAGGGCTGTGGCGATGAGTAGGACTGAAAAGCTCCGCATGTCCTCCATCAACAACACATCTGTAAATCGTCCAGTCCTTGCCGCCGTGGTAGGAGGAGGATTACACTCACCTCTTCCCTGTTAGATTCCCGTTGTGCTGTGACATCCCCTTATAAGCTGTGTAAAGCATATTTTTTAGTTTGGTTTTGAACTGTTGCATCCTTTCCGACTTTCGGTAATTTGGTAACATTTCTGCCACTTTCTGCTTATACCGGGGTCTAGTAGCGTGGCCACCCAGTACAGATCGTTCTCCTTTATCCTTTTTATACGTGGGTCCCTCAACAGACATGACAGCATGAAAGACCCCATTTGAACAAGGTTGGATGCAGAGCTACTCATTTCCCGTCCTCGTCCTCACTGATGTCATTGACGGTCTGTTCTTCCCCCAGCCACGTACAACACCATGGGTCCCAGATAGGTGACAACAACGAGCACCCTGGGGTGCCTGCTGTGGTTGGTCTTCCTCCTCCTCAAAGCCGCCACATTCCTCCTCTGACTCCTCTTCCTCATACTCCTCTTCCAGCGTTGCTGCAGGTCCGGCAAGCGATGATGACAAGGCTGTTTCTGGTGGTGATGGTGACCACAACTCTTCCTCTTCCTCTTCACGCTCATCTACAGCCTGATCCAGAACTCTTCGCAGGGCACGCTCCAGGAAGAAAACAAATGGGATGAGGTCGCTGATGGTGCCTTCGGTGCGACTGACTAGGTTTGTCACCTCCTCAAAAGGACGCATAAGCCTACAGGCATTGCGCATGAGTGTCCAGTAACGTGGCAAAAATATTCCCAGCTCCGCAGAGGCTGTCCTAGCACCCCGGTCATACAAATACTCGTTGACGGCTTTTTCTTGTTGGAGCAGGCGGTCGAACATTAGGAGTGTTGAATTCCAACGTGTCGGGCTGTCGCATATCAAGCGCCTCACTGGCATGTTGTTTCGCCGCTGAATATCGGAAAAGTGCGCCATGGCCGTGTAGGAACGCCTGAAATGGCCACACACCTTCCTGGCCTGCTTGAGGACGTCCTGTAAGCCTGGGTACTTAGACACAAAACGTTGTACGATGAGATTCAACACATGTGCCATGCACGGCACATGTGACAACTTGCCCAAATTTAATGCCGCCAACAGATTGCTTCCATTGTCACACACCACTTTGCCGATCTCCAGTTGGTGCGGGTCAGCCACTGATCCACCTGTGCGTTCAGGGCGGACAGGAGTGCTGGTCCTGTGTGGCTCTCTGCTTTCAGGCAAGTCAACCCCAAGATAGCGTGACACTGTCGTATCCGGGATGTGGAATAGCCCCTGGGGAGCTGGGGGAATCAGTTGATGTGCAGCCAGACGCCGCAGCAGAAGAGGACTCAGCCGAGGAGGATATTGAAGAGGATCGAGCAGGAGTAGAGGAGGTGGCAGTAGGTCTGCCTGCAAGTCGTGGTGGTGTCACCAACTCCGCTGCGGAGCCACGCATTCCATGCTTGTCAGCCGTCAGCAGGTTGACCCAATGCGCAGTATACGTGATATACCTGCCCTGACCGTGCTTTGCAGACCAGGTATCAGTGGTCAGATGGACCCTTGCCCCAACACTGTATGCCAGAGATGCCATGACTTCCTTTTCAATGACATGGTAGAGGTTTGGGATTGCCTTTTTGAAAAAAAATTTCGTCCGGGTACCTTCCACTGTGGTGTCCCAATAGCGACAAATTTTTTGAAGGCCTCAGACTCTACCAGCTGGTATGGTAAAAGCTGGCGGGCTAAGAGTTCCGTCAAGCCAGCTGTCAGTCGCCGGGCAAGGGGTGACTTTGTGACATTGGCTTCTTATGCTCAAACATGTCCTTGACAGACACCTGACTGTGGGCAGATGAGCAGGAACTGCTGAAGGTGAGAGATGGAGTGGCGGGTGGTTGAGAGGGGGCAGGGAGGACAGCAGTGGTTGACGTGGCTGAAGATGCTGGACCAGGAGGAGCATGGTGGCTTTGAGTTTGTGTGCTGCTTGTACTCATGTGTTGATCCCATAGGCGTTTGTGATGTGAGATCATGTGCCTTCGCAAAGCAGTTGTACCAAGGTGGGTGTTGGACTTCCCACGACTCAGTTTCTTTTGGCACAGGTTGCAAATGGCATTGCTTTTATCAGAGGCAGACACACAAAAAAATGCCACACTGCTGAGCTTTGCAATGACGGCATTCTAGTGGTGGCAACAGCATGCGTTGACTGGCGTGCTGTCTGGCTGACCCCAGGTGCCGATACATGCTGTCTGACTGTGCCACTAACTCCTTGCGACGACCTCCCCCTGCTTCCAACTCGTCTCCTCATTCTCTCTGTCTCCCCTTCAGAACTTTCCCCTCTTCTTCTCTTCGAGCAGGCACCCACGTGGCATCCGTGGACACATCGTCATCATCAACCGCTTCACTTGTATCTGACACCTCAGCAAAGGAAGCAGCAGCGGGTACAACATCATCATCATCATCATCACACTGTACGTCCATGTGTGTAATCCTGCCTGACTGAGACATATCCCCGTAATCTACATCATCTGGCAATAATGGTTGCGCATCACTAATTGCATCCAACTGATGTGTAAATAACTCCTCTGACGGATCAAGTGAAGCGGCTGTGGTGGCTGTGGTGGTAGTGGTGGTGGTGGCGACGGGCGGGTGCGTGGTAACTTGAGAGCAGGTGACCGAAGCTGAGCTGGAGGAGGATGGTGCGTCAAGGTTCTTAGCGGAAGCTGTTGAAGATTGGGTGTCCTGTCTAAGCCAGTCAACTACGTCCTCTGAATTTTTCGGGTTCAGGGTACGTGGCCTCTGAAAACTGGGCATTATTCCAGGGACAGTGGAAATCACAGCACCACGACCACGACGGCCCCTGCGGGGTGGCCTGCCTCTGCCTGTCATTTTTTTTAGATAAGTGGTACTACGCGTGCTAGGTACTGTGCCACCCGGTATGAGTGGTTGGCACTGGCAGTGGGCACACTACAGTCAGTGGAAGTGGGCCTGACACACACTGGCAGCAGGCAAGCAACTGAATTTAGACTACTGTCTAAAAATTAAATGCCTTATTTATCGGCAAGCTACTGTGCCACCCGGTATCAGTGGTTGGCACTGGCAGTGGGCACACTACAGTCAGTGGAAGTGGGCCTGACACACACTGGCAGCAGGCAAGCAACTGAATTTAGACTACTGTCTAAAAATTAAATGCCTTATTTATCGGCAAGCTACTGTGCCACCCGGTATCAGTGGTTGGCACTGGCAGTGGGCACACTACAGTCAGTGGAAGAGGGCCTGACACACACTGGCAGCAGGCAAGCAACTGAATTTAGACTACTGTCTAAAAATTAAATGCCTTATTTATCGGCAAGCTACTGTGCCACCCGGTATCAGTGGTTGGCACTGGCAGTGGGCACACTACAGTCAGTGGAAGCGGGCCTGACACACACTGGCAGCAGGCAAGCAACTGAATTTAGACTACTGTCTAAAAATTAAATGCCTTATTTATCGGCAAGCTACTGTGCCACCCGGTATCAGTGGTTGGCACTGGCAGTGGGCACACTACAGTCTGTGGAGGTGGGCCTGACACACACTGGCAGCAGGCAAGCAACTGAATTTAGACTACTGTCTAAAAATTAAATGCCTTATTTATCGGCAAGCTACTGTGCCACCCGGTATCAGTGGTTGGCACTGGCAGTGGGCACACTACAGTCAGTGGAAGAGGGCCTGACACACACTGGCAGCAGGCAAGCAACTGAATTTAGACTACTGTCTAAAAATTAAATGCCTAATTTATCGGCAAGCTACTGTGCCACCCGGTATCAGTGGTTGGCACTGGCAGTGGGCACACTAAAGTCAGTGGAAGAGGGCCTGACACACACTGGCAGCAGGCAAGCAACTGAATTTAGACTACTGTCTAAAAATTAAATGCCTTATTTATCGGCAAGCTACTGTGCCACCCGGTATCAGTGGTTGGTACTGGCAGTGGGCACACTACAGTCAGTGGAAGTCAGCCTGACACACACTAGCAGCAGGCAAGCAACTGAAATTACACTAAAGTGTAAAAATTAAATGCCTTTTTTTGATGCAAAGTACTGTGCCACACGGGATGACAGGGGTGGGCACTGGAAGTGGGCACACTACAGTCAGTTGAAGTCGGCCTGACACACACTAGCAGCAGGTGAGCAGCTGAAATTACACTAAAGTGTAAAAATTAAATGCCTTTTTTATGCAAAGTCCTGTGCCAGCCGGTATGAGTGGTGGACACTGGCAGTGGGCACACTACAGTCAGTTGAAGTCGGCCTGACACACACTAGCAGCAGGCAAGCAGCTGAAATTACACTAAAGTGTCAAAATTAAATGCCTTTTTTATGCAAAGTCCTGTGCCAGCCGGTATGAGTGGTGGACACTGGCAGTGGGCACACTACAGTCAGTGGAAGTCAGCCTGACACACACTGGCAGGCAACTAACCTTAGATTAAAGTGTAAAAATTAAGTGCCTTTTTTTAAGCAAAGTCCTGTGCCACACGGGATGACAGGGGTGGGCACTGGCAGTGGGCACACTACAGTCAGTTGAAGTCGGCCTGACACACACTAGCAGCAGGCAAGCAGCTGAAATTACACTAAAGTGTAAAAATTAAATGCCTTTTTATGCAAAGTCCTGTGCCAGCCGGTATGAGTGGTGGAGCACTGGCAGTGGGCACACTACAGTCAGTGGAAGTCAGCCTGACACACACTGGCAGGCAACTAACCTTAGATTAAAGTGTAAAAATTAAGTGCCTTTTTTTAAGCAAAGTCCTGTGCCACACGGGATGACAGGGGTGGGCACTGGCAGTGGGCACACTACAGTCAGTTGAAGTCGGCCTGACACACACTAGCAGCAGGCAAGCAGCTGAAATTACACTAAAGTGTAAAAATTAAATGCCTTTTTATGCAAAGTCCTGTGCCAGCCGGTATGAGTGGTGGACACTGGCAGTGGGCACACTACAGTCAGTGGAAGTCAGCCTGACACACACTGGCAGGCAACTAACCTTAGATTAAAGTGTAAAAATTAAGTGCCTTTTTTTAAGCAAAGTCCTGTGCCACACGGGACGACAGGGGTGGGCACTGGCAGTGGGCACACTACAGTCAGTTGAAGTCGGCCTGACACACACTAGCAGCAGGCAAGCAGCTGAAATTACACTAAAGTGTAAAAATTAAATGCCTTTTTTATGCAAAGTCCTGTGCCAGCCGGTATGAGTAGTGGGCACTGGCAGTGGGCACACTACAGTCAGTGGAAGTCAGCCTGACACACACTGGCAGGCAACTAACCTTAGATTAAAGTGTAAAAATTAAATGCCTTTTTTTGATGCAAAGTCCTGTACCACACGGAATGACAGGGGTGGGCACTGGCAGTGGGCACACTACAGTCTGTGGGCCTGCAGCTCCTCACACACAGGCAGGCCAGGCAACTGCAATATGTATATAAAGGAAAAAAAAAAGCAGACTAATGTTGCAGCCCTAAAAAGGGCTTTTTGGGGTGCTGTCAGGACGCTGTCCTTACAGCAGAGATCAGGTGAGTCTTTCAGGACTGGAGTGGACACTGAATTCACTAGCCTAGCTATCAATTTCCCAATTAAATCAGCAGCTACTACACTCTCCTTCCTCTCACTAAGACTGCAGCTTCAGAATGAATCTAAAATGGATGCTGTGCAGGAGGTGGGAGGGTCTGGGAGGGAGGGTATGCTGCTGATTGGCTGGAATGTGTCTGCTGACTGCGAGGTACAGGGTCAAAGTTTGCTCAATGATGATGTATAGGGGGCGGACCGAACATCGCATATGTTCGCCCGGCAGAGGCGAACGCGAACAAGCTATGTTCGCCGGGAACTGTTCGCCGGCGGATAGTTCGGGCCATCTCTAGTTTTCGGCAACACATCAATAGTTGACAGCCAAACAAAACTTAAAATCTATTACCCCGATAACCACCTCTTGGAACTGAAGGAAAGTTCCTGTGTGGCCTGCAGATTGAAATAGCATGTACGCACTGCACATTGCCAACTGTACAATGTGTACGGCCAGCTTTTTGCACCACACTTTGGTTTTTTCGTGCGGTACTGTAGGGCTTCAGATGTTGATCTGAAAGATCCACCACTCCGATGTGCCTGTCCAGGATACAAACTGGTTTGGGGGTAGTGTTTGTGGTAACTCGTACAGGAGCAGGGGAGCTGGTGTTAGTGTGAATGATGCTCAGTACAAGGACGTCCTTCTTGCCCTGGTATTTAACCACCCGCATGTTCTCATGGAGCAGAGCCCTACTTTCACCCATTCTCAGTGGTTGCCCTACCAGGGATCTAGGGAAGCCTCTCTGATTTTTGTGCATTGTGCCGCAAGCCACAGACCTCTGGCAGTTAGGGATGCAAATAGGGGTATGCTGGTATAATAGTTATCCACATAGAGGTGGTAATCCTTATCCAGCAGTGGGTGAAATAAGTCCCACACGATCTTCCCACTAACTCCTAGGATGGGGGGGGTGCATTCTGGGGGGTTCTATCCTGGAATCTTTCCCTTCGTAAATGCGGAACTTGTAAGTGTACCCAGTGCTACTCTCACAAAGATTGTAAATCTTTATGCCATACCTCGCCCGTTTGCTAGTCAGGTACTGGCGGAATCTAATCCTCCCTTTGATGAGTAATAGGGACTCATCTACACAGATATTTTTATCTGGGTTGTACACCTCAGCAAACTTGGTGTTAAAGTGGTCAATGACAGGCCTAACCTTGAACAGACGGTCAAATGTCGGGTAATTTTGGCGTGGGCACTGTGCATTGTCGTTGTAGTGTAGGAATTTCCGAATAGACTCAAATCGCGTCCAGGTCATGGTGTTCCTGTAAATTGGAGTAGAATATGTCCGGACTCCAATATTGTCGAATGTTTGGCTTCTTTATAACACCCATATGCAGCACGAGTCCCCAAAACTTCATCATCTCTGCTGCACTTACTGGGGTCCAACCTAGGGGTATAGAGTATGCAGATGTGGGGTTCTGAGCAATGAATTGTTGGGCGTATAAATTGGTTTGGGTCACCATTACAATTATTTGTAAAAATCTAATTAAGTGAAGCCCGCACAGTCTATCTGTATTCCGGATTTACCCTCAAAATCCGGAATTTGGAGCTGATAATCGTCAGGGGGTGGGGTCTATATGGGCTCACTCTGGGGGGCTGCCTAAGCTGTTGTTCTATAAGAATATAAGAAATAAGGTTCCTGGACAACACTTAATGCTTCGTGATTTATTAAAGCTTGATATACAATGTGCGTTATGCCAGTTTGTAAACATATAGGGCCAGATTTATCATTACACTTACATCTTACTCCACTTTTACATCTGCCCAAAGTCAATTTTGGCTAGTCAGATTTATTAATGGTCCTTTAATACTGTGATAAATGTGGATTGACGGTAGCAGTTTATCCTTCAGTAAGCGGCTTTACAAAAGTCGCATGTCTTTACAAAAAAGTCGCATGTTCTATTAAAAAGTCGCATAAGATAAGCATGGTCCCCCCTTGAGTGAAATTGCACATTTTTTTGCGACTTTTTTGTGACTTTTTTGCGACTTTTTAAATGGTTGCAATAGTAAATCTGTCTAGAGATTCATTTACATAAGACAACACGCCCACTTTCACAAAACTGGAGAGCTTAGTGCAGAGCTTGAAAAAGTCGCAAAAAAATGCGCAATTTTACCGATTGCGCATTTTTTTGCGACTTTTTCACTCCATTAAAGTGACTTTAGCTAATGATAAATCTGGCCCATAGTTTCAGTGACGTTTCGGCCGTAGCCTTCATCAGGAAACTGTAGATTATAACAAAATCAGAAAATATATTCAGCAAGAAACCGATCGCAATAGCTTGCTACACTTTTCTAGCTTCCATCCACCCAACACTAAAAAGTCACTGCCACGGTCACAATTCAAAAGAGTAGACAGGATAGTAGAAGATCCCCCACCAAAGAGACCAGACTCCTAGAGATGGCAACCAAATTTAGAGATTGCGGTTATCCTGAAAAGGTTATTAAGGACTGCCTCACACCAAGGCAGGACCCTCCTAAAGATCCAAGTAAAAGAATCCCTTTTGTTCACACATATCACCCTTTTGCAGGCAAAGTCAAAAACATCCTCAATCGCCACTGGGGCCTACTCCACAGGGCTTACCCTGATATTGAGGAGTTCGCCTCCCCCTTCCTACAGTGCAACAAGAGACCCAAAAACCTCAGGGATCTTCTTGTAAGAGCAGACGAGGGCTCCAACAGTTCGAGATCTAAGCAATTACTACTAGGGACCCAACGCAAGGGCACGTTTCCATGCCTGCACTGTATCCAGTGTTCACATGTCACGAAGGGGGGTAAGGTTTATCACCCCACATCAGGCAAGGGATACCCAATCAGGGGTTTCTTCACGTGTGACACCTCCAATGTAATATATGTTATTAAATGCCCCTGCGGGATTGCTTACGTAGGCGAGACCACCCAAAGTGTGAAGGACCGTATCTGTCAACATAAGTCCAACATTAGGTGTGAATTAAAACATCTCCCCATCCCGGCCCATTTTCTCATGAAACGCCACACCATCTCTCAACTACCCTTTCAGGTGGTTGAGCAAATCCAAGCCCCCAGGAGAGGAGGAGACATTACCAGGATACTTAAGAACAGGGAAGCCTTTTGGATCCACCGCCTTCAGACGCTGGAACCCAAGGGATTAAACCGGGACTATGAACTCAGCAGTTTTCTATAGTTCAATGTATTTCTTATGCTCATGTATCGTATTTCTTGATTTTAACTCAGCTATTTTTTCTCTTTTACAGACCAGATTCTGAGAGACAAGCTGGATGGAGCCGCACTTCTCGATATCCTTTTCCCTATTATAGTATGGTAACTATCACCTCCACCTCACTAGTCCCTCCACTTCCCTCGTTCCTTTCCCCCCCCCCCCGTTCCCTCTCCCCAGTACACTTTATCAACTTATTTTATGCACATCCTTTCACAATCACCATCCTGTACATCCTATTTGTCTACCTCATATTAGTTCTTCACTCCCGCACACCATTAACCTTACTAGAGTCCCTCTAGCATCCTGCCATAATCTCACACACACACCCCCCCCTTTTTACATACTCATTACACATCATTAGCATCTAGCCTTTTCTTCCCACTGTTAACATCGAGACCGCGCATGCGCTTCCCAATACTGATACAGCCAGCGCCATCTTTAGCTATCCCCATGCAAGCTACTTCCCGGTCGCCATCTTTGATCACGCGGAAAGCGCTACGTCCGCCCCCCTTACATGCATATGCATTCTACACACACCCCAGGGGACGGGTCACATAGTGACGTACTTCCGGTTTCCCTCACACCGCACACGCCCCCAGCGCTACCGCACATGCCAGTCACTATCCATAAATAGCGCGCCTTCCAGCAACACAGCATGGCGGACTACAAACAGGCATACAGCCCTAATACAGAAAGACTTATCCGCCCACAGGGCCATAGAGCCCTCCTACACGCCACTGTGGCCATTCCTTTACATACAGTGCGGCTCATCCAGGTAAGAAACCATTTGAAGTTGTAATCCATGTCTCTGTCTGTACTCTCCACAATTTATTACTGAATACTCAGCCCCTGTACTCATAGACCCCTAGGCGTTTTACTTGATACCTTCAACTAGGGGTGGGACGATATGGCGATATAGACGATATGCGATATGAATTTGTGCCACGATATCGATTTTGTCTATATCGCCATATCGCGGTAGAACATGGTATGCGCCGCTCTCGGCGCATACCATGTTCTCCTGAGATGGCACAGTGGAGAAGGAGGGAGTCCGTCCCTCCCTCCCCACTGAGAGCCGCCAATGAGAGAGGAGGGGAGGGACTGTAGCCACTGCTACCAATGAGAGCGGAGGAGGGGAGGGACTGTGGCCTGTGGCAGAACGTCACAGGCAGGGAGAAGGAACGCCCAGGGAGAGAAGCTGATGTCTCCTCCCTGGTGTTCCCACCATGTGACGTGGGCCAGAGCGGGCGAACGGAGCCCCGCACAGATATAATAGTAAGTGCCCCTATGTGCCCCCTAATTAAAGGTCCTATATGCACATGCAGGCCATATCCTATACTCGCTTCTATGACTGCCTGCTGCGATCCGCCGCAATTAACCCCTCAGAACCTGAGGGGTTAATTGTGGTGAATCGCAGAGTGCAGTCACAGAGGCCCAGTATGGTATATGGCCGGCACATGCAGGCTACGTTTCTATTCCTCATTGGTGGCACAGTGGGCCCCCGATCATTGGTGGCAGTTAGATCGGAGCCCCAGCAGTGTAATGCTGGGGCTCCGATCGGTTACCATGGCAGCCAGGACACTACTGATGTCCTGGCTGCCATGGGGGCTCCCTGCTGCTGTGTGCACAGAGCACAGGGCAGCAGGGACAGTGTCAAGTCCTATTTACCCTGACAGAGAGAGGTGAATAGGACAAGGGTTCTAGCCCCTAAGGAGGCTAAATAGTTATTAAATAAAAAGTTGAAAAAAAAAAAAAAAATTTAACAACCCTCCCTCCAATATAAAAAATTTATATCGCGATATATATCGCATATCGCACATGCTTCATATTATATCGCAATATAAATTTTAGGCCATATCGCCCACCCCTACCTTCAACCACCCTTTACGTGCACTGAATTATGCATGACTACTCTATGAACTCCGGGGCTTTCTATATCAGGATTGAATTTATTATGAACTTATTATGAATCTTGCTTATCTACCTCTGAATATGAACGCTATTTTCCCTCTATTTTGTTGCTCATATCCTATGTATAAACAGGCTATATATTATCTAGAGAATCCTAGGACCCCCTAGATCCTCCTATTGTCCACAGTTACTCTTCCTTAAATGATTCTATTATACAGTATAACCAGAAAATACACAGCTCCGACTGTATATCGGCTCTTCCAGACCACGGACTCTGTCCCACGATTGAACCCATACGGATGTCTTTAACCTATATGGATGTTATTCTTATTATTTATCTGAATTACTATACTCTATTGCACGATGACATATTTGTATAGCTTCTTGCTGAATATATTTTCTGATTTTGTTATAATCTACAGTTTCCTGATGAAGGCTACGGCCGAAACGTCACTGAAACTATATGTTTACAAACTGGCATAACGCACATTGTATATCAAGCTTTAATTAATCACGAAGCATCAAGTGTTGTCCAGGAACCTTATTTCTTATATACTCATCCTGGTGTGGGAACCTTTTCCTGTGATCCACAAGTAAAAGTGGAGTGTTACCCAACCCATACAGAATTAAGCTGTTGTTCTGGGGCACCTTCTAGAGGGTCCCTCCTCAGCAGATAATGATGATGATGGGGTAGAAGAGTAGAGAAAAGTGCCATCATCTTCTTCCTCACTGGCAGACTCAGTATCAGAGGCAAGCATGGCATATGCCTCTTCAGCTGAGTATACTCATTGGGACGGAGACCCATTTTTAGTTTATTGGGGTGTAACGTGTGAAATGTGTAAACCTTTATTTAGTGTGAGGGGTGTGTATGTTGTGTTTTTACACGTGAAAGGGCTTATAATAAATTTGAAAAATATAGAAAAAAGTTAAAAAAATTGCAGGATGCACGCACAAAGATGTTGCATGCGTGCAAAAACCTACACTAACATTACCTAACAAATTGAATTCTATATATATGTATATCGATATTTATTTTTATATGACTACACGAAAAAAAATATATATCTGCACAGTAAACTGAGCAGACTGGTCAGAAAAATTGATGTTTTTGTGGACATCTCATGGAGCACTGTTCAATCTATGATCTAAAAATGGAAGGAGTATGGCACAACTGAAAACCTACCAAGACATGGCCGTCCACCTAGACTGACAGCCCAAACAAGGAGAGCACTATTTAGAAAAGCATCCAAGAGACTTATGGTCACTCTGCAGGAGCTGCAGAGATTCGCAGCTTAGGTGGGAGAATCTGTCCACAGGACAACTATTAGTCGTGTACTCCACAAATCTTGCCTTTAGGTTAGGGCTACACAAAGACATGTGTCGCGTGACATTTTGTTGCAACAATGTCGAGCAACAATTTTTATAATGACAGTCTAGACTATCATAAAAATTGTCACGGAACATCAATGTTCCGTGACACATGTTGCAGTGCAGTTGTGCCGTATGTGTCGCGCAACACATGTCGTCGTGTAGCCCTAGCGTTATGGAAAAGATGAAATCCATTTTTTAAAGCAAGCCATAAGAAGTCCTGTTAGCAGTTTTCCAGAAGCCATGTAGGGGACACAGTAAACATGTGAAAGAAGATGCTCTGGTCAGAAAGTTGAACTTTTTGGCCTAAATGCAAAACGTTATGTGTGGCAGAAAACTAACACTGCACATGACTCTGAACATATCATTCCCACCGCGAAACATGGTGGTGGCAGCATCATGCTGTGGGGATGCTTTTCTTCAGAGGAGAGGGAAGCTGGTCAGCGTTGATGGGAAGATGGATGGAGCTAAATACAGGGCAATCCTGATGGAAAACCAAGTAGAGGCTGCAAAAGACTTGAGACTGGGGCAGAGGTTCACCTTCCGGCAGGACCCTAAACATACAGCCAGAGCTACAATGACAATGAAATGGTTTAGATCAAAGCGTATTAATGAGTTAGAATTGCCCAGGCCATTCTCCAGACCCAAGTCCCTTTGAGAGTCTGTGGCAAGACTTGAAAATTGCTGTTCACAGAAACTCTCCATCAAATCTGACCGAGCTTGAGCTATAGAGGAATGGGCAAAACTTATAACCTCTAGATGTGAAAAGCTGGCAGAGACATACTCCAAAAGACTTGCAGCTGTAATTGCAGCGAAAGGTGGTCCTACAAAAGTATTGATTCAGGGGGGTTGAATACAAATGCATGCCATACTTTCTAGAGTGTTATTTATTATTATTTAATTTTAAAAACTATGTATGTTTTTCTTTGCACTTCACACATACTTGCTATTTTGTTGTTGGTCTATCACATATAATCCCAATGAAATACTTTTCAAGGCACTGCATCTTGAGATTAGTAGCAGCTAGAAATATAGGGCTGGCATTCCAAGCTTTCAAACAATACCAGAATTTATAGTGTTATTTCCACTATGTCGGAAGATATAACTGTTAGAATTCGGGTCTGCAGTGAAAGCTGGTTTTACTTCCACTTTCAGCCGCAAACTTGGGATCTGTTTTTCAGCAAAATAAAAGTGCTTTTCCTGGACATAGAATAAAGACACAAGGTACACACATGTAGGTTTGGAATACCTTGTAGCGCTGGGGTTCCCGAGTTCAAATCTGATCAGGGACAACATCTGCATGGAGTTTGAATGTTCTCTCGGTGTTTGTGTGGGTTTCCTCTGGGTACTCCGGTTTCCTCCCACACTCCCAAAAATGTACAAATAGGCAAATTGGCTTCCTACGAAATTGACCCAGTATGTGTTGTGTTGCGAGGTTGAGCGCCTATACAGCAGCCAGTGACTCCCCGCATTACTATCCCTGCCCTTTGAGTCCCTCTAAGAAAAGTGCATTACAAATTTTTGTCATTCTGTCATTCCCTTTAAGGATGGATTTCTATAAACTGAACAATGCTAGCTTTTAGCTCCATATGCCACTTGACATCTGTGTTAGGGTTCCAGTAAACAGGTCTGACAGCTAAAGTAAGCAGGGGAGAAGAAGTGCTACCGCACAAGTTATGAACACCTGTCCACAGAATTGAATGACCTATTTGCAAAGATCTGTATCTGCCTTGTGCTGTAGCTCTTTGCACAGGCGGTATTCAGATTTAAAGGGATTTTACTGGACTACTTTAACAGAAAACACTTTAAATACAGAAATCGCCACTGCAATTCTGCCCTGTACTTCCCACGGTCTGAAGTAATACCCATGTGGTGAGGTGGTTATAACCTCCAAACCTTTCATAAACAGCATATTGTGTTAGAATCAACTAAAATGAGATCTGCACGTTTAAATTCTTTAAAACTGTAAGACTAATATAGCACTACCCTTCCCTGTGAACTTAACATCACCCATGTCCGTTGTGTGATCTTCATAGGTGATAGTCAGGCCCAAAACAAGAACAGAAACCCCAGTGTTTCTTGATTCTAGTTTCAGATGACACTTCAGGCTCAAAACACCCCACTGTTCGTTTTCTTTTCTAGTGTCATTGGAAATATTGAATTTGATTCTTCCAATTTGTATCTTTTTCATACTAGTCCAATGCCTTTTCATAATAGAAATAATATTTGAAAAATTGTCACTCAAAGAAAATGGTGCTCAACTATCATAAATGAGTATTGTGATACTATGCAGAAAATCCAGCTCAAAAGATTTGAGAGTATATCAGGTATTTGTTTGTAAGGCTTAATGTTTATTCCATCCATGCATGTAGACATGAGTTCTGCCACTAGAGGTCACCACTGCGGCTGAAAACACAAGCAGATAAAAAGTCGAGGAATTGAAATCAATTCTAGTCAAGATGTAACATTTAAATACTGATCCTCCAACAGCCTCAGGCATCATGCACATGTCCTTTGTGCGGCCGTTCCATGCACTGGGGACCGCAGTTTGCTGTCCCCAATGCTCGGGCAACATCCGTGCGGCGGTCGGGACAGATCGAGACCCTTTCAACTTAAATGGGTCCGTGATCCGTCCGCACTGTAAAAAAATGGAAAATGTTTTATTTTTTTCTGTGGTGCGGAGGCACGGACAGACCCACCACGGAAGCACTCTGTAGTCCTTCCATGGGGTTCCGATCCGTGCTTCTGTTCCGCAACGCACCTCCCGGATTGCAGACCCATTCAACTGAATGGGTCCACATCCGTGATGCTGTATGCGAGCCACAATACGGCCACGGCCATCTGCATGAGGCCTTAAAGGAGTGGTCTCAAAGACAACTCTCAAAATGAAGCTGCTCGGGAGATCAACTGATCCTTCTGGGTTATGCTCCGAATAAACAGCTAATTTTGCCAGAGGAAACCGCAGCCTGCCAGGAATTTAGCTGCAGGGGAAACATAGTGGGGTTTATTTTCTAAGGCTACTTTCTGACCTGCATTAGGTGCGGATCCATCTGGTATTTGCACAGACGGATCCGCACCTATAATGCAAACGTTTGTATCCGTTCAGAATGGATCCGTTTGCATTAGCTTTTAAAAAATGTCAAAGTCAAAATCCGTTTTGACTTACATTCAAAGTCAATGGGGGACGGATCCGTTTTCAAATGCATCATATTGTGTCATTGAAAACGGATCCGTCCCCATTGACTTAAATTGTAAGTCAAGACAGATCCATTTAACTCTGAATTGTCAGACGGACACCAAAACGCTGCAACCAGCGTTTAGTTTCCGCCTCCAGAACAGAATGGAGACGGAACAGAGCCAAACTGATGAATTCTGAACGGACCCTTATCCATTTAGAATGCATTGGGACTAAACTGATCCGTTTTGGACCGTTTGTGAGATCCCTGAAACGGATCTCACAAACGGAATAGAAAACACAGGTGTGAAAGTAGCCTTAGGGCCCTTTCACACGGGCGAGTTTTCCGCGCGGGTGCAATGCGTGACGTGGACGCATTGCATCCGCACTGAATCCGGACCCATTCATTTCTATGGGGCTGTGCACATGAGCGGTGATTTTTACACATCACTTGTGCGTTGCGTGAAAATCGCAGCATGCTCTATATTTTGCGTTTTTCAAGCAACGCAGGCCCCATAGATGTGAATGGGGCTGCGGGAAAATCGCAAGCATCCGCAAGCGGATGCAGTGAGATTTTCCCGCATAGTTGTTAAGCGACGGGACCAGATCTTTATTATTTTTCCATATAACATGGTTATAAGGGAAAATAATAGCATTCTCAATAAAGAATGCTTTGTAGAATGTTGATTAAGTGGTTAAAAATAAAAAACTTAACTTACCTTAGCCACTTGATCGCGTAGTTGGCGATCTCTCTTCTCTCTTCAAGATTTAGCTGCAGTCTCAAGGACCTGTGATGACAACGTCACATCACACGGTCCATCACGGACCGGACATGTGATTGGACCATGTGATGTGACGTCATCACAGGTCCTTTAGACTGCAGCTAAAGCTTGAAGAGAGAAGAGAGATCGCCAACTACGTGATCAAGTGGCTAAGGCAAGTTAAGTTTTAGATTTTTTTAACCACTTAAATCAACATTCTACAAAGCATTCTTTATTTAGAATGCTATTATTTTCCCTTATAACCATGTTATAAGGGAAAATAATAAAATCTCCAGAATACTCAACCCGAAACTGGACTTCAGTGAAAAATCGAGCATATTCCCGCAACGCACCCGCCTCTTATCCAGGCGTCAAACATGACGCCCGTGTGAACCCAGCCTTAGACTAAGACTAGATTCCCCACTATGCTGCTATAAGCTGTGTCTATTTTATGACGAAGAGTGCTCCTTGTCATAAACTAGGTGAATCTACGGCAGTCTGTGTGCTTGGGTTAAAAACGACTCCAGCCCCCATTTACGCCTGTTTCCCGGCCATCCCGGCGTGTCGCTCAGGTCCAGCCCAACTGCCAAACAGTGTAAAACCATCCGTCCAACTAAATATTGTCGTGCAGTCAATATTCAAAAAAGAAACTATTTTTGTGACTAAAAGAGTCGCAAGTCCCTCAATAAATGACCCCCAGTGACTATTTATATGAATGGCCATTCATATAATACAAGTATGATTGAAATCTGGAGGACGTCCATATTCTTTAATGGCGCGAATGAACAAGGGGTAGACTCACAAGGGCTTTTTTCATTCGACAACCCCTTTAAAAGCTCCTAAACTCCACTAAACGTGAGGAGGGTGTGGGTGGTGAATACCTATTTGTAACGTGTTTTAGTAATCCATGCACCTTCACATGCTACGGATTTTGTTGCAGAATTTTCCATAACTGAAAATCAGTTCCATTCATTTGAATGGGGAGGTAAACACATGGTCACATTCAGGTGGATAGAACTGATCTTCAGTCATGGAAAATTCTGCAACAAAATCCCCAAAGTATGAAGGCACCCTAAGAGGTGTATAATATGCAAAGTAGGGCATACGTAAAAAAGGGTAATAATTAATGCACAAACACATACCGTGCCATAACTTACCCGATTAGGGTCGATTCCGTTTACTTGTCTCAGCTGATCTAGACTCCACTGAGATCTTCTCACAAAACAAGAAGAGCCCTCAAATTGTTTCACCTTGGTAATATAGACTTGTGAGGGCCTTTTATTTGTGACTGCAAAAGAAAAAGAAATTAAAAAACAGAAAACAATCTTCTCCCTTTGTAAAATGGACATCGTCTGGCTGCAAGGAAGTGAATTAATTGAATTAATTTGATCGATCGAGCAGCCCTACCCTCAATCACCTTTGGGGTGTACTAGAATGGAGACTGCAGACGAGGTCCTCTTGTCCAACATCAGTGTCTGAGCTCACAAATGCTCTTCTGGATGAATGTTCAAAATTCTTCACGTATGAAAGGGATGGGGCTTATGCAAGTGCCATTTCAAAGTGCCCATTTTGAAGGTATTCTCAGGTACTGCTTTACTGTCCCAAATTCTTTTTAAAGAGGTTGTGCGGTGGTATAATACTTATGATCTATCCTCAGGTCATCTAGATCAGATCTGCAGGAGTCCAACTCCTGGCACCATTGCTGATCAGCTGTTAGAAGAGGTTGTGGAGCTCGTACGAGCACTGTGTACTCTTCCAATTTTAATTGGACGCCATCTCATTTACATTGGTGGTGCAGTCTAACTCCTTGTCCCATTCACTTGAGCCGGACAGGTCATCAATATTATGCCACTGCACAACCCCTTTATATGTTAAGTACTGTATAAGGCAGTCTGTCTTTTATAAAGTTAAGTAATATTTGCCCACAAATCATGTACAGGTAGCAGCACTCTATAGAAATAGCTGCCTCTTGTATTTTCTAAACTTGAGAAATGAAGCATTTGGGCACTGTAACCCCCTGGATAACATTATAATAAAGAACAGCCTACTTTATATATAAATATAGCTGGTTTATACATATTCAGCAAGATGCACAGAAACACTGACTTGAATCTTCCTAAACAGAACAAGGATTGTATGAGTGCTCTGTCTTTCAAGGGTCATTAGTAGGAGATGTCCTGGAAATTAACTTTCAGCTTAGCAGGGTCAGTGAAGAGATAAATGCTGTGCACAGGATTTTCCCTCCCTCCTCACCCTGCAAACGCAGAGCTGACAGACTGTAGGAGTTCTCTCTGTACTCTTCTGCTGGCTGTGAGGAAGTGTCTGCAGAGCATTGCACAAGAACAGGTAGGAGGAAGATCCTGTGTGTCAGCAATGTCACTGTACTGTACAGCTGGGACTTGCAGTCCCACACATACAACATGAGTATCCCAGCAGTTAGACTGCAGACAGGGCAGCAATTTTATTAACTTCCTTTGAACAGGGGAGAGGAAAGGCAGTCTTTTTTGACACCTACAAATATTCATGAAAACCTCAGAAACTGTTGTTACACCCCCCCCCCCCCCACAGCTCTGCAAATGCATGTCAACTAGAGTTGAACGAACTTCTGTTTTAATTTCGTTTTCCAAAGTTCGGGTTCGGGTTATCCAAGCATCCCATTATGGATTCCGCTACCACGGACCATAACGGCATTTGGAATCTATAAGGGGATTCTTCAATGAACCCGAACCTTGGACAACACGGAGGACCTGGGGTGACGTCACAGTCATGTGATCAGTGCAGGGGGCGTGGCTCAGTACTGGATTAGATAAGAGGTGGTAGCCTACGGCCTCTTATCCAATCCAGTACTGAGCCACGCCCCCGGCACTGATCACATGACGGCGACGTCACCCCAGGTCCTCCGTGTTGTCCAAGGTTCGGGTTCATTGAAGAATCCCCTCATGGATTCCAAATGCCGTTATGGTCCGTGGTAGCGGAATCCATAAAGGGATGCTTGGATAACCCGAACTTTGGAAAACGAACTTAAAACAGAAGTTCGCTCAATTCTAATGTCCACAAAGGGCCAGAACAGAACTAGGAAAATGAGGAAATCAATTTTTTTTCTTGCTTAAAACTTGCTTAGCTTATATTGCAGACTATCAGATTTACAGTGCTTTATTTTCTTTTATATAACTCGGACAACCCCTATAAACATCCTGAAAGCATTTGAATAATATATTATTCTTTCAGGGAAAAGAGATAGACAATGTCAGAAAAACACAGGTTTTAGGCTTTTCATATACTGCCACACTAGTAATGTATACCTTATTCCAGGGCTCGACAAATCCCAGGCGCCAGGTCGCCATGGCCTGGGTATTTGTCAGCCCATTTTCTAAGGTGCCAGAGCGCAGGGCCGGCGCATCCTATAGGCGGACGACTAGGAGCGCCGACCCCCCCCCTTCCTGCTGCAGCCACCCGAGCGCTCTATATTGAGCCTCTAGTGGCTGCAGCACTGACCGGGCTGGAGCGTCCATGAGGGCTCACCGCCCGGGCGCAGCATGACGAGAGGGACTGACAGGAGGGAAGCGCTCAGCGCTCCCTCCTGTCATTCCCTCATTGTAGCATGGCCGAGCCCTGTATGGTCCGCGGGTACAGGGAGTCCTGTATCCGGCCGGAATTGCTCTGTGGACCATACAGAGCTCGGCCACGCTACACTAGAGGTAGGGGGAAGGGGGGACCGGGGGGAGAAAGAGCATGACAAAGGGGGGGGGGGGAGAAAATGACAGGGGGGGAGAGAATGACCAGAGGGGGAAAGGGAATGCCATGGGGGGAATGACAAGAGGGGGAAAGGGAATGCCATGGGGGGAATGACAAGAGGGGGAAAGAGAATGACAAGAGGGGAAACGAGAATGACAAGAGGGGAAACGAGAATGACAAGAGGGGAAACGAGAATGACAAGAGGGGAAACGAGAATGACAAGAGGGGAAACGAGAATGACAAGAGGGGAAACGAGAATGACAAGAGGGGAAACGAGAATGACAAGAGGGGAAACGAGAATGACAAGAGGGGAAACGAGAATGACAAGAGGGGAAACGAGAATGACAAGAGGGAAACGAGAATGACAAGAGGGGAAACGAGAATGACAAGAGGGGAAACGAGAATGACAAGAGGGGAAACGAGAATGACAAGAGGGGAAACGAGAATGACAAGAGGGGAAACGAGAATGACAAGAGGGGAAACGAGAATGACAAGAGGGGAAACGAGAATGACAAGAGGGGAAACGAGAATGACAAGAGGGGAAACGAGAATGACAAGAGGGGAAACGAGAATGACAAGAGGGGAAAAGAGAATGACAAGAGGGGAAAAGAGAATGACAAGAGGGGAAAAGAGAATGACAAGAGGGGAAAAGAGCTGGGGGTTGTAGTGATTCGGGGACTGCAGAGGCTGAGCCCCAGTTGGGGGTTGCAGTGATGTGGGGACTGCAGAGGCTGAGCCCCAGCTGGGGGTTGTAGTGATACAGAGACTGCAGAGGCTGAGCCCCAGGTGGGAGTTGTAGTGATGTGGCGACTGCAGAGGCTGAGCGCCAGCTGGGGGTTGTAGTGCTCGGTAAAGTGTCATGGTGCCCGCTGTGTTTAAGCCCTCCGGACCCCTCTGCCCTCTCCTTCGGACCCCTCTGCCCTCTCCTCCGGACCCCTCTGCCCTCTCCTCCGGACCCCTCTGCCCTTCACTCCAGACCCTGTAATCCTTGTAAGGGTTTCCACATGTCATGGCGGCCGCCAGGGGCGATCACTTGGATGCTGGCAGCGTCTGATGTGTCATATAACCAATTGAAGAGGGGAAGCACTATGGGGGCCCTATATACTGGCACATTATGGGGGACTTATATACTCGCACATTATGGGGGGCCCTATATACTCGCACATTATGGGGGGCACTATGGAGAAGAGGGGTAGGACCACTATGGGGGCCCTATGTACTGGCATGCATCATTAGTTGGCTCTATGGAGAAGTGGGGTGGGGGGGAGAAGCACTATGGGGGCATCTACTGGGGGCTTTATGATGCGGCTCCGTCTGGCTCCTAACTTTTTTAGCTGGCTCCTAGATTCCAAGGAAATTTGTCAAGCCCTGCCTTATTCATAATATCTAAGATAACAGACAATAACAGTCAGAGACTTGTATCATATGAATCAAACATTTATCTGGGGGTTTTTGAAATCCAGCAATTCTGTACTCCTACTAAATCCAAAACCTCCCTGAAGGCATAGGAACAGACAGTCCAGTTATGCAATAAAGTACAGTTATGCAATTTATAAACACCCCTTGACTTTATATTATTGGCCTCTCCTAAGATATGCCATCAATTTAAAAAATCCTGGACTCAATTAAGTATTATGACTGAAACTTCTTGACCGCACAACTATCCTATATACAAAGCAACCACAAACACCCCAAAACGTAAAAGTTAAAATTCTACGTTTTGAGGGCTTCTACAAATCTGATACAGGCAACGCTATACTGTACTCACCTAGTACTGATTTATATTTTCTTTTATACTTCTTTTCCCCTAGATACTACTGAAGATAAACCAAGAATTTGGGGGGTTTTATTCCACCAGAGAACATTATAATAAAGTACATAACTTTATTCATACAAAAAGTGGGCTAACTTTTTCGTGGATGCTGAAAAACACCATAAAAAAAAAAAAAAAAAACACTGGGGGAGATTTATCAAACTGGTTTAAAGTAGAATTTGTTCAGTTGCCCATAGCAACCAATCAGATTCCACCTCTCGTTTATCACAGCTCCTTTGGAAAATAAAAGGTGGAATCTCATTGGTTGCTATAGGCAACTAAGCAAGTTCTACTTTAAACCAGTTTGATAAATCTCCCCCTCTGAGGCATGTCCTGAACTTCGCAGATGCAAAATGGTTTGAGGTTTTGCATTAGCAAAAAAGGACAAAGACATGCTTTAGCTGAGGAGATCATGCAGATCTCCCCCTTTGACAATAAAAATGACCAGTGTTGCGCGAAGCGGGATTCAGTCCAAAGTTTAGGAAAACTGATTTGCAACAAAGCTGAATTTCCTCGTGCTTTGTAATAACTAATCATTTTCCTAAAATGGCGGCAGCACGTGTTACAAAGTGAAAGTTAGAAGCCCGAGAACCCAAGATCACACATAACACCATGCAGCGAGTCAATCTGCAGATAGCCATTCCCTGTGATGTCAAGCCCTATAAAACCCTGATCCCGCGTGGTCTCCGCCATTTCACCGTGAGATGAGTATAGGGAGAGACGTGACAAGCACTCATTCTCTAGGGACAGTGTTGATGCAATAATCCAGTGTCCATGTTTGATCCATCCACCATTTTCAGCATCTGGTTTTAACCCTAATCATTTTAAAAGCAAAATACCACTAGGTTACATAGTAGGGAGGGATCCCGGACCTTATGGAGGGACCCATATGAAATATGGTCATGCCTGCTGTGAATCCCTCAGTTGTATTGTTTTGAGGAAGGTTTTCCCACCTAATTGCTGTGTACCATCTGTGGTACAATTACACAGGAGAACAGGGGCTGCAAACACGCTTCGCCTCCCCCGATCCCCGCCAGTGGGAGCCGGAGCACACTCGGATAACCATGGCATCTGAAGGGTTAAATGTCCACGACCGGCATTACTGCCAGTTACGGACATTAGTGCCGGGTGTCTGCTCTTTAAAACAGCAACCGGTGGCCATGGTGCTTGTTACACCACCAGCAGGCGCCATTTTAAAATGCCTAACGGTTGGGAAAAGGTTAACTTCCAAGCCTTCACACCGAGATTGGCCACCAAATGGGAAGAATATGAATAGGCAGAGTGGCCTGGGTATTCCCGATTTATAATGATTCATGACAAATTAATTTGGAACAAATCGAACTTCTTGTTGAACTTCGAAGAAATCGTCCGACTCTAATTTTTCAAGACTTCGCTCATCTCTAAAAATTACAAATATTTCCAATTAGCTTTTCTCAAGGGTACTCAAAGCATAGGGATAGTTGGGTGGCTGGGGCGACTCCCTTGGTAGTCAGTCGCTGCCATATAGGTGCTCAACCTCATCACACACTAGGGTCCATTTCATAGGAAGCCAATTTGCCTATTTTTTTTTTTGTGTGTGTCTGAGGAAACCGGAGTACCCTGGGAAAACCCACGCAAACACAGACAGAAGATAAAAACTCCATGCAGATGTGGTCACTGGTGAGATTCAAACCCAGTACCCCAGAACTGTAAGGCACCAGTATTAACCGCGGAGCCACCATACAATGTAAAAGGTGAAATCTGTAGAAAATCTGCAGGGTAATAGAGAAAGGGCTATGGTTATCTATTTGGGAGCATTTAGGTCTCACTGGATATGTCATAAATGCCTGAGAGAGGCTCCACCTCCGGGGTCAGGTCTCATGGCCATGCATGGCTCTCTGAATTGCGGTGTATGTTTGCTTTGCTCTTTCTGTAAATCCTACAGAATGTAATGTGTAGCTGGAGGCTGCTTTTTATCAACTCTAAAGAGCAATGCTGTTACTGTACTTCAGCAGTGACCTCCTCATAGAGGCATACATATCCAGTTTTGGCAAATAGAGCACAAGAAATTTATTAGAGAGTAAAATTAATGCACTCATCGATATTTTTGTAGGCTGTAAATGTTTGGAACCGGCTCAGTGTATCACTGATGGCATGGTATACAATCCATAAATGTATTTGTCACTACACCTTTTGTGGGACTCCACCTTTATGGATACAAGTTCATCCCACAGAATGAGGATAACCCATATACTCAAGATTTTTGTTTTATTTTTATTAGTGCTTTATACTCATTTTGAGCTAAAAATTATATATTTTTTAAATTAATCTTTATAAAAAATATGGAGCCCTTTTTCCTGTACAGAGCTGAGATGCTATAGATACACCCTTTGGATTGTCTGTCCTTTCTGTCAGACCAAGAGCAGATGGACTCCTTATCTCTGCTCTGTGACCTCCTAAAGACTCATTATAGCTCAGTTCTTACTGTTAAGAATGTGGCTTAAATAGGTGTACATGACCTCTTAGTAGTTTAGAGATGAGGCTTATTAGATGATGGCAGAAAGTGAAAGTATCAGTCACACAGCTAGCAAAAAAAAAAAAAAAAGTTAACCCTTTGTGACAGAACGGCTTAATATTTTTAAGAGGCCAATTGAAAAAAAGATTTTTTTAGCCAAAAATTAGTGAAATGCAATCATAAAAAATTGCCTCCGAAGGTGTACATAGCCTTAAAGTTCAAACATAAAGTAAAGATCATACTGAAGCCATATGAGCAAGAACTCAAATTTATACCGCATTATGACTAGGTGCTAATTTTTGCAAAACATTTTGCAATGTGGATAAAAAGCTACACCGAAATGAAGCACATATTAATGTTGAGGCATTAGTGCATTACTTCACCACAGGAAGCTCCGATATTTCCTGAATTGGCTCTATTCCCTTTTCACACATAGGCAACACGGATTTCCTTGCACTCAAGCAAATCAAACAATTACACCATATGCTGGATGACCTGTGTCCTGTAAAACAAGTGAACATGTTGTTAAACATGAAGCTTCACTTTATAGTCATCTTAAAGAAAATGGTAAGAAATCGCTTAAATAGCAACTTAGCAATGTGATGGTAACATGAAGGGATGGCTGTCAAACCTTATAGGGTCACTGAGTTATCATAAAACTTCTGATATGTCATAGAGTCGCTGATCGGTGGGAGTCTGAGTGCTGAAAACCCCCATGAAGTAAGAGAAACGCTTGTATATTGTGCTCTCTCTCCTCACCACTGGGGACAAAATCAAGATAGGTCCATAGACTTTCAATGGAATCTGTCTCACTTCCTCTACTACAGTGAGGAGCGAGAGTATGGTATGTGACTGCTTCTCTCTCCCCTCATGTAAGCGATCGATGGGAGTCTCTGCACTCAAGACGCTCACCAATCAAAACTTTTGATGTGTCTCCATGACATATCAGATTCCTTTTAAGCAAAAAGACCTGCTGAGTAGCATTTTTTTCTATTTCGGCTGCCCGTTATTAACCTAGCCACAAAATCACTGCCATAAAGCTCCAAAAATGCCAAAGTCTAAAAATATTCTCCAACTGTGGCAAATATGGGCTACTATAATACAACACTTTACCTCCTCTCCTGTTCTGCACAGTTCTATACTACATGATCAGCAACTTACATGCAAGCAGACAACCAGCCGTTGCTTACATATTACCATCTTCTCCTGTGCCAATCCTTGTTTCAGTCTCTATAAAAAGGACCTGTCACCTCTCCTGACATGCCTGGTTTAGTAACTACTTGCATTCCCCATTTAATAAAAATTCCGGACCATATTTCTTTTGACTCTATGATGTGCCGTTGTTTTGTTATTCTTGCTAGAAATGTATGAACAAAAGGCAGTTAGATGGGAGTTACCAGTTGTCTAACTGTGCAGGGACACACCCACTACTAGTAATTCCTATCTCTAACTTTACCTATAAACGTCTAGCAAGAAAAGCAGAAGAATGGCACAAAATACATTTATAATAAAAGGCGCTCCAGAATTGTTAGCTAGTAAACCAGACATGTCGAGAGCGGTGCAGAACGAGAGCCATTCTGTAAGAGCACCTCCTCTCTGGTGGTCTACATTTTAATATACACCAAAAGTATAAATCAGAGGGCTGATAAATTGTCCATGTGTGAGCTGATTAGAATATGTCCGTGACCAGCATAAAATGACAGCTTCACCTTTGCAGCCAACTTTTTATTGTTTTATTGTTGATCTAAAATGAAAATTGAGTCACCTTTACAAATAGTGTTAAGATGTCCTACAGCTCCTATGTAGGCCTATGTAACAGCCTAGAAATGTACTCTGTGTAACCTGATCCTGCAGTCACAATGCCAACCATCTGTCTCCTACTTCTTACTAACGCGCTACATTTTATAAATGTAATGTATGTCATTATTATAGTTGATTACGTACATAGCATCACCATCTTTCTTCAGGCTGTACAATGTGATTCAATGCAGAAAACTGTCAATATTTAAAAAGTTGCAACATATATTACTGTGCGCCATAGTAAACCAGAGGATCACTTTAAAAGGACGAATTGGGTCCCCAAACCGCCACCAACCTGATATCCAGAATGGAGGCCAGGTGACAATGATGTCTTGTATATTCTGGCTGCTGCATCACAACATAGAAAAGAGAACTTTAAAAGCAGTGCGAGGGATATTCACACAACCTGTAAGTAGTTACAGTGGTGGAGCTGTTCCTCTGAAGCAGGGGTGCACTACCTTTTCTGGCCGGGGGCCGCATTGTCAGCCTGAACCAATTCCAAGGGCTGAAAATAAAACTTAAAGGGGTATTACCAGCTGAAATACTGTATTTTTGGCATATTGAACATAAAGTATATACTATAAATGTCTAGTTACAGTTCTAGGACTCCAATCTAATAGGAGAATACATGAAAGATACATGTAAGAAACCTTAAGAGATAGACCTAGATGTCTTTTACCAGATGTTTGGGGGCCGCAACGAATGGTATCGAGGGCCGCATGTGGCCCCTGGGCCGCAGGTTGTGCACCCCTGCTCTGAAGGTATGGCCACGCAGTTTTTTGACAAGGTTTTGAGGCAGATCTGCCTGTAAGATTTTTTACAGTCAGAAGTAAATTCGAAAGGAGTCGGGAATATAAAGGAAGTAATTATACTTCTATATCCTGGTGGACAACTTTTGCCTTTCGCTGAAAATCTTGCAGGCCTCTGTGTCGTCGTACCATGAAGATTCTTTTTGGCCAGTCCCAATTCGAGTTTTAATGACATCCCACACGTCCACTGGCCAAAGGCTTTTTCTTATGTACTCGGCCTGTGGAATGTCACTCACAGCAGGATGGGGACCATTTAGAATGAGTCTTTCAATGTCCCCCCTCCCCCTAACTGCTTACAGCAGGGGTCAATAACTTCCAGCTGTTGTAAGAGTAGAACTCCCAGCATGCACTTCTATGGAAGTCCTAAGAACAGCCGAGTAAGTGTCCATGGAAGTTATAGTGTCACAACAGCTGGAGTGCGCGAGGTTTCTAAGCCTCGGGCTACAGTATGTCCAATCAATCTGAAGAAGGGGGTTAAGTATGAAACATGTTATCTGTGGATAAACACTCCTATGAAAGTCTTCATCCTTCCAAAGTTGGTGGAGCTCATTTTGTCTTCCTTTTTTACTACAATATATTCCTTGTACTTTAAAGTCTATGTACACCATCAGGGGCATTTTTTTTTTTTTTTTTTGCATTTTACTTATTGTGGCCTAAAATTTTTTTTTTTTCAATTGGTGTTTATGAAAAATATTGAGCTGTTCTGTTACAAAAGGGTTAACTGTCTAGCTGTGTGAATGGCAGTTTTTTTTATTTTCACTTTGTGGGGGTGTTCCGTTATATTTCCCTACCCGGGTTTGGAAGGAGGTGTGTTTCGCCGCGTAGGCAAACAAGACGGGGTAGGAAAATTTCACGTCAGAGCTGTTGAGAACGGGCTACCTAATGCGCTTGTGCCTTACCTCTCAGCTGGACACCAGCCGACACTGCGCATGTGCCGGGGGTAGGAAGAAATTACGGCCCAGTGCACCTACGCCGAGGGTAGGGAAAAATTACGGGCCAGTGCGCAAGCACGGCTAACTATGCGGCGCAGGTACACTGGCCTGTAATTTTTCCCTCCCCCCGGTGCATGCGCATCAGGTAGCTCATTCTCAACAACTTTGGTGTGAAATCTCCCTACCCAGTCGTGTGCGCCTGCACGGCGAG
This sequence comes from Bufotes viridis, assembly GCA_033119425.1. Lineage (NCBI taxonomy): Eukaryota > Metazoa > Chordata > Amphibia > Anura > Bufonidae > Bufotes > Bufotes viridis. Next base: position 39,026,589 of record CM065599.1, read on the forward strand.
ACACACCTCCTTCCAAACCTGGAACGTCATGTCCAGTGCGGCTGCGTCACAACAGGAAGTGACGAGGGTAGGGAAAGTTAAAAGGTCATATACACTCATTTACACCACATTCTTATAAATAAGATAAGAACTGAGCTATAATGCGTTTAGGAGGTCAGAGATAAGGAGCCATCAGCTGAGCTGCTTGGTGGAATAATGTGAAAATTCAGAGCCTCCTTCTAGAGAAACCTAGGCTGCACAGAGACAGATGTTCAACCAGTTTTAGCCCTGGATAACAGGTTGGTGACAGTATGGGGAGGAGGTGGGCTAAATCCTCCTGATGGGTTCTCTTTAAATATGGTTACGGTGGAAAATCATAAAATGAGGCTGACTTACTGGAATAGTAATTAGAAGCATATGATGTATTGACCTGCAACACACATAAATTAAATTAGTACTTAATCCTGATGCAGGGTCCCATGGGTAATGCAGCCAGAATGATGGATGAACAGGCACTTCACTGTACGGCTGCCAAGGTTTATTTCAGGTATACAGGGAAGAAAAACAGAAACCAAACAGCCAAGTGAACTGGGAATAGTTAATCACGAAGAGAAGAATATAGAGAGCGCATAACAGATTACACAAATCAAACACAAGATACACCTGCAACTGACATTATGTTATCTGTAATACATGACAGTGCAGAGATCAATTTCCATAATTCCTTTTACTACTACACTTGTACGGTGTCCATATTCGGACATCGTCAAACATCATCCACAACTCCATCCTCCGTCAGGCAAAACACCCTCCTTTGTCAGCCCAAACTCCATCAGTCCTCTTCCCTCAGGCAAAACTCCCTTCTCCCTCATCCAAAACTCCATCAGATGTCAGCCAAAACTCCCTCAGACATCAGCCAAAAATTCCGTCAGACCTCAGCCAAAACTGCCTCCTCCCTCAGACAAACCTCCCTCATCCAAAACTGCCTCCTCCCTCAGACCTCAGCCAAAACGCCCTCCTCCCTCATCCAAAACTCCATCAGATTTCAGACAAAACTCCCTTCTCCCTCAGAAGTCAGTCAAAATTTCCTCCTCCCTAAGGCCCCTTTCACACGGGCGAGTTTTCCGCACGGGTGCAATGCGTGAGGAGGACGCATTGCACCCGCACTGAATCCGGACCCATTCATTTCTCTGGGGCTGTGCACATGAGCGGTGATTTTCACGCATCACTTCTGCGTTGCGTGAAAATCGCAGCATGCTCTATATTGTGCGTTTTTCACGCAATGCAGGCCCCATCGAAGTGAATGGGGCTGCGGGAAAATCGCAAACATCCGCAAGCAAGTGCGGATGCGTTGCGATTTTCCCGCATGGTTGCGGAGATATGTGTGTATCCTATCTCTATTACACAGTACACAGCTCTGCTAAATGCAGGATACACACATATCTCTATTACACAGTACACAGCTCTACTACATGCAGGATACACACATATCTCTATTACACAGTACACACATCTCTAATACACAGCTCTATTTGATGACTACAGTTCTGTACACAGCCACTGTGAAATCTGACCCCTCCCACATACATGACTCATCACATGGTCATGACATCATCACAGGTCCTTTGCCTTTCCAGCAGCTAGCAGCTTCTTCAGGCTAAGAGTTGTGTATTACATACATTTGAGTTAGGCCTCTTTCACACGGGCGTCATGTTTGGCGCTCGGATAAGGCGGGTGCGTTCTTGAGGAATATGCGCGTTTATCCTCGCGGGTGCAAGCGTTTGCAACGTGTTTTGCACGCGTGAGAAAAACGCAATGTTTGGTACCCAACCCGAACTTCATCACTGAAGTCGGTTTGGTCTTCTGGAGAATTTATTATTTTCCCTTATAACATGGTTATAAGGGAAATAATAGCATTCTTAATAAAGAATGCATTGTAAAATGAAGTGGAGGGGTTAAAAATAATAAAAGTTAACTTACCTTAGCCACTTGATCGCGTATTTGCGATCTCTCCTCTCTTTCCTGCAGCATCTAAGATCTACAGGACCTGTGATGACGTCACATCACATGGTCCAATCACATGGTCCATCACCATGGTAAGATGGACCATGTGATTGGACCATGTGATGTGACGTCATGACAGGTCCTGTAGATCTTAGATGCTGCAGGGAAAGAGAGGAGAGATCGCAAATACGCGATCAAGATGGACCATGTGATTGGACCATGTGATTGGACCATGTGATGTGACGTCATGACAGGTCCTGTAGATCTTAGATGCTGCAGGGAAAGAGAGGAGAGATCGCGACTACGCGATCAAGTGGCTAAGGTAAGTTAACTTTTATTATTTTTAACCCCCTCCACTTCATTTTACAATGCATTCTTTATTAAGAATGCTATTATTTCCCCTTATAACCATGTTATAAGGGAAAATAATAAATTCTCCAGAAGACCCGAAACCGGACTTCAGTGATGAAGTCCGGCTTCGGGTTGGGTACCAAACATTGCTTTTTTTCTCACGCGCGTGCAAAACACGTTGCAAACGTTTGCACCCGCGAGGGATAAACGCGCATATTCCCGCAACGCACCCGCCTCTTATCCGGGCGTCAAACATGATGCCCGTGTGAAAGAGGCCTAACTCAAATGTATGTAATACACAACTCTTAGCCTGAAGAAGCTGCTAGCTGCTGGAAAGGCAAAGGACCTGTGATGATGTCATGACCATGTGATGAGTCATGTATGTGGGAGGGGTCAGATTTCACAGTGGCTGTGTACAGAACTGTAGTCATCAAATAGAGCTGTGTATTAGAGATGTGTGTACTGTGTAATAGAGATATGTGTGTATCCTGCATGTAGTAGAGCTGTGTACTGTGTAATAGAGATATGTGTGTATCCTGCATGTAGCAGAGCTGTGTACTGTGTAATAGAGATATGTGTGTATCCTGCATTTAGCAGAGCTGTGTACTGTGTAATAGAGATAGGATACACACATATCTCTCTTACACAGTACACAGCTCTGCTACATGCAGGATACACACATTTCTCTATTACACAGTACACAGCTCTGCTATCCCTCTTACCATGGTGATGGACCATGTGATTGGACCATGTGATGTCATCACAGGTCCTTTAGTTGTTAGCTGATGCTGGAAAAGAGAGGACAGATCGCAACTACACGATCAAGTGGCTAAGGTAAGTTATCTTTTATTATTTTTAACCTCTTCATTTTACTATGCATTATTTATTAAGAATGCTATTATTTACCCTTATAACCATGTTATAAGGGAAAATAATAAATTCTCCAAAATACCGAAACCGCACTTCAGTGATGAAGTCCGGCTTCGGGTCTGGGTACCAAACAGGGCGATTTTTCTCACGTGCGTGCAAAACGCATTACAAACGTTTGCACCCGCGCGGAAAAATCGCACATATTCCCGCATTGCACCCGCCTCTTATCCGGGCGTCAAACATGACGCCCATGTGAAAGAGGCCTAATGCAGCCCAACCCCTTAACTTTGACATTCACGGCAGCCCACCGCTTTAACAGTGACCTCCACATCACACCATCCAGCCCCCTAACAAAGACCTCCACAGCGGCCTGCCCCTCTTAACAGTGACCCTCCACAGAGATTTACCCCTTAACAGTGACCTCTATAGCACCCAGCCCTTTTAACGGTGACCTCCACAGCGGCCTACCCTTAACAGTGACCCTCTCACACCGCCCGCCCCTTTAACAGTGACCTCCACAGTGCCCTGCCCCTTTAACAGTAACCCCCACAGTGCCCTGCACTCTGCCCCCAGTTAAAGACAATAATGCCCCTTTTCTTACGGGGCATTATTGTCTTTAATTGACAGTCTACAGAATTAGTATACACTTAAGGTCATGTGAGTTACATCAGCCTCTACAACATCGATGGCTAAGCGTCTTGCCTACAGCAACCAATCAGAGCTCATATTAATTACCTGTAGCAAAAAAGAAGCTGAGCTGTGATTGGTTGCTATATGCAAACTGATGAATATTCCAGCTAACTGCCACAACAGCCAACAGACAATGGCTTTTGTAGTTGGCGGTTAGGTTACTAAGCGTATTTCCTGGCAAATAACTGGAAAGTGTGGGGTGAAAATGTTCACTCAAAACATTGTCTATGACGTTCTCCGAGTCATAGGAGGCGGCTGTGCAAAATGTTGTGATTGTAAATGCGACGGTGCGGACTCCTTTAGCGGACATACATACACTCTGCTTTATAGATTAGATATAAAACTCCGACGGGGAGATGTATCATTCTTGCCCGCTTGAAAGCTTTTGTACAAAAGTCGCTAATTTACACCAAAAATAGCTACTTTTTGGCTTTCCTCTTCATGCTTGACAATTTTACTGAAAATAGGCAGGCCATGGGTGAAAGGCGCCATGACCCAATTCTTTCAACAAAATATGCCCGATCAAACTGGTACACGTTACACCACAAACTACACCAGCTTCCTTGCTGGCATAGATTTCTTTTCCTGGTGCATGCAACTCCTGATGATATGACAGAATTATTACTATTATTTTTATTAAAAGGGAGTACTCTGGCGGAAAAAAAACTCTTCACTGTTTAATGTATATAATACAAGTGTTTGATAATGGAGCTCTTCCAAGAGACTTGTGTGTCTGAGGGTGCGACCATACAGAATGGTCTGGTGACATGGCCGCTGATGTTTAATTGGCTTGCATTGGTATTGAAGGTACCCAGAGGTCGTTAACGCTGCAGGGTGACAAGACAGAGCAGTCGTCATTCGTTTCATTCCAGCCTGCTACAACCCATAAGGCCATGCAGTACTTGACCGCAGCTAAGCCACGACGCAACTGTGACATGACACCAACATGTGATCATACCCTGACACTCTGCTTGGGTCAAACTATTAGTACATTCATACTTTCAGAAATATGAGTGTGGGTGTATAATAGGATCTTTTTAACTACTCATATTTTATTGTGCTATGTCAAATAAAAGTGTAAAAGTGTTTGTAAATCCCCTGGTAAGAAAAGAGTCAAGTCTCCCATCTTTTACATTTTTAGAAGTCAATGAAGCAATCAGTCCTACCAATCTTGTACCCTGAGTGCAACCCAGTATTTCCTGGAGTATGTTTCAATGAAGTATCTGACGTAAAGTCATAAGTAAATAGATGACAGAAAATGAAAGCGCAACAGTGTCTCCTGGATTCCCGTAAATGTCACTGACAACATCCAGCTCAGTTTCTTCTTGTAGAATCAATTACAGATGGGTGAGTGGTGGCACTATAACTGCACATAGCAAATCCAAATATAAGTACAGGAAAAACACCAAGGGGTAATGTCTTAAGACTGGTGTTTGTTATGCCAGCTGGTGTACAATGTGCTTAATTTATTAAGATGTTATAATACTGGCGCATTGTAAGGAGATCCATGTACCAGAAAAAGAAATGGTCTAGTAGGGTTGATCATGCTGATTAAAACATTAGCTTTGTTTTGTCTATATGTTAAACAGTTGCATTATCTGTGTTTTTATTTACGGTATATGCAAATAGGCATGTTGGAGTACCAGGGGGCAAGGCTGAATCCTTGGAGCACTACTTTTATAACACCCCTGTGCTTAGAACACTCCCCACTTCTTGATTGAAAGGGCTGGACATCAGCATTCTGAGGGCAGAGCTGTGTCCCAACATGTCAAATACACTACTTGCTATAGCCTTACCATGTTGAGAATAGAGGTATTCTATGCTTAGAAAGCCAACACATATCACTGGTTTATTCACAGGCTCAATATATGATTATAAAGACACGAGTAATATATTCTCAAGATAGTAAAGCCTTTTATAATGGGTTAAATGAGAGAGCAAAAAAATAAAATAAAATCTATAAGTCTCTCCTGGGATATCTATAGGCAAGGCTGAACACTTACCGCCAGGATATAGCCTTAACACATTGACAAGAGTGTTTTTTTAATTTATGTTTTTATTCTTAGATAGCTAATACATATAAATTATGTCTGTATAATCATATATTGTGCCTAGTAATATTTATTAACTTTTTAAGCATATAAAACCTCTATTCTCAACATGGCAAGGCTTTAGTAAATGGTGTACATGATATGTACATGCTATGACACAGCTCTGCCCTCAGCATTCTAATGTCTATCCCTCTAAATCGGGGGAGGGGGAGGTGTGCAGAGCACAGGAGAGTTACAGAAGCAGTGCTCTAATGATTCAGCCCTGCCCCTGGTGCTCCGTGTTCATTTGCATATTACGATTTTTTTTGAAAGAGCCATTAATTCCACTGTGATGTTCATCAAGTCGGGGTTACACATACAAAACATAAAAATACAAAAAACAAGAAACTATTAACAGACTGGTACAGAAGGGTAGAGGACCCTGCTTACAAGAGCTTGCAATCTACAAGGGAAGGGGAAAGAAAACAGTAGGTGAGAGTAAAGGCTGCTCATCTGACCGTGTGGCAGCAGCATGCTTATTGCGGGTAGTGGGTTTTCAGGTTATTTTTGAAAGTTTGGATGTTGGGGGGGCAGTCTGATGTGCTGGGATAGCGAGTTCCAGAGTAGGGGAGAAGCACGTTAGAAATCTTATAGTTGACTGTGTGAAGAACAAAAAAGTATGTCCTGTGAGGATTAGCTCAGCAGTTGTTCAACATACAGACAAAAGAAAGGTACTGTTTTAATTAGCATGATCAACCCTTTCTGGCACTATGCCTGGTTTAATAGAGGCTCTTTAAGTGGGTTGAGCCGTGAAGGACCCACCAATAGCCAGCCTCTTTTTGTCCACTTTTATTTTTGTAAAAGTGGCATAGAGGCAGAAAACAGCACAGGTAGAAAAAATGGCACACAGTTTATACATACCCCACAAGGCAGTGAAAATATTAGGCTCTACGCTCCAGCCTAATAAAATACACATTGGTTAATCTTGGCCAAACCCACCGATTCCAGTGGGACCAGTGGACGGTCTCTTGTGTATGGAGGTGCCAAGTGTGTATGTGTTTGGGGAGGTTGTATTGCCACCTTTAAGAGGAGGGTCTCCCCAATTTTACTCTGCGACCCACTGATAATCTATACATATGGGTACTACCAGATAATTCCCTGAAACCAAGAGTTACCAGGAGGTGTCTACCATCTAACCCTCTCCTCCTCCTCTTTTAAAGGAGCATGCATGTACAGCAAGGCACAAAGGCTGTACAGCTCCTGAGCACAGTATATTTTTATATACTGTAGGTAAAATAAATTCTCTCACAAATGGAAAGGTTTTCAAATGGTTTAAAACTTTGTTTTCAAATATTTATGGGCACAATGTTCTATACTCTTTTTATCCATTCGAATAAATTAATTATGGCGTGTTAAATTGCATATTGTAATAAAGCTACTGCATAGAAGAAACAGGAAAAAAACTCCCTAAGGTCATGAACAATTACATTAATATCCACCGAATAAATTGCCAACTGTTCTGTCCATTGTAGAGGGAGGAATAATGCAGCAGTTTGGGGAACAGACTCAAATTGGCTTCTCTATCTTCATCCAGAAAGGATTGAGCTTTTAAATTGATGGCCAAGGACAAGGTTTTAATGTAGCCGTTTTCTGTTCTTTTCAAATTTAATTTTTTCGGGGTCAGATCCTGGCGCACTCCCACTGCATATAATACAAACATACTGAGGCTGCCAACTACTAGAGTGCCAGCCAGTGTCCTACACTGCTGCCAACAGAGAGATAAGACTGGAAGGCGTCCAGGGACCCACAGGGAAGGCGAGCCACGTATGACAACTTTGTACAACTCAACTCATTTTTAAGCATTGTCAGTACGTGCATTGTCCTCTAAAGCAGCTGGATTCAGAAGAGAATATATGGCTGATATTATGGAGCATGGAATACTTCAGGTAATACTAAAAGGAGTTTATGCAATTGGCATCTGTTTATCGGGCATTATTCAATTTATATACTGAAGAAGCTCATTAAAAGGAAAATAAAATTATGCAGATTGGAGTACAGCAAACATTCAAATGGTTTTCCAAATGTCTTCTAACACAGTCTCCATGATGGGTAAATGCACTGCAAAACATCATTACAGATGGAAATCATACCTTATTATTAAATGAGGAACACTTCAGGAAAAACCATCAAATAGAAAATTCTTCTGTTAAGTACCACTCCCTCAGTCCTGGGATTAGGCATAATACATTGCTCGGAGTGTTCCTCCGATCACTGCATAATGAAAATGTATGCAACTTTCCAGAGGCTGAAAGCCCATAAACGCCTAACTATTCTCAATACTATGAGCTCAAAGGCTTTCAAAGCAGAAAATCTACACTTTTTTTGTGCATATATCTGTATGTTTCCTCGCCAAAAACCACATGAGTTACTTGCAGATTTCACCCTTGTATTAAAAAAGGTAAAATCCGCACACAAAAAAAACGCACAAAGATTTGACATGCTGCAGAATTCAAAATACGCACAGCAGGTCAATTTCCGCATGCAAATAAAAGTGTGCGTGACATCTGTATACGCCGCAAATGTAGTGAGAAAGAAGCCTAAACTGTAGGAAGCCACGGCATCTTGGGTTTGAGGGTCAAATTGTGGAACACAGATTTCTAGCATCAGTCATGTTGTGCAAAGGTGACATCCCTGAGTTGGAAACATACGACAAAAGTAATACACACAGCAAGTATTCTTTTTTCCCTTTACAATAATAAAAAATGGCACAAAAAAGCCTCAATTTTTTATCCTCAAATATAAAAAAACAAAAATTGTTAAATTGCTGCTTGTTTCCATAGTTGCGTCCACCCAACAATTCAGCAATGGTGGCCGTGCTTGCACATTATAGGAAAAAGTGCCAGCCTATGCGCACTCCCACGGTTCTGGCCACCAGAGAGGCTGGATCTTTTTCCTATGGTGTGGAAGCATGACCACCGCTGCTGGACTGTAGGGTGGTTGTAACCATGGAAACAAGCAGTGTACAACATGGTGGAAAAATTAATCAACCTTCGTGAGAAAGTAGAGCAAGTTATAGCTGTAGTCTGCGCCAGGCAGGGCAAGGGTGCGCCAAATTTATTAGGAGGCATCCGCATCTCACACCAGCACAGGGAGATCAAGACTGGCGTAGGGATGCACCAGTTTTGATAAATGTCCCTCAATATTTCTAGACTGTAGCTTCCCCCCGATGTGAAGATGTTAGGAGTCCTACTTACTGTTTTTACCAGGGAAATCTTTACCTAAGGCCTCATTCTACCATGAAACTGCAGTATTACACCATCTGGCTAATAAGGGGAGCCAACCAGGAGTTTCCCCTCATTCCTCTTATAATATATGTGTTTACATAAGATTATTCAACACAGGCAAGGCCTTGGGTTACCATTTGTATTTCTGAAAATACACCTGTCTGCACATACAACAGAAAAATCAACAGAGGGATGAAAAGACAGGGTCCAATTTCAGGATCACCAATTACTGGACGGTGCTCCATTTAAAACCACAGGCTCTAAACATTTCCCTATAGAACGTCCTCTATATATTACACCGCTGCATTCCAGAAGCATTTAAAATAGATTCCTATTAGCAGACGCATAATTTAGAAGCTCAAGAAGGGGGCGTATAGAATGAACCCTCTGCATTGACTTTCTGTCAAGTAGGAGACATGCTTTACAATGTAGAGCTCGGGGTCTGTGAACGTGCAAAAGAGGAACCGTTTCATTTTACAGACACTGCACCAAAAAAAGACTATCCTGCTTGATATTTTAATTAGTAGCCTGCGGTACGATGCTCGCATCCCCATAGAAATGCACAAGACACTTTGCCATTATAAAAGGTACCTGTCTGCAGAGTGCTTCCTGGCAGTAACATGCATGCACGCTTTGTAGATCACAATAAATAATTACGTTAGGCAGTTTGGAATAGCTATATATATATATATATATATATATATATATATATATATATTGTTATTTTACAGAAATTCTTCATGCAACTTTCACATCTTCGGTGAAAAGACCCGACAGCATGCCGGAGTTTATCTGTCTGATCTGGCATTGCCGGATTCTACAGTTCGCCGCTGGATCCCCACTGACAATAATAAGGGCAGGCCGCTTAACGGCATAAATGCTGGTTTTCAGAGGGCAAATCGGGCTGCAGGCAGCAGTTTTCGTCCTGCCACAAGCCGACATTTATGCCGGATCAGACATGCCGTAAATGTGAAAATAGCCTATAATGAATTTGTAAAGGGTATGTGGTACAGAGTATATCTTGATTAGTGCTGGAGGCGTACCAACATTAGCACATATTCATATGGGGAAATCAAAGGTTATTAATAATCAGATTTTATGTAAAAGAGTTGTCCCAAGGTATAAATGTAAACCCCATACATAAGATGGGGTATCCATTTTGGAATGGTGGGGGTCCGACTGCTAGAACCACTAATCAGGAGAACAGGGGTCCCAAGTCCCTGAATAAACACTGTGGCAGTCATTCACTTGGGGACTGCTGGAGATAGATCATCACAGCGCTCAGTTATCTCCATCAGTCCCATAGAGAATGGACCCTTTTAAACGTGCCACAAATGGTCAGGAAAGATATTCGGTCTTTTCATATAGGTCACGCTACCTGCTCATTAACGGAGCCGGAGAACGGAGAAGACAAACGGTGATGTGAACGAGCCCTTACTAATGTATTGTGATTGTCCATATTGCCTCTTTTGCTGGCTGGACTCATTTTTCCATCACATTATACACTGCTTGTTTCCATGGTTACGACCACCCTGCAATCCATCAGCGGTGGTCGTGCTTGCACACTATGAGAAAAAGCACAGGCCTCTCTGGTGACTGGGACCGTGGGACTGCACATAGGCCAGGGATGGGTAAACTGCGGCTCTCCAGCTGTTGCAAAACTATAACTCCTAGAATGCCCAGTCTGGCTACAGCTATCAGCCTAGAGCAGGGCATGGTGGGAGTTGTAATTTTGCAACAGCTGGAGAGCCGCAGTTTGCCCTATCTTTGACATAGGCTATAGTGTGCAAGCACGGCCACCGCTGATGGATTGCAGGGTGGTCCTAACCATGGAAACGAGCAGTGTATAATGTGATGGAAAAATAAGTCCAGCTAGCAAAGGAGGCAATATGGATAATAGCAATACATTAGTAAGTGCCTTGTATTAACTTTCTCTACACGATAAATGCCATTTGCTGAAGTGACACAACCCCTTTAAAGGGAATGTGCCACCTGAATGTTTTTCTGCCAGTTAAAAACAGCTATTGACACATATCCTTTTTTCTAATCTGTTTTTATTTTCTCACTGCAGATATTTTTTGCATTTTATGAACATGGTAATTGAGGCAGCCATCTCATCTGAGACATACTTATAATGAAGTAGAGGGGACTCCCTGACTTCTATGGGAGAGTTGTGTAGACATATTCTGTGACCTGTGCAGAGGTCACTGTACAGAGAGGTGGAGGAGGTAAGCTGTGGCCTCAATCATGGTGAAGCCTGTGTTATCGATCACTGTAAGCTACTGTAATGATAAAGAAATGACTGCTGAATGGTGATCTGTGCGGCCTATTATTAGACTTAGTGGGCAGTGTGAAAAGTGCAGGAGTTTAGGATTTATTTGACTATAGTTAGTGACATATAAAATGAAAAATAACCACAAAAATATGTTTAATCTAAAAACTTAATTTAAACAATAGGTGATTTTCTGATGACATACAAGGTTCCCTTTAAAGGGAAAAAATATATGCTGTACAAGCAGTCCTATCTGCAGGCAGCACGTTATAGGTCAGAAGGAGCGGAGCAGATTGATATAGTTTGGTTTGTGGGAAAAGATCCGGTACAACTTGTAATTTATTTCTTTAGTGGACAGTCAGCTATCTCCCAGAGAAAAAGATGAGGACTGCTACATCGGTACAACATGCGGCCTGAAGGTCAGACATCAGGTTCAACAGGACTGGTTCCCTTTAACATTGCAAATGGGTAAAATTCATACTGTCTACCTGATAAGCAGATGTATGTTCGGTATTCTCCTTGTCCTCCTGTGGCTAGGAATGGAATTTTTTTCTTGGTCCTTCGCTTCACAAGCACAGCACCCAGCATACGCTCATCTTGGGGAGAAAAGACCTCCTTGCTGATGGTGGCTTTAGCAGACATAGCGCTTGAGATGAAGGTGGAGCGTCACCTAGAGGAGCCGAGGAAGGGAAAAGATCAGAGTCATGCAAACCAAAAGTTATCTGCACATGGATGACAAGTGGTAGTGTATATATGCTGTATATACACCATGCCTATGCAAATGGTTTTGTAAAAAAAAAATAAATATATATATATATATATATATATATATATACACACACACACACTCACACATATATACACATATACAAATATATACATATACACACATCATATTAATATGCATTAAAAAAAATAAAAAAGCTTAAAAGGAGACAATCAATATAAAAAATTTTTTAAATCATACTGTGACCATACAGGAAATGAAACCCTCTTCTGCGACTGTATCTTTGTTGCAGCCGCTCACATTACAGTCCTCTTCTAAACTCTCCCTTCCACTATGCCTAATGAAGCTGCAGACAATAGACTAATTGCTATTCCCGCATGGCCGACCATGACGTCAAATCCATTCTTTACTGCTTCTCCGGTACGGCTGCAAGTTTATAAAGCCGCTGCTGGTATAAAACTGTAAGAGGATATTAACAACTGAAATGTCTGCTGTTAAATACAATAGACAAGGAGACTAACACTTTGACACTTAAAGCGTTTGACCATATTTCAAAAGCTCCGCAAAGCCCCTAAATATGGTAAAATAATAGAAGACTGTATGCTGATTACTTAACCTAACACCATTTCTAGCACTGCCGCTCCAATCTGTCTTTACATGGCTGCAGCAGCGACACAGCAGCGTACGGCAAATCACCACTATAGCCGATTACTGGACTCGCCAGTATATGGCACAAGATTGCTGAGTAAACAATCTGTGATTATCTTAATACATTTAGAGGCTTCTAAATAAGTCAGACCGCCCCATTGATGACCTATTCTTAGGATAGGTCATGAATACCACATCGTGGTACCCCATTGATCTGCTGCTTCTGCAGGAGCTGCGGTGTTCCATACACCGTGTACTGGCTGACCTGGATATTACAACTCTTCCCCATTCCTTTTTAAAGCGACACAGTGACACTAAAGGGGTTGTCCAGCTTTCTCCTCTGGATAGGCCATTACTCCACACCCATACCTGAGCTACATAGCACCATCAGCGTTTTAGTGGAGGAGCTCGCTACTACAGTGATGCTCTCTCCACTACAATGCCGACAGGGCTGCGTAGCTCCAGCACCAATGGAGATACACCGAACAGCTGGGGTTTGGCAAAAATACATTTGTAAGGAACCATGTCCGATGTTTCATGATTTTGAAAACATTGCTCGCAAATCCCATGGGACATCAATTTTAGTGAACCCTAAGCAATCTCATTCAGATATGGACGGGTTTTCAGTTACAAAAAATGTTTCATTTAAAACAAAGAGATGCTAAAAAGTCCTTTTTACAAAGGACATCTATACACACAAAAATGTACATACGGAAATACATTTCATATTGTTTCGTCCTTCAAATAGTAAACACAGTTTCTAGAGTAAGCCAAAAAAAATTTAAAATGATATACTAGTTTTCATAGTCTGCAGAAAGAACTACCGTATATCTTTTAACTCCTCTCATGAAATCCTTCTAACAATGTATGCGCAGCGCACCGCAGGAGGACCCTTTACAGTACTGACCACTGTGCACCTTCAGATACTGGACTGCAAGGAGCAGATCTGTCTGCAGACACTGAATCTTCCCTGAGGCGCAGATCCACAGTCCAGAAGGAGGGAGCGGGCAGAACACAGCAGCATAAAAGGTATTATATATATATATATATATATATATATATATATATATATTAGGCCTGCACAATATATCGCGAAAGCAATCGTTATCGCAATTAATCGCCATATCGCAATTTGCTGACCCAAAAATGCTGCAATTATATTACCGTATTTTTCGCTTTATAAGACACACTTTTTTTTCCCCCAAAAGTGGGTGGGGGGGAATGGTAGTGCGTCTTATAAAGCGATGGTTGACTTTCTACATGACACTGACACTGTATCTGCGGCCGCTATGCTGCACATCGCGGCCAGCGATACATCAGTTACAGTGCGGGGAGGAGGGGCTGGTGGAAAGTCGTTATTTTAATGAACACATGTTCTTCTATCTATTTTATTTATCTGTTCTGGGCAGTGCTTTTAAGAAAATGACAAGTTTTGTATTTTGTACTTTTGCACTAATGCAAATATGTATTTTATTTTGAAAAACACTGCGCATTTCAGTTCTTAAGTTCAGCATAACTACATTTCACATTATCAGTCATCTGTGTGTGCTTTTACCTTGAAAATCCAAGCAGATAGACCTCTAGCACAATTCCCTTAAAATATCGCATCGCATATCGTTATCGCAATTTTTAGGGCCCTAATCGCAATCGCACAAAAATCCCATATCGTGCAGCCCTAATATATATATATATATATATATATATATATATACACACACACACACATAGCAAAAAAATGAAACAGCACCTCCTAGAGGTAATTTAAATGCAGGTGCAAGCTACATGGGCAACTATACAGCAAACTAGAGAACTAGCAGCACACTGCTGAATGCACTAAGAATGGGTGAACAGGTGAACGTGTGAACAGGGTCAAATACATGACTGCCATACTTACTATAACATGGGGTAGAAGCTCTTAGCGCATATAGTTGATCAAACATATGTCGGGCCCGTCTACCAAGCGGTTTAATTACCTCTAGGAGGTGCTGTTTCATTTTTTGGTATGTATATATAGATGAGGAATAAGCATCCTCTATGGAACTTAGCACTCCTACTTACCCGCCCACCTGCGTGGTGCTTTTAATCAGTACTATCACAACATCATAGTGGAGTTGGACACTCCGTGTTAGCGTAGGTCCCCGTCTGATTAGAAGCCACCTTGCCGCTTGGTAGACGGGCCCGACATATGTTTGATCAACTACCGTATTTTTCGCCCTATAAGACGCACTTTTTCCCCAAAAAATGGGGGGAAAATAGTGCTGCGTCTTATGGGGCGAATGCGGCAACTGCTGCTGAAAAGCGCAGCCAGCGTGTGTATCAAGGAGGAGGGGCTGGGGGGGGGGCATCTTGTTTGCTAATGACAGCAGGGCCCGATGCAGTAACCGTATTCTACTACACCGGCCCGCTGTAGTAATGTTATAGGCAATGTTTAAAACTATAATCTTCATTAAACTTAATGCTGGCAGTATTACCCTACCTCCTATAATCTACGATCGCAGGCAGGACTGGAGTCAGGAGGCCGGGCGGGCGAGAGGCGGCAGCGTGACGTCATGCGCCTGTGCCGCCTGCTTCATTCATAAAGTGGGCGGACCAGGCGCGTGACATTACGCTGCCGCCTCCCACCCGCCCGGCCTCCTGACTCCAGTCCTGCCTGCGATCGTAGATTATAGGAGGTAGGGTAATACTGCCAGCATTAAGTTTAATGAAGATGATAGTTTTAAACATTGCCTATAACACTACTACAGCGGGCCGGTGTAGTAGAATACGGTTACTGCATCGGGCCCTGCTGTCATTAGCAAACAAGATGCCGCCCACAGCCCCTGTATTGGGGGTCATCGCAGCCACTGTTATGGGATGGGGGGGGGGGGAATCTGTGGATGACACACAGCATAAGATTCCCCCATAACAGTGCGTCATCCACAGATGCCCCCCATAACAGTGCGTCATCCACAGATGCCCCCATAACAGTGCGTCATCCACAGATGCCCCCATAACAGTGCGTCATCCACAGATGCCCCCATAACAGTGCGTCATCCACAGATTCACCAATAACAGTGCGTCATCCACAGATGCCCCCATAACAGTGCGTCATCCACAGATTCACCAATAACAGTGCGTCATCCACAGATAACCCCATAACAGTGCGTCATCCACAGATGCCCCTATAACAGTGCATCATCCACAGATGCCCCTATAACAGTGCATCATCCACAGATGCCCCTATAACAGTGCGTCATCCACAGATGCCCCCATAACAGTGCGTCATCCACAGATGCCCCCATAACAGTGCGTCATCCACAGATGCCCCCATAACAGTGCGTCATCCACAGATGCCCCCATAAGGCCCCTTTCACACGGGCGAGTTTTCCGCACGGGTGCAATGCGTGATGTGAACGCATTGCACCCGCACTGAATCCTGACCCATTAATTTCAATGGGTCTGTGTACATGAGCGTTTTCTTTCACGCATCACTTGTGCGTTGCGTGAAAATCGCAGCATGTTCTATATTCTGCGTTTTTCACGCAGCCCTAGCCCCATAGAAGTGAATGGGGCTGCGTGAAAAACGCATTGCATCCGCAAGCAGGTGCGTTGCGTTTTTCACTGATGGTTGCTAGGAGATGTTGTTTGTAAACCTTCAGTTTTTTATCACGCGCGTGAAAAACGCATCAAAACGCATTGCACCCACGCGGAAAAAACTGAACACAATCGCAGACAAAACTGAATGGCTTTGCCTGTGAAATCGCACAGTTTTCCCTGAACGCATCCGCAACGCATCCGGACCTAATCCGGACACGCTCGTGTGAAAGAGGCCTAACAGTGCGTCATCCACAGATGCCCCCATAACAGTGCGTCATCCACAGATTCCACCATAACAGTGCGTCATCCACAGATCCCCCATAACAATGCGTCATAATAGTGTCATGCACAGAACACCATTAGTAAAAAAAAAAAAAAAAAAAAACACCAAAAGCACACCTTTTTGTTCAAAATATTTTTTTTCTTATTTTCCTCCTCAAAAACCTAGGTGCGTCTTATAGGGCGAAAAATACGGTATATGCGCTAAGAGCTTCTACCCCATGTTATAGTAAGTATGGCAGTCATGAATTTGACCCTGTTCACACATTCACCCATTCTTAGTGCATTCAGCAGTGTGCTGCTATTTCTCTAGTTTGCTCTCTCTCTATATATATATATATATATTTTCCCAAGCTATACCAAGCATTGACATTAAAAGGGGTTGTCTCACTTCAGTAAGTAGCATTTATCATGTAGAGAAAGTTAATACAAGCCACTTACTAATGTATTGTGATTGTCCATATTGCTTCCTCTGCTGGCTGGATTTATTTTTCCATCACATTATACACTGCTTGTTTCCATGGTTACGACCACCCTGCAATCCATCAGTGGTGGCCGTGCTTGCGCACTATAGGAAAAAGCATCAGCCTCTCTGGTGGTCAGGACCATGGGAGCGCACATAGGCTAGTGCTTTTTTCTATAATGTGCAAGCATGACCACCACTGATGTATTGCAGGGTGGTCGTAACCATAGAAGCAAGCAGTGTATAATGTAATAGAAAGATGATAATTACTTACCGGTAATTGGTTTTTCCCTTAGCCTCCACAACGGCACTACCTGGAGGGTTACCGCCTCTTCAGGGACAGGAAAACGACGAGGATCGAATAAAAGCCCCCTCCCCTTTACCTTCGTCAGTCAATAATCTAGAACTTAAGTGGATGCAACAGAGGTTTAATAAAGATATATATTCAGATGAACTCTCAATACAAGTCATTATTAACCTATATAGGGGTTTAAAGTAGCTTTCACTCCGATAAACACACTTTTTTTTTTTTTTTTTTGGGAAATCCCGTGCCGTTGTGGAGGCTAAGGGAAAACCAATTACCGGTAAGTAATTATCATCTTTTCCCCACACCTCCACAACGGCACTAACTGGAGGAATAGCAAAGGAACAGATTTAGGGAGGGACCACTGCAGATAGGACTTTTCTGCCAAAAGAAAGATCCCTGTTGGACAACACATCTAATTTATAGTGCTTGAAAAAGTAGAGGAACTAGTCCACGTAGCGGCTCTACATATTTCTTCAATGGAGGCAGAAGCTCCCTCTGCCCATGAAGTAGCCATGGCTCGGGTAGAGTGGGCTTTTAATCCTGGAGGAGATTCTAGCCCTTTTGTAGTATAACAGGAGGAAATGCAGTTTTTGATCCATCGGGCTATTGATGTCTTGCTAGCGGCTTTCCCTGATTTGACCCCAGGAACTGGACCAACAGCTGGTTTGTCTGCCTGAATTCTTTCGTAGAATCAAGATACTGTAGGATGCATCTTCGTACATCTAGGTTATTGAATTTCTTCTCCCCATCTGATGAAGCCTTATCCGATAGACCCTTGCTTTTCAGGAGGATCCTCTCAGTCTCCAAGCCGTCAGGTGGAGCTGTGGAACACAGGGATGGAACACTGGTCCCTGGTATAGTAGGTCCGGGGTGTCGGGCAGGATCCAGAAGTCCCCCTCGACAACAGTTTCAGGATCGGAAACCAGGACCTCCTGGGCCAATATGGTGCTATCAGAATTACTGATACTTTTTCCTCCATTATCTTTGTGAGGACTCTGGGTATTAGGGAGAATGGAGGAAAGGCGTACAGAAGATCCGACGGCCATTTTTGCGCCAGGGCATCTACTTTCAGAGGATTGTCTCTGTAGGACAGGGAAAAGAATTTGTTCACCTTTGCGTTTTCCTGGTCGCGAATAGGTCTATCAATGGTACCCCCATCTTGCTATGATCTGATTGAATGTGGTCTGGTTGAGGCTCCATTCCCCTTCTTTCAGTTTTTGTCGACTGAGGAAGTCCGCCAGGTGATTGTCCTTTCCCCTTATGTGTACTGCTGTCAGGGATTTTAGAGTTGATTCTGCCCAATGAAATATTTTCTCTGTAATATTTATAAGGGAATGACTCCTTGTTCCTCCCTGTTTGTTTATATACGCTACAGTTGTAGCGTTGTCCGAAGGATTTTGACATGTGTCTGGGACAGCTTGGGAGAAAAGTGGGATACTGCCAACCACACTGCCTGGAGTTCTCTTCTGTTGGAAGAGGAGCTGGCTATTTCCTGATGCCAAATTCCCTGGCAAGTCATGCCGTCCATGTGGGCTCCCCATCCGTAACTGCTGGCATCCGTGGTGATTACCTTCTGATTTTGCTGGCGCCATTCCACTCCTCTGGCCAGGTTGTTCTTTTTCAGCCACCATGTCAATGAGTCTCTGACACATGGTGGTATCACGATTTTCCGGTTTAGGGAAGACTGTTTCTTGTCCCATATTTTTAAGAGGAAGTTTTGGAGTGGCCTTGAATGAGCTTGTGCCCATTTCACCGCTGGAATGGTGGATGTCATGAGGCCTATAATTCTCATGATCTCCCTGAGTGATGCTCTTTGTACCTTTTTGAAGGCGGAGAACCGCAGGACCAGATCCACTATTTTTACTTCCGGAAGGAAGGATGACATCTGGTGGGAGTCCAGTAGAATTCCTAAGAAAAATTTTTGTTGGCTTGGCAGTAGGTCCGATTTCTCCATGTTCAGTAGCCAACCTAGTTGGGATAATGTTGTCGTGACTATTTGTAATTGCTGGTTCAAGGTCTGTTCTGTGGGAGCCAAGATCAGAAAATCGTCCAGGTATGGAATCAGAGTTACACCCACTTTGTGAAGATGACTTGATACATCTGACATCACCTTTGTGAACACCCTCGGTGCTGATGAGAGTCCGAAGGGAAGGACCTGGAACTGGAAATGTCTCAATCTTCCTTGGTACCATACTGCCATACGTAAATAACGTTGGTAAGAGCGATGGATTGGCACATGATAATAGGCATCGGATAAGTCTAAAGTTGCCATCATCCAATCTTTGGAAATTAAATTGATTGTTGATTTGATTGTCTCCATTTTGAATTTTTGTATGTGATGAATCTGTTGAGATCTTTTAAATTGATTATTAGGCGAAAAGAGCTGTCTGGTTTTTGACAAGAAAGATGGGTGAATAGAAACCTCTCTTCTCCTCTGGATGTGGGATCTGAATGATGGCTTCTTTTCCAGTAATTTGGTGATCTGGTCCTCTAGAGCTCTTTGCTTGTCTTCCATTAGTTTTGGATTTTCCATGTATCTGTCTGGGGGTAGATCTGAGAATTCCAGTTTGTAACCTGAAAGTATGATCGACATGACCCAGGGAGAGGCCTGAATCTCGTTCCAGTTTTGACTGAAATGCTTTAGTCTTCCCCCTACAGGACCTCTGGCGTCATTGTGTGGACGTGGAGGAGTGACGATTTGTCTTGTTTGAGAAGAGGAATCCTTTGCCTTTGTTTGAGGGCTGCCACGTAGATCCTTGATTCTTCTTTCTCTGATCAGTTGAAAAAGGTCTTTTGCCACGAAAATTTTTCCTTTGGTGGAAAAATTTTGATTCCGTTGGGAAACCTTTCTTCCGGTCTGACGCTTTTCTAGGATGTCATCTAGTGTCTTCCCGAAGAGACGATCACCTTCGCATGGTATAGAACAGAGCCTATTTTTTGATGCCGCGTCACCGCCTCCAAGATCTTAGCCAGACCGCCCTGCGAGATGCATTTGTAAGGGCCGCTGTTTTCGCCGATAATTTTACTACATCCGCAGAAGCGTCAGCTAGGAAGTTTGCTGCTTGCTTTAGGGCCGGAATGGAGTTTAGAATGTCTTCTCTAGGTGTGCCGGACTGCAGGTGCTCTTCCATCTGTGATAGCCATAGGGAGAGTGTTCTAGCAGTGTAAGTTGCTGAAATTCCTGGTCTCAGGGTGGCCATTGAAGACTCCCAAGATTTTTTCATAAGCGATTCGCATTTCTTGTCCATGGGATCTTTTAAGGATCCTAGGTCTTCAAACGGTAGAGCCGTTTTCTTTGAGATTTTTGCCACAGGGGCATCTACCCTAGGTGCCTTGTCCCACAGAGCCGATTCTTCATCTGCAAAAGGGTACTTCCTTCTAAACATTCTTGATGCCGCCTGTTTTTTCTCTGGATCCTTCCATTCTTCCATTATTAATTTTTTGATATTTTCATGGACAGGAAATACTCTTTTTCTTTTTTTGCCAAGGCCCACAAACAGCTGGTCTTGTATCGCCAAAGGTTCCTTATGTTCCTCTAAGTTGATTGTTGCCCGAATATTTTTCAGAAGGCTCTCAGTTTCTTCTATGGAGCATAAAGGGCGACCTGAAGAATCTTCATCCCCACTAGAATCTTCTCCAGAAGAAATGACCTGAGAATCCAGATCAGATGTTTGTTCCTGTGTATCTGGAGGATTTCTTTGGGAGGAAGAGGGACCCGGGGTAGGTGTTGCCAGTCTGGCATCAATGGCAGCAGTAATTTCACTCTTAATAAGGGATTTTAAGGTGTCCACGATAGACGGCGTCTCCTCAGCCATAATCTTATTAGTACACTTAGAACACAGGGATTTTTTTGAGGAGGAAGATAGGGCCTTTTTGCAAATTTGGCATTTCTTCTTTTGTGACGGTTCACCAGAAGTTCTTTGAACGTCCCCCTAGGGAAATAAAGAACCTTTTTTACTTTCTAGAAAAGAAATCCTTTTTTTTGTGTGAACCGTCACCAAAGATCCTAGCACCAGTGCTTTCACAATACGCCTAGTGATATAGGATATGTATGTATATATCTGGGAAGAGGGCTTACCGGGCTGGAAGGCCTGGAGTCAGCAGATCTCTTGTGGGGGTCCAAGTCAGCAGGGCTCGACATGATACCAAGGGCTGAAGACTAACGCCAGATCCTGTTCGAGGTTTCCATGAAGGCCCCAGACGTCGCTCTGCATTTTTAAATTTTCGCGCCACCACTTCCTGGTTGCGTGCGCGTGCGTCCTGACGTCACTTCCGGGAGCGTTCCGCCGTGGAACGCAGACGAGCGCAGAAACCGGAAGTTCGGTCCCCATGTCTGCCGGACTCCACTGCCCTCTTCTCTTTACCCAGCCATGGGGAAAGGCAGCCCGGGGCAGCCGGCATCCGCCGGACTAACGCCGAGGAGCGCTTCGTCCTGGCTCCGAGATCCTGACCCCCTGCAGGGGCCCTCCGGCAGCAAGCCGGGTCAACTTACCAAAGGCCCCCGCGTGTTTCGATCCTCACCTGCCACTTCAGGGACAGGAAAACGACTGACGAAGGTAAAGGGGAGGGGGCTTTTATTCGATCCTCGTCGTTTTCCTGTCCCTGAAGAGGCGGTAACCCTCCAGGTAGTGCCGTTGTGGAGAAAAAATGAATTCAGCCAGCATAGGAAGCAATATGGACAATCACAATACATTAGTAAGAGGCTTTTATTAATTTTCTCTACATAATAAGTGCCATTACTGAAGTGAGACAAGCAATTCTACACATGGATAAAAATGATATACATCATACTGCAGGCTCGAGCAGCATCACCTTCCCTGGGAAGCAATCCACTTGATCACATGATCTCTATGACTAAATCCCACTTCATATTAATGATTTATTCATGATTTCCCTTTTATAGCATTTAAAGTACAATTTACAGTCCACACTACTGCTGTGCCTTCAGTATATAATGGAAGTTATGCCATGCTAGATCTGATGTATGATGGATACCACAGCACCCGAAGGACCCCACACCCTAGTAATGGGGTATGTCAGATTCTGTTATGGTTTCCGTCATTTTATCATAAAATCCACCCAAAGCCTTATGCATACAGTACAGCTCTTGCATCAGAACACAGTGGGGGAATTTATTAGAGGGAATATGTCACCCCAATTTTTTTTTGATGGTTTAAACCAGATAGTAACACATATCCCTTTAATTCCAGCCTGCTTTTATTTAGGATTGCAGATTTTTCTTACTTTTTCCTGAACATGATTATGAGGGCAGCCATCTTGCCTGGGCTGTTCTTAACGGCATTTAGAGAACTGCTTTGCAGCAGCCACATGGTCCAAAGACACAGTGGCCAGGAGGGGACCTCATTAACCTCTGTGGGAGAGTGTTCTAGACCTGCTCTGTGACCTGTGCAGAGGTCAGAAGGCAGCTAAAAAGCTGTTATATCACATATTGTGAATGGTGGACCCTGTGTTATTTATACACAGAGATGTTATTTGTCATTATAATCTTGCCTGTAACAATAAGCAAATAACTGCAGGAAAACGATCTTTACAAACAGAAGTGGTGCTAATTTTAGCCTCAGTAGCCAGCGCGATAACTGCAGGATTTGAGGTTTTTAATACAGATATCCAAAGAGAAAATTAAAAGTCACATAACCAAAAATAAAAATATGTTTAACATATGATTTAAACAATAGGGCGTTTTCTGTGGACACATTCCCTTTTAGTTATGCATTTGTGTGAATAGGTCTTTGCTGTCAGTTTTTTTTTTTTTCAATGATAGCATACAGAACAGACAAATGATTGAGGGAACAAGCCCTAAAATTATATAATTAAATTTATTTAAGTGCGGCTTTGCTGCAGACTTACTTTCAGGGAAACTTAGGAAGTAGTATTCAGCAAACTTTAAGTTCTGCATCCAAAGTTCGAGTTCGGGTTATCGAAGAATCCCGTTATGGATTCCAAATTCTGTTATGGTCCGTGGTAGCGGAATCCATAATGGGATTCTTCGATAACCCAAACCCGAAGTTTGGCTTACTGAAACCAAGACCTTGATGGCAAGTACTGTACCCACCTGACATGTTAGGACTAGGGCAAAATGTCCACGTAGTCCCTTCCTATACGCCTGCACTTAGTACCACACTGCCACTGTTTATGCAGACTGCTACAATGGCCACATGCCATAGAGTGAAATAACGTTCCCCAGGACAAGACAACCCTTCACACAGTCACGTTCCATGTCTGCATGCATCCTGGATAAGCTGAGAGGAGTATGCTGTCATGTCAGAGAAGGTGTTTTACAAGGGTTACATGGCAGGGTAAGGAATGCACATGAGCAGTGCCCAGGACATAAGCCTGACACACAGATTATTGTGCTGAAGCAGCACAGCTCACCCAGCGAGAAAAGTGAGCTGAGCTGGAAAATGCTAATAGTGGTAATTAGGCAGGTAGAAGCTCGTATTGGCACACGGGACTCTGTAGGCAGATGTCGCACCTTGGAACAGCGGGTACGAGAAGCATGGCTCTGGAGTTGGAAGAGCAAGGCTGGCTCTCACAGGCAGAGACCAACTAGAGCAATTAGCAGCACTATGGCAAAGAGAACCACGTCAGGTCAGTGGGAGACCAGGGCTTCCGATAGTTTTCCCAATTACCAGAGAAGCACTGAGCCTTACACAATATCAGCAAACTGAGCGCTATGGTCCGATGACGCCAAAATGGCCAGCAATGGAAGCTCTAAAAAGGTATTTTCACAGTACAGATTGACTGTCACTGCCAGAAGGATAGGGCCCATTTTATATGGGACATTGTTTGCATACATAAAACAAAAAAACAAAAAAAAAAAAACACTCCCTTTAAAAACATGCTGCCAGTCACCCAGGAAAAGTGTAAGTGCTCGTTTATTAGGGAATTACATCTTTCAAGCGGGGGCTGTGCTGCTGACAAATGAAAACTATACAGGGACAAACAATCGTACTAGGAATCATTTGTCTCCAAAATCCAATTGTGAGCCAACCGATGATGCAGCATGTTGATAGACACTTGTTAACGGGCAGATATCTGCCCGGGTAAAATGACCCTTAGGCTGGTTTGACACTAGTGTGTTCAACGCATTGTACTCGCAGCATGTTTGCGGAGGCTCCCGTACTGACCCCCCTAGCACTGACGGGGTCGCATAACATTATATTCATATAAGATGCTATATAACTCTTAGATTTCTGGAATGTATTGTATAACATTGAAATAATGCTGTCCGTGTTATACAATACATTCCAGAGTTATGATGCTATGTAATCCTCACAAATCAATATAATGCTATGTGACCCGTCAGTGCTAGGGAGGTCAGTACGGGAGCTACCACACGCAAACTGCGAGCACAATGAGTTGAACTCGCTTGTGTGAAACCAGCCTTAGACTTTTCTGAAATGTGGAAATGAGTTGCGCCAAATGTAAAACATCCCTCAGCCACTTGATTCTAATACCATAGCTGTATTACGTCTTCTTCACAAACACCTTTTTTTTTTTTTTTTGTTTTTAAACAGTTGTATTTAAAAAATTTAATGTTTTACCTTTATAAACTGGAGAAGGCAACGCTGTGTTCACCAGCAAGTATAGTAGAGCATGGACAGGCTAAGTACAGGTCTACAAGAGGCGCCATTCATACAGGAACCTTATGGACATATTTCTATAGGTGACATATTCAGGATCTATGTGACACTGCCATCATGTAGACCGAACCCTAAAAGAAATGCTAATCCCCATCACACAGGGCATCTCAGGCACTGAGCTCACGTTGCGTGTTCATTGTGTCAGCAGCAATGTACGAGTTTGCCGTTTGGATCACTCACCAGCACATACTCATTATACAGTATATACTAAGCTTATATGACTAGTTAGAAAGACAATCTGAAAAATGCTGGTTGACAAAGGAGTCATACGTTTTCAGGTACTTAATGAACATGCGCCATCTCTGTACGGCAGGGCTTGACAAATTTACTTGGAATCTAGGAGCCAGCTAAAAAAGTTAGGAGCCAGGCGGAGCCGCGTCATAAAGCTCCCAATAGATGCCCCCATAGTGCTGCTCCCCCCCCCACTTCTCTATAGAGCCCCCCAATAATGCATGCCAGTACATAGGGCCCCCAGTAGATGCCCCCATAGTGTTCCTACCCCTGTTTTCCATAGTGCCCCCCATAATGTGCGAGTATATAGGGCCCCCCATAATGCTTCCCCTTTTCAATAGGTTATATGACACGTCAGATGCTGCCAGCGTCTAAGTGATCGCCACTTGCGGCCGCCATGACATGTGGAAACCCTTACAAGGATTACAGGGTCCGGAGGGGAGGGCAGAGAGGTCCGGAGGGGAGGGCAGAGGGGTCCGGAGGAGAGGGCAGAGGGGTCCGGAGGAGAGGGCAGAGGGGTCCGAGGAGAGGGCAGAGGGGTCCGGAGGAGAGGGCAGAGGGGTCCGAGGAGGGCAGGGGAGGAGGGCAGAGGGGTCCGGAGGAGGGCAGAGGGGTCCGGAGGAGAGGGCAGAGGGTCCGGAGGAGAGGGCAGAGGGGTCCGGAGGAGAGGGCAGAGGGGTCCGGAGGAGAGGGCAGAGGGGTCCGGAGGGGAGGGCAGAGGGGTCCGGTGGAGAGGGCAGAGGGGTCCGTCTTGTCAATCTCTTTCCCCCTTGTCATTCACTTTCTCTCACCCCCTTGTCATTCACTTTCCCCCCTTGTCATTTACTTTCTCTCCCCTTGTCATTTACTTTCTCCCCCTTGTCATTTACTTTCTCCCCCTTGTCATTCACTTTCTCCCCCCTTGTCATTCACTTTCTCCCCCCTTGTCATTCACTTTCTCCCCCTTGTCATTCACTTTCTCCCCCCTTGTCATTCACTTTCTCCCCCTTGTCATTCACTTTCACCCCTTGTCATTTACTTTCACCCTCCTCCTTCTCATTCACTTTCTCCCTCTTCCTCCTCTGCCTTTAGTGTAGCGTGGCCGAAGCTTTGTATAGTCCCACGGGTACAGGAGCTTTAGTTTCCTGTACTCGGGCGGACTGACAGGAAGTGCACACTGTGTGCGCACTTCATGTCAGTCCGGCCGGGTACAGGAGACAGATGCTCCTGTACCGCGGACCACGGTAGGCTCGGCCACGCTACAATGAGGAACTGACAGGAGGGAGCGCTAAGCGCTTCCCTCCTGTCAGTCCCTCTCTTCATGCTGTGCCCGGGCGGTGCGCCCTCATGGACGCGCCAGCCCGGGCAGTGCTGCAGCCGCCTGAGGCTCTATACAGAGCGCTCGGGCGGCTGCAGCATGAAGGGGGCCGGCGCTCCTAGTCCGCGCCGGCCCTGCGCCCGGGCACCTGACAGAACGGGCTGACAACTACCCAGGCGCCAGGACCAAATTCCTGGTCGCCATGGCGACCTGGCGCCTGGGATTTGTCGAGCCCTGCTGTACGGTATGCTTCTTATAGGAGTGCACAGATTGCGCAATACAGTAGCTTCGGGATATGGCAGCTGAAAAGGGTTGCACCATTATGCATGTGTTTGTTCACAAACTCGTAAAACTATATTTTCCAATGAAAGTAGGGCAAGGAATTAAGAGAAAAAAAAGTTATAGAGACACAGTTCAATACATTATGATACAACAAAAATTTAAATGTCACTGAGTAGGACTGGCACAGTAGCTAAGCCAATTTTAGGGTGCATTCACACGACCACAGTTCTGGGTCCGCATTCGTTCTGCAATTTTGCGGAATGGATGAGGACCCATTGATGTCAATGGGGCTGTAAAAGATGCGGACAGCATACCGTGTGCTGTCCGCATCTATAGTTCTGCGGCCCCGCAAAAAATATAGAGCACGGTCTGTTCTTGTCTGTTATCAACACAAGAATAGTCATCTTCTATCATAGGGCTGGCCCTAGACGGAACACACACGCAAAAGAATAGGTAAAAAAAAGCACAGTAAGATCCGCATCTGCTTTTTGTTTAACTAAACTATTCACTTTCCTAGAAAATGAAATCAAAGTCTGCAGTCCCTCAGGAAGACGAGGGGTGTAGCAGAGAACAATAGCTGGGTGGGAGTGAGTAAAGCAAGAGATGTACTTTCCAGGCCTAGGGATCTGCTGTCAGCACTTAGATTTTGAGCCGTCTTCTATCGATGTTGATCACATTTCTTACTGCTGGCCGCTAAGACCAGGTTCACACAAGGAAATATTATACCGCTAAACCAGTCTGCAAGAGTTACCATACTGGCAAATTCCGATGCAGATTTTAGTGGGATTTTTTTTATTCTGAAAAGAATGATGTCCCCAGGGAAAAATCACAGCATTTTTACAAGACATAGGGCCAGATTTATCATTACTCTTGCAGTTCACTCCACTTTCAAAGAAGGCGTATGTGTATTTGAGTCAAGTCAAATTTATCATGGGCTCTTTCAGAGGTTGATAAATCTGGTGTATTTCTGGTTCCTAGTTGTATTTTGGCTTTGTCTTTGGAAAAGTCGCAATCTTAAAAAAGTGATT
Source organism: Bufotes viridis (assembly GCA_033119425.1). Classification (NCBI taxonomy): domain Eukaryota; kingdom Metazoa; phylum Chordata; class Amphibia; order Anura; family Bufonidae; genus Bufotes; species Bufotes viridis. The sequence goes on from CM065599.1 coordinate 39,054,571, forward strand.
TTGTCAAACATAAGCATGGTCATGAGTGGAGTGAGTTTGCGCAATTTTTTGCGACTTTTTTGCGACTATTTAAAAAGTCGCAATAATAAATCTGTCTTGCAAGTGATTTACATACGACAAAACGCCCATAAACTTGGTTTTGGAGTGAGTGGCGTAAGTCTCCAAAAAGTCGCAAAAAATTGCGCAATTTGCCTTTTTGCGCAATTTTTTGCGACTTTTTCACTCCATTAAAGTGACTTTAGCTAATGATAAATCTGGCCCATAGGGTATTTAGGATCCGCTACGTTTTTACTCTGTAACTAAACTAAGTCTGTTGAATCCCTAATTTACATTGTACTGCACGTTTTTACGACACAATATTTCGGTGCAAATTCCACAACAAATATGCAGTGTGTGAACACTCCGTAAAAATGTCTAACTGACTCCAGAAATGGCATGACTCCTCAGTGTGTTCACATGTAGCTGATTTGTTCGAGATACAGTATCTTTAGAATACTATCACACTTGCGTTAAAGTTTTCCGGTATTGAGTTCCTGATCAGTTTCATCCTAATGCATTCTGAATGAAGAGCAATCCGTTCAGTATGTCTTCAGTTCAGTCACTCTTACCGTATTTGGCCGGAGAAAATACCGCAGCATGCTGCGGTATTTTCTCCATCCAAAATTCCGGAATGTAGGATCCGGCATTATTTTCCATTGAAATGCATTAATGCCGGCACCAAGTGTTCCAGCAAAACGGATCTGGTTTTCTGGACTGCGCAGACCTTTAACAGTGAAAAAAAAAATGCCGGATCCGTTTTTCCGGATTACAGCGGAGGGACGGATCCAGTGTTTCAATGCATTTGTTAAACGGATCCGCATTCTGTTTGCACACAGATTTCCGGATTCGGCAGGCAGTTCCGGCGACAGAACTGCCTGCCGGATCCTCATAACGCAACTGGGAAAGTACCCTTAGTTGCCAAAGTATGTCCCGTGTATCGGAAAAGCTTTTTTTTTCTGTATGTGCATACATTTTTACATGTTTTTACAAATCCCACTCAGACTAATGAACAGTTGAGCACAGTATTGCTGCAATAAAGTGGCCCTTGCTGTAATAAAACGAAACTTGTTGTGTAGAAGTTTATTATATTTGCATTGATTACATAAAGGGGTTGTCCCATGACAACAACTTATCCCCTATCCACAGAGTGGGTCCAACAGCTTGTACTCTGCCATCTCCGGCAGCCCCATAGAGTTGAAAGGAGCACTGGACACGCATGCATGGCGCTCCATTCATATGGTGAACACGGGCTCCTGTTCTAGTAATCGCCGGACTCCTGCCAATCAGGCACTTATACCCTAGCCACAGGGTAGGGGATCATTTGTTGTCATGGGACAATCCTTTTAAAGGGTAATTAAACCTTTGTAAACACAGGAATGGGCAGAAGCGCCACTCCGAGCACTCTGCACCTTTAGGCTAGGGCTACACGACAACATTTGTTGCTTCACAAAAAGATGTGCAACAAAATGGGTTCAACTACACAGTGACATTTTTTTGTAAAACGCGACAGTCGCACAAAAATCCAACTTGCACCAGCATATCACTAATGGATTGCCATTGCTCGTCCCCATACAGACTAGTTGTGTGTCGGCAGCAGATTGTGTAGTAAACAGCCAAGAGATGATTTAGGTGCTTACACAAGTTAGTGATTATCTGGCGGATTCACGGGCCGTGTAAAGGTCCCATTAGAAAGGAGAATCATCGATTCAGAAGTCCAACAAGAGAATATACGGTATTTGGCCAGCATGTGGAATGACTAAGTACACAACTATTCTAACAGCTTACACCACGTCATCCAGGAAAACCTCAGTAGCAAAGTCTCTACCTAGTAATAATCTCTCTAGAAAAATACCCTACTAAATTGAATTTAAACAGCATTGTTTAAAAAAAATAAACAAATAATTGACATGCTATGAGCCTATGTGCTAAGCAGGGCTGATCAAGGGGGCACAGCATTCAGCACCTGGACCTCCACCGATTAAAACTTCTGAAATGCGACTATGAAATGTCAGAAGTTTTTTATTTTTTGACAGATGCTCTTTAACCTGGGTTCAGACCTGAGCATTCTAGAAACGCGCGTTTTACGCGCGTTCTTGTGATTGACTACTGTGGTGTCAATCACAAAACGCGCGACAAACGCCCCAAAAAAAGCTCAAGTACTTGTTTATGCGTCGGGCGTTTTACAGCGCGTTCAAACGCGCTGTAAAACGCTCAAGTGAGAACCAGGGCCATAGGAGAGCATTGGTTTTCATGTGTTGAGTGTTTTACAGCGCGTTTGAACGCGCTGTAAAACGCTCAGGTGTGAACTTACCCTAGGTACACACCTAAGCGTTTTACAGCGCGTTCAAACACGCTGTAAAACGCACAACATGTGAAAAGCCATGCTTCCCTATGGGCATGGTTCACATTTGGGCGTTTTACAGCGCGTTTGAACGCTCTGAAAAACGCCAAACGCTGTCGCTTCAGCATGAGCTTCTTTGGGGCGTTTTAACGCGCCTATGGGCCATGCTGAAATAGGGGTGAATCACTGAATCGCGCGTATGATGCGCGTTTCTTAGTTGCAAAAACGCGCATCCTGAAACGCTTACCCTGGGTTCAGACCTGAGCGTTCTTGAAAGTTAACGCGCGTTTTAGTCGAGCGTAATTCAGCGCGTTTTTGCAAATAGCAAACGCATGTTTGTACGCGCGTTCTTGTGATTGACTACTGTGGTGTCAATCACAAAACGCGCGTCAAACGCCCCAAAAAAAGCTCAAGTACTTGTTTATGCGTCGGGCGTTTTACAGCGCGTTCAAACACGCTGTAAAACGCTCAAGTGAGAACCAGGGCCATAGGAAAGCATTGGTTTTCATGTGTTGAGCGTTTTACAGCGCGTTTGAACGCGCTGTAAACGCTCAGGTGTGAACTTAGGGTTAGGTGTGTTCTCAGCCTTAGGCCCCTTTCACACGAGCGAGTTTTCCGCGCGGGTGCAATGCGTGATGTGAACGCATTGCACCCGCACTGAATCCTGACCCATTCATTTCAATGGGTCTGTGTACATGAGCGTTTTTTTTCATGCATCACTTGTGCGTTGCGTGAAAATCGCAGCATGTTCTATATTCTGCGTTTTTCACGCATCCCTAGCCCCATAGAAGTGAATGGGGCTGCGTGAAAAACGCATTGCATCCGCAAGCAAGTGCGGGTGCGTTGCGTTTTTCACTGATGGTTGCTAGGAGATGTTGTTTGTAAACCTTCAGTTTTTTATCACGCGCGTGAAAAACGCGTCAAAACGCATTGCACCCGCGCGGAAAAAACTGAACAACTGAACGCAATCGCTGGCAAAACTGAATGGCTTTGCCTGTGAAATCGCACAGTTTTCACTGAACGCATCCGCAACGCATCCGGACCTAATCCGGACACGCTCGTGTGAAAGGGGCCTTACCCTGGGTTCAGACCTGAGCGTTTACAGCGCGTTCAAACGCGCTGTAAAGCGCTCAACACATGAAAACCAATGCATCCCTATGGGAGTGGTTCACACCGCTAGCGTTTACAGCGCGTAAAAACGCTGTAAACACCCGATGCATAAGCTCGTTTCAGGAGCGTTTTTGGCGTTTGTCGCGCTTTTCCTCCCATAGACTTCAATGGAGCACGCGTTTAGCGCGCGCTTAACGCGTTAAGTGTAGAGATGCCCTTTTTAATTGGTCTCCAGACCAATTAAAAAAAGTCTCCAGAGTCACGAACGCGCGTAAAACGCGCGTTTACTATTGCCAAAAACGCGCATAAAAACGCGCGACTAAAACGCGCGTAAAACGCGCGTCTTAGAAACGCTCAGGTCTGAACCCAGTGTTAGAGTTAAGGTTACTTTTACATCTGTGATTTTGCTGGATCTATCAGGGATCCGCAAAAACGCTAGTCATGATAATACAACCGGCTGAATCCGTTATCAACGGATCCGGTCGTATTATCTCTAAAATGGATCTGGCACGAAAACCACTGTAAGTCAATAGGCGCCGGATCCATTTTCTTTTGTGTCCAAGAACACGGATCCGGCATCGTTGACTTGCATTGTGTTTCATGTTGGACCTGTTTTGCTCTGCATCCAATGGGAACGCAACCAAACGGAAGGGACTTCCGCACTCCGTTCCGTTCTTTCCCCATTGACAACGATTGGCGACAGAACTGGAGCATTTGAGATTCTCTGAGTGAAAACGCAGATGTTAAAGTAGCCTCTTACATGCACCATTGGCAGATGCAGCGGCGACCATACCGGCATCAGAAGAGACATGAGTGTCGGGGAGTTAAACAATCACTCCACTTTTCCATATAAACATTAAAAAAAAAAAACTATTGGTATAGCCACATCTGAAAACATACAATCTATTAAACAATAAAAAGTATTTATTCAGTAGTTTAAACAATATAACGAAGAAAAAAAACAATACAGCTGAATTGCTATTTTGTCACCTCACTAAAATAAGGGTACTTTCACACTAGTGGCAAGCAACTCCAGCAGGCTGTTCCAGCAGGTGAACAGCCTGTCGGATCCGTGCTGCCGCTAGTGCAAGCGTGCCCCCGGACTACCGCTTCGGCCCCACTGACTATAATGGGGGCAGGCCGGAGTTCCGGCGGCAGCACGGCAATCATGCCGAGAGGTGGCTGCAAAAAACCTACGACGATGTAGGCAAATATGTTAGGAATCGGCTGGACAAAATGTGTTGAGCGCAGCGGTTCCTGTCTGGCCAAATCTCCACCTAATCCCATTATACTTAATGGTGATCCAGTTGTACACCATCGTATCCGGAAATCGCTGGATCTGGCTACCAGATTCCAAATGTAACTGAACGGTGCCTAACTATACCAAAAGTTGCTATAAAGCCATGCAAAAGTAAATTTCTGCATCAAATTTATCATCCAGTCTGAGCCCCTGTGATAAATCTGGTGCAGATCTAGAAGCTTGAGCTACTTTTACACTAGTGTTTCTATTTTCTGGTATTGAGATCCGTCATAGGCTTTCTACATGGCGGACAGAAATTGGCTGCATGTAGCGTTTTCGTGTGCGCCTCCAGAGCGGAATGGTGACTGAACGGAGGCAAACTGATGCATTCTGAGCAGATCCTTCTCCATTCAGAGACATTAGGGCAAAACTGATCCGTTTTGGAACGCTTTGGAGAGCCCATGATGGATCTCAGAAACGTAAAGCGAATACGCTAGTGTGAAAGTAGCCTTACCAAGCACACTATGGCGGCTGTGTTTCCTACTTCGATTCAATTAAATTGGACTGTGCTGTGCCTAGATCATGTGACCAATGAATCTGACATCACTGCCCTAGGAAGAGGACATGGCACTCACCGGAGAGCTGCGGCCTGTTTAAACAGCTGATCGGAGGGGGTGCCAGGTGTCGGATCCCCACAATCAGATATTCATGACCTGTCCTAAGGACATGCCATCAAAATTAAAATTCTGGACAACCCCTTTAGAAATCATAATTCCTACCCCCTACATTTACTCTGTAACCAGCAATGTCTTAGTGTAAGAAGATATTGAAGGAAGAAAGCGAAAGAAAGCGTATCTTGTTTTACTCATTTTAACAGGTTCGACAGGTTCAGCTTTCTTGCTTTTACATTCAGCATCAAATAACAGAAGCGTTATTACTTTATATCTGGTTTAAGAGGCTCTGTTGTTTTTTTTCCCCCATTACATTTTCATATGTAACACTATTACCCATGAAATAAGCACTATTCACAGAACACAACCTCGTACATGCACAACTACATGCCGAAAATCCACAATATCCTGCTTCCTAAAGTAAAACCTCTTTGTTGCCCATAACAACCAATCACAACGCTGCTTTCAGTTTACCAGAGCTGTTCAAGAAATGAACGCTATGGGCAACAAGGACATTTTCAATAAATGAAGCCCACAGGCAATAAGGCCTGTTTCACACTAACGGAAAAACAGACCCAGCAGGCCATTTTGGCAGGGAACAGCCAGTCGGATCCATCCTTGCCGGGCGCAGCCGTGCTCTGCCGGCAATCCGTCCAGCCCCATTAACTATAATGGAGTCTGGTGGAGATCCAGTAGCAACCCAGAAAATATGCTGAGCGGCCAGACGAAAACTGCTCGCATACGCGAGGAAAGCTGCCAGCACACACACCCGTTCAGATCCATAGGGCCCTATGCTTCAGCATATAGAAATGACCCCATACTGCACAGTATACCTGAAAGGGGCTGTCTGGCTTTAACAAATGGCATTTATCATGTAGACAAAGTTAATACAAGGCAGATACTAATGTATTGTGAATGTTCATAATGCCGCCTTTGCTGGCTCAATTCATTTTTCCATCACATTATACACTGCTCGTTTCCAAGGGTTACAACCACCCCGATATCCAGCAGAGGTGGTAGTGCTTACACTATAGGAAAACGTCCGTAAGTGTTTTGCGGTCCACAAATCGGGGATACGCAAACAGGGATTCTGGCCAAGTGCATGCCACCATTTATTTTTTGACTTCTGTAGAAATGCCCTATCCTTGTCTGCAAAACGGACAAGAATAAGACATGTTCAGGGCCGTGGAACAGATTTACAGATGTGCATTGCCTGCATCTTTTGCGTCCCCACTGAGATGAAAGGGTCCACATCCGATTCCGATCCAAAAAAAGAAAGTAGTGCGTCCTCTGCAGTACTTACCTGCACGCCATCTCCATTGTAGCGGTGGCGCAGTGGAATTACACCTTCCTCTCCCATTCAAGCGAAAAGGAGACCAAGCTATAATTACACTGCACCGCCGCTACAGTGGAGAGGGCATGCCGGTAAGTACTGCAGAGAGCAGCTGCAGTCCTGCTCATAACAGGCAGCTGAATCCTGAACCATTCATTTCAGTAGGTCTGTGCAAACGAGCGTTGTTTTTCACGCATCATCTTTGCGTTCAGGAAAAACTGCTGCATGTTCTGTATTGTGTGTTTTTCACGCAGCCCTGGCTCCAAAGAAATGAATGGGGCTTGTGCAAAAAACGGAAGGTATCCAGATGCACTGTGTTTTTTTACTGAAGGTTGCTAAGGCTACTTTCACATCAGCGTTTTGGCATTCCGGTTTAGAGATCTGGCACAGGATCTCAAAACCAGGCAAAAACGGTTCAGTCTGATGGTCCCAGCAGTGGGACCCGCACCTATAGCGAGAACGGAGCCCCGAAAGTGAAGGAGGGCGCACTGAGCATGCGCAGCCGCCCTCCATTAATTTTCTATGGGGCCGGCGAATATAGCCGAGCGCTGGCTCACCTGTTTCCTTCGACCCCATAGAAATAAATGGGAGCATGGGCCGCACATGGGAGGTGCGCTCCCATTCACTTCCATGGGAGAGGCGGGGAGCAGCACTTGGTGGTGGACGGACCCCGGGACATCTGGGGTCCTCCAGCCACAGCTCTCCCCGTTCTGTTCTCGATATAGGTGCGGGACCCTCACCTTTCAGACAATGGGGGCATATCCTTGCTATATGCCCCCATTGTCTGAGATGGGAATACCCCTTTAAGTGTCTAATGCTGGCTTTGGCTGAAAAATGAATTTTTTAATTAAAATCATTTTCAAAATGTTTCCAAACTACGTAAAGATTATCTCGCCATTCTACACCAGACCCCGTACTATTGGAACCAGAGGCAGCATTACAGGGCTCTAGGTGGCGACAGAAATGTTTGCAACGCAACCAAAAAACGTAGGTGAAGTTGGATCTTTTTTTGTGAGGCACATTTACTAAGATCGGTTTATTACTGTGGTCTTTGTTTCCCCCTCTGCGCTACCGTAAGATCCATCTAATTTATGACGTCATACATTTGGCGCATCTGTGGCAGTCCGTGCGCCTGGAGTAAAAACTACACCCACCCCCGCCTAGCATCGTTTTTAGCTAACCTGTTTCCAGGAGCAAATGTAAATAAATTTGCCACCAACACGTCCCCTGTCCATATCACGCCCAACTGATGTACACGACGCAAAACTGGACGAGCAACAAAATATTGTCGCATGGACAGACAGAAAAGGGGACTTGCGACAATTTTTACGTCTAAAAGTGTTGCAAGTCCCTTAGTAAATGTGCCCCTCTCTCCGCACACCTGACACCAGTTACTACAGACAGGAAGGTGGTTTACAAGAACTAGGATCTCAGAGGTTTCTCGCAGGGGGGAGAGGGGGTCAAACCTCGCTCATGATAATTTCCTGAAATCTGTGTTTACACATTAAAAAATGCATTAACAGTAAAAACCTTGAGACATTTTGAAGTGAATAATAAATGTACTTATTCAGATGTGGAAACAGTGGAGTGTTTGACATGGTGGCAGGGGGTCGAAGAAAAAACAGCATGGCTCCTCTGAAGTGGCGAGTTCTACAGAACTGTGATGAAAGGGGTCTTCCGCTTTTTAATATTGATGACTTATCCGGATGCACCCAGACCCACTCACTTCTATGGAGGATGTCATCCACGTGCTGCCTGCATCCTTGCAGCCGAGCCGCAAATGATTGAATATGTCCTATTTTTGTCTTTTTTGCAGACAAAAATAGGCATTTTTTCAATGGAGCCTGCGAAAAGTGCAGACTGCATCCGTATTTTGCAGATCCATGGTTTGAAACCGCAAAACAGGTATGGTCGTGTCATTGCCCACCTTAGATGGAGGATTCAAGGATGTGACTGGATGCTATACTTTAGACCAGGAATGATGCCTACCCTGTGGCCCTCCAGATGTTGTAAAACTACAACTCCCAGCATGCCCTGCTGTAGGCTCTCCAGGCATGCTGGGAGTTGTTGTTTTGAAAAAGCTGTCGAGCCGCAGGTTGGGCATCCCTGCTGTAAATCTGCCATGTGATGGTACCCAATGCAGTGCAGGCACAGGAATGACCTGCAAGTTCCACCATAATCAGGAGGACATAGGAAAGTCCCGCCGTGAACATAAGATAAAGGTCCTCTGGCGTGTGACCATGGCACAACAGTGAACATCTGCAGTTACAATTAGTATGTGGCACAATGCCAACGCTCAATAGTCAACTGAAATGGCTGTAGAACATTTAGACCAACTTCTACTGGAGCTCAACATTTAGCAAACGTGACTTTTTCTTTCTCCAGAAGATACATTGCGGCCAGCCTGTCCCCCACTCTGAGCCTGCATGCTTCTGAACGGCTATCACAAGGAGAGTTGGGATTATCATAGTTCAGCGTCTCCTGTATGACGGACACCACTGGTCCGTCAGGTCTCCCATGGGTCCCCCCTGCTTTCATGGGAGGCATGCAGATATAAAGTACTTCCATCATGGCTCCATGGTTTCAGGCACATTGAATTTAGGCTTTGGACGCCCATTAAAACAAATGTTGGTAGCATTCAGCTGATCAGTCAAAGTGACAGGCTGCTCGGGCTGATCAGAAAACGACATCTCTACAACAAGTCATGGCCATGAAGGAGCAGCAACAGACTGGTTGTTATTGACAAAGGACATAATTTCAGATGGCGGACAAAGTAAAATGAAAATAAAGAAGCTCGTTCACACTCCTGGGTCCATCTGAAGGGAATCTATTGAATTACACTGACATAATGCTGACAGTGTAATTGAGTAGATTCCAGGACTCACAGCCTTATAAATCATTATAATACTGTGCGGTCCTGTCAGGGGAGCAGAGGTCAGAACGGGACCTCACACTGACACGTGCAGCGACTTTCTCGCTCTGAACGCGCTCATCTGTGCCTATCTTTAGGGTGCGGCCCCGCAGTTTTTTGGACGAGGTGCTGAGACAGATCTGCCCACAGGGTTTTCAGCCAAAGCCAGAAGTGGATCCGCCAGGAAGGAGAAGTAGAACTCCGTCTTCTATATGTACTATTCCTTTTGTAATCCACTTCTGACTCTGTTAAAAAAAAAAAAAATCCTGCAGGCCGATCTGCCTCCCCACCTCGTCCAAATAAATTCTGTGTGGCCGCACCCATGGGCCTCTTTCACACGGTCAGTATTTGTAAGGAGTGGGTCCAAAACACAAAAGAGGCACAAATATTTTTATTATACGTTTTTTCTGCAGGTTCCACTTCTGGTTTTGGCTTACAAATACTGACTGAGTAAAACAGTCCTGAGACTATTTTCCACTGACAACCTAAGCCTCTTCACCAGGCCAACAAGTGTGACAGACGCGACCGATAACAGACAACTTTTTAGAAGTTCATCCGCCACAATGAATGTTTCTGGTCACCGTTGGGCGCTGTTACTGTCCATGAAACGTCGTACGTGCCGAACAACTCTGCATCGCAACAATGGACGCCCAGAACACAAATCACAACCGAGATCAATGGATTTGTTTTTGAACCTTATGGTATTGTTGTCCATCCTGACAACCATAAATGACAGAAATCCCAGATACCCATGAGTGGACGATCAAGTCTTCCAATGTCTGGACGGCTTAGCATGGTAAGTGATGAATATTTTACCGCTTACACCTTACGACCCGTGCCGCTGGAAGCAGGACACCTGACACCTACATGCAACAAAAAGGGTACGGTACACGGCGACACATGGCGCGCAGCATTTTTTCGTAATGATAGTCCATGGTGTCGCGCTGCGATGCAACAGCTGCATGGAAATCCAACTTGGATGTGGTTTTTGACTGTTGTGTCGCAGTGCGACATCATTGACTATCATTATTTTAAAAATGTTGTGCAATTTTCTGCGACACATCTGGCCGTGTAGCCCTAGCCATACTCCCGGCGTCAGCCAACACTACAGCAATTCACAAATATGGCAATAATTGATCAATTTACAGGAATCCACCCAAAAAAAAAAAAAAACTAACTTATGTGCCATACTGAAACTCCTTGGAGCAGGAGCGGATGAACACCACCATCATCCACACAAAGCGACAGACAATGACACCTGACAACTAGAATGGCTGCATGTTTGGCAGGAAGATGATGGGACACAAGTGAAATCCTATCATCAGAGGATCTGCAGGGCGCCAGGATTGTAACAATGTAATCGTGCGATTGACTTGATATCATTAGACATGGATCGATCAGCCAGGACTTCCTCCTGTGTTCACACACAGACGTGGAGCTGCTATCCCGGGCAGTGACAAGGTGTGGCACCGGGCAGACACTTCATTACTGCCAGGTGTTCAGGCTGCACTCACCCCGGGCAGTGTTCGGCTGCTGGTGTAACTCCTGGCACAGCGGAGGCTCCGGTAATCCCGGGGGAAGGCTTGTGTCCTAGCGCCGAGGCTCGCACCGGACTCTGCAGCTCTCCGGTCCCGGTCTGCACTATGTTTTGCGGAGCACTGTCTGCTGCAAGGCTGGGGGCTCTCACACGTGACTCCGAGCAGCCTATGAGAGTCCGGGGATTGGGCGCTCAGGAAAAGGCAGAGGAATCGCTGGGAGGAGAGGCTGGAGACACTGGAGGCTGAGGGACTGGCGCGGGGATATAGGGGCGAGGGGGAGTGTGCAACTTGTGTGTAACGTCAGCTGTACAGTCACTTACTGTACGTACTTACTGTACCAGGAGCAGTGACGTGTCTGACTGGTGCTACAGACTGTACTGTACCCATGGGAGCCCAGACCTGTCCTCCAGAAACTTTACTCATTTACACGTGATCCAATCACCATGGACAAATCATGGAGTGTGCCAGCAATGGAATGCAAGCAAAGCGTGCATCTATAAATAATTATCAAACTGGTGCAAAGGAAAGAGCTCTGAAAAATCAAAGGCAGAATCTCAGTGGTTGCTATGGGCAACTAAGCCAGCTCTACTTTACACCAGTTTGATAAATGACCCCATTGTCTTTACCGAGGAGTGCCCCCTAAACAGTGTCAGCCACAAAGTGCTCCCTGTACAGCATGATAGCAGAGGAGTGCCCATATGTACATTGCACTTCCATCAAAAGGGTTATTCATATAAAACAATTTTAAAATAATTTTTGCTGTATTTTCATTTTGGCAGTGCTATACCATAGGAAATTAAATACAATGGGGGTGGATCTGCCGAGCTTTAGCGTATCCAGCGCCGGTCTAAGGCCTAATTCACACGTCCGTATTTTTTCCACATTATTTCCGCGGAAATAATGTGGAAGATATGCGGACCCATTCATTTCAATGGGTCCGCAAAAGATGCGGAGAGCATTCCGTACGCTCTCCGCATCCACAAATCCTTTCATTTCCGTAATCCTTTCAGAACCGTAAAAAAAGTAGAGCATGTCCTACTTTTGTTCGCAAATTGCGGACCGTAGCCCCATTGAAGCAAATGGATCCACATAAATCCGGATGACATGCGGAAAGGTTACAAAAGTAATCCGCATGTCATCCGTATTTGCGGATTTGTAATTACGGATCCACAGGAAATGAAAAGTTACCCTGGAAACATCTTTTTTTTTTTTCCTTGTTCTTCCAGATTTTTGCGAAAACACGGAAAGTATACGGAGACACTAAAAAACTAAAACTGAAGAATTTTGCGGAAACACTGATCCACAAAAAAACGGACTGTGATTCTGGAAAGAAAAATTACTGACGTGTGAATAAGGCCTAATGCCTCATTCATCCTCAAAATCAGGTGGACAAACAAAAACATGGAAAAAACTCCAAGCACTGGTTAAAGGGATTGTGCACTCATTTCCAGACCTCTCAGACTGGCGGGACCCATGTTGGTGATCATACTTACCTGATTCCTGGCACTAGGTCCCAGTTCGTTCGGTTCTCAGTAACTACTTGCCTCAGGTCCCTCCAGGTTATCTTCCTGTTTGACTCCACTGCAACCAATCACTGGCTTATAAGTGACTGGCTGCAGCGGCGTCAAACTGGAAGTTTACATGGAGGGACCCGATACATGCAGTGTAGGCTGGGGACTGAACAAGCCAGGACCCAGTATTGGGAATCAGGTAAGTAGGATCACAAACGTGGGTCCCGGCAGTCTGAGAGGTTTTGAAAATTAGTGCACCACCCCATAAAACCAATATGGGTTGCCATCAGTCAGGATTTGACCCAGAAACTGCTATCCATTTTAGAATTTTAGAAGTCTTATAAATATTGAGGGGCACATTTATTAAGACAGACGTTTTAGATGCCAGTCTTGATAAGCCCCTGCGCTGGCGATGGATCGGCAAAGTTATGTAGAGCCGCCGAACTCTCCATTTCTCCACCACAGATTGTACATGTAAGGCTACTTTCACACTCGCGTTTGGTGCGGATCCGTCATGAATCTGCGCAAATGCATCCGTTCATATAATACAACCGCATGCATCCGTTTGTATTATTATCTTTAACATAGCCATAACGGATCCGTCTTGAACACCATTAAAAGTCAATGCGGGACGGATCCATTGTCTATTGTGCCAGATTGTGTCCGAGAAAATGGATCTGTCCCCATTAACTTACATTGTGTGCCAGGAGGGATCCGTTTGGCTCAGTTTCGTCAGACGGACACCAAAACATTGCAAGCAGGGAGGCGGAACGGAGCCAAACTTATGCATTCTGAGCGGATCCTTATCCATTCAGAATGCATTAACGGCAAAACTGATCCGTTTTGTACCGCTTGTGAGATCCCTGAACAGATCTCACAAACGGAAACCAAAACGCCAGTGTGAAAGTAGCTTAAGACAGCTTCTTTGCTGTCTTACATCGAGACCATATTCTACGCCTATAACAGATCTGGCGTGAGTTGGGAAGAAGTCGCAGATTCTGCTGCAACATGGCGTGCGACAGAATCTGCACAAAAGCGGTGTATATCTGTTAGTAAATGTCCCCTTAAATCTTTGCATAAATTTGATGTATTTGCCAATAAAAGTTACAGATCCTATGAAATGCTTATAATTGTACTCCAGTATACCACGGAAACAACTGACAAAAAGATCTAAAAACACTGAAGCAGTAATATTTGTGACAACCAAAATTTGAGTCAGCCTCCAAACTTTTGGCCACTACTCCATGTCTACATAAAGTTCCCCACCGCCATCCTTTCGCCACCAGCGACTGCCAGCAGACATGCCAGCTCTGCTCGGAGTCCAGATCTCTCCTAGAGACTCGTAGGCACTCCAAGAGAGTAGGGATAAAAATTACATGTAGACCCCCCTTCCAGAAAGCTGAGCCTCTAATCCAACCAGCGGAAGACAGTAGGAAAATACGGGGATATCACTGCCAGCTATGCAGCAATCATTGGAACAGTAGGCGTTCTTCTGAGGTTTCGTGGCAAGGCCACCCATGGGAAGCTGGCAGGTTTTGTCAATAGGATTAGTTATGACTGAATGCATACTGCAATGTTTTCTCAATGTGCTGATGTCCTGCCGCGTCAAGATATTTTATTTTGCAATTCCGATAAATAATGATTAATACACAGGTTCAGAGCCTCTTTTGCACAACATATTTACAATATTCCACCCTTTAACCCCTTAATGACCAGCTACGTTTTTCTATGTTTGCCTCTGCCTTTCAGCTGCCATAATGTTTTTTTTTTTTTTTCATTCGCGTAGCTGTATGAGATCTTGTTTTATGCAGGAGAAATTGTATTGTTTTTAACACTGTTTGGGACTATGTATACATTATAGCTGGGCACACTCAAAGGATAAGGGCCATGTAGAAAGATAAATTTAATAAATGCACAGATAAATAAAATAAATATAAATAAAACCAGCAATAGTCCACATGGGATATAGTAATCACAATAAATAGCTGATGTTCATAGGGAAACCCACTGGTGTTATCCCGTTGTGGCATGCATGAGTAATCCCAAACAAGTACAGTCTGTTGTTAATGGTGCGCTGATCGTATAAATCCTGTGGTAGGTATTGATGTAAATTAATCAAATAATTGATATGTTGGATCTCTACCCTAAATGGCGCTAAAGATCTCTGATAGATACAGTCCTTACTTCATGTCCGCATACTAGTAGGTCTGTAGGTATTGTAAGATAGGGATCCTCCTATTTATTTAATGTCCGGAGCAGCGTCCCGCTCTGTTTAGTATGTGACGGCGTCCCATCACTACTATTAGATAGACTTTAGAAATAAAAATACAGGGTCGATCTTACCCAAGCATAAGGTGACTGGGCTCCCCTCGTTGCGGTGTTCTCCCCTCGGTTCGGGGTCTCTCTCGTAGTGGCAGGTCTCCGGTCAGCGGCGTCTCATCAGAGTAGCACGCGTGTTTCTCTCTTACCGATGTGCCTTAGTTGTACTTTAGCTCGGTGTCCAGACGATTGTCTACAGAGTGATGAGGGTATACCTTTGTGTTCAATAAAGTTGAATAGCTTCAACATCCAGTCTCTCTTACAGGAAAGTTACTTTACTTTCCTGCAAAGAGAGACTGGATGTTGAAGCTATTCAATTCTATTGAACACAAAGGGTATACCTCATCACTCTGTAGACAATCGTGCGACACCGAGCGGAAGTACAACTAAGGCACATCGGTAAGAGAGGAAACACGCGTGCTACTCTGATGAGACGGCGCTGACCGGAGACCTGCACTACAGAGAGACCCCGAACCGAGGAGAACACCGCAACGAGGGGAGCCCAGTCACCTTATGCTGGGTAAGATCGACCCTGTATTTTTATTTCTAAAGTCTATCTAATAGTAGTGATGGGACGCCGTCACATACTAAACAGAGCGGACGCTGCTCGGACATTCAATAAATAGGAGGATCCCTATCTTACAATACCTACAGACCTACTAGTATGCGACATGAAGTAAGGACTGTATCTATCAGAGATCTTTAGCGCCATTTAGGTAGAGATCCAACATATCAATTATTTGATTAATTTACATCAATACCTACCACAGGATTTATACGATCAGCGCACCATTAACAACAGACTGTACTTGTTTGGGATTACTCATGCATGCCACAACGGGATAACACCAGTGGGTTTCCCTATGAACATCAGCTATTTATTGTGATTACTATATCCCATGTGGACTATTGCTGGTTTTATTTATATTTATTTTATTTATCTGTGCATTTATTAAATTTATCTTTCTACATGGCCCTTATCCTTTGAGTGTGCCCAGCTATAATTTAATACTTTGTACATTGGTTTGGTGGGTGTGGTTTACCAGCGAGGTGCACCTCATCTGATCCCACTTATCCTTGTGCGACTTGTTGTTTTTCCTTTTACTATGTATACATTACCATGTAATTTATATACTTTTTATTGCAGCACAAATAAAGAAAAAAACTTTTGGCATTGTTTTTTATTTTTTATACTCGCCTTTCATGCTGAATAATTCATGAAACTGAGTTTTTAGGTTATTACAATCATGTAGATACCTAATATGTATAGGTTTTTTGTTTTAATGTAGTGCTTCTGTAAGGGCAACGACCACCATGGGATAACGGTGCTAAGGCACCCCCTTACAGCTTCATTTGGAAGTACTTAAATTCTGTAGCGGCACACAGAACTCAGCTTTATTGTACACAGATACATACAGTTATGTTCAAAATTATTCAACCCCTACTGAAATTGAGTGTTTTGGCCAGTTTGACATTGATTTTGATTATTTCAGTCATCTTGTTTACAATTAAATCAAAGAGGCACTTGTAAGTCAGACAAATATAACATAACATTTATAATGAAATAACCACAAATGTCTTTTCTGTGCTCATATCATTATCAGTTTTATTCAACCCCCAAGTGACATTCAATCTTAGTACTTAGTACAACATCCTTTTCCAGTTATAACAGATTTTAAACGTGAAGCATAGCTTGACACAAGCGTCTTGCAGCGATCTACGGGTATCTTCACCCATTCTTCATGGGCAAAAGCCTCCAGTTCAGTCACATTCTTAGGCTTGTGCGCTGCAACTGCTTTCTTTAAGTCCCACCAGAGGTTCTCAATCGGATTTAAGTCTGGTGACTGCGATGGCCACTTCAAAATGTTCCAGCCTTTAATCTGCAACCCTGCTATAGTGGACTTGGAGGTATGCTTGGGATCATTGTCCTGTTGAAAGGTCCAACGTCTCCCAAGCCTCAGGTTTGTGACGGACTGCATCACATTTTCATCCAATATCTCCTCGTACTGAAGAGAATTCATTGTACCTTGCACACGCTGAAGCTTCCCTGTACCTGTAGAAGCAAAACAGCCCCAAAGCATGATTGACCCCCCCGCCATGCTTCACAGTAGGCAAGGTGTTCTTTTCTTCATAGGCCTTGTTCTTCCTCCTCCAAACATAACGTTGATCGATGGGCCCAAACAGTTCTAATTTTGTTTCATCAGTCCACAGCACACTATCCCAAAACTTTTGTGGTTTGTCCACATGACTTTTGGCATACTGCAGTCAACTCTTCTTATTCTTTGGAGACAGCAAGGGGGTGCGCCTGGGAGTTCTGGCATGGAGGCCTTCATTACACAGTGTGCGCCTTATTGTATGAGCTGAAAATTCAGTACCCCCATCTGACAAATCTTTTTTCAGTTCCTCAGCAGTCACACGGGGACTTTTCTCCACTTTGCACTTCAGGTAGCACACAGCAGTCGAAGTCAGCATCTTCTTTCTGCCACGACCAGGTAGCGTTTCAACAGTGCCCTTTGCCTTGAATTTGCAAATGATGCTTCCTATGGTGTCTCTTGGTATGTTTAACATCTTTGCAATCTTCTTATAGCCATTGCCCTTCCTGTGAAGAGAAATCACCTCTTATCTTGTCTTCCTGGACCATTCTCTTGACTTCACCATGTCTGTAAACACACCAGTAAATGTCTAGAAGGAGCTGAGTATCACAGTCATTTTAAATTTGCCTAATTGGTGCTTATTATCCTTGATTGCTGCTCCTTGACATCCACAGGTGTTTTCAATACCTGATCAAAAACACTTGAATGAACCTCTGTTCTTAAGAGTGGTAGTCTTCAAGGGGTTGAATAATTGTGTCAATGAAGAAATCACAAAACAAACATTTAATACTGTATTACAAAAACAATTGATGTCATTTTAGTTGCATTTGGTTCTTTAAAAAGTCCTTGTAAGATTTCATTCTGAACACAATTACAAATGTACACTAAATTCCCTAAAACCCTTTACAGCATTGGGGGTTGAATAATTTTGAACACAACTGTATGTACACACACACTTTTCTCTTGAAAATATTGCCCAGATGAACATATTTACAGTACATAAGTAGTGCCAAGGAGGTCCTCCCAGATACAGCAGTAATGTTAGGCTAATAGGCCAATAGTTGTCCAGCTCATGGGCTCCCAGTATCTCCGAGGCCCTGGCAGGGAGTCACCTCACTTTACCTGCCCCCAACAAGTCAAGTGTCTCTAGATATTGACAAATAGACCAGTGTGTCTGCTCCTTTTTGGTACAGCGGTGCCAACCCTTTTCCCAAGTCTCTTCTCTCGGGGGACAGAACTCTCACCTAGAACGTTGGTCACTTGAACCTGGTCTGCCGTTTAGTCTTTGTTGCTGAAGGCTGTCCCTCTCTTGATCCTAAGCAGCACTGTGTGTCTTGCTCTCTAGTGGTCACTTTCCAATTTCTGTAGCTGTGGCAACTGTTTATACTATCCCCTACCTAAGGACTTAGATCTGGTCTGCGGCTCTGTCTTTAGTACACACCCCGGCCAGGGCACACACAGCTCAGGGCATCCCTGCACCACTTTCATACAGGAAGCACTCTCGCATGCTTGCCCCTGAAGCAGGCACTCTTCACCTGCTGCAGCCTCCAGCTTTACCCTCAGTTCACACTTGCGCGTTTTACAGCGCGTTCGAACGCGCTGTAAAACGCATAACCGATGCAAACCAATGCTTCCCTATGGGACTGGTTCACATTTTCGTGTTTTACAGCGCGTTCGAATGCGCTGAAAAATGCCCGACGCATAAACAAGTACTTGAGCTTTTTTTGGGGCATATGTTGCGCGTTTTGGCCCATAGACTTCAATGGGAACGCGGAACGCGCAACGCTTGTATTTTGCGCATTTTTGACACTGAAAACGCGCGTTCAAACGCGCGTTTATGAATTTGCAACATGCTGGAAAGGCCAAGCTTCATATAGACAGGGATATTTGGTCATTGGACAACACTGCAGTCAATCACACAAACGCGGGTAAAACGCGCATTTACTATTGCCAAAAATGCGCACTGAAACGCGCGTCTCAGAAACGCTCAGGTCTGAACCCAGCGTTAGAAGGCCTTTCTAGTGCCCACCCTCAGGAGAACAAGAGCACACCATGTGGCATTATGAACAAACCTTCCTATTTTTTTTTTCTCAATAGATTACTATTTCATATAATTTTTTAATTATAATGTATTAGAATACATTATGCTGTGTATCTCTATGACATAAGCTTCTGTAATGGCATAGAGTTCTTTCTTTGATCAGGCTGTGTCCAGACATAAGCTGGGTAGATTATTTAACAAACTATCCACTTGATCTACACTACATCATGTGGCTGAAATGATTTTAGGCACAGAGACAGGCCAACCAGTATCCTCTTTCTCACCTTCTTGAAGTCGCCGAGAAGACTCCCATAATCAGTCATCCTGCAGTGTCTTCCTGCTGCTTTGTGAGTATGTGTCCATGCTCACATAACTAAAAGAGCGCTAGCCCAAGTCAAGAGGCAACAGAAAACAGACAGGGGCCACAGGACAGAACAGTGTGGACTAGGCAGTGGGCTGTTACTGCTAAAATTGTGGTTGCTGTCGATTTGCAAATGTGGGTCAGGTATTATTTGCATGTAGCCATACAGTGGGGCCCAAGAATATATTTATTGGAGGGCTCTATGCACCTCTGTCTTACACTGCCTTTGATCTTGTCTCAGTCAGCCACTGTGGCAATTAAAGGATCATCAGCCGGGATTGGAGGTTTCTCAGATTCCAGCTGTAGAGCAGTTGCTGTCAGTAACACGTTCCTAGACAAGGCATGCTCAGGGAGCCTTTATACCCTGTACTGCAGCAGTGCTGTACAATCTCACTACAATCACAGGGGATCCATTCAGTCACTGGTATTGCAGATCTTCAGGTAATTGACCTCTCAGATCAGATGTCATGGTCACGATGGCCCATGGCATCTGAGGAGTTAAAAGTCAATGGTTGGTGTTAACACCAATCATGGGCTCTGCCTTCGAGTTTCTGCTGTGTAAAACAGTAGCCACAAGGCTGCTATGGTGCCCGCTCAGCTCCTGAGCATGCAGCATCTTTAAAGACCGGTCATACATGTACAACAGATGTTGAGAAGAAGATAAAGAGGCCCTTTAACCCCTCCTGAAGCGTGTTTTTTTAGTAAGTATTCCCATGTACTAACAAGTCTGGAGTGTCTATTCTTATGACTCTACATTGTGCCATTTCTTTTTTTATACCTTCTAGTTGTTATGAATGAATTGGCAGCATTTTCCAATAAAGTTCTAGCTGGGTGTTACCTGTAGAGGATGCCCCTGCACAGTTTAACATGATCAGATCAGTGCTGCCAGAGTCAGACTGTGCAGGGACACACCGCAACTGGTAACACTCACCTGGACCTTCATTACAAAGTGCTGGCAATTCAGTTATGACTTCTTGAAGGAATGATAAAGGGATGGAACATTATTGAACCATAAGAATAGATGCAACAGAAATGTTATTAGAATGGGGATACTAAAACAGATGTCAGGAGAGGTGACAGGTCCTCTTTAAGAAATTTTAAGGTTCCTTTGTTCATGTTACCAAAGAGCAGTGAATTCTGGAAGTTCATGTGAAAGTTAGGGCTCATGCACACAACTAAATTTTTCTTCAGACAATACAAGTACAAGTACACTGAACATTCAATGAGAAAAAACAGAGTGTGCACAGAAGTTATCTGTTTTTCGTGGACTGAAAATCTGATATGGCCATGTGCATGAGTTCTCTTAGGACAAATGACAATGTTTGCTGAGCGCAGATACTTATACTGTATATCAATTCGAGCAGAATAGTTTTCCATTTCATTTTGGGTGTGAATGTTGACATATAAAGTAGCATAAGATAAGTAAAGAAAGGTGTTTACAAAGTTCGGGAGCTTTCCCTTCATTCATAATCTGCAAATTGAAAGCATTTATGTAGAGCCTGCTGGAACAGAGAGAAGCCTGAGAAATAGTAAGTGATAATAGTATAAGAACAGCTTTTTCTATCAAATTAAATGAGCAACGGTAGATGCATGACAAGAGATTCAGAATTCTCTCCCCGACATGATACTGTGTTACCTCCCGTTACACACTTTACCATACTACTCCTATAGATAATACTGAGCAGTTACCATTTCTATCCCCCTCAACAGGTGCAGTTCTAAGTGCAGGACTGTCCACCAGCTCCTGCAACTCCTCTCCTGGATCTATCTATCACCTGCATCTTTCATCATAGCCTCTCAGCTCTCATAGTACAGGGGTACATACCAGCCTAGCCTCTCACTTGTGGTTAGTATAGTACAGGGGTACATGCCAGCCTAGCCTCTCACTTGTGGTTCGTATAGTACAGGGGTACATACCATCCTAGGCTCTCAGCCTGTGGTACGTATACTACCGGGGTACATACCATCCTAGGCTCTCAGCCTGGGGATACGTATACTACAGGGGTACATACCAGCCTAGCCTCTCACTTGTGATTAGTATAGTACAGGGGTACATGCCAGCCTAGCCTCTCACTTGTGGTATGTATAGTACAGGGGTACATACCATCTAGGCTCTCACCTGTGGTACATATAGTACAGGGGTACATACCATGTCTCTTTGGGGTACTCACAGTGTCCCCATGCTGTTCTTTTAACCCAGTTGGCTTTCTTTGACAATTGAATTATTTTTCCATCCCCATGTTCTCAAAAGCCTTAACTTTTTAAATTTCCCACTGTCATAGCCTAATAAGGATATGTTCTTGAGTCTTCCTGTTCAGCTGCATATACAGTATATGAAGCTGAACTGGAAGACTCTGGGACGCATTTGGTCAGGACCTGAGAGGAGGAGCCCGCAGCCAATAAAGTGTGGCAGAGATAGCGGAATTGGTGGCCCAATGGAGGGGTATATACTGATCAAACTGTGGGCTCTTCCACTCAAATCCCGAACCAGATGCATCCTTAAGTCTTCCTGTTCAGTTGCATATACAGCTGACCGAACTCTCTTCCTACAACAAGGCAGAAAACAAGCAGATTTTTATTTTTTTTAAACCCAGACAATCCCTTTAAATCTTTTTTTTTTTTGAGGAATGCCCCCAAAAAAAGCAATTCTGCAATATTTTGGGTTTTCTACAGCGTTAATATAACATACAGTGTATGCAATATAAATAGAGTGTGTTTTTCTATTTTTGCACAATAAAAACCTGAGTATTTTGGGTCTTTAGGATCAGGCACCATTTCTCTGTTTTTAATACACATTAATTTAAGAGTTAACTTTTTTTATTTGTTGGGCTATCAACATGAATGTTGCATCTCTTTTTTGTGACTAGTACAGATCTCCTTTTTAATAATTTGTATACATATTTTTTGTGTTTTTTAAGAATTTTAAGCTTGTGGCTTGAAAGAAGTAAACCATAATTGCTTCAAAGGACAAGAAAGAACATTGAGGGACTTTATTATTCGATATATATTTGCACCATATTTTCGCACTGTAATAAACAGTTTACTTATTGTCTTGGCATGAAAAAGATTCTGACAAATAAGCAGTGAAATTTTATGAAACCAGGGTCCATTCTCACCACGAGCCCCATGGTAGTAATGTGGTCTATGGTAGGCACACCATTTATTTATAGCTAAATGCTTGCTTTATCCTATATCATTTTTCATGTAATAAAAAATGTGATTACGGTCAGCACGTTTTAGCAGCCTATCTGCTCCTTGACTTTCATATAAATGTAGAATGCCATTAGTGTCACATACATTCTGCAATACTATGAAACAAAATCACAGATCCTGATCAGATCCTATCAGGCAGTAAAGTGTGACATATGTTAGATGGGGTGTCCAACCATGATGTAGAAGCAGCGTACAATGTAAGCGTTGCTGCCTCCAGATCATAGCTAGATGACGCTCACCAAGACGATAGCAGCAGAACCTTTAAGTCCTGGAATTTACAAGCAGGACATCAATGACCCAATTGCCGGTTCATTGGTTGTCCTTCCTTGGACCATTTTTAATAGATACTAAACACTCCATACTGGGAACCCTATGAGACCAGTTGTTTTGGAGATGTTCAAACCCAGTTACCTAGCAATCACAGTTTGGCCCTTGTCAAAGTTGATCAGATCCTCACTAGGGGTGAGCGAACCCGAACTGCAAAGTTCAGGTTCGTATCGAACTTTGCGAGTTTGGGTACCCAGACCCGAACCCGGACTTTTTCACTGAAGTCCGGGTTCGGTGTTCAGTTGATTTTATTATTTTCTATTGGCTACATCGGAAAACAATAGCATTCTTAAGACAGAATCCAAAACAATATGGCCATTTAGGGGTTAAAAAAACAACTCACCTCATCCACTTGATCACTCTGCAGCAACTTCTATCCTAACTGAACAGGACCTGCCAAAGGAACTGCTATGACATCAGCACGCTCTCCCACGTGGTGACATCATCACACATATCACAGGTCATTTGGCAGGTCCTGTTCAGTGAAGATAGAAGAAGCTGCAGCATCTGATTGGCGGGGGTCCGACACCCGGGACCCCCGCCGATCAGCTGTTTGAGAAGGCAGCGGCACTGGCAGTACGCCGTGGCCTTCTCGCTGTTTACCGCAGGCCCATTGACGTCACGACTAGTATCACTGGCCTGGGCGGGGCTAAGCTTCATTCGAGTGAATGGAGCTTAGCCGCGCCCAGGCCAGTGATACTAGTCGTGACGTCACTGGGCCTGAGGTCGCGGCGCTACTGCCAGTGCCACTGCCTTCTCAAACAGCTGATCGATGGGGGTCCCAGGTGTCGGACTCCTGCCGATCAGATGCTGATGATCTATCCAGAGGATACATCAGTTTAAAATTACTGCAGAACCCCTTTAAAGGGCATCTGTCAGCAGATTTCTACCTACAGTATGAAACTGTCTGACCTGTGGCATGTGCCCTTGGCATCTGAAGGCATCTGTGTTAGTCCCATATTCATCTGTTCCCGAACGGATGAGAAAAATGATGTTTTATACACTATATACATATTACCCTGTAGGAGCCAGGCAGTGTAAGAGCCCAGTTACACGACCAATTTTGCGGAACGGATGCGGATCCATTCATAGGGCTGGTTGTTTTGTTCCACAAAATGCGGAACGCACAAGGCCAGTATCCTGGCGGATCCGCAAATTTTAATGAACCCTATCAAAGTGTTGCCCCTAGAGGCTAATTTGCATATAATAAAACATCATTTTTCTCAACGATGCGTTCACATACACAACAGGTCAACCGGTTTCATAGGTACAAATCTGCTGACAAATGCTCTTTAATGAGTCACTGTGAAATTGTGGTTTCAGGTGGCAGTGAGCAAGGACAGCAAGTAGACAGCAGTTTAGCCTCCAGCAGTGGCGTGCCTGAGGCCTATGCGGCAGTGAAATCCCAGCTCAGGCATGCGTGATGACGTCATCGCGTGCTCCTGTGCCTAGACGCAGCAGCACAGTCTTCGTCTGCGAGCAAGCGCCTGGACATAGGTGAGTATTTCACTTTTTGTTTTTATTTGTTTTTAATTTTATGTGGCAAGTAACTTTGGGGGACACTGGAGGACATGTGGGGGAAAATATTATGGGGGCATACTGTGTGGGGGCAATAATTATAGGAGGGATTAATATGTGGGGGGCAAATCACTATATGGGGGCAGTGTGGCAGCAGTGTGGGGGTCATGTGGGGACACTACTGTGTTGGGGACACTACTGTGTGGGGGGACATTACTGTGTGGGGTACAGTACACTACTGGGTGGGGAAACTACAGTGTGGGGGAAACTACAGTGTGGAGTACAGTACACTACTGTGTGGGGGAACTACAGTGTGGGGTACAGTACACTACTGTGTGTGGGGGCAGTGTGGGGACACTACTGTGTGGGGGCAGTGTGGGGACACTACTGTGTGTGGGGGCAGTGTGGGGAATACTACTGTGTGTGGGGGGCAGTGTGGGGAACACTACTGTGTGTGGGGGACACTACTGTGTGGGGGGCAGTGTGGGGGACACTACTGTGTGTGTGGGGGGCAGTGTGGGGGACACTACTGTGTGTGGGGGAGGGCAGTGTGGGGGACATTACTGTGTGGGGTACAATACACTACTGTGTGGCGGAAACTACTGTGTGGGGGAGTGTGGGGGACACTACTGTATAAGGGCAGTGTGGGGGAAACTACTGTGTGCTGCAAATTACTAGATGGGGGCAGTGTGGGGGAAATTACTATATGGGGGCAGCCTGGAGGGCTTTGCTATTTGGGAAGCACTATTATTTCTGGGGACACCATACAGGGAATATTGCCTGGAGCACAGTATAGGGTGTGTTATTATTATTGGGGACACTCTAGGGGACATTATAGCTGCTGTAGACACTATAGGGACATTTGGGGTAATTCATAAAACTGCTGTAAAGTAGAACTGCTTAGTTGCCGATAGCAGCCAGATTCCACCATTCATATTTGACAGCTCTTTTGGAAATCCAGTTCTACTTTACACCAGTTTGAAAAATGACCCCAATTAGGTCTACTGTGGTCACAATTTTTTTTTCAGCAGTATAGTACCTGGGACATTGGGGAGCACCACGGGCACAGTATTGGGGTGGCAGCAGGGCGACACTGTGGGGACACCAGGATGGGGAGGTTGATAGAAAAACTGAGAAATCTAACGTGTCTATATTACAAACTCTGTAGAGACGAGATTCGGCTGAAAGAATTTGTCATGGAGGTCTAACGGAGGCGAAGAGGAAAGAGAAGGTCTACATGACAGGAGATGTCCATGGATGTAAGAGGTATGTGGTCAAGTATTGGGGGGAGGGGGTACCAAAAAAAGGACCTGCCCCGGGTGTCAAACACCCTAAGTACACCACTGGCCTCCAGCCCTGTACTCCTCCACTGCCCTGTATACATTGTCCTTTATCCTCCAAAAGACTTTGAGGGAGAAGGAGAACCTGCGGCAGTCTTTAGGTACATACAAGTGCATACATACAAGTTCATCTCAATAAATTAGAATATCATGGAAAAGTTAATTTATTTCAGTAATTGAATTCAAAATGTGAAACTCTGATGCTGCACAATCTGCCTTTTCTTAAAACTGTTTCAATTTTGCTACCATTTACAAATAAGTACTTTATCGCATTTCAGCGTGTCTATACTAGCGAGTCCGCAGAAGGCGACCTCTTTTAATTACTGAAAAAACTGTTGTAATTTTGGTGTTTATTAATGTGTATACTTAAGAAGTTCATCACATTTTACCAGTGTGTTCATAGCAAGGCATGTTTCATTGCGTCTCAGTTAGTTACAGAAAAAAACTGTTTCAGTTTAGTTACCATTTTTAATTAGGCAATTCAGGCTGCAATAGTTAACGCATTGTATTGTATGTGTTATGGGCAATTGTTGTGGAACCAATGTCCCAACCAACCCTTGAACCGCTATAAAGGGATCTGGCCCTTGATGCAGGGTATCCACCTGGCTGCTACCTGTTGGAATAGTTCCTGTGTGGTTGACTGCTGACCCACACAGGGCATCAGCGACACTGGTACTTGGCATTGAGAAAACAGGCAATACACATAGTCAGGAAACAGGCAAAAAAAGGTCAGGGCTGCCAGAGTCCGTGCCGATCTGTAAACAATTCCAAAGGTCAGGACAGGCTGCATAAGATCAGCATGGTGCACAGGCCAGGAATCAGGCTGACAGACTGATAATAGCTCTATAGCTCTATAGGCTCTAGCAAGCTAGAGAATTGAAAACTTCTCCCATCTCTAATAGCCACTACCATTCCTCCAATCCTCATCACAGAACTCACCGGCGAGTCGCTACATACTTGCTTTGGGCTTCAAAAACTGCATTAGAAAACAGTCAGGTATGTTCACACAGAATTTAGTTTGTGCTGGAAGAAAAAAACTTAGTGGAATATGTTTCAGGATTCCTTGTTGTTTTTTTTTTTTAACAAGGTTTTTATACTGGCTTGTTTTTTGACATATGTTTTAATCCAGTTTTTGATGTGGATTTTTGATCCTAAAATTTACAATGGGAAGTTTGGATGTGGATTTGATGTGGAATTCGCACCAAGAATAGACATGTCGCTTAAAAACCGTAAGTTGAAAAAAACTGAGCAGTGCAAATTACCAAGTAGGTTTTCCCATTGAAACGGACATGATTTTCAACTGTTTGCAGCTTGGTTTTTGGGTGCAGAATCCGCACCAAAATCAACGTGGGAAAAACTCTGTGTGATTATACTATAAGGAAATAACACTGAAAGTGTGGGTTTTACAGTTCATTGCCCATTAAATAAAGGCACACATAGCCTGCGTACTAGCAAATATGTTAATGTCAAGGAAGGATAGTTAGTGCCCCATCCCATTCCTCAAGGCCTACCGTTCTGTGGCCTTAGGGTACTTTCACATTAGCATTTTTTGCGGATCTGCAAAAACGCTTCCATTACCATAATACAACCGCATGTATCCGGTTGCATTATGTCTTCTATAATTATGATGGATTCGTCATGAACACCATTAAAAGTCAATGGGGGACGGATCCGTTTTCTATTGCGTCAGAGAAAACGGATCCGACTTGCTCCGTACCACACGGTTGACAGAAAAACACTGCAGGCAGCGTTTTCGTGTCCGCCTCCAGAGCAGAATGGTGACTGAACGGAGGCAAAGTGATGCATTCTGAGTGGATCCTTTTCCATTCAGAATGCATTACAGCAAATTTAATGTTTTGGAACGCTTCTGAAAGCCCTTGATGGATCTCACAAACGGAAAGCCAAAACGCTAGAGTGAAAGTAACCTTATATGTTCACACAGTGTGCAGTCTAACATTCAGCATAAAGCATTCCTGTCTTCCAAATAAGAGCACTGTTCTTTGTAGTCTAACTTGTTTATTGGTAAAACAGGATTGTTTGATTGGCAAAACAGGATTGTTTGGTGAAACAAATAACATGTTTAAGTATAAAGTATAGATAGCATGTACTATAACATTTGCATTAACACTAAAGCACATGGTAAAATGTCTGCCTGTACATAAGAATACATGTTTAGCTAACTGTAATAACAACTCCCCAGTAACAATTACAACTATCTGAACAACTCTGCATTACACAATATCCCCAAAACAAAGGTAGATCTCTGACCAGATATGATTTTACAAAGATGGTGAAGTTTAAGAAGGAGATATGCAAAAGGACAGCTCTGTTGATGTGTCCTGGAGACTTCTCTTTCTTAGGATGCTTTGCACTCCCACAATGCAGTAAACCACCCACAATGCAGTAGTCTTTGTAACAGGAAAACATGTAATACAACTTAACGCCACTAGATGGTGCTATAGCCACATTAAACACTTAAGAAATACAAAGACTGAGGCAGACGTGATCTGTAATGATTCTCTAACTCAGCTAGGCAGAACACCTACAACTTTAGATGACTTCACAAAACACATTTTAGAGATGCATAAATCTGGAAAACACTAAAAGCAAGTATTTTGAAAAGACCTGGCTCTACACGATTCTATGGCTAAACCACCTAGCTGTTCAAAAATGTTTCTGGAAAAATGTTCTATGGATACATAAGAAAATTTGGAACTTAGGAGGAAAGAACACTACACACAAATGCCAAAACCTCATCCCAGCTTTGAAGCATGGTGTGTGAGCATCATGGTTTATTTGCTCAAAAATGTTTGCATTTTTACACCGTTCATTCTATGTTTAGAAAGTGGTTGGGAAAGTTGGCAAATTTACTGCTCAACATAGTTAAACTCCTATGTGCACCTATAGGAGATATTTAGTGGATATGATTGCAGCTAAAAGGGGATCTACAGGTTATTGTATTCATGGGTACACTTACCTTTTCTCTCTGTACTGTGGATGTGTACAGAAATCCAGGTAAGTAATATTATACTGTACTTCTACCTATGTTGAGAAAAGATCCAATTTTCCTCAGCAGTAGGGTTCTAAAGCCAGCCTTAAAGGGGTTGTCTGTTTTTTTTAATATTAATGACTTATCAGGATAGGTCATCAATTTCAGATCCATAGGGGTCTGACACCCCCGCCGATCAGCTGTTTGAATAGAAGGCCATGCTCGTACGAGCACTGTCTTCACTGTTTACTTGCTTACCGTCGCACTTGAATACAACAGAGCCATTCCATTGAAGTGAATGGGACGGCTGAGATGTAATTACACCGGCTCACCGCTACAGTTGCAACTGCAAGCAGGTAAAAGAAGAAAGGGAAGGCAGCACTTGTACGAGCGCTGTCTTCTCTTCAAAACAGATGATCAGCGGGGGTCCTGGGTGTCAGATCCCCACAATCTTATATTGAGGACCTATCCCGAGTAGAGATGAGCAAATTTTTGAAAAGTTCAATTCGGCTGATTCACCGAACTTCACAAAAAAAAAATAATAATAATTTGCTTTGTGACTAATTACTTTGTCACAAAGTGCATTTTTTTGTAAGTAGCGGGTGCAATGACAGGGAGCTGCAATAGCACCGCCTCTGTCATGATACCCCTCAGATGCCACATTAATACATGATCGCGGCATCGGAGTATAAAAACAGTGTAAAATTAACATTCAAAAAAATTAAATCAAACTTACCGCCTACATTTGCTTGCGACTGGCCGGCCACCGACTTGAAGATCTGGCGCAAAATCTTGCGAGATTACGTCATGACGCCAGCTGCATGGGATTTCGGCCGGGATCTTCAATCAAGACGGCGGCTGGCGGCCTGTGGCGAGCAAATGGAGGAGGCAAGTTTTAAATTTCTTTGTTTTTTACACTATTTCAGGTCAAATCGATTCGCGAACACGATGCACGAGAAAATTCGGCTTCGAGGAGAATAGAATTTATCCTAAAATTCGGAACGAATTCCACTTCGGACAACCCCTTTAAATAGAAGTATGGGTAACAGTACATTATGAATGTGTGCCTTTGTTAAAGTGAAGAGACTGCAGATGTGTTTACAAAGTCTTCTGCCCCATGCATGTGAAGCTGTTCTGTATCTGATGTGCACAAGGAATCCGCTGTACAATAGCTTATTATATACACAGGCTGGATTGCTGCTGCAATTCATCAGTTCTCAAAAGCTTCTATTCTGAATGCTTGTGTAGAGTGTGTGCAGCTCAAAGCTATTGTGGGGAAAATTACATAGCAATTGCATTCTCAACTGTTAGATTTAGAAATGCAACAAAAATAGACTTCAAATTAACAAATGAAAAAATTAACACATATGATCTGGTAACCCTTTATTACCCAAGCAAGGGTTAACCGTCCAATGTTTACCCCACCATATCATATTGCTTGCAGGTAGATCCTATTTTGGATTTCAGCAGCTCAGCATTCTGAATTGAACTGCTTCTTTAGAGAGCTGTCAAATATTTCGGCTGTCATATGGCCGAGCGGTGCCTGTGATGCGAGCCAAAGCAGTTGGCTGCACAGATCAGATCATGGAAGCGCTAACTCCTTGCTGTTTTTAAATGGCTGTACAGTATTTTGTTAGACTGCGCAGCTATTATCAAACTGGAAAGAATTAGCACCTCTGTCAATTGTAATCTGTGTAATCCCTCAATCAATACACAAAAACGACCAAAAGTGGCCCTATTGCCAAGATACAAGTATCACAATGTATATTGTGGCTACGTAGCCCCTGGGACGAAGGCACGCCGAAACGCTTGTCAGGGTGATGCCATCCTGGTATACACTACCCACATAAATGAGCGCCTGCCTGGGTTATCCTTGGATTCTGGCTAGTATTTGCATGTAAAATGATTTGATATAATCTTTTTATGTCAGTATCATAGATTGGTGTCCATGTCTTTTGTAGATATAGATGGTTAAAAGATGGCTGCACAATACATCACAAACTAACAGAAAAACAAAAAAGGGGCTCATTCCAAAAATAGGAATGAAGGAAGCTCTTAGCGCACATTTTTGTGCGCTAAGAGCTTCCTTCATTCCTATTTTTGAAATGAGCCCCTTTTTTGTTTTTCTGTTAGTTTGTGATGTATTGTGCAGCCATCTTTTAACCAACTTTATTTGCCTTATGGTCATGCACTTCTGAGTGTAGAAATATATTTGCTTAGTCTGAACTCTGTCTTTTGTAGATATAGACTCACCAGATACATTTATATTACATGGTCATTATTAACTACTTTTGTATCTAATATATTTGTTTATATATATGATATACTTTTCTTGCTGGGTATGTTTGGTGTCTTTTCTGCCACTTCCCCCTTTTTAACAGAACTTATTTATATTAATCATATCTAATAAATTATAATACATTTTTGGTACTTGTGTGAGCTCAATTTTTTTTTTCTTGTATCTGTGTAATCCCTGAGTTTTGAGCCACATCTTTGCCAGTCTTCAACCAAGCAGCGACTGTAATGTCTGGCAGCACTTTTATCACATACTTGGGACCTTTATCTATTGGGAGGACTCCTCTGTATTCCAATATCTTGGCTGTCTGCGGTAAACCCAGAAGTGAGAAGAGGAGAAGAAGAGGAGTGATAGTAGTATGAATGGTGGCAGTTCTCTCATTTGGGGCACTCTTTGGTTTCAGGGTCCTCCTGTTTGATGTCGGTTGAAGTACCCTTGATGTTGAAGGTTTTGAGGTGCAAGGCAGGGTCCCTTGGAGCAGCTGTGGACGTCAAAGCAGTATAGCTGTGCAGGGAATAATGAGAACAAGTTGGCAGCAGAATGGTTATTTACTGAAGAATTAAGATTAAGTTGAAGCACATCAGTTACAGTTCTCAGGATGCAAATGACTGGCAGGTGTTACACAAATACACTTTTCACAGATCAGACAGGTAGTTAACAGGCTACAGAGTCTGTTTAGAGCAATCTTCCTTACACTGCACTTCTCTAGCTGACTTGTACATAAGCATCCAGGCATGGGGTGTAACACTTCTCTTCCAAGCAATGCAACCACAGGGTGGACCCTAAACATCAGACTATGCTCTGCACCTTTATTGAACAGGTTGCCGTACTTATTTATGGGTCTACAGTGTCCCCTGTGGGATGTGGCTATTTTATGCAGATAATTTGTGTCCAGGCACCAGAAGAAAACTACTGAACATATGACAATGTAGACACAGTAGTCCTTCTTTGACAGCAATTCTCCAAAAATTTTAGCTATACACGCCCTCTTTTCATCTGGCCTGCTTTTCCATGTAAAGTTCTTTTCTGTACTGGCCCTGGCTGGAACCTAATCCAGAGCTCTTCTGTCAGTTATCCAATTTGCATCTGTTTTCTCTGCTGGCTGGGCTTAAACTGACTTGGGATGGCTGTAATTATGGTGTGTTAATACCAGATGCATAAATATACACATATACAGAAAAGAATTTACCATATATATACTTATATTTTCAATTCATTTTTACAGTGTTCTGCTGCTCTGCAATGGGATGCTGCACATTTAGGAGAAGACTAAATAAAGAGTTAGAGTGAGGGTTATGAATTATTAACAGGAGTTCCGCTCTATTAACTAATAGGGTGTATAACAAGTTTGTTAAACTTGAATTCCCTGTAAGGAATTCTTTTAAACGTAATCTGAAAAACAAATAATACTTCTTTAAAGTAACAACCAGCAGTACAAAAAGCTTGGCCTAGTTTATATGTTCTTAAGCCAATGGTGACAATACTGCTGGTTCAGTGCATCACATTTTGCAGCTCACATTTGTTACTTGTCAAAACCCAGAATAAAATGTTGCAGTATAGTACTTTGCACCTTTTGGGGCATGTTTGTGAAAAAAACTAGCAATGTTTTGCATTTTTTCACCATTCACTCTAGTTTTGGAAAGCAGAAACTCCAAAATGTGTTAGACTGGACGGCCAGGCCACTGCTGTATCTGACGGCATCACTGAAAACTCTGATACTGATGGAATAACACCTTAAACGCAGGGGTCAATGGTGAACGTGGCATCTATGGGGTTTACAGAGAGAGGGGGCTCTCTTAAACCATCGGCTTGGGGATGATGGTTGCCATGGCAACCAGACACCTTGCAAAGGCTTCCCGGTCTGCCAGCTACGGAAGCCTATTAGGCCTAGATAGAATCTGACAGTTTCAATGCAATATAATACAGCATGTATTGTACTGCATTGAAGCAACAATCAGACTCTCTGGGCAAAAATTAAAAAAAAGTAATAAAAAACTAAAGTAAAGAAGCTCCCTTCCCCTGATCAAGTAATTTACTATTGTAAAAAAAAATAGAAAAAAAGTACACATTAAGTATCTACTTGTCTGTAAAATATCACATGATCTACCATCAGGTGAACGCCATAAAAAAAAAACAAAAAAAAAAAAACACTATGCTAGAGCAGCCATTTTTTGGTCACCTGTAGTGATGAGAGAGCACCAAAGTGTTTGGGTACTTGGTCTGAACACATAGTGATATTCGTGTTGCGAGTTTTTGGAGGTCAATGGGAGAAAACCAGGCACTCCCTGCTCGGATGAGGGGAGGGTGCCTGGTCCATTGGAAAAGATCAGAAAGTGACAGAAACACCACCAAAATGGATCTGGAACAGCATGGGGACCATGTATGGGTGCATCTTGGACTCCAATGTCACTGCTGGGAACCATATTGTCCCAGTTTTCCGCCACTTTTACATAGCGACAAAATCAAGCCCAAAATCACGCCCCCTAAGTCATTTTTAGAGGTAACATTGTTAGGAAACATTCTTTCCTGTATATTCAATTGTATATACAGTGCAAACGCTGCCAAAAATTACAAGGAAGAAGCACTCCGATACAGCCTGTATATCACATAAAGGAGGGCATCATACACACCCTTGAAAAATTATCATTGATGGCCATCTGGTGACCCTCAAAAACATTTGGAGCAAGGGCCTGCTGGTTACCCTCTAAAACATTATAGTTGAGGGCCTGAAGGTGAGCGAACCCCATAAAACATTGCAGTAATGGCCTACAGGTGAGCAGACGGTATATAGCATTAGAGATGAGGGCCTGAAGCCTAGCGAACCCCATAAAACATTGCAGTGATTGTCTACAGGTGAGCAGACGGTATAAAGCATTGGAGGCGAGGGTCTATAGCCTAGTAAACCCCATAAAACATTGCAGTGATGGGCTACAGGTTAGCAGATGGTATAAAGCATTGGAGGTGAGGGCCTGAAGCCTAATGAACTTGATAAAACATTGCAGTAATGGCCTACAGGTGAGCAGATGGTATAAAGCATTGAAGGTAAGGGCCTGAAGCCTAGAGAACCCCATAAAACATTGCAGTGATAGGCTACAGGCAGGGGCATAGCTAGAAATGACTGGGTCCTGTAGCAGAAACCCCCCCCCCCAAAAAAAAAAAAAACAAGAACTTATAAATATTCAGAACTCATCATGTCTTCAATATAACATATTGGGAAAAGCGACCCAGCATTTTTCTAAATGGATCTGTCATTAGCTTCTGTTGCTCTTCGTTAAAATTGCTGACAGATCCAGCATCAGTTATTTTTGTACCTTTTCTTGCTACTTTCCTACTGCTGGGACCCCCAACAATCCCAAGAACAGAGGATCCATTGTGATGCTTCAGCAGGACGGGCATGCCCCCTGCCGCTCTATTCATTCTCTATGGGACTGCTCCATCAGAGTGGAGGAACAGGACCCCCTTCTCAGGGTCGGTGGGGGCCCGAACACTGGGACCCACACCGATCAGGGAGTTTTCCAGTATCCGATAATCTACCACTCAAGTTATCATTTCAAATAATGAATCTCTATGGGGAGCAGCGATCCCTCGTCCCATACAACAGGGGCGATCGCTGACAAGAAAGCAATGTTGGGAACGCACACGATGGTCCCGGTGATTGCCTGCAGGTGGCCGGTGTCAAGGGCCCTTTAGAAGGGGTTAATAAACCACCCCCATTTAAGGAGTTTTGCCCTGAATAACTCACATCCCTATTGGCTAGCATTCGTCTGGTGGGGACACAATCTATATTATAAATGGGTAGGGTATAAATGGGTAGGCTATAAGTCTGAAAATGTAGTGTATAGTTTCCAAAAAGGAGACAAGTATGGCAGAGTGAGTGCGTTGCCCATAACAACCAGTCAGCGCGCACACACTACAGCCGTATAACGCTGCATTTGACTGGTTGCTATGGGCAACGGTCCAACGCCCCAGCCGTAATACAGCTCCTTACTAACGGTGCCATTCGTGGCTGCTTAGGACAGTGCGGTGGCGGCACATGCCTCTCATCAGCTCCCCGCACACGGCGCGCCTTCTCTCCAGTGGCTGTGTGTGGGGTCAGGGCTGGGGGTGCTCTTCACCTGTCCTGCTGTGAAGGCCGGGTCCATGGCAGGGGTGTCCAGATGTGTACACAGCTGTAAGTGCAGATGTTGTGGCCGAGGAAACTTCACACAACAGCCGCGTGCTGCAAAGCTGGGGGGGCAGGGTGAGCTGGTTGGTGAGCAGTTGCTGAGCAGACATGAGCAGCCACTAAGCAGACATGAGCAGCCGGGGGCACAATAAATGCTGCGCGGCTGCACAGCTTAGAGGGAAGGTAACACTGTACACAGCCCGTCGCCACATGAATAATAAAAAAAATAAAAAATAAAATAAAAAAACTCAGCAGGCGGCCCGGGCCCCCAGTGGCGTAGGGCCCCATAGCTGCCGCTATGGCGATCCCTACGCCACTGCCTACCGGTGAGCAGACCGTATCAAGCATTGGAGGTGAGGGCCTGAAGCCTAGAGAACCCCATAAAACATTGCAGTGATGGGCTACAGGTGAGCAGAACGGTATAAAGCATTGTAGTGAGGGCATATATTTTCTGTATGGAAGAGGAGGCGGATAAGAAAACAAGATTCAAACATATACCCTTTTTTTGCGGTGAAAAGGGTGCATCTGAATCTTGTGGATTGAGTACATTATAAAGCATACATTTAAATTGCGTTTTTTGTTCCTCATTAGCTCAGCTTTCCTCTGTTGGAGTGGAGAAGTAAGGGGCAATCCAGGTCTTGTTCATTTTTATCTGAGTCAACCTGTCAGCATTGTCAGTGGACAAACGGATAAGCTTATCTGTTATAATACCACCAGCAGCACTAAATACACGCTCAGACAATACGCTGGTGGCAGGGCAGACCAGCACCTCTAAGGCATAGTGCGCAAGTTCGTGGCCACGTGTTCAGCTTGGACACCAAGTAGTTGTAAGGCACTGAGGGATCATTTAGGACGCTGACACGGTATACAATGTATTCCATCACCATCTTCCAAAACTTCTCTCCTTGTGGCCCTAGGCCGCGATTCAGGGGGAGGTTGCTGGCAGGGTGTCATGAAAGTGTCCCATGCCTTGGAAAGTGTTGTCCTGCCTCTGTTGGAATTGCTGTGTGTTCCCCTTGTCTCCCTTCCTCGGTTGTCTAAGGAAGTACGGACTCTGGCGGCCGCATTGTCAGATGGAAAATTTTGGAGCAGTCTGTCAACAAGTACCTTTTGGTATTGCACGGTTTTACTCTTCCTCTCCACCACAAGAATCAGATGAGAAGTTCTCTTTGTAGCAGGGGTCGAGAAGGGTGAACACCCAGTAATCTTTGTTACCTAAAATGCGTATAACGCGAAGGTCGCGGGAAGGGCAGCCTAACATTAAGTCAGCCATGTGTGCCAGAGTACCAATAGGCAAGACGTTGATGTCAACTTCAGGATGACTCTCCATACCCTCATCCTCCTCCTTCTCTTCTGACCATCCACGCTGAACAGATTTAAAGTTCCATGGGTACTAGCCTCTGTAGCAGACGAAGTCTCTGCAGCTCCTCCTCCTCTTCATGGCCCAATTCGCGCTGAGAAGATGAACTGGGGGAGGTCTGGCTATCACCCTGTGTCATCTCCTCCTCCATTACCTCGTCTGCCACATTCAAAGCATCCTCCTTAATTGTGAGCAGCGATCGTTTGAGTAGACACAGCAGTGGGATGGTTGCACTGATAATAGCGTTATCGCCACTAACCATCTGTGTGGATTCATTAAAGTTTTAATAAACCTCACAGGTCTGACATCAATGCCTACTCCTCGCTTGTGAATAGTGGCTTGTATTCCACAACTGCCCTCTGCTGCTCACAAAGCCTGGTCAACATGTAGAACGTAGAGTTCCACCAAGTGTTCACGTCGCACAACAGTCAGTGAGCTGGAAGCCACAGGTGCTTCAGCGTTGACAGACCGTCTGAAGCTGTGGTCGACTTTTGGAAATGGGCACGCAAGCGGCGCGCCTTCACTAGTAGCTCCTGCAAATTGGGGTAGGTTTTGACAAACCGCTGAACCACTAAGTTTAAACCTTGGGCTAGGCATGGAATGTGTGTCAGGTTGCCATGCTCCAAAGCCGCCACCAAGTTACGGCTGTTGTCAGACACAACCATGCCTGTTTCTAGGTTGAGTGGCAAGAGCCACAGCTTGGTCTGGTCCCATATACCCTGCCACAGCTCTGCGGCGGTGTGCTATTTGTCCACCAAGCAGATCAGCTTCAGCATGGCCTATTGACGCTTACCCACTGCAGTGCTACACCGCTTCCAGCTAGTGACTGATGGCTGACTGATGTTGGAGGTGGAAGTAGAAGAGGAGGAGGCGGCGGCGGAGAAGTGGGGGTTGGAGCCACAATATTTACCCAGTGTGTGGTCAGGGAAATGCGGAGTCCCTGACCACCAGCACTTGTCCATGGTGAGGTGGACCTTCCCAGTAAGTGCATTGGTCAGGGCACGGGTGATGTTCTGGGACACCTGCTGGTGTAAGGCGGGCACGGCACACCGTGAAAGATATTGGCGGCTGGGGACTGTGTACCGAGGGACAGCCGCCGACATCAGGCTGTAGAAGGCCTTAGTGTCCACAAGCCGAAATGGCAACATTTCAAGGGCCAGTAATTTCGAAAGTTGCGCATTTAGTGCTATGGCCTGTGGGTGGGTGGGTATTTGCGCTTGCGTTCAAATGTCTGTGTAATCGACATTTGGACGCTGCGCTGGGGCAGAGAAGTGGATGTGGTTGCTGATGGTTCATGCGAAGGTCCAGGTGCAGGGAGCGGGACATCCGGGCCTGCACCTTCGACAGGGAATTGGCCAGCAGTGCTTAACACAGGGGAAGTAGAGGCAGTGGTGGGACCCGCAGACGCAGAGTGTGGACCCAGGCGTTCTGCCCACTTATTAGGGTGCTTGGATGCCATGTAGCAGATCATGCTGGTGGTGGTGAGGTTGCTAGTGTTTACTCTCCGGCTCAATTTGGTACGGCACAGGTTGCAAACTACCATTCTTTTGTCGCCTGCGCTTTCCTCAAAAAGCCGACATACTGCAGAACACCTACCCCTTGGCAAGGGAGATTTACGCATGGGGGTGCTCGGTGTAACAGTTGAGGGCCTGCTTGGTGTGGGCGGACATCTCCCTTTTGCCACCCCACTGCCTCTTCCAGAATGTTGCGGTGCTACGAATCCCTCCCCCTCTGTACTGCTGTCTTCGCTTGGCTTTTCACCTAACCATGTTGGGTCAGTGACCTCATCGTCCACCACCTCCTCTTCCACTTCCTCACTCTGCTCATCCTCCTGACTTGACCTAACCACCACCTCAGTGATTTTCAACTGTGTCTCATCATCAACCACCTTGTGAACTAATGATTGCGGTTCACCACCGTCATCTTTTTGAGACTGTGAAGGCTGGGAATCAGGGCACAATATCTCAGGTACCTCTTCAAGTGTGTTTGGCGAGAGAGCCAAACCAAGTGCTGGCGATGAAAAGAGGTCATGTGAATATCCGAGTGTGAGAATCACTTGTTTGGCCAGATGCAACATAGTGGGAGGAAGGAGGATCAGAGTGAGGATTTGGTTGACCAGACTCTTGGCTACAGAGACTGGACTTTGTGGAAGAGAGGGTGGTGCTTAACCGACTGGACACATTATCTTCTGCAATCCAACCGACCACCTGGTCGCCGTGGTCCGAATTGGACAGTATTGTCCTGCGCCGCCCAGCTAAGTTGGACATGAAGCTGGGTAAGGTGGATTTTTTTTTTTTTGGTGCACTGGCAGCAGGCACAGTTTTATTGCGCCCAGTACACACTGTATAGGCTTCCAGTAAGGTACTGGATACAGAAAAATACAGATTTTCGCCACTACACTAGCCCAGAGATAATGTAATTTTGACAATACACACCGTATTCGGATGTCGTTCTATAATGGATACAAATTTGTCCCAAATAAAATGTATTCTCTGTGGGAATACTCTATATACAGTTAGCGGCCTAAACGCACACACAGTTTGTCTTGGCATATCTACTGTGAAGGGGGCATAACCATTCTGAGGGGGCACATCTTGACATACAGTATATACTGTGAAGAGGGCACATATCATGGCATAACTACTCTGTGGGGGGACATTTTAGCATATCTACTGTGAAGGGGCACATATCTGGGCTTAACTACTGTGAGGGTGAAAATATCTGTCCATAACTACTGTGAAGGGGGCACATGTGAGCATAACTACTATAAGGGGCTCAATGAGGTCATATCTACTGTGAAGGGGGCACAATGTGGGCATAACTACTATGAGGGGCACAATGAGGTCATATCTACTGTGAAGAGAGCACAATGCGGGCAGTACTACTATGTGTTGGCACAAAGATGGAATAGTTACTATGTGGGAGCATTAAGGGGACTGGGTGTGTATAATTATGCTTTGGGCGGAGTTTCAGTCATGGTCTAGTATGAAAAAAAAAAAGTTATCACGGTTATTCAACACACATATTGTCTCTCTTCACAATTTTCTAAAGTTGGGAGGTATGTGACAGTGTAGTGGCAATTTTCTGCTTCTGCTTTTTGTGCAGACCATAAAAAAAAGACATATGGATACATTATACAAACCTATAGAACGGAATTGGGAATTAAGTAGGAAACAATATTCAATGAAATATGCCCACTAGGGTCGTTGTTTGTGGCCCGATCAAGTGCAACGGTCGTGTGCATGAGGCCTTACTGAAACGTCTCTTACATGTTTGTCTGCTGCAGTGGCGTAGCGTGGGTTGCCAGCACCCGGGGCAAGACAAAAATTGCGCCTCCCCGCGCTACGCCCCTGGTCTGCTGCCCTTGTCTGTAAAACAACTGCTCCTTTAATACATAAAGCATTCTACAGAGGAAAACTGTAATCTTATCTGCATTTAACCTTCTTATCACAATGAAATGTGTGTGCCAGTTACTGCGCTAATTCTGCAATGGATTTATTTGCAGAACCATGATACTTATCAATATCCTCAGATCTGGTATCTAACTGAATTCACCATGCGAGCCTCCTGAGTAGTTGCCAAGAGTTTAAATCAATATGTCTGAGTTGTAGTGTTATATGATACCCTGGACTGCTGCAACATCCACTTCCATCAGTCTTAAATACTGTACAGGAGAGCATTGCGTTCATAATTCTACACTTGAACAAGGCTTCTTGTCCAGCATTAAAGGGTTGTCTTACTTCTGCAAATGGCATTTATCATGTAGAGAAAATTAAAGGGGTTGTCCGGGTTCAGAGTTGAACCCGGACATAGCCTCCTTTTCACCCAGGCAGCCCCTTTAATACAAGGCACTTGCTAATGTATTGTTATTATCCATATTGCTTCCTTTGCGTCCTTCGGCTCCTAGGAGCCAGTACATTCTAATACTGTAAGGAGCTCCTGCTCCGTCCAGTATTGGAACGAAGTTTTATGTGGATCTCTAGTTATGACCACCCTGCAATGAAGCATTGGTGGTCATGTTTGTGCACTATAGAAAAAAAGTGCGTGAGCGCACATAAGCCAGCTCTTTTTCCTATAGTGTACAAGCACGACCACTGCTGCTGGATTGTAGGGTGGTTTGTATAACCTGGAAACGAGCTGTGTGATAAAAAAAAAGAATCAAGCCAGCAAAGGAGGCAATATGGACAATCACAATACATTAGTAAGGGCCTGGTATTAACTTTGTCTGCATAATAAATGCTATTTGCTAAAGTGAGACAACTACTAAAAAAAACTGTGTTGTTCAACCACAGTAGAGCAAGGGAAATTGGACATCATTTAGTAGCAGCAGTTTTGTTTTGTTCGGGTATCTTTCCTGACAGTTTATATAAATTGTTCAAAAAATGTGGCAAAACTAACATGTATGTTCCAAGTCTTTTATTGCACTGTTAATGCACAGAAAACTATTTCTGGCTCAGAAGGTCCTTTGCGCCACAATCTGCAAACTTTCCCCACTCAGGCCAGGTCTAAAAAAGTAGGTGGGGTGGGGAGGGGAGGGGCCAGGAGGCCCGTCTCATATACCAGTTTCTACTCCTGTTTTAGGCATAGAAAATGGTCTAAATGTAAGACCGCTAGTGTGACCCCATTTGTTATTATTAAAGAGAACCTGTCATCAACTTTATGCTCCCCATACTAACGGCAGCATAAAGTAGAGACAGGCGAGTTGATTTCAGTGGTCTGTCATTTAAAACCTAAAAGTAAGTGATTGCCGAGAACCAACATCACAATCATTGCAGACTGGGCCTGTAAAAGGGTCACGGCCACCTGAGAAGAGTCGTGGTTATTCATGAATTCTTGCTCTCCCTGCCCACCTGCTGATGACTGACAGTCTTCTACCTAGTTTTCTCCCTTTCTTTTTAGGAGAGAACTACCAATCATCAGCAGATGGGCGGAAGAGCAGGAGATTATGAATAACCATGACTCTTCTCAGGTAGATTTGACTCTTTTCCTGGCCTGAGCTGCAATGATTACAATGATGGTTCTCAGCAACCACTTACTTTTAGCTGATAAATCACACACCGCTGAGATAGTCATTTCTGTCACTATTTTATGCTGCCCTCATGAGGTCAACATAAAGTTGATGACAGGTTCCCTTTAAATGTGACCGACAACGCAACAATTTTTATCTTAATATCCCAATTCCACAAATTGGCATGTAGCTCTAGCCTTTGAGGCAATCCATTGTGTAAATAAAAAAAAAAAACATAAAATAAGCACTTCTCTTTCTATAATAGACATAGGAAATTCGATTCAACAAGAGGTTTGATTAGTTACAAATGAATGTCACAAATCGCTATAAATCAGTTATACCCAGGCTACTCTACCTTAGGGTGTGGCCACACTGTGCTGCTGCGGTGAAGAACCGCACGGCCAATTAGCCTGCCGCTGCCTTTCATTTAATAATGAAGACCGCACTATATAGTCAGTCTTTATTGTTAATGGCTGCACGGCACCTTTGAACAGGGTTTGTACCCACTTCTCCAACCCCAGCGATCTACTGCCCTACAGGTGGGAGCCCTTTTTCTGCCATCTGCTTTTCCTCCTTTTCCACATCATCTAAGGAAAAGGAAAATGAAGGAGAAGGACCTCAGTTAGGGAGGAAGACTAATGAATCCTTTGATGCATGTGTCTTTACAGAGGAAGAGGTTCTAAGTCAGCTGTCTAAAATTAATACAAATAAATCACAGGGGCCTGATGGGATACACCCAAAGCTATTAAAAGAGCTTAGAGGTGTACTAGCAAAACCATTAACAGATTTATTTAACCAATCACTGGTAACAGGTGTCGTCCCAGAAGATTGGAAATTAGCAAACGTTGTGCCAATTCACAAGAAAGGTAGTAGAGAGGAATCGGGCAACTATAGGCCAGTAAGCCTGACATCAATAGTGGGGAAATTAATGGAAACCATACTCAAGGAGAGGATTGTGGAACATCTAAAAACCCATGGGTTGATTGATAAAAAACAGCATGGGTTTACTTCAGGGAGATCATGTCAAACTAATCTTATTGACTTTTTTGATTGGGTGACTAAAATAATAGATGGCGGAGGTGCAGTAGACATCGCTATCTGGACTTTAGTAAGGCTTTTGATACTGTCCCACATAGAAGGCTTATCAATAAACTGCAGTCTTTGAGCTTGAGCTCACATATTGTTGAATGGATTAGGCAGTGGCTGAAGGACAGAAAACAGAGGGTTGTAGTCAATGGAGTATATTCAGACCATGGTATTGTTACCAGTGGGGTACCTCAGGGATCGGTTCTGGGACCCATATTGTTTAATATCTTTATCAGCGAAATTGCAGAAGGCCTCAATGGTAAGGTGTGTCTTTTTGCTGATGACACAAAGATTTGTAACAGGGTTGATGTTCCTGGAGGGATACACCAAATGGAAAAGGATTTAGGAAAACTAGAGGAATGGTCAAAAATCTGGCAACTAAAATTTAATGTCGATAAGTGCAAGATAATGCACCTGGGGCGTAAAAACCCAAGAGCAGAATATAAAATCAGTGATACAGTACTAACCTCAGTATCTTAGGAAAGGGATTTAGGGGTCATTATATCAGATGACCTAAAGGTGGGCAGACAATGTCATAGAGCAGCAGGTAATGCCAGCAGAATGCTTGGGTGTATAGGGAGAGGCATTAACAGTAGAAAGAGGGAGGTGCTCGTGCCGCTCTACAGAGCACTAGTGAGACCTCATTTGGAGTATTGTGTGCAGTACTGGAGACCATATCTGCAGAAGGATATTGAAACTTTGGAGAGAGTTCAGAGAAGAGCTACTAAACTAGTACATGGATTGCAGGACAAAACTTACCAGGAAAGGTTAAAGGCCCTTAACATGTATAGCTTGGAAGTAAGAAGAGACAGAGGGGATATGATAGAAACTTTTAAATACATAAAGGGAATCATCACGGTAAAAGAGGAGAGAATATTTAAAAGAAGAAAAACTGCTACAAGAGGACGGAAATGGCTCAAACGGATGCCAACTGATGTTACAGGATGTGTTTTTTTACAGGATAACAAGAACAGAAAATGAAACAATGATGTGAACTTTCCCTTAGGCTACTTTCACACCTCCGGTCTGAAACTCCAGTGTGGCAGACAAGCGGAGAACCGTCTTGTCTGCCGGAATGCGTACGGATCTCTGCCGGACTCCATTATACTTAATAGGACCGATGGACATTCCATCCACATCCTGAAGCACCAAATCCGCTGGAACTGCCTGCAGGAATTCAAACCGGAGATGTGAAAGTATCCTTAGTTGGCTGATAAGGTTGCTGAGGAGCTCTTTTCTACCTGCAGGGATGGCCCATCTGCCTGCTCCACATTACCAGTTTTTGGCAAGATGGAATGAAGGATCTGTAGTGACGTCCTGATCACATCACCATGAGTGCATAGGTATGGACAATTGGTTGTTAGCATTTATATTTACCTTACCACCCACTAGGGTTCATGCATAAACATTATTTTGAGGTCTGGGGTCTAAAATCATTTATGGGTGCATGGGCGTGTACTCTGGGATATGAATTATGTAAGGGATCTTCTCTCAGGTTTGAATTCATTATAAGGTCTGGAGTCTGAACGTATGACCTCCATGCCTGTGTTGCGGACCACAAACATCAGGTCCGCAATACATGGGCACCGGCTGTTTCAACTCCGTATCACGGATGCGGACCAATTGACTTAAATGGGTCTGCGATCTGCAAGATAATGCAATGGATAGGACATGTCCTATCTTTTGTGGTGCGGAGGCACAGATGGAAAGCCCATGGAAACACTCAAAAAAGCTTACATTTGAT
The DNA here is from genome assembly GCA_033119425.1 of Bufotes viridis. Taxonomy (NCBI): domain Eukaryota; kingdom Metazoa; phylum Chordata; class Amphibia; order Anura; family Bufonidae; genus Bufotes; species Bufotes viridis. The sequence goes on from CM065599.1 coordinate 39,099,125, forward strand.
TTTAGATCCATGCCTCAGGAGTGCACAAGATAAGACATGTCCTATCTTTTGCCGTATTTTGCGGGTTGCGGACCCATTCAAGTCAATGGGTCTGCACCACAAAACAGAGTTCATGTGCCTGTGTAAATAGACCACAAGGGTAAATATTGAAATATATTGGGGTGACCTAGTCAAATCTCAGGCCTCAATCCAATTTAAACTCTTTGGATAGTGCAAGACTTCTGCACACAAACACAATCCATATCACTTGAAGGAGTTGGATCAGTTGTGCCTGGAGGAATGGGCAAAAATCCCAATGGCTAAGGTAATAGAGACAATCTCCAAGTAACTTGCATCTGTAATTACAGAAACTTTCAGAGGGTGAATACTTAAAGGGGTTTTCCGAGATTTTTATACTGAGGATAGGTCATCAATATCTGATTAGTGGGACCCTGGGACCCCTGCTGATCAGCTGTTTGAGAGGGCATATGGCTGGCATATGCAGTAGCGCCACAGTCTTCTTTCAGCAAACCAAGCACAGTGCTGTACATTGCATAGTGGCTGTGCTTGGAATCACAGCTCAGCCGCCTTCACTTATTTGGGGCTGACTATTAAACTTGATGTCACTAGCCCACTAATGTGGCACTAAGCACTACTGTGAGTGCTGGTCCCTTTCTCAAACAGCTGATCGGCGGGGGTTCTGGGTGTCGGACCCCCATGATCAGATATTGATGATCTTTTCAGAGCAGGCATGCTCAACCTGCGGTCCTCCAGCTGTTGTAAAACTACAACTCCCACAATGCCCTTCTGTAATATGATAGCTGTAGGCTGTCAGGGAATGATGGGAGTTGTAGTTTTGCAACAGCTGGAGGGCCGCAGGTTGAGCATGCCTGAATCAGAGGATCAGTGTAAATCTCTAGGAAAACCCCATTTAACATTCTACTGCCTTCTCTACATTCCCGTAAACTAGGGAAAGAATGTGTATGATGAAATCCCATAATTCCATAACAACTTCAGATGAAACTAATATGCTAAGAATGTTATAACTAGAGTTGAGCAAACACCTGGATGTTCGGGTTCGAAAAGTTCGGCCGAACTTCCCGAAAATGTTCGGGTTCGGGTTCCGAACTCGACCCGAACTTCCTCCCGAACAATGGGGACCAGAACTTTTGGGCACTAAAAAGGCTGTAAAATAGTCCAGGAAAGGGCTAGAGGGCTGCCCAAAAGGCAGCAAAATGTAGGTAAATGCCCTGCAAACAAATGTGGATAGGGAAATTAATTTAAATAACATAAAATAAATAAAAATTAACCAATATCAATTGGAGAGAGGTCCCATAGCAGAGAATCAGGTTTTAAGTCACCCACCACTGGAGAAGACCACTTTCAGTTATTTAGGCCCCAGCACCCAGACAGAGGAAAGAGGCCCCACAGCAAGGAATAAGGCGTCATATCACCCACCACTGGAGAAGGTCACTTTCAGTCATTTAGGCCCCAGCACCTAGACAGAGGAGAGAGCTCCCACAGCAAGGAATAAGGCGTCATATCACCCACCACTGGAGAAGGTCACTTTCAGTTATTTAGCCCACGGCACCCAGACAGAGGAGAGAGGTCGCATGGCAGAGGTTCAGGCTTCATGTCACCCACCATTGTAACAGGCCACTTTCAGTTATTTAGGTCCCGGCGCCCAGATTGAGGAGAGGTTCATTCAACTTTGGGTTGCACCGCAAGATCATGGTAAAGTTACAAAAAAATGAGGATTCAATAAAGAAGTGCCCCGGAGTACAAGAATACATGGTTGAGGGGGAGGCAGTTATAAATGTCTATTCTGCACAAGGGAGGGACAGGTCCTGTGGGATCCATGCCTGGTTCATTTTTATGAACGACAGCTTGTCCACATTGGCTGTGGACAGGCGGCTGCGTTTGTCAGTAATGACGCCCCCGGCCGTGCTGAATACACGTTCAGACAAAACGCTGGCCGCCGGGCAGGCCAGCACCTCCAAGGCATAAAATGCTAACTCTGGCCACGTGGGCAATTTGAAGACCCAGAAGTTGAATGGGGCCGAACCATCAGTCAGTACGTGGAGGGGTGTGCAGACGTACTATTCAACCATGTTAGTGAAATGCTGCCTCCTGCTAACACGTACCGTATAAGGTGGTGGTGCAGTTAGCTGTGGCGTGGAGACAAAACGTTTCCACATTTCTGCCATGCTAACCCTGCCCTCAGAGGAGCTGGCCGTGACATAGCTGCATTGGCAACCTCTTTCTCCTCCTCTGCCTTCGCCTTGGGCTTCCACCTGTACCCCTGGGACATTTGGGAATGCACTCAGGAGCGCATCTACCAGCATGCGCTTGTACTCGCACATCTTCCTATCACGCTCCAGTGCAGGAAGCAAGGTGGGCACATTGTCTTTGTACCGGGGATCCAGCAGGGTGGCAACCCAGTAGTCCGCAGTTTGTGAACGCCGGAAGCGTGCACAGATGGACCGCACTTTATGCAGCAGCTCTGACATGTCGGGGTAGTTGTGAATGAACTTCTGCACCACCAAATTCAACACATGTGCCAGGCAAGGGATGTACGTCAAACCGGCTAGTCCCAGAGCTGCAACAAGATTTCTCCCATTATCGCACACCACCAGGCCGGGCTTGAGGCCCACCGGCATAAACCATTCGTCGGTCTGTTGTTCAATACCCTGCCACAACTCCTGCGCGGTGTGGGGCCTGTCCCCCAAACATATGAGTTTCACAATGGCCTGCTGACGTTTACCCCGGGCTGTGCTGAAGTTGGTGGTGAAGGTGTGTGGCTGACTAGATGAGCTGGTGGAAGCAGAAGAGGAGGAAGCCGAGTAGGAGGAGGAGGCTACAGGAGGCAAAGAATAATGCCCTGCGATCCTTGGCGGCAGAAGGACGTGCGCCAAGGAACTCTCCGCCTGGGGCCCAGCCACCACTACATTTACCCAGTGTGCAGTTAGGGAGATATAGCGTCCCTGGCCGTGCTTACTGCTCCACGTATCTGTGGTTAGGTAGACCTTGCCACAGATGGCTTTGCGCAGTGCACACTTGATTTTATCGGATACTTGGTTGTGCAGGGAAGGCACGGCTGTCTTGGAGAAGTAGTGGCGGCTGGGAACAACATACTGTGGGACAGCCATCACCATCAGCTGTTTGAAGCTGTCTGTGTTCACCAGCCTAAATGACAGCATTTCAAAGGCCAGGAGTTTAGAAATGCTGGCATTCAGGCCCAGGGCTCGAGGGTGGCTAGGTGGGAATTTATGCTTTCTCTCCAAGGTTTGTGAGATGGAAAGCTGAACGCTGCCGTGTGACATGGTGGAGATGCTTGGTGACGCAGGTGGTAGTATCGGTGGCACATCCTCTGTTTGGTGGGTGGCAGGTGCCAACATTCCTCCCGAGGCGGAGGAAGAGGCTGAGGCAGCAGCAGAAGAGGGAGCAGGGGGAGCCAGAGTGAGTTCCTTGCTTTTAAGGTGTTTACTTCACTGCAGTTCATGCTTTGCATGTAGATGCCTGGTCATGCAGGTTGTGCTAAGGTTCAGAACGTTAATGCCTCGCTTCAGGCTCTGATGGCACAGCATGCAAACCACTCGGGTCTTGTCGTCAGCACATTGTTTAAAGAAGTGCCATGCCAGGGAACTCCTTGAAGCTGACTTTGGGGTGCTCGGTCCCTGGTGGCGGTGGCCAGTAGCAGGCGAACTCTCTTGGCGGTGGCTGTTCTGCTTTTGCCCCTGCTCCCTCTTTTGCTACGCTGTTTGCTCGGTCTCACCACTGCCTCTTCCTCTGAACTATGAAAGTCAGTGGCACGACCTTCATTCCATGTGGGGTCTAGGACCTCATCGTCCCCTGCATCGTCTTCCACACAGTGTTCCTACCTGACCTCCTGTTCGGTCTGCACACTGCAGAAAGACGCAGCAGTTGGCACCTGTGTTCCGTCATCATCAGAGACATGCGGACTCCGATGAGGTTGTATTCCCATGTCCTTATCATCAGGAAACATCAGTGGTTGTGCATCAGTGCAATCTATGTCTTCCACCACTGGGGAAGGGCTAGGTGGATTCCCTTGGGAAATCCTGCCAGCAGAGTCTTCAAACAGCATAAGAGACTGCTGCATAACTTGAGGCTCTGACAGTTTCCCTGATATGCATGGGGGTGATGTGACAGACTGATGGGCTTGGTTTTCAGGCGCCACCTGTGCGCTTTCTGCAGAAAACTGGTTGTGAGATAATGTTGTGAACGTGCTGTATCCACCGTCGGCCACCCAATTGACTAGCGCCTGTACCTGCTCAGGCCTTACCATCCTGCACTAGGACGTGTGGCTGTGGCAGAATGGCCACGTCCTCTCCTAGCACCAGAGGGTACACTAACACCACCACGACCGCGTCCGCGTCCCTTACTAGATGTTTTCCTCATTGTTACCGTTCACCAAGCACCACAATAAGAAAAAAAATATTTGGCCCAATGTATTGATTTCAAATTCAGGCCTTTTTTTACAGGCACCTAACACTATCTGCCTATTTATTTATGTACCATATTACACTAATCCAGGCACAGCAGTAACCACTGATTTAGGGGAATATCTATTGTAGGGCTAGTATTTAGGCCCTGGATGAAAGGTATCCTTTTATGGACAGATTTACACTTGGAGATGCACAGTAGCGTGTGCAAAAAATATGTAGGATTATGCCTTCAGCAATTGTATTTTAACACTTTGTGTAATATACCCTTTAACGGACAGAAATACAATAGGAGATGCACGGTAGCGTGTGAAGTTATTGAGGATGATCCTCTCAGCACTTGTATATACACCTTGAGTGTAATATACCCTTTTACGGACAGATTAACACTTGGCCTGCAACAACTGGAACACCAGATTATTGCTATATTGGCAAGTGAACTTCACCCCAGAACAAAATATATCCTTTGCCGGACACTATGAAACTTGGCCAGCCACAGCTGAAACCACTGATTTATGGTATTGCTATTTTGGCAATTGAATTTCACCCCAGAACAAAATATACCCTGTTACAGACAGATTTAAACTAGGCCTGCAACTGCTGGAACACCAGATTTAGGGGATTGCTATTTTGGCAATTAAATTTCACCCCAGAAAAAAATATACCCAGTTACGGACAGATTTAAACTAGGCCTGCAACTGCTGGAACACCAGATTCAGGGTATTGCTATTTTGGCAATTGAATTTCACCCCAGAACAAAATATACCCTGTTACAGACAGATTTAAACTAGGCCTGCAACTGCTGGAACACCAGATTTAGGGGATTGCTATTTTGGCAATTGAATTTCACCCCAGAACAAAATATATCCTTTGCAGGACACTATGAAACTTGGCCAGCCACCGCTGAAACCACTGATTTATGGTATTGCTATTTTGGCAATTAAATTTCACCCCAGAACAAAATATACCCTGTTACAGACAGATTTAAACTAGGCCTGCAACTGCTAGAACACCAGATTTAGGGGATTGCTATTTTGGCCATTGAATTTCACCACAGAAAATAATCTATCCTTTGCCAGACAGCAGACAGTATTACACTTGGCTGGCCGAAGCTGGAACACCAGATTTAGGGGGCAATTGAATTTAACACCTTTATAAAATATAGAAATTGCTATCCTAAGTTTCTAGGGGTGACAATAAGCACAGCCAAGCCCCTGGTGTAGGATACAGCAAAAAACAAACTAGTATTGATGGATTGATGGACTTGGTGGCAGCTTGTTCTGGTGCACCACAAGTCACAAAATGGCCGCCGATCACCCTAGAAAAAAGTGACAGAAAAACGCTCTGTGCAGCCTAAAAACCAGTGAGCAATTAACTAGCAGAAGTTGAATGATTCACAGCTGTAGATCGATCACTTCATGAGGTGTTTTTGCTGACTTTTCCCTGCCTAATCTCGCCCTCACAGAAGCTGCGTCCTCTCCCTACACTAATCAAAAGCAGTGTGACGTGCGGCGCTACGTGACTCCAGCTTAAATAGAGGCTGGGTCACATGCTGCACTTGGCCAATCACAGCCATGCCATTAGTAGGGCAAGAAGTAAAACGCTAGCTGATTGGCTGCTGTGCAGCCCTTCAGAAAGCGGAAAGAAATCGCCGAACAACGGACCCGAACACAAACTTTTTTGAAAATGTTCGGGTCCGGGTCCCGAACAACCCAAAATTCGGTACGAACCCGAACTATGCTCGAACTGTTCGCTCAACACTAGTTGTAACAAAGAAATATTGTAGCAAAATATATCAAGTCTGGAATGAAATCTCCTTCATTTTCATATTTTATATGCTCAAGACAGTATTGGCATAGATGTGCCTGTGTATGCATACATATAGAAGATAGTTTCCCTATGTGGTCTATTCAGGACCTTAACACATCTGGGATCTTAAGGTTGGTATACACACATAATGCTATTCAGCATTGTTGCATCTGGTGCCAGTGGAAATATTCTGAAAATCCTCTGAAACACCCAGCCAGCTGAGACGCTTGTCATAACTTAACCCTTGCCACTATAAAATGCGAATATGAAAGAAATCCCCAATTATGTGATCCACAGAGCATAAAGTGATAAAGTGGAGGCAAGTCTTAGTTCTAGTCATGGGTCTTGAACTTTAAGATCTCCTTTCTGGTTTAGTAAATACTTAGAGGAGAATATTATCTGCAGTGGTTTTGGTGTCAGTTTTAAGTCGGTCGTTGCTTTGTGAGGTTGCCTCAAATTTTTGAAATGGTACACAATAATGTAGCAAGGGGAATGGTAATATCCTGTTGTGAATATATTCATACTTTTCCAAAAGAAATAAGATGAATGATGCAATCCCACATTCACTACTGTGACTGACCTTTGACCATGACCGCGTATTACATTTTGTAGAATTTTGTGCAATTAAGTACATCTATTTTTAGAAAAAATAAGGGATGTGATTTGGGGATAATCACATCCCGGTGGCTTGGGATGTAACATTTAAAATCTTATCACAAAGTAAGCCAACTAATAGTTGGTTTAAGGCAGTGGTGGCACTGGCTAACCCGAGCCCTCTCTGTGAGCACCTGCACCCTGAAAAAAGTCTATGGTGTCCCAATATGCCTTAGACTTTTCCTGCCATTCATCAGCGCAGGGCGCACTATGAATGTCACAGGCAGCGAACTGAATGTAGGCGGGCTATTTTTGCTAATGATAAAGTACACGCAAGATATACTATATGGGACTGTAGTATTTAGGTTAAATTGCCATGTTGGCACTTTGCAATAAATAAGTGGGTTTTGGATTGCAGTTTGGGCACTCGGCCTCTAAATGGTTCACCATCACTGGTTTAATGCGTATCTGAGTTTTCAAAAAAAGTTTGCATGATGGCTGTGCTTCTTTGTAAAATTAAAACTGTGAAGAACAGGTCTTTTTTAGGCTTCCCTAATGTATCTTTTAGGCATATTATTTGCCGTTTCAGCTGCATAGCTAGATGCAATTCACTCAGAAGCAGGGGTCTCCCTTCTGTGGATTCGACAAGCACTTTTTCAACTTCCCACTATGTTTTTAGCTGTGGCGTTCACAGAACAGATAAGGAGAGCCAAATCTACTTACACACATGAGGCTCCAATCATCTTCAAAGCTATGCTAGGCACACAAGTCCTAAAAATAAAGATAACCAAATAAAAAAGACTTAAGAATATTGATCATCATTTATTTATTGAGGAAAATGATGCAATATCACATATCTGTGAATGGCAAAAGTATGTGACCATTTAGGATTTGGATGTGCTTTCAGGGTATGTTCACATGTAGTGTTGAGCGAATCGAGCTTCGGATCCGAGATCTGAAGTCATTAGTTCAATACTTCGTATGAATGCTGTAGGGACTTCGGTGAATAAATTCGGGATTTGATATTTCAAAACTTAAAACAATTTTAAAACCGGGATCAGAAGTCGGCTTCGCTACCAAGGTACCAGCTGGTACCGAAGCCGAATTCTAATCCATGTATTAAAATGGTTTTAAAGTTGAAAATTGATGGCTGAAGTTATGAGACTTTGGTAATAAGTGTTTTACCCCATACAGTTAAAGCCTGCATTTTTCCCTTTGCTGGGATATGGTGCACTTTAATGACAGGAATAATCAAAACACAGTACAATATGCATAGGGCAGATCACATCACTCTGATAATAAATAAAATCCATTAAACCCATAAATGAAGCTAAAGTAAGCTTTAGGGCTCATTCACACGTCCGTATAACAACTTTGCAGAACGGGTGTGGACCCATTCATTTAACGGGGGCCCCAAAAGATGCGGACAGCACACCATGCGCTGTCTGCATCCATAATTCTGTTCCGCGGACCAGCAAAAAACAAAAGCAAAAAAATAAATAAAAAATGCATGTCCTATTTTTGTCTGCAGCCACGGACAGGAATAGGCATTTCTATCATAGTGCCCGCCATGTGCAAAATGTGGAACGCACATGGCCGTGTCCGTGCTTTGTGGACCGCAAAACAGTTGCGGACACGTGAATGGACCCATACAAGAAAATGTAAGGACTCTTTCACACGAGCGTGTGTGGATTAGGTCCGGATGCGTCCGGTTGTTAATTTTTTTCCGCGTGGGTGCAATGCATTTTGATGCGTTTTTCACGCGCGTGATAAAAAACTGAATGTTCACAAACAATATCACCTAGCAACCATCAGTGAAAAACGCACCCGCACTTGCTTGCGGATGCAATGCGTTTGTCACGCAGCCCCATTCACTTCTATGCGTGAATATAGAACATGCTGCGATTTTCACACAACGCACAAGTGAGGCGTGAAAAAAAACGCTCATGTACACAGACCCATTGAAATGAATGGGGCAGGATTCAGTGCGGGTGCAATGCGTTCACATCACGCATTGCACCCACGCGGAAAATTCGCCCGTGTGAAAGGGGCCTAAATGTACAGTAAGTGTAAAACATATCAAACAGCTAGATCAGCCAGTAGCAAACTCATACAACCATGTATTTGGATTTTTCACAAAGATGTATTTTCTTCTAATCCAGTATATTTTGTGGTCTGTAATTCATAGTAAATAACCACATATTTTCTATATACAGCATAAGGACAGTAATCTCATATAACCTGACAGAGAAAGAACAGCTCAGGACATTTGACTGGCTATTTATAGGTGAGGCTCATGACTTTTAAAAGTGAGTGTACAGTTTACTGCTCAGTTATTTATATGGCATGTATGTATTCTCGTAGTATATATTCACTATTGGTGTAGGAAGGAGGGGTTCGGGTTCCTGGAGAACTGGGCCGACTTCTCTGTCGGCTACAGGCTCTATTGTAGGGACGGGCTGCACCTCAATGGGGAAGGGGCAGCTGTGTTGGGGAGAAAGATGGCTAGAAGGTTGGAGGAGTGTTTAAACTAGGGACTGGGGGGGAGGGTAATTACATTATAGGAGGGGAAGATAGTGCAGCTAGAGACCAGGGGCAAGGTAGTGTGACTGGAGGAGGAATGGAAGGGGGGACTAGAACAGCTCAGAATGAAAGATGTAGGGTAAAAAATACACATAAACCTGTCAAATGTATGTATATTAATGCCAGAAGCCTGACTAACAAGACTGGTGAACTGGAATTAGTGATGTGTGGGCATGGGCGTAGAAAGCCCCGAAAATCTGGGGGGGGACAGCACTTATGGGGCCCCTGTGTCCCCGCCCACCCTCAAGCCACACCCATATATCTTCGCCCCCCCTTATGGGCTAAAAACTGTTTAAAAAAAAAAAACACACACAAAACAAGACACCTGTACTTACCTCCATCAGTCACAGCGATGCGATGCAGGCCTCTTCCGGCCTGTGTCCCGCGCTGTACGGCTCACAGACGGCGTGATGACGTCATCGCACCGCCTGTACCAACATCTGATACCGGCAGCCTATCAGAGGAGCAGGGAAGGGAGACGCCTCTCCCTCTCCTGCTCCGTAGCACAGCCATCTGTATCGCTGTCCTGGGGACGGTGATACAGATGACTATGGAGATGAACGCTTCCACCATGGAAGCGTTCATCTCCCTGTGCCCAGCCACCGCCGCACACATTGCCCTGCTGCCGCTGGGGGGGATTTTTGCATACCTGTCCCCCCCGCATTATTTCCTGGGGGGGATCCAACCCCCCCGTTCCCCCCGCTTCCTACGCCCGTGTGTGCGAGGAGGACTATGACATAGTGGGAATAACTGAGGCATGGCTGGATGATAGCTATGACTGGGCAGTTAATATAAGAGGTTACAATCTGTTTAGAAAGGATCGTCAAAACCGGAGAGGTGGAGGGGTCTGCATTTATGTGAAGTCCTGTCTAAATCCCGTAATTCGAGAATACATCTCTGAGGGACATGAACATGTGGAGTCACTGTGGGTAGAAATACATGGAGCAAAAAACAATAATAAATTACTAATAGGAGTGTATTATAAACCACCTAATATATCAGAGTCCACAGAAAATCTATTACTAAACGAGACAGAGCGAAATATAATGTCCACTGGGCTGATTATGGGTTCCGGGGTGCTGGGCCGTGAGGGTCCTTGCCCCCAGATCCTATTATAGGCTTACAGTCATGATCGCTTGAGGTGATATGACTGTTATAGCCCTGCTCAACTTTGGGCATTTTTTGCTTCTTGATTGAATGAATGAATCTATTTTTATCAAATGGTCCAAACATATACGGCTGATTGTTTGTTAAAAAAGCGCTTATGATGTTACATTATTTGTAATCACGATATTGCATTGTCTCCCGATGTGGCATGTGTGAGTTGGTCATAATTTGAGATACGTCTGTGTTTATGCGGTGCGCCTGTTCCGCTGTACCAAATTGAGGTGGCTGCTGTCTGAGGGGGATAGCGTTGGATAGTTGCTATGGAGATGCTTCACCTCTGTGCGGCTCCTCGCTCCTCCTCTTTTGGTTGCCTTTCTCTGATGGTTACAGGGGGCGGTCCGGCCTCCGTGGTCGCGCGGTGTATGTTGGCACACGTGACTAGGTCAGCTGACTTGGTCACGTGTGTTGCTGACGCTGCGTGATGCGGGGATGCTTGGTCTGGTTACCTAGCAGCGGGACATGCGCAGTGCAGAACACAGTACGCGGGGCCGTGCGCCATTGTACTACCAGTAACATGTAAGTTTGTTTCAATGTATCTTCAAGCTGATTGGTTCTTCTGTTTTTAAATCACGTCGGCACAGGTGCTTATTGATTAATTATGCACGGCATTATTACATTTTATGTATTCTTTTGGTTTTATATGCATATTTATTGTACTGTAAGGACACATGTAACTTTTTTATACATTGATACGATTGATGTGATAAAAGCACTGCACTTTATATTGTATTTTGATACTTTTGCACTGATTGACACTTGATTGATTCACTATGAATTCTGGGTATATATACCCCATATTGACACCATGTTTGTATGCTTGATAAATCAGGAGGGTTCACTATTCACTAGAAACCGGAGTGCTGCCTTACTTTTGGATCTATTACTAAACGAGATAGACGAGGCGGCAAATCATAATGAAGTCGTTATTATGGGAGACTTCAACTGCCCAGATATAGACTGGGAAACTGAAAGCTGTACATCCCAAAAAGGAAACAGGTTCTTGGCAATAACCAAAGACAATTACCTTTCCCAACTGGTTCAGGACCCCACTAGAGGGACGGCCATACTGGACTTAGTATTAACCAATAGACCTGATAGAACAACAGATGTGCGGGTCGGGGGACACCTAGGAAATAGCGACCATAAAGTAATAACCTTCCAATTATCCTTCAAACAAGAGTTTCTAAGGGGAGGAACAAAAATACCAAACTTCAAAAAAGCAAAATTTAGCCAACTAAGCGAGGCCATAGGCCTAACTAACTGGGACAAAGTCCTCAAAAATAAAAATACAACCATAAAATGGGAGATTTTTAAAAGCATTGTAACATCTAATTGTGAGAGGTACATACCTTATAGGAATAAAAAGCTAAGGAACAATAAGAAACCAATGTGGATTAATGGAACCGTAAAGAAAGCAATAAATAACAAAAAGAAAGCATATAAATCACTAAAACAGGAGGGGAGCCAGGAAGCACTGATAAACTATAAGGAATAAAATAGAATATGTAAAAAACTAATATAATTTGCCAAACTAGAGACCGAGAGATTAATTGCCAAAGAGAATAAAACTAACCCTAAAATGTTCTTCAATTATATAAATAGTAAAAAATATAAATCTGAAATAGTCGGCCCTCTACATAGCAATGAGGGGGGTGTTGCAGAGAGCAACGAGGATAAAGCAAAACTATTAAATATTTTTTTCTCCACTATATTCACTGAGGAAAATAAACTGTCAGATGAAATGCAGAATGTAAAAGTAAATTCCCCATTAAAAGTGCCCTGTATGATCCAGGAAGAAGTACAACAGAGACTTAAAAAGATTAAAATAGACAAATCGCCAGGACCGGATGGCATACACCCCCGTATCCTAAGGGAATTAAGTGATGTTATAGCCAGACCTTTATTTCTGATATTTACGGACTCTATACTAACAGGGAATGTTCCACAGGATTGGCCCATAGCAAATGTGGTGCCAATGTTAAAAAAGGGTCCAAAAACAGAGCCTGGAAATTATAGGCCGGTAAGTTTAACATCTGTTGTTGGTAAACTGTTTGAAGGGTTTCTAAGAGATGCTATTTTGCTATTATCTCAATGAAAATAAGCAAATAACGCCATATCAGCATGGCTTCCTGAGGGATCGGTCATGCCAAACAAATTTAATCAGCTTCTATGAGGAGGTAAGTTCTAGACTTGACAGCGGCGAATCAATGGATGTCATATATCTGGACTTCTCCAAAGCATTTGACACTGTACCTCATAAAAGGTTAGTATATAAAATGAGGATGCTCGGACTGGGAGAAAATGTCTGTATGTGGGTAAGTAACTGGCTGAGTAATACAAAACAGAGGGTTGTTATTAATGGTACACACTCAGATTGGGTCACTGTCACTAGTGGGGTACCTCAGGGGTCAGTATTGGGCCCTATTCTCTTCAATATATTTATTAATGATCTTGTAGAAGGCCTGCACAGTAAAATATCTATTTTTGCAAATGACACTAAACTGTGTAAAGTAATTAACACTGAAGAGGACAGTTTTCTGCTACAGAGGGATCTGGATAGATTGGAGGCTTGGGCAGAGAAATGGCAGATGAGGTTTAACACTGACAAATGTAAAGTTATGCACATGGGAAGGAATAATGCAAGTCACCCGTACATATTAAATGGTAAAACACTCGGTAACACTGACATGGAAAAGGATCTAGGAATTTTAATAAACAGCAAATTAAGCTGCAAAAAACAGTGTCAGGCAGCTACTGGCAAGGCCAATAAGATAATGGGTTGCATCAAAAGAGGTATAGATGCACGTGATGAGAACATAGTCCTGCCACTTTACAAATCACTAGTCAGACCACACATGGAGTACTGTGTACAGTTCTGGGCTCCTGTTAACAAGGCAGACATAGCAGAGCTGGAGAGGGTTCAGAGGAGGGCAACTAAAGTAATAAATGGAATGGGGAAACTACAGTACCCTGAAGAATTATCAAAATTAGGGTTATTTACTTTAGAAAAAAGACGACTGAGGGGAGATCTAATAACTATGTATAAATATATCAGGGGTCAGTACAGAGATCTGTCCCGTCATCTATTTATCCCCAAGACTGTGACTGTGACGAGGGGACATCCTCTGCGTCTGGAGGAAAGAAGGTTTGTACACAAACATAGAAAAGGATTCTTCACTGTAAGAGCAGTGAGACTATGGAACTCTCTGCCTGAGGAGGTGGTGATGGTGAGTACAATAATGGAATTCAAGAGGGGACTGGATGTATTTCTGGAGTGTAATAATATTACAGGCTACAGCTACTAGAGATGGGTCGTTGATCCAGGGAGTTATTCTGATTGCCTGATTGGAGTCGGGAAGGAATTTTTTTCCCCTTAAGTGGGGAAAATTGGCTTCTGCCTCACAGGGGTTTTTTGCCTTGCTCTGGATCAACTTGTAGGAAACAGGCCGAACCGGATGGACAAATGTCTTTTTTCGGTCTTATATACTATGTTACTAATGCAACACGACTTAGGTTTACCTTCACACTTGCGTTTTTGTTTTCCGGCATAGAGTTCCGTCGTCAGGGCTCTATGCAGGAAAAAAAATGCTTCAGTTACAGATAATACAACCGCATGCATCCGTTTGAACGGATCCGCTTGTATTAACTTTAACTATCTTTTAACATTGCCAAAACGGATCCGTTTTGAACTCCATTGAAAATAAATGGAGGACAGACCTGTTTTTTATTGTGGCAGATTGTGCCAGAGAAAACAGATCCGTCCCCATTGACCTAAATTGGGGGTCATGATGGATCCGTTTTGCTCCGCATCCTAGGACAGAAAGAAAACTGCAGCATGCTGCGGTATTTTCTCTGCCCAAAAAACGTTCACATACTGAACGGAAGACATGCTGATGCATCCTGAGCGGATTTCTCTCCATTCAGAATGCATGGGGATAATCCTGATCAGTTTTTTTCCGGAATAGAGCCCCGACGACGGAACTCTATGCCGGAAAAGAAAAACGCCAGTGTGAAGGTACCCTAAGATTGCCTGACTTAAATAGATTGTAAGCTCTTGTGAGCAAGGCAATATTTTGGCGGTACATATAGATTATTATGATTATTAACAACAGAAGGACAGTTCTATTGTGCTTTTCATTAAAGCTTGGTTAAAGCTTTCAGATTCTATGTAAGCATACTTTAGTCTTTTTATATACAGTAGATATGTATGTATCTTCAGACACCTGAACTACCAGATTAGTACAAAATTGTTAAACAAAACAATTTTTTCAAAAACCAAAGTTTGCCTAATGGCCTCTGAATGACTATAAACATCCAGTGGGTCTGCATATTATTCTGCATGTTTGTTTCTGAATGTCCTTGCAGAGTTTACATCTGCACACCCACCCGGTTGTCAGCAATGACTTACCATAGAGAAGTGCAGTGTACCACTCCATTTCAGTAGTGCGATTATATTTATGTATATTCATCCCTAGGTGATGCTGGCACTATATATTGTAAGGCATCTTCTCTCTCCAGCAGGGCGGCGGTGACCGATTCTCTTGCATGCAGTACAGTTCGAATTAAAAGGTGCTTTATTTTTCATCACTCCAGCAATACAGGCAAGACCCAGATAAACCTCACTGGGTCAAGTGAAGGACAGCAGCATAAAACATAAATTACACAAAATAAAGTCCTGCCCGTCTGGGCCTTGGTAACACAGCACAGTCTATCTCATCTTCAGAAAAACCACAGATTCTGGCTTCTCCATCCTGATCCCAGGCACAGCTCTCCCTGACTGACATTCAGGGCTGTGTTTTAATTCCCCCTGATGATCCCAGCTGGCCTCAGACTAGGGGGAAAAACCTGTCCTGGAATGGGGAGGGTGGATTGGGAGGTCCCACTGCCTCCTACCATCTCAATCCATAAAATCCAGCCCATGAAGTAACAAAACCGTCTCAGCAACCTACACATTGCTGAGACTCTTGTAACAATTCTGGATTTTATTTACCTCACCCAGTTGAGGAACCTGGGTGGGATATACACTCCCTCCAGGACTTTACCACAATATATATATATATATATATATATATATATATTGTGGGGAGTCGCTCTGGTAGACAGCGGTGCGGGTGCAGTTTAGAGGCAAAACAAGGAGTCCAGATTGTGCAACAAACAGTGTTTTATTCACACTTGCACACAAAATGAAAAACAGTCTCTTGGTGACAGTTCACACACAACGGAAATAACGTAGCCAAACAAAAACAGTCCAACACAGGTTCAGTCACCTGGGAGGTGTAGGTGCAGGTTCGCACCACGCTGTCGGCCCAGCCGCAGGAGAATCCAGCTTCAGGTAGCCAGGAACAAAATACCTCCTTGCTGGGCTCTTTCCTCCTGGACAGAGAACTCCCAGCCCTGTTAGCAGCTCCAGGATAATCACACTCCTCAGACACAGCTGCTGGCTGCGTTTTATATCCAGCCCAAAACATGGACTGGACCGTGGGGAGCAGCCACCCACCCTACTCTTTAGCTGCTCCCAGTAAGAGCCGGCCCGGATCGGCTTTGCAGCCATGCTATTTAACAAAGTCAAACAGCACTAGCTGCTGCAGACAAAAACCCGGCTCTCACCTCACCGAGGCCAGCAACCTCGGTGACACGTACCTGCCATCACATATGACACCTTGCACCTTACCACAATATATATATATAGTGTAACAGGGTGTAGCAGAGCAGAGCAGAGGAGAGCAGAGCAGTTGAGTAAGGCTCTTTTTACAGGGGTATGATTTCCGTGCGGGTGCAATGCGTGAGGTGAACGCATTGCGCCCGCACTGAATCCGGAACCATTAATTTCTATGGGGCTATGCACATGAGCGGTGATTTTCACGCATCACTTTTGCGTTGCGTGAAAATCGCAGCATGTTCTATATTCTGCGTTTTGCACGCAGCTTTTTGGATCTTTATTAGCGATCGCAACTTTACTTCGCAAGCACTCCTATGTCCTTTCCCCTCTTTTTTTTTTTTGCACATTTTTTGGCAGAGATTTTTTCATCCAGATTGATCGATGCGAATGAAGAAATCTGTGCCGTTCATTTTTTTTTTCAGCCCAGGGGCTGAACGGAAGAAAAAAAATTCTCATTACCCGTATGCTCAATATAAGGCCTCTTGCACACGAACGTTTTTTTTTATCAGTGTTTTGCTGTCCGTTTTTAACGGATCCGTTTTTCCGTTTTTTGCTTCCATTTTGGTTCCGTTGTTCCGTTCCGTTTTTCCGTTTGGCATATACAGTATACAGTAATAACATTGAAAAAATTGGGCTGGTCTTAACATTTTCAATAGGTGGTTCCGCAAAAAACGGAACGGATACTGAAGACATACGGATGCACTTCAGTATGCTTTCCGTTTTTTTTGCAGACCCATTGACTTGAATGGAGCCACTGAACGTGATTTGCGGACAAGAATAGGACATGGTCTATATTTAAACGGAACAGAAAAAACGGAAAAACGGAAACGGAAGGCATACGGAGACACTTCAGTATTTTTTGCAGACCCATTGAAGTGAATGGTTCAGTATACTGTCAGTATACTGAACTGAAAAAACTGCCAGTATACAGTCCGCAAAAAACGTTCGTGTGCAAGGGGCCTAAGGAGAATAGCACAAACTCCTAATGCTGGCCATACATGTAATGATTGCTGAGACCCTCAAATGCCAGGGCAGTACAAACACCTCACATGTGACCCCATTTTGGAAAGAAGACAGCCCAAGGTATTTGCTGAGGGGCATATTGAGTCCATGAAAGATTTAACTTTTTGTCACAAGTTAGTGGAAAGGGAGACTTTGTGAGGGAAAAAAAAAAAAGCTAATTTCCGCTAACTTGTGCCAATAAAAAAATCTTCTATGAACTCGCCATGCCCCTCACAGAATACCTTGGGGTGTCTTCTTTCCAAAATGGGGTCACATGTGGGGTATTTATACTGCCCTGGCATTTTAGGGGCCCTAAAGTGTGAGAAGAAGGCATTTTTACGCATTTGGATTCCAAACTACTTCTCATGCTTTAGGGCCCCTAAAATGCCAGGGCAGTATAAATACCCCACGTGACCCCATTTTGGAAAGACGACACCCCAAGGTATTCCGTGAGGGGCATGGCAAGTTCATAGAAGATTTTTTTTTTTTTTAGCGGAAATTGAATTTTTTTTTTCTTACAAAGTCTCATAATTCACTAACTTGTGACAAAAAATAAAATTTTACATGAACTCACCAGACCCCTCACGAAATACCTTGGGGTGTCTTCTTTCTAAAATGGGGTCACATGTGGGGTATTTATACTGCCCTGGCATTTTAGGGGCCCTAAAGCGTGAGAAGAAGTCTGGAATCCAAATGCGTAAAAATGCCCTCCTAAAAGGTACTCATTGGAATTCGGGCACCTTTGCGCACCTAGGCTGCAAAAAAGTGTCACACATGTGGGATCGCCATACTCAGGGGAAGTAGGGCAATGTGTTTTGGGGTGTATTTTTACATATACCCATGCTGGGTGAGAGAAATAACTCTGTAAATTGACAACTTTGTATAATTTTTTTTTAAAAGTTGTCATTTACAGAGATATTTCTCACACACAGTATGGGTATATGTAAAAATACACCCCAAAACACATTTCCCTACTTCTCCTGAGTACGACGATACCACATGAGTGACACTTTTTTGCAGCCAAAATGCGCAAAGGGGCCCGAATTCCAATGAGTACCTTTAGAATTTCACAGTTCATTTTTACTCATTTGTATTCCAAACTACTTCTCACGCTTTAGGGGCTCCTAAATTGCCAGGGCAGTATAAATACCCCACAAGTGACCCCATTTTGGAAAGAAGACACCCTTAATACCAGGATATCTGAGGGACACAGGCATAGTATTAGAAAAAAAATTCTCCTTTGACTGGCATGTAAATTGTATGTGGGTGACAACAGATATCACTGCGTTATATACTAATATTCCACATCAGTCAGCCATTATAGCCCTGAAGTGGTTTTTAGAATGTTTCAGCAATTACACCCAGGAGTTGCAGGATTTTTTATGTCTATGTATAGACTTTTTGATGAGACATCATTTTTTATGTTTAACAAGAGATATTATCTTCAGCAATCTGGAATCCCCATGGGGGCGAAATACTCCCCATCGATCGCAAACATTTATATATGGCGTGGTGGGAAAGTAGGTTTCTCTTTTCTGAAAACAACCCTTATAAAGAGTGTTTCAAATGGTATGGTTGATTTATCGATGATATGCTGTGGGTTTGGCAGGGGGAGAAAGAAGGAATAGTACAATGTATAGAATACTTAAATAACTGTACTACCTCTATTAAACTAACTTATGCCAGTGACCCAAACAAAATTGTCTTCTTGGATCTGTGCCTGGAAGTGGATAAGGGCAGAAACAAGGTGGTTACATATACCCACAGGAAGCCCACGTCTGGTAATACTGTTCTTTCTGCCTCCTCCTGCCACCCACCACATGTAATAAACAACATTCCAAAGGGAGAAATGGTAAGAGCAAAACGGAATTGCTCTACTGAGGAGTTCTTTGAAAGAGAAGCCCAGATCATTGCAGCCAGATTAAAAGTGAGAGTATATACTCAGGCCAGTATTATTGGGGGTATAAATTTTGCTAGATCTAAGGACAGGGAAACCTTAATTTTCTCTAAACGGAAAGACAAAAAGCAGAAACAGAATAAATAAAAATAACCACAATAAAAATCGCAATAAGAATGAAACGGATAATGACAAACCTATCACTTTTGTTACTAACTACAGCAGGGACTATTTTTAGATATGTAGAATTATACGGAAACATCTTCTGGTTCTGAATTTCAACGAGGAGTGGAAAAATATAGTCTCTGCAGGAATAAGATGTGTAGCTAAAAGAGCCCCCACGGTGGGACAGAAAATAAGTCCAAGCTTATTTGTGGAAAAAAAAAAAAAAAAGTATGTACCTGGCCTTAAACCTGTGGAAACTATAAATGTGGTAGCAGAAAATGTATCTGCTGTCGATACATGTCCATTTCAAAGGATGTTACATCTATGGCCCATGGAAAAAGGCATGTTTTGAAACAATACATTAATTGTGGTACAGACTACGTGGTGTATGTCATAACATGCAATGTGTGTAGGCTGCAATACATAGGTTGTACCGCTAATGAATTAAAGGTACGAACAAGGAAACATTTGAGTGATATCCCTCATGTTATGTCTCGGAATGTCTCAGCGGCAACACTGCACTTTGCCACTGTTCACAAGGGCGATGTCTCCGCGTTTTCTGTGCAAGGTATAGAAGTGGTTTCGGCACCGATTAGAGGAGGGGATCGAAAACAGAAGCTTCTCAGCAGAGAAACATATTGGATGTTTGTGTTGGAAACATGCGTACCGAGAGGTCTGAATAGAAAACATGATTTAATAGTACAATACTTGTAAAATTTGTGAAAACGTTTTCTTGAATATGTGGATTTAAGTTTATCTCCACCTCTCCCCCTCCCCCTCTACATGTGCCCTGCTGAGAGTATCACCCAACTCAGGAACACCTGAGTTGGGGTGTGGTTTCCAGTGAAGCAAAGGGGGAGGAGTATACCCTATGTTGTTTAAAAGTTTGGTTTTAGTGCACAATGTATTGTCTTGATGAAGGGCTTTATACTATAGCCCAAAACGCGTCACAGTCACATTTTGTCTCTCCATGTGATGTATTTCGGATCTTCTTAAACTGTACAAGCCTAATAAAGAACCATCCATTTTTTACGCAAGAAGCTGGAATTGACCTTTTGTTTGTGGAAGGATATCATATAGATACACCACAACACAAGAATATAGCAAGTCTCTAAAGATGTCATTCATGAATTCTTGGAACATGAATACCGCATACCGGCCCATGGATTGGTTCCATTGACGCAACCGCAATAGGGAGGATGTGACAGGAGTGGTGCGTCCAGGCTCATCAAACACCTTGCGGATGGTCTCTAGGAAGACCTGAAGATCTATATTGACTGAGTTGTTCCTTTCCCAGAGGGGATTGATCCAGGCTAGTGCCTCCCCTGTGAGGTGTGACATAAGAAAAGCCACTTTTGCCTCACCAATTTGCCTTGGACAGAGCCAAAGTTCAAAATGAAGGGTGCATTGGTTTATGAGTCCCCGACACTGCTTGGGGTCACCATTGAAACATGGAGGAGCTGAGAGACGAGGTCTAGATCCCGGTACTTAGGAAGAGGGTAGAGCAGAAGTCATGTTAACCGGGCTAGAGAAGCTTGATGATGCTGGGTTAGCAGATGTCAGGTCATTAAGACGCATATTCACATTGCGTAGGTAGGATATTATTTGATCCTGATGCTCACGCTGCTGAGCCAATTCCTGGTGTAACTCGGTGGTACTTGGAGGGTTCGGATCAGCGGGGTCCATGGCCTTAGCAAACTGTTATACAAGCGGGTGTGGACCCACTGCGCCACTGACTGGGTATATTCCAGAGGGGCGTAACTAAGCAGCTACCTGGTATTTACTAGAGCCCCTGGTGGTGGGGATAGACTTGGGCCGTAGGGTAGCTGCCAGGTGCCACTTCAGAGTAGTGCTCAAGTCAGTGGCAGCTGACCAGGGGTGTTAGAATACTCGGTGCGAACACCGAGGGGACTTACGAGGCCTGGAGATAACAGGTCAGGACAGGCAGCAACAAACAAAGTCTGTAAACAAGATCCGAGGTCAGGGGCAGGCGGCAAAACAGGCAAAGTCCAAAACAGAAGTCCAGGGTCAGAGGCAGGCGGCAATCATGCGAAGTTCAGGAGTATAATAGCAGGAGTCGGTACACGTAAAAGCAGACAAGATAACACACCTTTGCACAGTAGCTACACATGCTAAAGACTGAGGTTGCTCAGGCAACTTCCTGTAGTAGGAAGTGCCTTTAAATACCTGCTGCAATGCAGCCATAGGCTGCTGAGACAGAGCGCGTGTATTTATTATGCATATCTATGTTCTTCCCGTGTATGTGTGGGTTTCCTTTGGGTACTTCAGTTTTCTCCCACAATCCAAAGACATACTGATAGTGAATTTAGATTGTGAGCCCCATAGGGGACAGCTTGATGCTAATGTCTGTAAAGCGTTGCGGAATATAGTAGCGCTATATAAGTGCATAAAATAAATAAAATAAATATCTAATTACGTCAAGATCTTAAAACTCAAAACTCAAGCCAGTACATTAAAAAAATATTGTGCTTGTTGTTTCATCTGCTGCCTCAAGGAAAAAAAGCAACCCCAGATAACTCTGTCCTACTCATCTTTGTCACGTCCATGAAAAATGACTAATGTCTGTAATAAAATTCTAAAAAAGCAAAAATTAATGTGATGTTTTGATTGAATTATGTTCTGGCTGTGCCCCACTATTGTAAGCTCCTGTGCTTTGATTTCCTGCCATCTTGTGGTTATTCATGGTAATAGTCAAGCTAGTGCTCAGTGAGCAACTCAGTAGCTACAAATGAGCAGATCTACAAGTAGGGGGTCATTTACTATCAGATATACGTCGTAGATTGCTGTAGGTGTAAAAAAGAGGCGGGGAAGGAGATGGGCCTGCAGGCGTGTCTCATTTTTCATGTTTTACGCCTGTTTTAGGTGTAGAAAAGGGTCTCAATTTAAGCCATCAAGGAAGCTATGTAGGGCATTCATAACTACTGCGGATCGACCGCCTGTGCAGGTGTTATTAAAACCGGTATCTAAAATGCTCATCTTAATAAATGACCCCAATAGTGCTACTATTCAGCCAAAAACATGACCATTATACCTGCAGTGGCAGGGTGGATCAAAGCAGTACTGGAGCAGAAGGGGTTCAGAATAATCTGTACAAGTTATTTTATTATTCTAATAGCTAAAGGAGGGGATCTTGATTGTCTATATCTAGTAAAGGAGGATTGTTTAAAATCAGTTTTTAGTATATAAAATGAAATGGGTCTAATTTTTCCACGGATGTACTTGTAGCCATCACATACCTGCTGCTCTCTAACTAGCATTGTTGTTTTTATGGGATAATACTGTATGAAGCAATGTAACAGGATGATAGTACAAACAGCAGAAAACACTACTTTACTTTACATTATATAGTGTGCAATCTGGAATATCATATTATTTTATTTATTCATATTTTACTTACTGTATGTATTCCACAGCGCTGTATAAAGATTGTTGTTGATCAAATGATAATAATGAATTTTCTTCTTTTAAAGGGGTTTTCCAGACTCTCTGCTGCTTGAAAGAGGCAAAGCTGCAAAACCTAGCATAACCACTACATAGGGTAAAGTATGAAGTTGTGGAGTACAGACCAACATAAACACTGAAATGGCAGCAGCACTCACACATGCACTTTCTAAGATCACAACACTTATTGCATGAAGTGCTTGGAATTGGGTACCAACTAAAGATGGGTAAATTGTTTTTAAACTATTTAATTTCTCCTAGAATGCTGAAAAATCTGACTCACTATGGGTGCATTCACATCACTGTTTAGCTTTCCGTTCTTCTGATCCGTCAGAAGAAGGAGAGAAAAAAAATGGATCCTGTTGCATCAGTTATCATCCATTTGATGCAGGAAAAAAGCAATCTCAGACGGAAATGACTTAACGGGTGACAACTGATGCAACAGGATTCGATTTTTTACTGGATCCTGTAAAAAAAACGATCCTGTGCAATCCTATGCATAAGGGCTCATTCACACGACCGTGCCGTGTGCCATTACACTGCTGGGGCTCCGATCAGAAGATCCAATGAGTGGAACCAATGCCACCAATGATATTAATACTGAAGGGATGGGGGGGAAGGAGGGAGGTGGGGGGGATGGGGGGGGGAGGAGGGAGGAGGTGGGGATGGGGGGGGGAGGAGGGAGGAGGTGGGGATGGGGGGAGGAGGGAGGAGGTGGGGATGGGGGGGGGACGGAGGGAGGAGGTGGGGATGGGGGAGGGCGCACTGCCACCAATGTTTTTTATACTGTGGACAGGGGGGGCTGAGGGTGCACTGGCCACCAATGGACAGAGAGAAGAGGAGGAGGAGGGGCTCAGGGCGCACTGGCCACTAATGATAATAACATTTTAGATATTACAAATACATGCATTAAAAACACATTGCCCAGACCCTGCCTCTGACAAAGTGCTGCGATCCGCGGCAATTAAGGTGCCGCACCTGAGGGGTTAATTGCTGCGGATCGCAGAACTCTGTTAGAGGCAGGGTCTGGGCAATGTGTTTCTAATGCCTGTATTTGTAATATCTGAAACGTTATTATCATTGGTGGCCAGTGCGCCCTCAGCCCCTCCCCCTCCTCCTCCTCTTCTCTCTGTCCATTGGTGGCCAGTGCACCCTCAGCCCCTCCTCCTCCTCTTCTCTCCATTGGCAGCGCAGCACAGGGGGAGGGAGAGACACTGCCTTCTTCTCCCCTGTGCTGCTGAGGGAACATGAGCGCGCTGAGATGGGCGCGCTTATGTTCTGTGATAGCACAGTTATCGGTATATCGGCATGGTTAGGTGCCAATACCGATAACTGTGCAAATCATGAATATCGGCCACACCGATAATCAGTCGACCCCTACTACCCATAAGACGCACTTGGGTTTTGGAGGAGGAAAATAAAGAAAATAATATTTTTCACCTCAGATCAGGCACCCAATCAGACCCCCAGTGTTAATAAGACCCCCAATTAAACCTCAGCTCAGACCCCTAATGTTAATAAGAACCCATTCAGACCTTAGCTCAGAGCCCCAATGTGAATAAGACCCCCATTGAGTCCTCAGATCAGACCCCAATGTGAATAACCACAATCAGACCTCAGAACAGACCCCCATACTCAGAGCAGACAAAAAAATTCAACGTACCTGTCCTGCTCCGGATGCCGCCTCTGCTCCTAACGTCCAGCGCTCTTCCTGGTCTTCCTGCCGCTGTGACCCGGTGTTGCTCAAGGTGAGGTCACAGAGCGCCTACATCTTCACTTTGTACACAGGTCACAGCACAACATGAGGAGCCTGCAGGAGAACGCCATGGAGCGGTGAGTACAGAGCCCAGGGAGCGCTGGATTAACCTTTTCTTGTCCTCCTATACTAATGAGCACTTCCATAATGGAAGCACTCATTATTATTCGCACTGACATTACTATTCACACTGACATTTTCCCCTCACTTTGGGGGTGTGTTTGGGAGTTGTATCTTATAGGGCGAAAAATACAATAAGTATGAATTTTCTGTTTAAAGAAGCAGGCTGCGGGCATTAGAAAACCCCTTTAAAAACCCCTTCCCGACCAGCGCCGTAATAGAATGGCGCTGGCTGGGTCTTTAAAGATGGTGCCCGCTCCTGAGCGCTGCAGGCTCAATGGTCGCGGGTGGCCACCTGCTTCTTATAGCAGACACCCGCAGCCCATGTCCGCAAGCGGCAGTAATGCCGATCACGGACATTCAACCCCTCAGATGCCATGGTCAATCCTGACAACGGCATCTGAGCATGCTGAAAACTGAAAGCGCGCGCTTTCGGTGGTGCTCCGGCTTCCTGTGTGGAGGGGCCGGAGCTTGTGTGCAGCAGCCCCTGTCTGTGTGAATGACAGGAGGCTGCTGCATAGTATGTCCTATGGAGCCCTTGCCTGTAATAGGGCTCCATAGGAAAGTAGTAAAATCATCATAGACTCCAATGCAAGTGCATTGGAGTCTATGATAATAACAATCAGATGATGGATTGATATAGTTCCCTAAAAAGTTTAAAAAAATGAATAACTAAAAAAACATGAAAATTCAAATCACCCCCCTTTTTCCCCCACAAAAATTAAAGAAAAAAAAAGAAAAAATACACATCATGGATGTCGCGATGTCCGAAAATGCCCATAGTATAAAAACATAATATATTCCCCATACGGCAAACAGCAAAATGGAAAAAAACGTCCAAATAGTCGATTTGCCGTTTTTGGTCGCTTCATTTTCTACAAATAATTTAATGAAAAGTGATCAAAAAGTTATACACAATCCAGAATGGTATCAATGAAAAGTTCAGATCGCCCCGCAAAAGATGAGTTATAGGGGTGTAAGAGGGTGCAAGGTACCGTTGTCGACGGGAGGTACGTGTCACCGAGGTTCCTGGCCTCGGTGAGGTAAGAGCCGGGTTTTTGTGTGTCAGCAGCAGCTAGTGCTGCTTGACACCTTGGTATTTAGTTTGGCTGCAAAGCCAATCCGGGCCGGCTCTTACTGGGAGTAGGCAAAGAGTAGGGTGGGTGCCTATTCCCCACGGTCCAGGCCGGACTTTTCCCGGGCCTTTAAAACACAGCCAGCACCAGAAGCTGGGGGTGTGATTGTCCTGGAGCTGCTAATAGTGCTGTGGAGCTCTCTGACCTGGAAGCAAGAGCTCAGCAAAGAGGCGAGCAGTCGGCCTAGAAGCCTAAGGTGTGGACTTTCCTGCGGCTGGGCTGACAGCCAGGTGCAAACGCGCATCTAAACCCCGCAGGTGATTGAATCCTGTTTTGGACTTTATGTTTTGCCCTAAGTTTTTTCTATGTGTGAATTAACACCAAGTGACTGTATTTTATGCAAGTGTGAATTAAACACTGTTTGCTGAACTTCCTGGACTCCCTTTGCCTCTGTACTGCACCCGCACCGCTGTCTACCAGAGCGATTCCCCACATTGTCAAAATATGGCGACAAAAGAATAAAACTGATTTTTTCCCCACTTTTGATTTTTTTTTATCACTATCAAAACACAAGAAAAACTATACACATAAGGTACTGCCGGATTTTTACTGACCGGTAGAATAAAAGTAACTGGTCAATTTTATCGCACATTGAATGTCGTAAATAAAAAACCTGTAAAAATGTGATGGAATCGCCGTTTTTGGGGGAATTTTTTCCCCGCTTCCCACTACATCATATGCAATATTAAATGGTGGCGTTGGAAAGTACAACTTGTCCTGCAAAAATCAAGCCCTGATATGGCCATGTGAACAGACAAATAAAAAAGTTATGTCTCTGGGAATGCAGGGAGCGCAAAATGAAAATGCAAAGAAAAAAAAAAAAAATTCCGGGGGTGAAAGGATTAAAACATGTTTTTTGAAGCATCAGTCAGTGGAAATTTTTGCTGCAGACTCTGTCCAATTGAGAATTTTTTTAAGAAGAAAAAGCTGTTTCAACGTTTCTTCAATAAATAATAAGTGTACCAAATCTGACCGGATGCACATATTTTTGCAGTGCATTATTTCTTAAGTATTGCAAATGTAATCACAAAAGTTCCATCTATCACAGACTACTGTACCTCACCTGTAATGTTTGTTGTGCGTCATTCATTGTTACATTATAGTGGACTCTGAAATTGTGCATTTTCTTTAAAAACATTTTTTTGAAAATGTAATTACAAAAATTCACTCTATCACAGACTATTGTACCCGACTTGACGTGTTTTAGTATGTCACGCAGTGTTACATTGCAGTGGACTCTGTCTAATTGCACATTTTCTTTTATAAGTTTTTGAAAATTTAATTCCATTCATCTCAGACTAATGGGCCTGACTTGAGGTGTTGCTGTGCGATACCCACTGTCTTATCATAGTGGACTCTTTTTAACAATACAGTGTGACTTCTCATTGTTTAAGTAGTCTTCAAAATAAAATGTCTGGTAAACGACAGAGTGCCAGTGGATGGTGTAATTAAAAACAAAAAACACGTTCCACGTCATCTGCAAGTGAGACTGTTGGTGGCTGAAGCACCAGCAGCTTATACAGTTTGCTTGACACTATGTAACAGTTTTTTCAATTGCCACACCACGTTATACGCATCAGTGAGTGAATACGAAATGTCTGAACAACCAGGTTCACTCATACCTGGACTGTACCCTGATACCATGGACTTCTGGGTAAGAAGATTGGAAAAGTGGCCGAAACAGGCCCAGTTTGCTATCGGTGTACTGTCTTGTCCAGCCTGCAGTGTATTGTCAGAGGGGATATTCAGCATGGCAGGTGGTGTTGTCACACCGAAGCGGATAAAATTGTCCTCAATAAATATAGAAAACATTGCTTTTGTGAAGGTGAATGAGGTACAGATCTCTGTGGATTTTTACATACCTTTGGCTGGTGCCAATAAATAGATTGGACAGTGGCTATTTCTTACTGGCCCAATGATGCCACTGCTGTTTGCCTATAATCATATTCCATACTGTAGTGTTGTTGCAGTTACTGCCACCATTACTATGTCCACTCAACTGTACATCTCCTGTCCATCATTTTCAATACTGTACTTCTGCTGTTATCCATACTCAGCCACCAGGGATGTAGCTATAGGAGATGCAGAGGTAGCAGTCGCTACCAGGCCCAGGAGCCTGAGGGGGGCCAAAGACCCTTGTGCCACATAAGAAAACATGAGTATTATATGAAGTGCATGCTGTTCATGTTACACCGCAGGCTGGAGGGAAGGGGTTAGGTCAAAAATGTGGCCTCAAGCAGCACGAAGGTAATGTGCTTCCCTGCTCCTGGCCACAAAGTACTGAGGGAAGGGGGGCCCAAGCTGAACTCTTGCACAAGGGCCAATGAGCCCTTAGCTACTGCCCTGTCAGCCACATATCTCATGCCTTGTCCTTCAGGTTCCATACTGTACAACTTCTGCTCCTAAAATATGCATAACTTTTAAACCACTTGTTCAGAAAAAGCCGTTGCTTTTTCTGATACTACTGCATGTGTAAAAACACGGGTAGGCATCTGCCCCCATAATTTTTGGACTGCTTGTTTAGAACAAGCCATTGCATTTTACGATACTACTATGTGTGTATAAACAGGGGAGTGCACCTGCCCTCATTAAGGGATAATTTTTGAATCGCGTCCGCTTTTTCAGAACAAGCTTTTGCTTCATGTAATACTACTGCGTGTATAGACACCAGCAAACACATGCCCCCAATAAGGGTTTATTTTTGGAAATATTTTTTAATTTTGAAGAGAATAATAAATCCAACAGTACAGTCAGTGTGTTTCTAAACAGGCTGTTGAGCATGTTTTCACTCATAGTCTTGTATGTCACTGTCACTTTGAACTTACTAATGTTTACTTTACGTTAAAGAGTTTGAAACTGTTTGGGCACACTACTAAGAGACCCCAGAGTGTTATTCACAACTTTTCAATTTGGGTCAAGTTTAGTTGTACCCAACCGAATTTGCTGACACAGTATTCATCAGAATTGGTCCTGAAATGAATTTCGTCCATCTCTAGTACCAACCCAACTGATACAGTAAGGATATCCAGCACTCACGATGTTCTTTTTAACAGTAGGGGTTGGACACAGTACTAAGAGACTCCAGAGTGTCATTCACAACTTCTTAGGGCAATCTAAGCACTTTTGATTTGGGTGGCATTTATTCGTACCCAAATCAAACCTGCTGGCTTACACTATTTATTAGAATGGGTCCCGAAATGAATTTCACTCATCTTTAACTGATACAGTAAGGAAATCCAGCACTCACAATGTTATTTTGAATATAATTTTTTTCAAAACATAGGATAATTTGGTGAACACCTTTATGTTTAAGATTTCTGGTCCTATACATTCTGCTGTACACACAATCATTATGTTCACCAGGCTGTCTGAAGCTACACATTGGCTTTGAGCTGAGGTGGTAGGTACAAAGAGGAGTCAAAGACCAATGTCATTCACATTGCTGCCATCTCTGGGTCATATTCCTGACTCGGCATCCGCTGCCAAAGCTGGAGAAAGCATATTAACAAATATCTCTTGCTGGCTCAAGTTAGGAAATTTTGTGCCAAGATTTAACTCTTTCCTACTTCCAGATTGATATATTCTGTAGATTTCCAAGAACAGCTTTGATTGAATTCTAATATCTTAATGTTACTGTATGTTTCACATTTTACATCCTGCATTTATAGTGAATCATGGGGAGGACATTTATTCATAAAGCATGAAATAACACAGGGGCTCATGCTACAAGTAAACGCTAGGCTTTAGACCTATGAACCAGTGCAAACAATTAGAGATGAGCGAATAAGTTTTACACAAATTGGATTAGTCACAAATTTCATAAGAATTCTTTTTCCAATCAAACCCGATGTTTTAGAGATTTGCTTTGGACAAATCATGCAAACTCCAGAGGATCACATGACCCTGGGAGGGGCTTTGGCCACAGTATTGCCCACAATGCTTTGCAGTCAGTCTGAAAGCCAATCAGGAGGAATGGTACTGGCTGGTTTGTCAGGCTCTGTGCTAGCTCTGAAGCACAGATGCCATTGTGAGACACAATATAGCCATTAATGGGTCATGCAGGGACATTATAGGGATTGTGAACACAATATATTTAGTCACATATTTTACATTACGGATAGCACAAGAGCAGTTAGTGTACTGTGCATCTTACAGCGAGTTCATAACTTCATGTGTTGCAATACACAAAGATCATTCAAAGAGATTGCAATACACAAAGATCATTCAAAGAGATTGTACTCGTTTTGTTTTCTACATATGAGCCAGCCTTTTTAGCCAAAAACCTGTTGCCAAAACTATACAGTTCATAAGTGTATTATAGGCATATTTCCAATATCTGACTGGGGTTCCTTGGGTCCACCAGAGGAAAGTATTCTCAAGGCCCAACCCCTATATCATCAATAAAGTCTAATAGGTTGTTAATCAAACAATATATTATTAGCTACAAAGGCAGATATTTTTTTTCTATTCCTTTGGAGCCCATTATAGTGTCAGAGCCTGGGCCCACTGAAGGATCCTTTGGTACTCTGGTGGGTTAGTGCAACCCTAGCATCCCCAGAGGCATATATGTCACTGCTTACACTTCAATTGCGCCTTTTCCCTTCCAAAGTCTGCTGCAATTTTTCTACTGTGTAGAAGTGTGCAATTAAGCATATTTTTTTTTTTCTTTCAATAAGTTTTTATTAAAAGGTTTTACAAGCACAGCGTCAAAGTGCACACTGAGAAATAGTACAGTCATTTAGAGCTTTTGGAATGAGATGGATAAATGGAGATACAAAAATGTACAACAAAACAAAGAAAAACAAAACAAAATAAAACAAAACAAGTGGTCTGATGCACAAGAACACAGCAGAGTAACAAATCAAGGTGTAAAAGAAAGCCACGATTGCCATGACCTTTGGAATTTCTCCGAATTATGGTCTTTATAAGCCATAATCCTCTCAAAGGAGCAGTTCTGGGTAACTCGTTGAGTAAGTTCTACCAATGAGGGAACAGTTGTAGATTTCCAGTATTTAGTTAGTAGCAATTTGGCCACTAGAAACAAATGGGCAGTTGGGGTTCTATATTGTTTAGGAATATCCTGTATGTCAATAAAAAATAATGCAATAAGAGGCGATAGGGGTATAGACTGTTTGCAAAATCTGGACGCAAGTCCGAAAACAGCTATCCAATAGGAAGCTATCTTTGGACATGACCAAAGAATATGCAACAAGGTACCTCTATTTCCACAGTCACGCCAACATAAGTGAGAACATGAGGGATAGATTCTATGTAATCTGTCAGGTGTATAGTACCATCTTAAGTTCGTTTTCATTGCGGCCTCATATAAAGACACACTGAAAAATGTATGAGAGATAAACTTTAGTGCTGGGGACCATTTGGCAACATGAATTGTAGTGTCTAACTCTTTGTCCCAAGCTGCATAGGGAGTTAACTTCTGGAAGTCTTGTTTAGATCCCAAGCATAAATACAGAGACCTAAGAGAGGGAGATTTTGTTGCATGGAGCGGGAGAGTCCAATACTCAAATATCAATTTATTACCCACAATATCGCAGGGTTTATAGGAATAGAGGAAATGGCGTATTTGCAGAAATTTGTAAAAGTCCGCCATAGGAGGGAGAATTGATTGCTCAGAGTGTGAAAGGGCAACAAACTGCCCTTATCGTACAATTGAGAAATCCATTCAATACCAGAGGATAGCCAGTTAGAAATATCTATGCCTGGGATTTTTCCCACAGTAAGATGAAGGGGAGAAACCGTGCGAAGTTGTATGGATACTGGAGAACATCTGGAATGGAATATACGCCAATAATAAATAGCAGTATCTAGCAAGAATGCTAGGTCTCTGTATACTATGCCAGAGGGGTGGAGGCTGTCCAAAAGCAAAACTCTAAGGTGTTTGGTAGGGGACAAGGAGGATTCAATTTGTACCCACGGGATAGAAGTATCACCCCGCCACCAGTAAAACAAAACATTGACTTGTGAAGCTAAAAAATAATCGGCAATATTGGGAAGACCAAGACCCCGCTCTTTTAGATTTACAAAGCAGCGTTGAGGATACCCTCGGTTTACGACCTTGCCACACGAAAGCATTTAAAAGAGACTGAGCTTGAGAGAAGAAACGTAGAGGGACTTTGATAGGGACGCTATGAAAGGTAAACAGGAGTTTGGGAAGCGTTATCATTTGAAACGTGGCAATGCGGCCTACCCAAGATATTTCGTATTTACCATACTCAGATATGTCCTGTTTGATAATGTCTAAGAGAGGTAGATAGTTATGATGAAAAAGTGATTGGATAGTGGGAGTAAGGTTAATCCCTAAGTATTTTATGTGGGAGAACTGCCAGTCAAGAGGGAATTTGGATTTCAAATCAGTTATTAATGAGGAAGAAATATGTAAGGGCAAAATTTGGGATTTGCTTTCATTTACTTTATAATAGGAGAGATGGCCAAATTTATCTAACAGAGGCAAACAGGCTTCAAGGGACGAGGAGGGCGAGGAGAGAGTAAGTAAAATGTCGTCTGCGTATAAAGATATGCAATGTTGGGAGCCATCCAGCGGAATGCCGCGTATATCTGGGTTTTGGCGGATGGCTTGGGCTAAAGGTTCAACGGCTAGTACAAACATTAAGGGGGAAAGGGGGCAGCCCTGACGCGTACCATTGGTTATAGAGAATGTGGATGATAAAGCTCCATTCACAAAAACTCTAGCTGAAGGGGAAGAGTATAAAGCTTTAATACCTGTAATAAGACTAGAACTTAGACCCAGTCTGTCCAGAACCGAGAAGGCATAGGACCAGTTCAGGCGGTCAAACGCCTTCTCGGCATCCAGTGTAAGCAAACAGGCAGGCATCCTCTGGCGGTTGATATAGTCTATAAGATTAATAGCTCTCCTAGTATTATCAGTTAACTGTCTGCCTTTAATAAAGCCCACTTGATCTACGTTAATAAGGGAAGGAAGGACAGTGGCTAGCCTAGATGCAATAATTTTGGCATATAACTTAACGTCAACGTTAAGGAGAGAAATGGGGCGAAAATTTTGAGGGGAGTCTTGGGATTTACCAGGTTTAGGGATCGTTACTATGGTTGCCATGAGCATCTCTGAGGGAAAATATCCCTCCGTAAATGCCAATTGGAAAACCGGAAGTAAATGGGGAATAATAAGATTAGAAAAAGTTTTGTAATATATATTTGTGAGTCCATCCGGACCTGGGGATTTGTGGAGGGGAAGGGACACCACGGTACGCGATATTTCCTCTTTAGTTATAGGAAAGGAGAGTTGTTCTTGTTGTGAAGGGGTCAGAGTAGGGAGATTAAGAGAGGATAGGAAGGTATTTATTTCCGTCGA
This sequence comes from Bufotes viridis, assembly GCA_033119425.1. Taxonomy (NCBI): domain Eukaryota; kingdom Metazoa; phylum Chordata; class Amphibia; order Anura; family Bufonidae; genus Bufotes; species Bufotes viridis. The sequence goes on from CM065599.1 coordinate 39,132,265, forward strand.
GGACGCTTGATAAGTGGATTGGGAATCTTTGAGGTTATAGAGGGAAGAATAATAATCCATAAACTGGTTAGCTATATCTCTAGGGTGGTATATCTTATTAATTTTGTCAGGATGTAATAAAAAGGGGATTCTGGATTTAGCTAGTTTAGTCTTAATACGGTTGGCTAGGAGTTTACCCGCTTTGTTATCTTGGGAATAATACCGGGCCCGGAGCACTTTCAGTTGTTTATCATACTGGTGTAAGAGGGCTTCCTTAAGTTGAAGTCTTAAAGAAGAAAGATGGGTTTTTCGTTCCTCAGTGAAGAAGGATTTGTTCATGGATTCTAAAGAGGAAATTTGGGATAGTAAAGAGTTAATGTGCTTCTCACGTTCCTTCTTAACCTGATGGCCTAGTTTGATGAAAATGCCCCGGATAAAGGCTTTATGAGCATTCCATAAAATAAATGGACTGGTCACAGAGCCCGCATTTAAGGAAAAGAATTCCGCTAGTTCCTTCTGAACAGTAAGGGAATGTGAGGGATGAGATACAAGGAAGTCGTTACAACGCCACAATGTATCTCTAACATTATGTGTTTCCTCTATGGAAAGAGAAATTGCGGCGTGGTCCGACCACTTAATGGTCTCAATAGTAGATGCAGAAGCTAAATTCAACAGAGATCTGTTCAACAAAAACAGATCAATACGTGAGTAGGTATTATGAACACATGAGAAGAAGGAGAAGTCCCTCTCTTGCAGGTGGTGGATTCTCCAAATATCATAGAGTTCCTCCCTATGCAATAGAGGTCCCAATGCATTACCGTGTGGCCTGGAAGTGGCAGAAGAGTCAGCTTTTTCGTCAGGAACGGCATTGAAATCTCCGCAAAATAGGGTGTGTCCCTGCCTCACCTTGGAGACTTTTGACATCAATCTGTGCAGGAATCGCAGCTGGTGTTGATTTGGAGCATAGACGGCTACAATGGTGAATAGAATATTATTTAGTTTACATACATGAATAATATATCTACCTTTTGAGTCAATATAGGAATCAATAGGTTCATATGCAACAGAGGACCTAAATGCAAGAAATACACCTCTTTGCTTCTTTTTAAAATGAGAATGGATAATTGTAGGGAATAGGCGATGTTTGACCCTGAAAGCTATCCTTTTCCACCAGATGCGATTCCTGAACACAAAGAACATCCGCACGCAAGGATAAGGCTTCCTTCCATAGGTATGCTCTTTTCTGCGGGCTGTTAAGGCCTTTAGTGTTCAGGGATACAAATTTAAGTACCATTTTGAAGCTTGAGGTACGCTAAGTAAACGCTTTGAGAGCATGGATAAGCAAATAAAGCCGCTGGGGAAGTGTGCTGAATATACCTATAATTGAGCAAGCCTATTGAAAATGTGAGCTGAATACATGGATGAACAGGTAAGGTCATTAAGTACACGTGATGGGAAAAGAAAAAGGCAGATAAGTATGTAAAGGGCATGCCCTGAATATCAGAACAGTAGAACGGAAAGGATATGGCAATCATAAGAATGTCAGTATGTTTCTGACAACTAGAATTATGTGCAAAAGACCAAAAAAGAAACCTAAACAACATTGTACAGAATAACAGTGGTAATAGAAGATTACAGTTCCTTGCTGTCAAAGGTATTAACGTGATCATCCATAACATGGACGAAGAGTGAAAGTAGGGGTCAAAGTTCGTGTTGAAGCCGAACATGGATAGCGGGCTCCAAGGCACAAATCATTGCTCAATGCTTGGTCCCTCGGCGGGCAGATACAGTGTGCCAGACAGGATCTAGCGGTTGGAGAGTGGACTTCTGGTGGTCGCGTAGATCCGGTACATCAATGTTCCACGAACCGAGCAGACGCCTTCCCTCCTCCACAGACGAAATCGTAAATTGCTTCCCTTCCCGAGTGCACAAAATTTTTACCGGGAAGCCCCATTTGTACGCAATACTGTGGTCCCGGAGCGCCAGGGTAATTGGGGCATATTCCCGGCGTTGTCGTAGGGTGGCCGCGGATAAATCAGCATATAAATGCACTGTGGCATAGGGAGTAGGAAGCTCAGGCTTACGTCTGGCTGCGGTCAATACCGCTTCCTTAATATGAAAAAAGTGTAGGCGCGCCAAAGTGTCCCGAGGCATCGCGTCTGGAAGATGGCGAGGTTTCGGCACTCTGTGAGCTCGATCAATAGTAAAGTCCAATTCTGAACCTTCAGGTAGAAGTAACTTCAGTAGAGACTTTAAATAAGGGATCAATGCAGAGGGGCTAACATCCTCCGGGATGCCCCTGAACTTAATGTTATTTCGTCTGGAGCGATCCTCCAGATCAACAAGCTTGGCTTTAATGCGATCGATTTCCACAGACGATTCCTCATTAGAGTCTATGAGTTGATTGTGGGAGGCAGCAAATTCCCCCATCTTGGTCTCAATATGGGAGACACGTGTTTCCATCGCAGTAATGGAGGAGCGAATAGGGGATATTAGATTAGTAACATCTTTATATAGCGCCGAGTTGAATGCCACTAGGAGCTCTTTCACCAGATTACCCGAGGCAGGGTGGTCGGAGGTAGGGAATTGCTTGGCAAGGTCAGCCAAGTGACTAGCTGGTGAGTGAGTCAGTTCTAAGCCTACCTCATGTGGGACATCTTGCTGCAGGCGCTGCTTTTGCTTCACAGGGCTCCCGCCAGTGGATGAAGGAGGCGATGGGCAATCAGATCGCGAGGTATAATGCTGTGGAGAGCTTGGATTTTTGCGGTCCCCAGTGGGTGAAGATTCCGGTAAAGTTTGTAGAGAAGTCGGTGGAGAATTAGGCGCCGAAGGCGACCGAGAAGAGGCCTGCTCTTCTTGGCAAGATGGCGCCTGTTCTTCAGTGCGCACATTGCCGGTATCTTTCTCAAAGAAAAAGTCTAGTTTATGCCGCTGGGACGGAGGGCGCTTGCCTCTGGGCATTGTGTGGATCACTGGCTCACCGATGGTGACGGAACAATCTTGAAAAAGCCGAGGGACTCTGATAAATCAATAGCGATGTGCCGGAGCTGATGTGTTATGCAGCCATCCCGCTTGGCAGCCAAGCCACGCCCCCCCGCAATTAAGCATATTTTAGTGCGTCACTGCCAGTGTATAGGGTTTATAGTCAAGGGACATTTAATTGGGCCTGTATTTCTTACCACTTACCATTTTGTTCCACTTAGCTCACCCGGTGGCCCCAACTTGCCTCCAGCTGTCTTCTTCCCAGCAAGTCCAGTTGCCGGGTCTGCTCTGTCCCTCCATGTTGGCTGCAGCCTGCCTGCTGGCAGTACCTTGCCTTCTCCGCCCACAGGGCACATGCTGCCTTCAGCTCTTAAAGTGCCAGAATGCACCATAACCTTCACCAGCCAATCGCTGCAACTCTAGTGTACCAAAGGCACCTTCCACTGTGGGAGGGTGACTAAGCAATAAGTACCATAGCCTGCTAGTTTTTGCAAAGGTGTGTTATCTCTGTTGTCTGCTTGTGTACGAAACTCTGCTTGTTTACTGGACTCTGACCCTGCCTGACCTGTGCCTGATCTCTATATTGACCCGGAGTGTTGTCTAGGATAAAAGTAGGTGCCCCACTAGTATGGGATCAATGGAGAGAGTGATATTGGGAAGAAATGCTTCTATTGGGCCTCAAATTAACTGTTAGGGAGGTGCAGGAAAAATTCACTGAACACTGGCTCCAAAGTTCCAGAGGTAACATCATCATCCTGCTGTGATAATAAGTAAGCAATGTCATCTCCTTCTTCCTTAGTAGTTATCCATTGTTTACCAGAGTTGAGGGACAATTGTGGCCTTCTAATACTACTGGCCAGAATGCTAGTGATAACAGTGCTGCTGCTTGCACTACAGCCACCTACATTCTCACTGGCGAATGATATGACATTACCCTGTCAATTGCTAAAGTGTGAAGATGTAGTTTCTGATCATTTGAATTCCATTTTGTATCTGTTTATTTAAATTTCATCTTGTTTATGACCCGTGAATGCATGTGCAATGGAGTAAGGCTTTGTCTACATATTTTCTCAAAGTTGTTTTGGGATTCTGACTCACTGAGGGCCAAGGTCTGCGGTGATAGCAAATGAACAATGTATGTAAGTACCTTCATCCAGGATATAGTCAGGACTGAAGTGCTGATCAATGATGTACTGTAATAGTGTATTATGTTCTTTATATCCTTTGTATATAGAAAAGTGCAAAAGAAGGACATTATATTTCTATGTTTAATAAAATCATATTATAAAACTTCCTTTGAAATATAACTCTAATTTCAGTTAAGAGCCTCTCTTTAAAGAGAATCCGAGCATTAAGAATTTATCTTATCAGCAAAACAATTGCCACTATGTCTGTTACCAGACATTTTACTTTTATCCCAATACTGATCAAGAAAAATGGACATCACACATTCTATCTAATAAAAGTTCACCAAACAAAAGTCCAATCCAGGGCAGCACACCTTATAATAAAAGGATTGCCAGCGGTACTTAATAGACCAAAGTACCATTCATACAACAAAAAGAAAAAAAACGCAGCACTTCTAGTTGGTGAAAATATGTGGGATCCTTTATTCACTCGTGCGACTTTTCGATCTGCTTACTGGGATATTATCAAGCAATAAAGGTTCACTATATTCCTCCACAGAGTCCAGTACAATATAACTGTGACACAGAACCATACTTCAGGCACACTAGTCTGTAGTCTGTTTTAAACTAAATTTACTTTATTTTGAACTTTTTGGAACAAATTATGGTAAATTGGACAGAGTCCATTACAATATAACTGTGATGCAGCCCAATATGTCAGGCAGGAACATCGTTGGCATCAGGATTAATATTGTAAAAGATTTGAGGCATTACAGCTATAGTCCCTCAAGATTGGCTGAAGATGAATGCAAGGCATTATGGGCAATCCCGCTGGGTCGGGAAACTGTGCAGGATCATGTGATTCTGCTTCTTCATCTTCTCTGTCATATAATCTGTAAAATGAAAGCCGCCATCTTCAGCAATTTGTGTGGGATGAACCAAGAAAGTTTCAGATTTGCTGGAAACCAAAGTTTTGAGAAATTTGTTACAGACTTGATTCATGCAGAAATGCTTTGCTCGTCATTCCAGCCTAGCCCTGGTTACCCAGCTGCAGCAGTGACATCACATCGACAACACATGACAGCTGCCTCCAATAACTGACCGTTTTAGTACACCGCTGAAGCCAGTTATTGGTATATGATATCATTGCTGCAGCCAGGTAAAAATAGCTCACCTGGGAAAACTAGAGCGGTGGTGCTGTATTTGCCAAACAAGTACAGACTAGTTCTTTATGGCAGGCTGATCCCCAGTGTTTGTTTTCCTCCTGAAACTGGACAACTCCTTTAAGTGTAAGTGTGATGTCCCATTATAGGTAGAATAACTCAAATATTGTGCTTTTCACCATCCAAATCACTATTATCCATATAAAATACACTCCCATAACAGGCTCAAAGTCTTAAAAAAAAGAGAGCGGTATACTGGTAGTACACATTATAGAAACTGACACCTCAGAGAATGAAATGTCAGAAATAGTTATATGAAGAATTAAAGGTTAGGGATGAGCGAACCCGGTGAAGTTCACGTTCGCTGGGTTCAGCCGAACTTCAGGTCAAAGTTCAGGTTCAGGACCCAGACCTCATTAAAGTCAATGGGGACCCGAACTTCACTTTATTATTTTCCGTTATAACATGGTTATAACGGAAAATAATAGTATTCTTAAGCTAGAATGCTAAAAAGATGGCCATTGAGGGGTGAAAAATAATTAAAAAAAAACTGCGTTGACGTAATCGCAGGTCCTTTTGCAGGTCCTGAAGGAAGAAGAGGATACCTGCTGCGTGATCAAGCGGATGAGATGATTTTTTAAAATGATTTTTAACCCCTCAATGGCCATTTTATTTAGCATTCTATCTTAAGAATGTATATAAACGAAGGAAAAAGAGGCAGCTTCACTCCCATACCATCCCCCTCTGGGAGCACGGACAAGACTCCTTGGGTGAGTCGAGATATATCCAAAATAAAATTGAGAACGTCCAGCTCACCAGTCAGGCGTGATACTTTATTGTAGATAGGATATAAAAACTTCCATAACACCAGGACACCAGTACAATCTTAAGAATGCTATTATTTTCCGTTATAACCATGTTTTAACGGAAAATAATAAACTCACTCGAACACCGAACCCGAACTTCCGTGAAAAAGTCCGGGTTCGGGTCCGAGTACCCATACTCAAAAAGTTTGGTAAGAACCTGAACTTTGCGGTTCAGGTTCGCTCAACTCTATTAAAGATCTTTTACAAGGGAAGTGTGTCATCTGGTGACCATACAAAGTAACGCTTTAAACTGTTGAAATATCTGAGATTTTCGACTCTACTGTAAAGAAGTTAGCCAAGGAAAGTCCAACAATAGTGATACAATACTTATATCTGAGTCTCCACCAAATTTACTATAGGGTCCAGCAAAAACTCATAAAAACACATTTTATTTCAATCTCACCCTAGCAACTCCCTATGCTAGTACCTCTGCCCAGAGGCGACCCCTGATGGTGGGGATCCTCTTTCCTCGTACCTAGACTGAATATCCCTTGTTAGTCCCTGTTATTGAAAAAGTACTCATAAAATACAAAAAGGCGTAAGCCAGTCTACAGAAAAAAGTATATGCAGGTGAGTTTAATACACGGGTACAGTCTGTTAAAATATATAAGATATATGTACCAAACCCACACATATCACAATATTGCTCGATCTATCCAGGGATATAATGCCTAAATATGGATAGGATACAGGCCGCAAGATATGTCCCGTCTGGTGACAATATGTTACAAAGTTCTCTTATGATATATCACAGCAAACAAAGTTACTTATTTGCAAAAAGAATATGTATACATACGGCTCAAGTAGTAATATTCAAATGTAGTCTGGGTTACCCCCAATGATACTCATTGTCCAAGAAAATACCCCGACGCGTTTCCCCCCAATTCTCGGGTTCTTCAGGGGGTCAATATTAAACCCTATGCTGAGTACATATTACTAATAATGCTGAGTACAAATTACTGATAATGCTGAGTACATATTACTGTTGATACTGAATACATGCTGTACATATTACTGATAATCAAATTGACACGAGTTGCACATATGATGACTCATAGCGTGATCCTCCGGCTGGTACAGGTACAAATGCCGAGCAGTAAATGGAAATCAACATAGCGTGGGTGCCGCAGGTCAGGAGATGGCCATCATAATATAATGGTGATGCTATTTGTCCCAGGGCAGCAATGTCCCCAACACAAGAGCCGGCAAGATCCCTTAGTACGGCCACTCGCCACTTGTCATGATGGACAATAGAATGCTATTAATTTTCCGTTATAACCATGTTTTAACGGAAAATAATAAAATCACCCAAACACCGAACCCGAACTTCAGTGAAACAGTCCGGGTTCGGGTCTGAGTACCCGTACTCGAAAAGTTCGGTACTAACCTGAACTTTGCAGTTCGGGTTCGCTCAACACTATTAAAGATCTTTCACAAGGAAAGTGTGACATCTAGTGACCATACAAAGTAACGCCTCAAACAGTTGAAATATCAGAGATTTTCTACTGTAAAGAAGTTAGTACAGTATATAAACCACTTTTTGACCATTATAGTCTTGTGTAGATTTTTGACTATTATATTTTGGATGCATTTCTATTGGTATAGAATTTTTTTTTCTACTGTATACCAATTTTTTTTCTGTCTTTAACGGCTGAAATATTGTATTGCCTGCAGTTCACTATCCTATGTCTTGTGAAATATGAGATTGCCACATAAAAATGCAGGTTGTATTGACTCTTTTAACTATGAGAATTTTCTAATGATTATTTGTTTATATGATGATTTATATTTGTAGTCGGGGCTACCTGTGATGAGTAGTCTACATGACACGTAACCGTCTATCTGCCTAACTAACTAAACTAAGCGGCTTGAATTGTGCCATAACCACTGCGTAGAAGGAATGCCTAAAAGGACGCATACCCTGCAAGGAGTTCATGAAAAAGAAGGGCGGGTTGGGAGGGTACGCAGCACCATCGACATACACCCAAGGGAGGCGCCTGCCTCGTATAAATGTGTTACTGATGCCCCTCCCACAAATACAGGCCAATAAATCAGCCTTCATACTTGTGGTTGGGGCTACCTATGATGCGTAGGCTACATGACACAGAACTGTCTTGAATTGTGTCATAACCGCTGCGTAGAAGGAATGCCTGAAAGGGGGCAAAAACACCACAACTAAATGATAGATAATAGATTATATCAACAACACTAACATGACTAACCTCTCGAATGCAAGAACAACTCTAGACTAGGTTGAGGTAAGTAGCTATTGAACATGCAAAGCGCCATCGACCTAATTTCCGGATAATATGGTCCGGAACTTTTGTTCCTAGGGGCAGCAGATGCTGCACCTAACCTGAAAGAAAGGCAGGATTGCTGTCGGTTTCAACCCTAAATTGGACATGCCGCACAACTGAGAGGTGGTGAGTGGTGCCGTGGTAACGGCAACAGAGGACTCTCAAGGTCTTGGTCTGTTAAGGCTGCCAGTAACTGCTGAAAGACATGAACCGGGCACCCTGAATGGAATGTTGGAAGGAAAATGATTATATTGGGGCCAAAAAATGGCAACAAAACCAGTGCCAGCGAAAGCATCAGAAAAACCAAATGGTTAAAATCGCCGTGGCCTGAGTGACCTGTCAGGTCTGATGTAGTGATACCGCAAACTGATGAAAATACATGACTCGTTGTATGCTAATTTTTTTTTTTATCCCTTTTAAAAAAATTTTTTTTTTATCCTACTACCTGAGCAAAAGATGTAATTGACCACACCAACTGAGAATGGCGAGCTGTGACGTGACCTGAAAAGCAAAAATTACATGCAATGACAATGCTGGCTGTGGTAGTATGCAGACACTGACATGAGGCATGCAGTAATATAGACCACCTGCAGTACACCACGCTGCTATAGATGAGTAGATATCAACGATGCAACCATCAGCACCTACCCCCTGTTGAGATGTGGGTGTATATGCCATTAAAACTGTCTAAACTCAGTTCTTGGCAAAAGCAACGCTCATATCTAATATGAGCAAAAATAATGCAATAAAACAAGACAAAATAACAGCAAAATAAATGGTTCTCATGGGTCTTTGCAATTTCCTTTGTAGCAAATAGCTCCCCCAGTGTCCAGTTAACATTCTGAACTAAAGATGGATCCTCAGCACCTTGCACAGGTGCTTTTAAGTACACAAACTCAGGTTCACAACCTTAAAGTGATACACACACATTTTACATTTACAAAAACAAATGTTACAAATTAAACATACCTCAACACAGAGGAGCTTACAGTCTACTTTATATATATATATATATATATATATATATAACAAAATAGCAGTTATACTAAAGAAACAAAATCACTCTGTTAACAGCAACTCTGCTTCACCTGGATTATTCAGATTCCTGCATCTCACACACTATAATGCAAGTAAGGGGATAATGCTGTATGTCAGTGTGAACGATGCCTTAATATGTCTGCTGAAATAATAGCGGATAGAGAGAGAGGTTTGCTGGTGAGCAAGAAAGTGAAAGCAAACAAGAAAGACATGCAGTATATATACAGACACACTAATGACATATTCACCCCCTAACAACCCCCCCCCCCCAAAAGGGGGCGGCATGGACCACGGCGGCATGCCCATGGCGTAACCAAGGTCCATGCTGCCAAATACAAAAATGTAGCTGGTGCTACTACCCATGTGCCGCTGGCATGAATGTGTAAAACATCATTGTAGTAATGGCACGTATCCTACCATCCCGCCCCCCCACCCTCCTGCCCCTCGCAAAGCACGGGGGCCCGTGCAAGACATACAGACCTGCAATAAAACGAGACAGAGTCACGCTGACCCCTGCTGCCAAACCGTACTGCCACGTGGGAGCCAAACGTGGGCTGCCAGGCAGATCGCTCCGGTGCAGTTCTGCTCCTCCTCACCAAAGGAGCTGACACACTGCTGACCGGACTGTAACAGGACGATGCTGCACGAGCTTGCAGCAAACCCTCACCCGAATCACGGCGTCATTCTCATCCACCGAACCCTCCACGACACAGATAGGAATCACCCAAGTGACCCGAGAATACGTGACAAGGCAGAGGGCCTAGCGCCGTGAGGAAGGATAATGGTGGAGACCGTGGACTGAGAAAGTGAAGAGAATAACTAACTACCATGCCACATGGACTTACCAAGACCACAGAAATGAACCTGCATAAAATGAACGACAAGAAAAAAACTTATAAGCGGACATGATGATAACAAATGCAACCATGATGTGGTTGCCACACCCTTGAACTTGCATATAATATATATATATATATATATATATATATAATATATAAACACAAAAGAGATCAGCAGCACAGCTAAAAAAAGTGGGGGTGCAATTCCACTGACCGTTGACTTGGCAGTTCTTGGCAGATATATCTTCAAAAATGAGGCAGCACTCCAATGTTCAGTGCAAATAACGGACCCGCTTTATTTTCCCATTGCAACGTTTCAACTGCTCCTTGCAGTTATTATCAAGCATACCAAAGGGTGTCCAAAACCAGTGTTAAATACCCACAATTCATAGTGGTTAATTAGTGATCAATTAACAAGTTTTTGCAAATAACATACATAAAATCAATATATAGAGCATGAAAAAAGAAATGATACATCATACATTGTATAGAGAGTGAATACATATAGAGGGATTCTTCCCAATCTTGTAATATTCGACTAAAGTGCCATAGTGCATAAGTGTGTGATTGTGATCACCTGTGTGTGATTAAAAGGCAACCAATAGGTTGCATCTAAATATAAAAACTTACAGCCGCAAGTGGAAAAAGAAGGCGCCATCCCTCGCATCCCGTATCCAGCACAACGCATGTCCCGTTACCCAGACTACAGCCCAAGCTCACCCAGTCACATGAGACTCACGTGACCGGAAGTGAGCGGGCAAGCAGTTTGGGCAAACGCCGGAGACGTCAGCAGCGTGAAAGGAGGGACCCTCGCGTCAGCCTGTCACGGGATCACATGACTGAGTCACGTGTGCCGTAACCTGGGCTACCCGCAAACGTCCCCCAAAAAACCGCACCGCTGACAGCCCCAGAGCATTGGGCAGCGACACACATGGATCGGGGAAACTATGTAAGATGATTATTAAAACTAGAGGATAAGCATAATGAGTAACAGCGTCATTAGTGTGGCTGGATAAAACCACACAAATACTTCCATATCTCATGGCAATTTTTAGCAACTTGTTAATAGTGACATGGCCTTCATACACATCAGAAGGATATTTTTATGTACGGAGGGTATAACAGAGGGAGGTCATGTGGTAGTATTACCATAGGCAATCATTACCACATCCCAGTTATGGCAACAGGGGGTGCGGCATGTCAGTGTCACGCACCCGAAGCCAAAGTCACCTCTAACCCCTCCATGCTCGTACGTCGTAGATCACGCCAATATACATTACAATGTACCATATATATTGACACTGTTCTAATCATGCATCTACTTAGAAGGACATAAATGAAGATTTTTTTGGGGAGATTATTTATAAGGCGCGGTCATTTCCACTTGAGGTGCAGAGCTTAATATATTCTAAAAAGAAAGAGAAAAGGTAGGGGTTAATAATTAAATAAATAACACCATAGGTAATCATGATATCATAGCGGAAAAGGAAAAAGAATCCCACAAAGGGGGGCAAGCAAAATCACCACCTCACATAAGATTCCACCGGAACTCCACATTAAGTCCCTGTGGTTTTAAGGATTGCAACCGGTGAATCCACCGTAGTTCTCTCTGTTTTAAGATCCTCCACGTCTCGGCATGGGTACTTGATCTATAATCATACATTTTAAATCTTTTTCAGTATGGCCCTTCTAGACAAAATGTTTTGGAACAGGTATATCAGTTTTTTTCTTTCTGATAGTAAATCGATGGTTATTTAACCTTGTTTTCATGTCACATGTGGAACAAATCACGAAGCTGTATAACATGTGTGAATAAAAGCACATTTTTCACTTTATCAGGGATATATATATTTATAAACCAAAGAGAAGCAACAGCACAGTTAAAGGTGTGAACAGGGTGCAAAATCCTCTTGGGAACAAGGGAAATATTCCAGGTGTATTCCAGGTATATATATAGTCCAAAGACGAAGCAGCACTCCAGAATATAAAAAAATATGCTGGAGTGCTGCTAGTCTTTGGTAGTGATGTCGCGAACATAAAATTTTCCGTTCGCGAACAGCGAACGTGAACTTCCGCAAATGTTCGCGAACGGGCGAACCGCCATAGACTTCAATTGGCAGGCGAATTTTAAAACCCACAGGGACTCATTCTTGCCACAATAGTGATGGGAAAGTTGTTTCAAGGGGTCTAACACCTGGACTGTGGCATGCCGGAGGGGGATCTATGGCAAAACTCCCATGGAAAATTACGTAGTGGATGCAGAGTCGGGTTTTAATCCATAAAGGGCATAAATCAACTAACATTCCTAAATTGTTTGGAATAACATGTTTTAAAACATCCAGTGTGTGTATATGATAAGGTATGATGTTGTATCGATTAGGTAGTGTAAGGGTTACGCCCACTTTACAGACATTGACAGACCAAACTCCCCTTTTAATGCACCGCAAACAGTTAATTTGCACAACCGCAAACTCCCCATTTGCACAAGGTTGGATACCAAGCTAGCCACGTCCTGGTGATGTCATTGAAGGTTTCTTCCTCCACCCAGCCACATACAACACCAAGGGTCCCCAAAAGGTGAATTGAATTGATTTTTTGAACGGGGAGATGGTTAAAAAAAACTCTGGCTCCCTCCCCTTTGTTTTTATCCACGGTCACTGCGTCTGCGGCGTGCAATTTACTGTCACACCCGATATGAGTGGTATTTTCTGTAGTACTATTCTCATCAGTTTAATCCCTCTAACATCCCCAATCTGGGGGCCATTTATTGAATAGATTTTTCGAACAGGGAGATGGTTAAAAAAACGCTGGCTCCCTCCACTCTGTTTTAATCCACTGTTACTGCGTCTGCGCCGTGCAATTTACTGTCACACCCGATATGAGTGGTATTTTCTGTAGTAATATTCTCATCAGTTACGTCCCATATCAGGGATTGCCTTTTGTGAAAAAAAATTTAGACCGGGTACCTTCAACTGCCTTCACAGTGACAGACCAAACTCTCATACACCAAACTGAATTGATTTGAGGAACCGGGAGATTGAAAAAGCAGCTTGGTCGGTCCTCTTACTCCCAAATTGGGGCACTGCGCGTGCACAGAGCAATGTGCTGTGACACCATATATGAGTGGTGTCTTAACTAGTACTATTCCTATCAGTTTAATCCCCGTTACATGCCGTATCCGGTCGAATTGATTAACAATTGTCGAATTAGCGAACCATTACAACATCATAAAATTTAGTTCTGAGCTCTGTACTTGCTTTGTATTGGAATTGATGGGGATTTTTTTAATTGTCTGCATTATTTCTAATAAACTATTACAAGACTTTATTATGATTTTTTATTTTATGTATTAAAAACCCATACAACATATAAAAAAAAAGGTACATTAATGTTTTTTCTATGAAATATTATCCAGCCGTCCGATCGCTTTTGGTCTGACCATAATAAAGCAACGGCCTTATCATCTGGGGTGTGGCAACATTGCCACCACACTCATAGAGGTGATGATTGCTTCATTGTGATACGCAAGCCCCTTCACCACAACAAGGTAACGATCACGAAGGGGAATTGACACTTGTATGTGCCTTTTTTTTTGGTTTGTTTTTGCAGCCACAGTGCTGCACCATAGGACAGAAAAATTAGGCATGTACACATGCCTGAAAAATAATGGCATTGTTGCAGCCGCTATTGTAGCAGCGGCCGGAAAAATTGATGTTTTCCAGGCAGAAAATTGACTAAAACATTGCGGCTTGAACCCTGGTTGGTGGTGGAGAATTCACGAAAGTCATCCGTTATGCAGACATTAAATACAGCAGCGTGGGGACCATTTTGAGGCCAAGGCATGTAATCAGGCCTTTTGTTAGTCAAACGTATCTCCCACTGTCAGTCCCTTCGGGATCCATGCCTCATTAATCTTTATGAAGGTGAGGTAATCAACACTTTTTTGACCGAGGCGACTTCTCTTGTCAGTGACAATGCCTCCTGCTGCACTGAAGGTCCTTTCTGACAGGACACTTGAAGCAGCGCAGGCCAGAAGTTCTATCGCGAACTGGGATAGCTCAGGCCACAGGTAAAGCCGGCACACCCAGTAGTGAAGGGGTTCATTGCTCCTCAGAGTGTCGATATCTGCTATTAAGGCGAGGTAGTCTGCTACCTGTCGGTCGAGTCGTTCTCTAAGGCTGGATCCCGAAGGGCTGTGGTGATGAGTAGGACTGAAAAATCTCCGCATGTCCTCCATCAACAACACATCTGTAAATCGTCCAGTCCTTGCCGCCGTGGTAGGAGGAGGATTACACTCACCTCTTCCCCTGTTAGATTCCCGTTGTGCTGTGACATCCCCCTTATAAGCTGTGTAAAGCATATTTTTTAGTTTGGTTTTGAACTGCTGCATCCTCTCCGACTTTCGGTAATTTGGTAACATTTCTGCCACTTTCTGCTTATACCGGGTACCTTCCACTGTGGTGTCCCAATAGCGACAAATTTTTTGAAGGCCTCAGACTCTACCAGCTGGTATGGTAAAAGCTGGCGGGATAAGAGTTCCGTCAAGCCAGCTGTCAGTCGCCGGGCAAGGGGGTGATTCTGTGACATTGGCTTTTTACGCTCAAACATGTCCTTGACAGACACCTGACTGTGGGCAGATGAGCAGGAACTGCTGAAGGTGAGAGATGGAGTGGCGGGTGGTTGAGAGGGGGCAGGGAGGACAGCAGTGGTTGACGTGGCTGAAGATGCTGGACCAGGAGGAGCATGGTGGCTTTGAGTTTGTGTGCTGCTTGTACTCATGTGTTGATCCCATAGGCGTTTGTGATGTGAGATCATGTGCCTTCGCAAAGCAGTTGTACCAAGGTGGGTGTTGGACTTCCCACGACTCTTTTGGCACAGGTTGCAAATGGCATTGCTGTTATCAGAGGCAGACACACAAAAAAAAATGCCACACTGCTGAGCTTTGCAATGACGGCATTCTGGTGGTGGCAACAGCATGCGTTGACTGGCGTGCTGTCTGGCTGACCCCAGGTGCCGATACATGCTGTCTGACTGTGCCACTAACTCCTTGCGACGACCTTTCCCTGCTTCCAACTCGTCTCCTCATTCTCTGTCTCCCCTTCTGAACTTTCCCCCTCTTCTTCTCTTCGAGCAGGCACCCACGTGGCATCCGTGGACACATCGTCATCATCAACCGCTTCACTTGTATCTGACACCTCAGCAAAGGAAGCAGCAGCGGGTACAACATCATCATCATCATCATCATCACACTGTACGTCCATGTGTGTAATCCTGCCTGACTGAGACATATCCCTGTAATCTACATCATCTGGCAATAATTGTTGCGCATCACTAATTGCATCCAACTGATGTGTAAATAACTCCTCTGACGGATAACTTGAGAGCAGGTGATCGAAGCTGAGCTGGAGGAGGATGGTGCGTCAAGGTTCTTAGCGGAAGCTGTTGAAGATTGGGTGTCCTGTCTAAGCCAGTCAACTATGTCCTCAGAATTTTTCGGGTTCAGGGTACGTGGCCTCTGAACACTGGGCATTATTCCAGGGACAGTGGAAATCACAGCACCACGACCACGACGGCCCCTGCGGGGTGGCCTGCCTCTGCCTGTCATTTTTTTTTAGATAAGTGGTACTACGCGTGCTAGGTACTGTGCCACCCGGTATCAGTGGTTGGCACTGGCAGTGGGCACACTACAGTCAGTGGAAGTCGGCCTGACACACACTAGCAGCAGGCAAGCAACTAAAATTAGACTGTGTAAAAATGAAATGCCTTATTTATCGGCAAGCGACTGTGCCACTCGGTATCAGTGGTTGGCACTGGCAGTGGGCACACTACAGTCAGTGGAAGTCGGCCTGACACACACTAGCAGCAGGCAAGCAACTGAAATTAGACTACTGTCTAAAAATTAAATGCCTTATTTATCGGCAAGCTACTGTGCCACCCGGTATCAGTGGTTGGCACACTACAGTCAGTGGAAGTCGGCCTGACACACACTAGCAGCAGGCAAGCAACTGAAATTAGACTGTGTAAAAATGAAATGCCTTATTTATCGGCAAGCTACTGTGCCACCCAGTATCAGTGGTTGGCACTGGCAGTGGGCACACTACAGTCAGTGGAAGTCGGCCTGACACACACTAGCAGCAGGCAAGCAACTGAAATTACACTAAAGTGTAAAAATTAAATGCCTGTGTAACGGAGCGTTACGCACACAACTCCGTTTAGGCGATACTCCCTTTTCTGACACACCGACAGTTACTGCAAGCACCACTTTCCCGAACTGCAAGCACATGAATGCTCCAGACTCCCGAACCGGAAACAGTATACAGCCGAACAGGAAAAACCCTAGGAACAGTTTACACTCCTGGCAGTCGCACTGTAATCGCATACACTCCAATTCCCCCCAAGAACGAGACGACACTTCGCTTGAGGGTTAAGCAGACCACCTGTACTGGCCCATGACCAGTCCAGAGGAATACCCCCTGGACTTCTACATTAACCAATTATAAAATAACAAAGGAATGACCCTCCCGCACAGAGTACACATTCCCTCCCCTCTGCCAGTGATATAATTACTAAACACAATGGACAAACTTATTATCACTGGCAGGAAAATATGCAGTTTTATACAACGTTCATAACTTCAAAACTATGCATGGTATTTCAATAAAATATTAATACATATTAATCATCAATCCATTCAGGGGAACAACATATCCAAAAATGGTACGAGTTAGACCAGGGGTTCAGAAATGAGTAAAAAGTGTCTTTGTGGAACTGGTTTGGGCCGGAAAGCCATGCTGGCAGTAGGTCACAGAGTCCTCTGTACTGGAGACAACTGGGAAGTAATCCAATTATCTCCCAGGACAGAGGCAAAACTCCATTGTGCGCATGTTAGTGAAAAGACACAAAAATACACAAATATACATAACTCCCATTATGCTGAACAGGACCCCCACATTCAGCCTATCCCCAGATGGCTTGGATCCGAGCGCTCAATATATCCGAACAGCGCTCAGATGCCACAAACACAGTCACATTGCCATGGGGTTTAAGTTTAGCATGGGCTGATGAGAGGGACCATAATCCTGGGGCAGAAGGTGGGCAACAAGACTTCTCCAGCACCCAGTGTCCAGGTTGGTTTCGCCACAGCCTGTTTTAGATGCAAAGTCCTGTGCCACACGGGATGACAGGGGTGGGCACTGGACGAGGGCACACTACAGTCAGTGGAAGTCAGCCTGACACACACTAGCAGCAGGCAAGCAGCTGAAATTACACTAAAGTGTAAAAATTAAATGCCTTTTTTATGAAAAGTCCTGTGCCAGCCGGTATGAGTGGTGGGCACTGGCAGTGGGCACACTACAGTCAGTGGAAGTCAGCCTGACACACACTGGCAGGCAACTAACCTTAGATTAAAGTGCAAAAATTAAATGCCTTTTTTTGATGCAAAGTCCTGTGCCACATGGGATGACAGGGGTGGGCACTGGCAGTGGGCACACTACAGTCTGTGGGCCTGCAGCTCCTCACACACAGGCAGGCCAGGCAACTGCAATATGTATATAAAGGGAAAAAAAAGCAGACTAATGTTGCAGCCCTAAAAAGGGCTTTTTGGGGTGCTGTCAGGACACTGTCCTTACAGCAGAGATCAGGTGAGTCTTTCAGGACTGGAGTGGACACTGAATTCACTAGCCTAGCTATCGATTTCCCTATTAAATCAGCAGCAACTACACTCTCCCTCCTCTCACTAAGACTGCAAATTCCGAATGAATCTAAAATGGATGCTGTTCAGGAGATGGGAGGGTCTGGGAGGGAGGGTATGCTGCTGATTGGCTGGAATGTGTCTGCTGACTGTGAGGTACAGGGTCAAAGTTTGCTCAATGATGATGTATAGGGGGCGGACCGAACATCGCATGTGTTCACCCGTTGAGGCGAACGCGAACAAGCTATGTTCACCGGCGGATAGTTCGGGCCATCTCTAGTCTTTGGATTATATATATATATATGTATATATATATATATATATATATATATATATATATATATATATATATATAATATAAATATATTTTCCCTTCTACCTGATCCAATGGAAATACTGAATAAGCCAAGGAAAAGGTGACCTGAAAAAAGACGATTGGCATTTACCATGCTACATACGCTACAATAGTCTCCTAAAATAGCCCCCTTTTTTTTCCTTTCTTTTAAATATACTTCTAAGACACTCTACCTCCTGTTGCCTGAAGGCTCTAGCAAACCCAGACAGAAGCTCGAGTCTGCCAAGATCAACAGCTCCTGCTCCTCCTCTTAACCCCTTCCCAGGGAGCTTTGCACTTCGGATTGCTGTGTTGAGACTCTTAGGGGAGGCTCCGCGGTGTTTTTTGTAGCTGGTCTCCCTGAGATCAGCTATTGTTGTGTTTTGAGTCGTCTCCAAGGCATTGCTCCCGGTTAGCCAGAATCCTCCTCCGCACTGATGAGGGGCAACACCCCGAAACAGCTGTCTGTGGATGGATAACTGGCTTAGGTTTTCCCCGTCACATCCTTAAAGCTTGTAAAAAAGCGGGATCTTGACATAGGGGCCACTTAATATGGTGGATTTGGTGATCTCTGTAATGGAGACACCCCTTTGCTCAGTTTTCCTTACTTTGAGGGATATCTGGCTTTCATTGTGTTGTAGACCCATAACTGGGGCTCCACATTTATTTAGCATGTTCCTGTTTCCCAGGGAGCTTTGCACTTCGGATTGCTGTGTTGAGACTCTTAGGTGAGGCTCCGCTGTGTTTTTTGTAGCTGGTCTCCCTGAGATCAGCTATTGTTGTGTTTCACTAGGAGCATGGCGGCCCGTGCAATACATTAACTGTGCGCCGTAAGCGGAGTAGCGCTGACACCCTAATGAGTCTGGCGCATGGGAAGCCGATGCTGCTAGGCAGAAATGTTCCGGTGCGGTGGTGCTCCTCCATACCTAAGGAGCCGCCACACCGCCGATCGGCCTGAGGAGACGTATAGCCGCAATATGTGACTTATCCACACCCAGACCTCAAGCAGCAGGAACGGTACGCGAGATAGCAGTGCAGGTGAGCTTCCTCAAAGCAGGATACACGCCACACACATATGCAAGTCGAATATACGCAGCACCGTTGATACACCAAAGGGAGGCGCCTGCCTGGTATAAATGTGCTACCGACGCCCCTCCCACAAATACAGGCCAATAAATCGGCCTTCATACATGTATCCTTAATGCAAAAAATGTATACCAAATTTATATTCATACCAAAAAATGTCTGCAAGTCGAATGTTTTCATGAGAACATCTTGGGTTAAATATTGCTTATGCAGTTAGTGTATATTTATCAGATTTTTAGTTTACACATTTTGTTATTATTTATTGATTTATTTTATACTGATGTAGTAAAAATGAACTAAACTATTGTTCTCTTTGGAACACACTACTTAGAAATAGGTTAGTACCAGAAACGATGGCACTCAATCAGGGCTGTAATAAAAGGGATAATCCAGAAATACATAGGAGGTCAGTTATTTATTATGACCGGCATCTACATAACTTTGGCAATCCACCGCCGGTCTAAATGTTTCCCTGCTGGCTTCAACTTAGACCACGCCTAAAAGAGGCAAAGTAAATGATAAATGAAACGGGCCTGCTGGCCTGTCCCTTTCCCCGCTCACATCCCCCACCCTTTTTTTTTAAGTGGCCAGAGAGGGAGAAGTCACAGATTACGGCTGTCCTCTGCAATTCTGCATCTCCAGCTGCCAGTCCAGGACTTGATTTCTTCCTCCCTGGCGTAGGCATAGTCACCTGATCCTATTTAGCCAGATGCTGTCTTCAACAGGAACATGTTAATTGTGAATATATTACAGCTGCAGAAGAACAGCCGGACATATTTCACTGTATCCGGCATAGCCAAATACTGCCGGTCACTGCCAGACCCCAATAATTATAATGAGATACAGCCGTTTTGTGGCATACCGGCCGGGTCCCATTATAGTCAATAGGGTCTGCCAGTTATCCTGCTATGCTGCATACAGTGAAATCCGGCAGGCTGCTTCTCTGCCAGAATGGCCAGCGAGATTTAAAAATGCAGATGTGAAAGTAGGCTTAGAGGAACACTGATGTAATTACTCTCAAGAAAAAAATTGAATGGGGGAAAAAATATCCAAGATTTATAAAAATGCGTTAAGTCTGCCCACAAATTTTGTATTGCAAAGAAACTATAAAAAGAACTTAGAAATCAATGACACATGCACTCCAATTCGCATCTGTTGTGCCAGTGGAGGACAAATGTCAAATTCAAATTAAGATATTACCATGTCACTTGTGTGTTATATCTTGCTATTTTATTGATACTTTCAAATCCAGGTAGGTCCAAAAATAATATACATGCAGTATCAGAAGAAGCTCACATCATATAAAAAACGTTTTGTTCAAAGAGAAGACTGTCAGCCATGTGACCCTGTGCATCTGCAACTGTAGGCTTGTCAGTCTGGACCATGGTAACACTAACGTGACCAGTTCTAGAAACACAGTTGTGCAAAGTGTAACAACTATTAGAGCATGTTCACTCTGAACTGAAACACTCCATTTTACAGTGTCAGCAACATGGAGGAGAGTAAACATTTTCATCCACACAATATGAAAAAATAAACCACAGCATAAAATGAACTGTGGTGCAGATTGTAAATATGTGGCAGGTCAGTTTATGATGTGGAATGACTAGTGGAATTTTTATTTATTATTGCATTGTACCTATTTTGAGCTAGAAATAATTTTTAATTGGTCTTTATTAAAAATGTGGAGCTCTTTTCTCTAAACATGGCTGAGATGCTCTAGTAGCAGGAATTTTCTCTATGTTCTATTAGGCAGCTCAGCTGACAGCTCCTCATCTCTGATCTCTGACCTAGTTATAAATACTCATTGAAGATCAATTCTTATCTTACTGATAAGAATGTGGCTTAACTAAGTGTTTATGACTTTAGAGATAAGGTTTATTAGATGACCAGTGTCAGCCCAGTTCTCCATGTTTGTGCTGCTGGCTCCACATGTGGACACAGGCACCGTGCTCCCTCATTCCCTCTTGCTGCCAAGTGGGGGCAGAAGGTAGCGTAAACTGTTCTATCTGTGCTCCATGCCAGAGCTTACTTCCTGCTTGAATTCTGTACTGTTGTTCGGGTGTGCACGGGCATGTCTCTCCTCCCTTGTGAGGCAGCACATAAACGCTCTCTACCTCCCCAGCCTACTGCTGGGTTTAAAAAAGTATTTAAAGGCACTTGCCCCAGGAAAGTACCTGAGCAATCTTGGTCACTAGCTAGTCTAGTCCCTTATGTAAAGATGTTTGGAAGTTTCTGCTTTTCTGTGTACGGGACCCTGCTTCTCGATTTAACGGATTTTGCTTGATTGCCGCCTGCCTCTGACCTTGGATTTCAATCACAGACTTTACTTGATCGCTTCCTGCCCTGACTCCGGACTTCCTGTCACTGGCCTGGGGACTGCTCTGGAATGGTACCTGATAACTACTGTAACGGCCCAAGCCTTTCCTCATCATCATCAGAGGCTCTAATGAAGACCAGGTAGTTACTCAGCCATGCCCCTCTAGGGTATAGCCAGTCAGTGGTGCAGTGGGTACATACCCGCTTGCATAACAGTTTGCTCAGGCCATGGACCCCTCTGATTAGAAAACGCCAAGCCTCACCGAACTGTACCGGGAGATGGCTCAGCAGAGGAAACGTCAGATTCTGGCGTATCTACGCAATGTGAACATGCGTCTAAATGGCCTGACGTCCAACAACCTTGCAAAGCCTGCTGCAGTGCCTAATCTGGCACCTACTTCACTGACTTCCTATGTGCCAGGATCAAGAACCTGTGTGTCAGCTCTGCCACGCTTTGATGGAGACCCTAAAAAGTGCAGTAGGTTCATTAATCAGTGCACTCTGCACTTTGAACTGTTGCTGCATCAGTTCATCTCTGACCGAGCCAAGGTAGCTTTTTTTAATGTTGGACCTTACAGGAGAAGCCCTGGCGTGGATCATCCCACTCTGGGAGAAGAGTGACCCGGTCATCATGGATCTACAGGCTTTCTGTAGGGTGTTTGACGAGCCCGGACACACCACCTCAGCAGCTTTTTCTGTACTGCGGCTGCGCCAAGGAAGTCAGTCAGGGGGCCAGTATGCAGTCCAGTTCTGGACCCTTGTCTCTGAATTGGGCTTGAATAATGAGGCTTTAGTGGCCCTTTTCTGGGAAGGTCTTTGGGGAAAATGAAGGATGAGCTGGCCAGTTGGGATGACCCTCTACCCTGAATGAACTTATTTCCCTAACCATCCAAATTGATCTGCGCTTCTAGGAACATGCTAGGGAGGTAGCACTTGAGAGGAAACTATATTGTCCATTGTCGTCTTTCAAGCAGTCTTCAGTTCCTCAGCCTACCACGTCTGCTGCTGTGCCAGAACCCATGCAGGTTGACCGAGTAGCATTAACTGAACAAGAATGTGATCACCGTCGCACAAGGGGAATTTTCTTCTACTGTGGCTGTGCTGGACATCTTCTCTGTTCCTGTCCTCTGAAGCCGAGAAACTCCCAAGCCTTGGTCTGTTGGGAAGGCGACCCTAGGTGAAGACAATTCCTCTCCCCTCTGACTCTGTTGGTAAGCCTGTCATTAGAAGATGTTCGATTCATGTAGACAGCGCTTCAGGATTCCGGATCAACAGAGAGCTTCCTGCAACAAGGCCTATAGGATCATCTTCAGATTCCTGTTAGATGCCTGCAGAGTCCTCTTACGGTATTGCCCGTCGATGAAAGGGCTCTGTCTGAGTCCATATAGTTAATCACTAAGTGCTTCATACTGAAGAGATTGCGTTCCTGGTCCTTTTGAGTCTGTCTCATCCTCTCCTCCTGGGCCTTCCGTGGTTTCATGTTCATAAACCGGTTCTTGACTGGAGGTCCAGAGATGAGATTCGTTGGGGACAGTCCTGTCTTGGGAGGTGTCTTTCTTCGGTTCCACCTTGGGTCGCACCCAATCTCCAGGGTCTGCCATCAGCCTATCATGCTTATGAGGGTGTCTTTGACAAGAAAGAGACTGAGACGCTACCTCCTCACAGATACGATAGTCTGGACCTTAATCCTTAGTCTACTAGACAACAAGGGTGAGATTCGCCCCCCCCCCCCCCCCACACACACACACCTTCCCCTTCTTTTCCTACATCTCTTTTTCTCCATTCTTTTCCTACATCTCTTTTTCTACATCCCCCCTCCCCGCCTTTCCCCCCTTGCTCTCCCCTCGCCTTTCCTCACCGTCATGTAGTTTATCTTTATCTTTGCAATTTTGCAACACTGATTTGCCCCCACCAGGGTCTCCCCTTTTTGTTTATACTAATCCTTCATTTTTGCCGCTTCTCCGTCTTCCTAATTTTCATATATTTTATTTTCCCTTCCTCCTCTTTTTATCTTTCATTTATTTTTATCTTTCATTTATTTTCATTTTTTTGCAAAAATGTATTTTATTTAATTTTATTTCCCTTTTTCCCCTTTTCTTTTTTTCATTCTTTTCATTTAAATTCTTTCAATCATGTATCCTTACGTTCATTTTTATTTTACATTATAATTGTTTTTGCCAATCAATGATTAGCATCATGTCTTTAATAATCTATAATAATTAATATTTATGATTTTGGTCATTTTCAAGTCTTTGCCTATCATATGCACTTCATCCTGATTAATGTATTTTTGATCACTGTATTTGAGCCTCTCTCTTGGGAGTTCTTTACATTCAATCAATAATAGCCCTATACTCATTCCATAATACCACATCACATGTTCTCCTTTAGTAGAGGCTTAACTACACCTCTTTTCCCACTATGCCCTTACAACCTCATAATACACTCAGTGCAGGTGCGCCCCTCCCATCGTGGTGACGTCATCTCCTCTGTGCCTGGTCTCTCGGGAGATACTACATTCTATTCCTCTACAATCTCTAATTCTGTCTTTTTGTCTCATGCCTCCTGTTAAACTTACATGGATATTCATGCTCAGACTGATATCTGAATTGCCCCTACTTCTTTATATGAGACCAGATAATACATTATACTACAAGTCCCTATTTATCTATGTACCTGTCTACCTAGACAACTACTGATTTTTTAACATACTACATGATAACCTTGCCTTATCTATGATAATGCACCAGAACTATGGACCCATAGCAATATATATAACCCGATGATGGATGGAAAGATCATCTCGGCCAGCGGCTTACATATATATATTTTCTTTTATTAATTTTCAATATTTTGAGATAATGCAACATCGGTTTGCGGCAATGAATATTCAGAACTTTGTTATTCATGTTTAATTTTATTTCATTTGGTCTAGGTGTACCCACACAAATTCATGTTTTTTGTTGATATGAAGGATGTATGTGAAATTCCTAATAAATTGTAACCGATAGGAACCCGATTGGGGTTTTCACACCATGAGAATGGTGTGTGCCCCATAAGAATGGTGATATCATTGTGTTCAGTGAGGAATCGCTGTATCACATACATACACATATGGTTCCTGGTTTATAAATAGGAGGTGGCATACAAAATCTCCATGAATTATTATAATATCATATGACGGTTTTCTGATTTGGTATTTGTGTGGGTACCCAGTGATCAATGTTTCTATGATTGCGCGTATTTGCGATTTAAAACGGCGTCTGCATATTCATTTTCTCTCTCCGGTCTTGTTTACTAATATCCGTAGTAAGCACATTGAGTTTTGCTTTGCATTCACGTTGTTCCGTTCACATGACTGAAGTCACCATGGTGATTGTCAACAAACAAGAGTCATGTGATCGGATACAGCGTTGATGGGATGCGTCGATAACGTAATGACCTTCTTGGAGCATGCGCACTCAACAGAGCAGGACGTGCAGGAATCCATTACCATGCTGGCCGCGTATGATCGCTCCCCATCACCAGTATTGTTTTTAACTTGTTTTTAATCATGCACAATTGATTTTTTAACCATTTGATGGACACTCAACATTATTTCACGTTATATATTTGATCATGTATTTAATTTATCACATTTGAAGAGATGAATTTTATCGTGATGCACTTTAAGAATGATTTTGATATTTTGATCATATTTATTATCACTGGATCACTTTGTTCTTTTATATATTTATACTTTGTTTATATTGTCATCAATTTTGTTAATTGCTAATTATGGATTATGCACACATGTATTTAAAGTCGGTTATCACACCTCTTGTTAACACTGCTTGAAAAAGGTGCCATGGAGAGCACTGAAACGTCGCTATTATTCGGTGAATAAACCACCTTTTTTTCACCATTTTAGATGTGCCGTGGATTTATTACTTTTTATATTTTTGGAAGTAAGTGGGATACTGCTACAGCTACTGGCACTCCTCTGCATACTTTATTGTGTAAGCGGTGCGATCCTTCACCATTGTCTATATATATATATATATATATATATATATATATATATATATATATTTATATACAGTTGTGTTCAAAATTATTCAACCCCCAATGCTGTAAAGGGTTTTAGGGAATTTAGTGTACATTTGTAATCGTGTTCAGAATGAAATCTTACAAGGACTTTTTAAAGAACCAAATGCAACTAAAATGACATCAATTGTTTTTGCAATACAGTATTAAATGTTTTTTTTGTGATTTCTTCATTGACACAATTATTCAACCCCTTAACCACTTGAAGACCACAGGTTTATACCCCCCTAGTGACCAGGCCCTTTTTTACAAATCCGCACTACACTACTTTCACCGTTTATTGCTCCGTCATGCAACTTACCACCCAAATGAATTTTGCCTCCTTTTCTTCTCACTAATAGAGCTTTCATTTGGTGGTATTTCATTCTTGCTGACATTTTTACTTTTTTTGCTATTAATAAAAATTTAACGACATTTTTGCAAAAATGACATTTTTCACTTTCTGTTGTAAAATTTTTTAAAAAACTACATTTCTATATAAATTTTTCTCTAAATGTATTGTTCTACATGTCTTTGATAAAAAAAAGTCCAATAAGTGTATATTTATTGGTTTGGGTAAAAGTTATAGCGTTTACAAACTATGGTGCAAAAAGTGAATTTCTGCATTTTGAAGCAGCTCTGACTTTCTGAGCACCTGTCATGTTTCTTCAGGTGCTAGGAATGCCAGGAAAGTATAAATACCCCCAAATCACACCATTTTAGAAAGAAGACACCCCAAAGTATTCGCGGAGGGGCTTGGTGAGTTCATGTATCATTTCATTTTTTTCACAAGTTAGCGGAAAATGACACTTTCTGAGGAAAAAAATAATAATAAAGTTTCCATTTCTGCTAACTTCTGGCAAAAAAAAAAATCTCATACGGGCTCATTATGCCCCTCAGTGAATACCTTGGGGTGTCTACTTTCCGAAATGGGGTCATTTGTGGGGTGTTTGTACTGTTCTGGCATTTTGGGCGGGCTAAATTGTGAGCCGCCATGTAAAGCTAAAGGTACTCATTGGTTTAGGGCCTTTGCGCACCCAGGCTGAAAAAGTGTCACTCATGTGGTATCGCCGTACTCAGGAGAAGTAGGGCAATGTGTTTTGGGGTGTATTTTTACATATACCCATGCTGGGTGTGAGAAATATCGCTGTAAACTGACAACTTTTATAAATTTTTTATACAAAGTTGTCAGTTTACAGAGATATTTCTCTCACCCAGCATGGGTATATGTAAAAATACACCCCAAAACACATTGCCCTACTTCTCCTGAGTACGGCGATGCCACATGTGTGACACTTTTTGCAGCCAAGATGCGCAAAGGGGCCCAAATTCCCATGAGTACCTTTTAGGAGGGCATTTTTACGCATTTTCTCTCTCATGCTTTAGGGCCCCTAAAATGCCAGGGCAGTATAAATACCACATGTGACCCCATTTTGGAAAGAAGACACCCCAAGATATTCCATGAGGGGCATGGCGAGTTCATAGAAAAAATTTTTGGCACAAGTTAGTGGAAATTGATTTTTATTGTTTTTCTCACAAAGTCTCCCTTTCCGCTAACTTTTGACAAAAAGTTTAATTTTTCATGGACTCACTATGCCCCTCAGCGAATACCTTGGGGTGTCTTCTTTCCAAAATGGGGTCACATGTGGGTATTTATACTGCCCTGGCATTTTAGGGGCCCTAAAGCGTGAGAAGAAAATGCGTAAAATGCCCTCCTAAAGTACTCATTGGTTTAGGGCCCCTTTGCGCATCTTGGCTGCAAAAGTGTCACTCATGTGGTATCGCCGTACTCAGGAGAAGTAGGGCAATGTGTTTTGGGGTGTATTTTTACATATACCCATGCTGGGTGAGAGAAATATCTCTGTAAATTGCCAACTTTGAATAAAATTTTTAAAAAGTTGTCATTTACAGAGATGTTTCTCACACCCAGTATGGGTATATGTAAAAATACACCCCAAACACATTGCCCTACTTCTCCTGAGTACGGCGATACCACATGTGTGCCACTTTTGCAGCCAAGATGCGCAAAGGGCCCTAAAACCAATGAGTACCTTTAGGATTTCACAGGGCATTTTTACGCATTTGGATTCTCACACTTTAGCACCCTAAAATGCCAGGTGAGTATAAATACCCACATGTGACCCCATTGTGGAAAGAAGACACCCCAAGGTATTCTGTGAGGGGTATGGCGAGTTCACAGAAAAAAAATTTTTTTGACACAAGTTAGCGGAAATTGATATATATATATATTTTTTTTTACAAAGTCTCATATTCCACTAACTTGTGACAAAAAATAAAATTTTACATGAACTCACCATACCCCTCACGGAATACCTTGGGGTGTCTTCTTTCTAAAATGGGGTCACATGTGGGGTTTTTGTACTGCTCTGGCATTTGAGGGTCTCCGCAATCATTACACGTATGGCCAGCATTAGGAGTTTCTGCGATTCTCCTTATATTGAGCATACGGGTAATGAGATTTTTTTTTTTTCCGTTCAGCCGCTGCACTGAAAAAAAAAAATGAACGGCACAGATTTTTTCATTCGCATCGGTCAATGTGGATGAAAAAATCTCTGCCAAAATCAGTGATTGCGGTGCGGTGGGCGCTAGCTAACTAACAAGTAGCTAACTAACTGGCGGTGATAACGGGACCCTTATGCCCCATTCACACGTCCGAAATTCTGTTTGCGGAACGGAATTGCGGACCCATTCATTTCTATGGGGACAGACTTTGTCCCGCTCGGATCCGGAATTACGGATCCGCGCTCCGGTCTGCACTTCCGTTCTGCAAAAATATAGAACATGTCCTATTCTTGTCCGCATTGCGGACAAGAAAAAGCATTTTCTATATAGTTCTGTGCGGATCTGCAAAATGCGGAAAGCGCATTGCCGGTGTCCGTATTTTGCGGATCCGCAGATCCATGGATCCGCAGATCCATGGATCCGTAAAACACATACGGACGTCTGAATGAGCCTGTAGGGGGTGATTAGTGACAGGGGGGTGACAGGGGGTGATCAGGGGTTAATCAGTGATGGGGGTGGGGGGGTGTGTGTAGTGATTGGTGCACTTTTCCTATAGTTTCCTCTGGTGGTCCCAAACAAAGGGACCACCAGACGAGCAGACAGCAGGCATATCAGACGCTGTTTAAAAAACAGCGTCTGATATGCGATTTAAATGCGGTTTTTTCCGCATCTACAGCCTGCCAGCGCATGATCAGCGCTGGCAGGCTGTAGTTTCAGTTGTCCCGGCTCCGATCACATGAACGCGCACGCACGACGCGCGCGCGTTCATGTGAAATCTCGGGTCTCACGAGATGACGCCGATAGGCGGCAGTGAGACCTGAGAGAGCCGCCGCGCTGACGCCCATCGGCGTTAGCGTGGCGGCAAGTGGTTAAAGACTACCACTCTTAAGAACAGAGGTTCATTCAAGTGTTTTCGATCAGGTATTGAAAACACCTGTGGATGTCAAGGAGCAGCAATCAAGCATAATAAGCACCAATTAGGCAGATGTAAAATGACTGTGATACTCATCTCCTTCTAGACATTTACTGGTGTGTTTACAAACATGGTGAAGTCAAGAGAATGGTCCAGGAAGACAAGAGAAGAGGTGATTTCTTGATTTCTCTTCACAGGAAGGGCAATGGCTATAAGAAGATTGCAAAGATGTTAAACATACCAAGAGACACCATAGGAAGCATCATTTGCAAATTCAAGGCAAAGGGCACTGTTAAAAACGCTACCTGGTCATGGCAGAAAGAAGATGCTGACTTCGACTGCTGTGTGCTACCTGAAGCGCAAAGTGGCGAAAAGTCCCCATGTGACTGCTGAGGAACTGAAAAAAGATTTGTCAGATGCGGGTACTGAAGTTTCAGCTCAGACAATAAAGCACACACTGCGTAATGAAGGCCTCCATGCCAGAACTCCCAGGCGCACCCCCTTGCTGTCTCCAAAGAATAAGAAGAGTCGACTGCAGTATGCCAAAAGTCATGTGGACAAACCACAAAAGTTTTGGGATAGTGTTCTGTGGACTGATTCGAACTGTTTGGGCCCATGGATCAACGCTATGTTTGGAGGAGGAAGAACAAGGCCTATGAAGAAAAGAACACCTTGCCTACTGTGAAGCATGGCGGGGGGTCAATCATGCTTTGGGGCTGTTTTGCTTCTACAGGTACAGGGAAGCTTCAGCGTGTGCAAGGTACCATGAATTCTCTTCAGTACCAGGAGATATTGGATGGAAATGTGATGCAGTCCGTCACAAACCTGAGGCTTGGGAGACGTTGGACCTTTCAACAGGACAATGATCCCAAGCATACCTCCAAGTCCACTAGAGCATGGTTGCAGATTAAAGGCTTGAACATTTTGAAGTGGCCATCGCAGTCACCAGACTTAAATCCGATTGAGAACCTCTGGCGGGACTTAAAGAAAGCAGTTGTAGCGCGCAAGCCTAAGAGTGTGACTGAACTGGAGGCTTTTGCCCATGAAGAATGGGCGAAGATACCCGTAGATCGCTGCAAGACGCTTGTGTCAAGCTATGCTTCACGTTTAAAAGCTGTTATAACTGGTAAAGGATGTTGTACTAAGTACTAAGATTGAATGTCACTTGGGGGTTAAATAAAACTGATAATGATGTGAGCACAAAAAAAAACATTTGTGGTTATTTCATTATAAATGTTATGCTATATTTGTCTGACTTACAAGTGCCTCTTTGATTTAATTGTAAACAAGATGACTGAAATGATCAAAATCAATGTCAAACTGGCCAAAACACTCAATTTCAGTGGGGGTTGAATAATTTTGAACACAACTGTATGTGTATATATATATATATATATATATATATATATATATATATATATACACACTCTTACACCTTTATCTTATCTACTACCTGGTATTTATTTTATTGCCTACCTTTTTTAACGCATGGATGTTTAAATCATTTTATAAATCTAGATATTCAATATATGCCATTTTATATTTCTTTCAGACCCCCTGATAAAGGTCATTATTCGAGTGAAATGTTTGGACTTTTGTATGGCTGTTATTTAACATTAATGTAAATTCTGGATGGAAATCATGTACAAAATGATGTGAACTCGTATACTGTAGAGAGCAGTGCATATATTAGGTATATATATATATATATATATATATATATATATATATATATCACACACACAAGCCTAGTTATTATGCTCTCCCCCACCTTCTGTTTAGGGATTATGACTTGGGCATGTGGTGCCATGGTGTATCTGGGGGGGATGCTCTCGTTTACACCTTGGGCAGGAATTCCTTTTAATTCTCTGTCTGTACAGAACCTGAGCCTCAGGGGGCCAATTGGCAATTATATGTTAGTCTAAGTGCATGCATTCCGTCACACGCACACGATGATGTCATATTCCTGCACCTTAGATTGAGGAGGGGGGAGGTGGGCTGCTTTTGGGCTTATGAAAGGATCTTGTTTTAGCGTGCAACCTGGTTTTTCTTTGTGACAGGCGCCTGGAGAGCTTCCTTCAATGACACACGCGCACACAGGTAGTCTTAGAAAGCAGCCCTATCTATATCTTTGTTATTCCAGCTTTTATACATGCACACTGACATACAGGAACAGGTGCGGTTTACATATACAATGTTGCTGAGTACAAGCAATTCCCTATATAGAGGCAAATGTAAATACATTTTCCCTTGGAACTGTCTGACGTCCTTCTTGACCAATTTGTCCTTGCTACAGATCATATAGCAGTTCTTTATTTAACTCTTCACTACATATCATATGGCTTGCTTGATTTAACTCTTCAATCCCCTCTTAAGTCATGAATATGACTTATCTTCTTTCTCTCATAGAGAGTTAAGTAGCATATGGTTGTCCAGGATTTGTGGGTTTTGGACACATTGCACAAAAAATCTGTATGAGTGAAGGGATACATTGAATACAACAACATATGATAATCAAGAAAGCAATTATGAAGCTGATAAATAATGTTCTTAACCAACTTAAATCCGGCAGCCAGCTCAATAACCAGTCCCACCAAGAGGATGACTCAACATCCTTCTTAATATTATTGGCAATTTCATGAAATGCTTGAATATGGGACTGGATTGATCTGGAATGGTCAGATAAGTTAAAGCAATACATTCCTTTAATGATGTGACAGACTGATGGGTTTGGTTTTCAGGCGCCACCTGTGTGCTTTCTGCAGAAGACTAGGTGTGAGATAATGTTGTGAACCTGCTGGATCCACTTTCGGCCACCCAATTGACTAGTGCCTGTACCTGCTCAGGCCTTACCATCCTTAGAAAGGCATGGGGCCCCACCAAATATCGCTGTAAATTCTGGCGGGTACTGGAACCTGAGGTAGTTGGTTCACTAGGACGTGTGGCTGTGGCAGAATGGCCACGTCCTCTCTCAGCACCAGAGGGTCCTCTAACACCACCACGTCCGCGTCCCTTACTAGATGTTTTCCTCATTGTAACCATTCACCAAGCACCACAATAAAAAAAAAAATTTTGGCCCAATGTATTGATTTCAAATTCAGGCCTTTTTTTACAGGCACCTAACACTATCTGTCTATTTATTTATGTAGCGTAATACACTAATCCAGGCACAGCAGTAACCACTGATTTAGGGGAATATCTATTGTAGGGCTAGTATTTAGGCCCTGGATGAAAGGTATCCTTTTATGGACAGATTTACACTTGGAGATGCACAGTAGCGTGTGCAAAAAATATGTAGGATTATGCCTTCAGCAATTGTATTTTAACACTTTGTGTAATATTCCCTTTAACGGACAGAAATACAATGGGAGATGCACGGTAGCGTGTGAAGTTATTGAGGATGACTCTCTCAGCACTTGTATGTACACCTTGAGTGTAATATACCCTTTTACGGACAGATTAACACTTGGCCTGCAACAGCTGGAACACCAGATTCAGGGTATTGCTATTTTGGCAATTGAATTTCACCTCAGAACAAAATATATGTTTTGGTGGACACTATTATACTTTGCCGGCCACTGCTGGGACACTAGATTCAGGGTATTGCTATTTTGGCAATTGAATTTCACCACAGAAAATAATCTATCCTTTGCCAGACAGCAGACAGTATTACACTTGGCTAGCCAAAGCTGGAACACCAGATTTAGGGGATTGGTATTTTGGCAATTGTATTTAACCCCTTAATAAAATATAGAAATTGGTATCCTGAGTTTCTAGGGGTGACAATAAGCACAGCCAAGCCCCTGATGTAGGATATAGCAAAAAAAAAAACTAGTATTGATGGATTGATGGACTCGGTGGCAGCTTGTTCTGGTGCACCACAAGTCACAAAATGGCCGCCGATCACCCCAGAAAAAAGTGACAGAAAAACGCTCTGTGCAGCCTAAAAACCAGTGAGCAATTAACTAGCAGAAGTTGAATGATTCACCGTTGTAGATCGATCAGTTCATTAGGTGCTGTTGCTGACTTTTCCCTGCCTAATCTCGCCCTCACAGAAGCTGCGTCCTCTCCCTACACTAATCAGAGCAGAGTGACGTGCGGCGCTACGTGACTCCAGCTTAAATAGAGGATGGGTCGCATGCTGCACTTGGCCAATCACAGCCATGCCATTAGTAGGCATGGCTGTGATGGCTTCTTAGGGCAAGAATAAAATGCTAGCTGATTGGCTGCTGTGCAGCCCTTCAGAAAGCGGGAAGAAATCGCCTAACAACGGACCTGAACCCGAACTTTTTTGAAAATGTTCGGGTCCGGGTCTGTGTCATGAACACCCCAAAATTTGGTATGAACCCGAACTATGCTCGAACTGTTCTCTCAAATCTAGTTGTAAGGTCTAAATTGATGACTGGCCAAAATGGTGTTGGCCTTTTCTTTTTCCTTAAAGTCAGGGCCAGAATCTCCCAAAATTTAGCCTTGTGCATCCCACAAAAAGGAGGGGAGATTAGTCTGTGACAGGCCAAATCTCCCAAAATCCGAGCCTGTCCAGCCTAACAGAGATGTTTCCCTGACTTTGCGAAAAAGAAATATTGTAAAGAGTGTGTCCCTGAGGATTGAACAGTATAGGAGAAGGGAGCACAATGGAAGTGTAGACAGATCCAAGCCATGTAGGGCAAGCATCAGATGTTTTGCATGTGGTAGCTTAGGTCATATAGCGAAACACTGCAAAGCAAGTAAGAACAAAACACACAGGACAGGAAGCCAAATCAGGTGCTTCAGGTGAGGGAACAAAGGACAAATTGCAAGGAATTGCCCTTATTCAATTAATTGCAATGTGTCCAGTAGAAATAGCCAGGTAAATCGTGCAGTGGAGTCTAGTCAGCTTAGCCATAAAGAGGTTACCTCTCTGCAGCATACGCCTCACCAGGTGCTGAGGGGTCAGAATGGCTAAGCTAGGCTAGGGAACTTTTGACACCCCTGTATTATTTGTTACACCGTTTGTTCCCGGTGTATGTCCATGTTGTGTGTTTTTGTTATCTGTTTCTATGTTTTTCTTGATGTCGATGGTGGTAGTCCATGTGTACGAATGTGTTTCACCCTGCTGATTTGTGTAGTTTGCATTCCCCGCTGTGAATCCAGTTTCTGCTGTCTTGAATTATTCTTGTGTCCCCCTTGAGTAGAATGGTGTTATACTGTGGATTAAGAAAGTTGTTGGTTTGCAGAATGGGTGACATTGGAACACGGTTTAGTGGGATGTCACGATGAGCAACCAAGGTCTCTGATCAATACGGGTAACACTGTTTTGTTCAATGTGTTAAACTGGGGACTGGGGCGGACAGACAATATCAGAGATGTTGTAATGTGCACTTACTTTCTAGTCCAATCAGGTGGCACAGCTCTGATTTGTATTGGACACAGAGTGATTGGCAGCAGAGTGTGGCCTTTGTGTGTTTGTGTTGTGGAGTCCTGAAAAAGTCAAGGCATGATTTATGCCATGGATTCTGCTGGCCTTCACAAAACAGGATGACAGGGGGAAATCAGTATGAATACACATGAGTAAGACAGGGATACAGTACCATCAAGAACAACATGGTGCTTCATCTACAGCTCCCCTCAGATATCTTAACCTATTAGGGTGACCATCCTTATCTGTTGGTACAGATAGATGTGTAGCAAAGGACACGATCCTCTGAAGGTAGGGTGTTTATACACCAGTGTTAGGATAATGAGGGGTCCTGTGAGATGAAGGTCAGCCCAATGCCTTTCTCTTTACTAGGGTCAAAGGTATTGGTGCTGGGATTTGATAACTAATTGCACTGTGAGGGGAGAAATCCCCCCCCCCCACCCCACCAGGAGTGCATGGTATTTTATTTCGTCCTAGGTATAGATACAATGGAGCAGGAGAAAAGAGCTCCAACTACACCCAGCTAAGAAGGTGGATATCCGACCAGATACCCCTGAGAGCAGTGAGGAGAGAGAAGCGGAGTCTCCGAGATGCCATGGGAAAAGACTCTGCTGTGTCCTGACTGCGTTGGATACCATCTAAAAGGGACTGTGCCTTTCAGCCTACCCATCCTACCTTGGACTGACAATGAACTGTCATTGACAAACGGACGATAGTACTGGCCAAGTAACTACAACCAGGCCAGTCAGAGTCCTATGCTGATGAAGTTAGGGGTCAAGGACTCACCTCTGATTTGGTCCTGTGACCCTGAATGTGTTACCTTTTTAATTTGTATGTTTGTTAATTGTGTACCCATGGACACTCTAGGTGCAAATATGTGATAGCCTATACTCAGGGAAACTCGCCCCCAATGTACCACGTTGAGTTACAATATGGCAGTACACACATTTGCATCCTATAGTTGTCTCCCATTGACACGTGGGTCTGTGATCTACCTGTGTCTTTGGAGGTGTAGAGAGGTGTATGAGTCTCTATGGGTACACACACTATATTGAATTTGGCGGTGTTGGGAGGGAGAGGAATGTGATCTGTTTTGTGTGAATGGGGAAAAGAGTAGATCCCCTAGGGACAGGCCCCCTCCTTTACAAGTTTATTTGCAACTTTCACTCCAAGAACGGTGAAGTTTGTAAGGGTTGGACTGAATGTCAGTTAAGTGCGGTGTTCTTTCCCGCAGTTAGAATTTAGGTACCATGACATCACCTCTTACCAGAAAGTCTGACCTGCCTTGTAAAGACTTACGTATCTGTCCATGGGAGAACCTCCTCAATGACAAATTCTTCCATCAAGATGAAAGGAGAAGTGTCGGATGGAAGTCATGCCTATGGTGAAAAGAAGATCGGCACTGACAGAAAGAAGAATGAGAGACTTTTAGGGTGAGGCCATTCCAGACTCATTAGGAATGGCTGACACCTGAAGATTGTTACTGACAGAAAGAAAGAAGACCAGTTCACGGTTGCTACGTCGATTGATCTAGAGACTGCAAGGGAGAAGCCATTCCAGTCAGGAAAAGACTACATTGGGAGTGGCTGATACCTGAAGATCGTAACGAAAGATGCCAAGAAAGTTCCAGACTAAGATGCAGAGAGAAGACGGTGTATTCTGTGGATGGAGACGCCCGTTTACGGGGAAGGGCAGGCTGGAGGTGTTAGCCGCGATGGGAGATGTCTAGGTACCTAAGGGGCAGATTATACTTCAGTCCTTCCTGAACTGTCACCAAGAGTGGGGTTGAGGAGCCAAATATACTGTATCCTTCCTTCAAACTTTATCATCGTGTATTCGACAACAGGGGGATTATAGAGGGAAGTGCATATATTGAGTATATATATATATATATATATATATATATATATACACACACACACACACACACACACACCAGCCTAGTTATTATGCTCCCCCTCACCTTCTGCTTAGGGATGGTTATGACGTGGGTGTGTGGGGTGTCATCGTATATCTGGGGGGATGCTCTCATTCACACCTTGGGCATCAATTCCTTTGCTTTCTTTGTCTGTACAGATCCTGAGCAATCCTCAGGGGGCCAACTGGAAGTTATCTGTTACAGTCTGAGTGCATGCATTTCATCACATGCATATGATAATGTCATATCCCTGAGCCTTAGGTTGAGGAGGGGGAGGTGGGCTGCTTTTGGGCTTATATTAGCCCAAGGCAGGACAAAGGCTCTTTCTTGGGACTTGATCACAAACAGAGACACACATGGGAGAGAAAGAGATGAACCGAACAGCTCTATGAAGGAAGAGAGGCAGAGCAGCCCCACTTTCTCCTGGTGATGGCTGAGTAACCATGGAGTAGTTTAGGTGTATTGTAGTGGTGTTAATGTTTTACTGTGTTCGACTATAAGTATATATATTTATATGTCCTTCGATATAAATAAATATAGTTACAGCAATAAGTAGACTGTATAGTTTGTAATTGTTTAATAAATTTCTTTTATTATTCATAGTACAGCTTGTGGTCATTTATTTTAGTAGTAGTGGCCACTGTAGTATCTATACTAATAAAATTCCTCTGAGTGGCGTCCGTGCGTGTGTACCCAATAGTCAAGTGAGCATGCGCGGCACACACACCAATCGGCACACACTCCGCAAACTCCACAGCAGGTGTTTCGCAGTATACCCGACGTGGCCACACCACAGTAAAGTGGAGGAGACAAGCGGCCGCGTGGAGGAAAGAAAAGGCTGCATAACATGTAGGAGGATGTGTGTGGTTCTGCGCAAGCGCAGATCCTCTGAACTGCCACGGGAGACGCAGAGCTGAGGACATGCAAATTAAGTAGTTTCTTCTCCCGCGGTGGTACTGAACACAGAACGGACGTCCAAATCAGAGTTGCCGCCCGGACCGCCCACAAAATTAAGTTGGCCAATGAACACATGGTGCACCACACGCAGTAGGGACTGCCCCCAGCACGGAATTTTCTTTTTACTCAGCCTGGTATGTTGTGTCAGTTGGAGCCCTGTGCCGCCATTACAGGAACAGAGAGCACTGTGCCGCCATTACATAAACACAGAGACAAAAACACTGCAGCAGCTGCTACAAGTATTAGCCAGCACCACCACTCACAGTGACAGCAGTCTCAGTGCCAGCCGTGTTAGCTACCAGTCACCGTGCCAGCAGTCAGTGCCAGCCGTCAGCCACCAGTCTCAGTGCCCACCGTCTCAGTACCAGCAGTCAGTGCCAGCTATGTCAGCCACCAGTCACAGTGTCTGCTGTCTCAGTGCCAGCTGTATCAGACACCAGTGACAGTGCCCGCTGTCTCATTGCCAGCAGTCAGTACCAGCCGTGTCAGCCACCAGTTGCAGTGCCAGCAGTCAGTGTCCGCCACCAGTGACACTGTCTGCCGTCTCAGTGTAAGCAGTGAGTGTCAGCTGTATCAGCCACCAGTCACAGTGGCTGCCGTCTCAGTGCCAGCAGTCAGTGCCAGCTGTATCAGCCAACAGTCACAGTGGCTGCCGTCTCAGTGCCAGCAGTCAGTGCCAGCTGTATCAGCCAACAGTCACAGTGCCAGCCTTCTCAGTGCCAGCAATCAGTGTCAGCCGTGTCAGCCACCAGTGACCGTGACCGTCGTCTTAGTGTCAGCAGTCAGTGCCAGCCATGTCAGCCACCAGTCACAGTGCCCGCCATCTCAGTGCATGCAGTCAGTTCCAGCCGTGTCAGCCACCAGTGACAGTGCCCACCATCTCAGTATCAGCAGTCAGTGCAAGCCATGTCAGCCACCAGTCACAGTGCCCGTGATCTCAGTGTCAGCAGTGAGTGCCAGCTGTATCAGCCTCCAGTGACAGTTTCAGATGTGGTTGTAAAGGTTGTAGATGGTCCTGAATAAGGCAAACTGTTGCCAAATTCAGACAGAATATTTACAAGAAATGTTGTCTATAAAGAAATGTTATAGAACAATTTCAAGAGGTAAAAAAATACAATATTTTTTCCACAACATCTGCTTCAGGTATTGCATATTGCAGATTGTTACATAATGTACTTACTGTATTGTGATATATACCTTTCCATTTTATTGTTATTATTAATTTACTTTTAACTTCTTGACATACAATGTGGTTAAATATTCTTACTATTTAATATACACTGTTCCTACTAATGTTTATGCACTATTGTTCTAGTGCCAGTTATTGTAATGGGCTTAATGTCTAGTAGTAGTATAATGCACATAGTTTCGTTCAATAATTAGTGTAAGGG
This sequence comes from Bufotes viridis, assembly GCA_033119425.1. Taxonomy (NCBI): domain Eukaryota; kingdom Metazoa; phylum Chordata; class Amphibia; order Anura; family Bufonidae; genus Bufotes; species Bufotes viridis. The sequence goes on from CM065599.1 coordinate 39,171,150, forward strand.
CAACCAAGGTAAGTGCAATCAGGTAGTTTATATTTATTGTATAAATAGGCGGAGTCTATAGATAGATGATTCACGCCCATTTATGAATATTAATTATTGATATTACCCAAAATATTAATAATTACTATTTCCCTAACATATACTATGTATTAAGGCATCACTTGAAAAGAACTTTTGGTATGCCATAGATCTCCTTATAGATGTAGATTGACCATTGTCCTCTATGAGCACCCACCACGGAAGGGTGTGCAGATCTTATCTTTCTCAATAACCGTTATTATTGGCATGATGCTAACGCTAAATGTCCAATTTCAGCACTTTCATGTGTGGGAGTAGGTAAGCATTTAAATCACCACAGATTTTCAATAACCTTTAGCTAATGGTGTTACCCTTTTAATAAGGAATTTTAAATATTTAGCGTGTGATTTATTTGAGGCATATGGTGTAACAAATATAAATTATTGCCCATTAATGGTGCATTCTAAGGTTGTCTAAACACATGTAGGAATAATATTTTAAGGCTGCAGATTTGTTAATCACGATACAGTTCCTTTTGCTCATTAGCATGGAATGTATTAAATAGTCTTGTTAGTAAGTTTAGTACAGTTGTCCTTGAAGATATGATTTTCTTGAATTCAGGCTACAAAACTGGTTTTGAGAATTTCTTTCCATATAAAATCTCTCTTGAATGCAGAGTTAAGATGCTACTCTCTCAATTAAAAAACTTTATAACCATCTACATTAATATATCCAATCTTAGCTTAGATTTTGTGATGCTGACTCTATATACATTTTTGGTAGAAACAAAATTGGTAATAAACAAAATTGATTAAAACTTAAAAATATGGTTACAAAAATCATAAACGGTCAACAGTGTAAAGACAACTCACAAACAGATGAGCAGATAAGCTTTCTTGGTTAATGGACACATCCAGCTCCAAAGGATGTTTTAGGATGTTGCCAGTAGGCTTGAGCGAATTGAGATTCGGATCATAGAGACTTTGGTGAAGTGGGACCTTGCCACCAAACCCAAGTTCGGGAAATGTTTTTTTAATTTTTTTTTCCATTTATGAAGTTATTACACAAAGTCTCACGAGACTTCTCGAAGTAGTAACTTCGGCTTATCGGAGCCAATACATTCTAAGGCTTCTTTCACACGGCTGTTTTTTTTTTTTTTATTTCGTTTTGCGGGCTGTTTTTAGCAGTCCGTATACGGAAACCATTCATTTCAACCTTTCAATGCAAAAGCAATAGAAGTGTTTCCGTGTGCATTCCGTTTCCGTATTTCCGTTCCGCAAAAAAATAGAACATGTCCTATTATTGCCCACAAATCACGATCCGTGGCTCCGTTCAAGTCAATGGGTCCGCAGAAAAAAGGAACGCATACTGAAATGCATCCGTATGTCTTCCGTATCTGTTCCGTTTTTTGCGGAACCATCTATTGAAAATTTGTACATCTCATGTATTTTGCACAGGTTTTTTTTATTGTTTATTATATGTTTTTTTCTTATGAGAAATGTTGTTCTAAGATGTTGCATTTTTTTGAAGGGGTTTGCAGTCATGTGACCACAATTAGTGAAGACAGGTGCAATCTCTCCTACAAATAGTGCCATTTTTATGTCTTACTGTGTCATGAGTAAGGGCTTGAATTGTTTCTTGTAGCCCGAAACGCGTAGACAAGACTTTTGTAACCGTAACTGGATGTGATTTTACTGCAAGCAAAATAAATATTCCTTTACCGAAGTGGAGCTGGATTCCTTGAACCTTTTTGCAGTATTAAAACTAAGTTTTATACGAATCGCTCATACCTAGTGTCCACATACATTCCTCCTATTAATTTTCTCAATGCAAGTTCTCTACAAAAGAATAGAATAAAAAGTACTAGGTTTAAAAGAATTTGAAAAAATTAAAACCTGCAGCATACACAGTCAACATCCTCTTTATAATTACTGACCCACTCTTACCTATCCTAGGATTTTGAGGCGAACAATGATGTCTCAAATTTTAAAGTTAATATTTTACAATCAGATATGTTGAATATTAATACATACACAGCCTGAGCAAATTTAATTTTTTGAGTAAGTACTTTTTTTTTTAGTAAGTACTGACGTAATGTAATTAGAGTCAAAATATGCAAAGACCATATGGACTTTTTTGCATTACATTTTGTCTTGCTCTTTAAAAAAAAAACTAAAAAAGAACTAAAAGTCTGAGAAACAGTACAATTACCATGGTTTGGCAGATGTAAACATATTAACATGGCAGTCCTTCAATTACATTTAGTAAAAACACTTCTTATAGAAATACCTACCAATTCTTTTGGAAGCTTCTTTAATAATTTATTTGGAATTCTAAGAGTTTCAGATTAAATATTAAGTTGTGATTAGAATACTACATCTTAAAAGCTATATGAATGCAATACACCTTCACAGAATTATTGAATGTCATGTCAAGCCAATTACTAAGTTGTGGATAGATATAGAAAGACAAACAATAGAAGAAAACATACATTTAAAGGGATTGACCACTCCCCTCAATCATCTTTTTTCTAAACTGAATAACCCTAATTTTGATAATCTTTCTGGGTACTGTAGTCCACCATTCCAGTTATTACTTAAGTTACCCTCCTCTGAACCTTCTCCACCTCTGCTATGTTCTCATCACGAGCATCTATGCCCCTTCTCATGCAACCCATTATCTTATTGGCCTTGGCAGCAGCTACCTGACACTGGTTTCTACATTTTAGTTTGCTGTCCACTAAAATTCCTAAGTCCTTTTACATGGCAGTGCTACCCAGTGTTTTACCATTTAGTATGTACGGGTGACTTGCATTATTCCTTCCCATGTGCATAACCTTACATTTTTCAATGTTTAACCTCATCTGCCACTTCTCTGCCCAAGCCTCCAATCTATCCAGATGCATCTGTAGCAGTATACTGTCCTTTTCCGTGTAAATTACTTTGCACAGTTTAGTGCTATCTGCAAAAATTGATATTTTACTGTGCAAGCCTTCTACAAGAACATTAATAAATATATTGAAGAGAATAGGGCCCAATATTGACCCCTGTGGTACCCAACTAGTGATGGTGACCCAATCTGAGTGTGTACCGTTATAATAACCACCCTCTGTTTTCAATCACTGAGCCAAGTACTTACCCACATACACACATTTTCTTTCAGTTCAAGCATTCTCATTTTTTATACTAACCATACTAACATTTCAATTCCCTCATCTCCCTTGCATCAATTGTTCCTTTATACTCTTGCAGTTGTGTTTATATCACTCCACTAATGACATGTTATCCCAGCAAATATGCACTCAATGGTTACAGCTAGAGATCAGCGACATTTTGAAAAATTTAATTTTGGTTGATTTTTCAAACTTCGTCAAGAAATTTGATTTGTTACCAATTAATTTGTCACAAATCGCTATAAATCAGGGAATACTTGCACATCACGATAACTGAGGGACTGTATCGAGCGGGCTGCTGCATTAAGCCCGCTCTATATGCCGAACCCCCTTATCTAATCCCTCAGATGATGCGATTAACACTGATCACAGCATCTGTGAGGTAAGGCAGAGGGATAAGGCTCCCTCTGCGTTCTGATCGGAGTCCCTGCAGTGAAACTGCGGGGCTCTGATCAGTTAACATGGAAGCCTGGACGCTTTTCAAGCTTCCCATGGCTATCATGGTAACCTCCCTTGCTCTGCTATGCACAAGGAACAGTTCTGCAAGGAGACCTTTGAAATGCTATTCACCCTAATATATCTTTGTCAGGGCAAATAGGATAAGGGATAAAAAGATCCTAGGTTCTAACCCCCTAAGGGGGTTAAAAGTTGTCCAACCCCAACTGCTCTCCTGCCCCTACAGGTGGAAGACCCTTTTTCTGCCATCTCCTCTTCCTTCTTTTCTCCATCATCTAATACCAATGCTATGTCATCAGGAATATCCTCCTCTCTCTGCATCTTGCTGACTTTTCTGAGACATAGAGACTACAAAGGATGATTTGGAAGAAGTAAAGACAGAAAAAGATGCATCATTAAAACCTGGACCCCTTAAGGGGTGCATAAAAAAATGATTTCCATATTTTGCTACATACTACTTCCATGGTTAACTACATGGAAAGGTAGGGACTGTAGTACCAGTAACTTGGCCAGGTGCACGTTCAGCTTTTGTGTCGGATGAGTTCACGCATACTGTTGTCCTCTGATCGATTGCTGTTGAAACAATTCATGAGGAGGAGCAGCAAAGGAGCAATAGATATCATTAAAGTTGATGGGAAGGAACAACAGCTTCCTTCTGCTGACATTGTTGAACCCTGACTGCTGGAGAGGGACTGCGGGCTGTTCGGAGATGCCGTAGTTGCTGAATTGAGCTGTAATGAGTGGTACGGTTTTCCCAAACCCACTTATGCTGATGCTCCATGTGTTGATGCAGGGCAGTGGTGCCAACATTTGCACCCTGGCCGCGCCTCACCTTCTGCCCACATATCCTGCATACCACCAGTGACTTGGAGAAAACTACCCACACTGCAAAATATGGCATTTTCCCTCCACCACTGCGCGATGCCTGTCGCTGCCTTTAAGAACCTGTGCACTGCTATTGTGTTCCTCACAAGTAGTCTCTCAAGTAGCAGACGATGTATGCCTCCGTGTTTGGCTCCAGATTTCCCACTACTTCCATCCTGCTGGCTCATGGGCACCCTGCCACTTCACTAGTTGCAGCTTTGATGTCAGGATGATCAACAAATCTGATTAACAACTAGTGCTGAACATTGCAGAATGAATGGAGATTAAAAACCTGCTTCATAGGCAGATGTTTCTATGGCAATATTTTTTTTTTTTTGCCATGAAAAGCAGAAGAAATCCAAATTCTTAACATGTCTATATTTTATTTTAATATTTAATAAGCAAATTAAACTTCACTGTTTGCTTTATCAAACATTTATGAACTGTGTGACAAATACAGGAACTGAAAAAGCAAATGAGCAAGAAACAGCTGATTATATAGGTTGGTTGCTGCTCAGTTATTATTGAAACCTCCACTGCCCTTTGTTCATTTTTTTTTTTTTTACTATTGTTATTACAGCACCAACAGGTTACAGGATGATGTTTGTTAGTAGCTCTTAAATCATCACTGGTTTTGCTTTAAATCTTTCTATGTAAAGTGATGTGTTGTCAAGTAAATGAGGTCAGTGATTGGCTGCTGCAACAGTCATGTGTTTTCATAGCTGAAACTATATATGCAAGGCCCAGCAATTCTGCAACAGTTTTATGGGTTTTGTTTTTACAGCTTTCCCCATATGGTAAAACTGACCAGTTACTTTTATTCTCCAAGTCAGTTTAATTATGGCATTACCACATATGTATAGTTTTTCTTGCATTTTTATACTGAAAAAAAAAAAAAAACTTGAAAAAATGTTTTTTCTTTCTGTTGCCATATTGTGGCCCCTATCACTTTTTTGTAGTTACGTGTATGGAGCTGTGTGCGGGCTCATTTGTGCAGTGTGATTTGTACTTTTCATTGATGCCATTTTGGGGTTTGTATGACTTTTTGATCACTTTTTATTTTATTTTTTGTGGGAGGAAAATTTGACCAAAGAAATTACAAATCAGCCATTTTGACTTTTTTTGTTTGGCCGTTTTCCATATGGGATAAATATATTAATATATTTTTATAGTATGGGCGTTTTCGCATGCAGATTAGTCCATGATGTGTATTTTTTTATTTTTTGGTGAAAGGGGGGTGATCTGAATTTTTATATTTTTTACATTTTTTTATTTTTAAAACTTTTTTTTACACTTTGTTATAGTTCACATAGGGAACTATAACAAGCAATCATTATCAATTAGCATTCGGGTCGCTGACGTTACCTGCAGATGTCTGCTGTATAAGTCAGCAGGCACCCAATGGCTAAGACAATCGCCCAAAAATAAAAAATAACTATGGAAAAACTATGGATCGCAGAATATGGAGACACTGAAACATGACCTTTTTTGTTTAAAAAATGCTGTTATTGTGTAAAACTTATATAATATATATACATTTTTTATTTATTTATCTCCACATCCGTGAGAACCTGCTGTATAAAAATATCACATGAACTAAACCCTCAGGTGAACACCGTAAAAAAAAAACCATAAGGAATAAAAAAGGTGTAAAAGTAATTTTTTTGTCACTTTACACCCCAAAAAGTGTAATACCAAGCGATCAAAAAGTCACATGCACCCTAAAATAGTACCAATCAAAACGTCATCTCATACTGAAAAAAAAATGTGCACCTACATAAGACAGTCGCCCCCCTCCCCAAAAAAACAAACAAAAATAAACAAAAAACTATAGCTTCTAGAATATGGTGACACAAAAAAATATTTTTTTTTCAAAAATGCTTTGTTATGTAACACTGTAACAAACAACCCCAAAAAGTTGTCATATTTGGTATCGTAATATGGGGGCTCACCCAGCCATTATCATGTGTAAGGAGCTGATTCACCTACTCAGTGTATGGAAAAGTACTAATATTTTGTAGACCGGCACTCTACAACTAGTGTCACACAGAAAAATGTTAAAGAATTGCTACTTTATTGTGGGTATACGACAATATAAAAGGACATAAGATAAGTGTCAGGTACACATACACCAATAAGACAGTAAAAATTATAATAAACAATAACAAAAAGGAAAAATATAAAAATCCAATAAAAATGGCCCCTAGGAAAAGGGATTTGTTTGGTTGCGTATTTCTCAAAACGCACAGATAAAAGCAATTATCAGCTATATCAGTATATCAGAAGATCCACAGAAAGTTCTTTATATCCCTTGGATTTTACCAAGATAAGGCCTCATGCACACGACCGTTGTTTTGGTCCGCGTCTGAGCCGCATGTTTTGTGGCTCGGGCGCGGACCCATTCACTTCAATGGGGCCGCAAAAGATGTGGACAGCACGCCGTGTGCTGTCCGCATCCGTTGCTCGGTCCGTGGCCCCGCCAAAAAAATAGAGCATGTACTATTCTTGTCCGTTTTGCGGACTAGAATAGGCATTTCTACAATGGGCCGCGTTCCGTTTCACAAATTGCGGACACAACTTCCGTGTTTTGCGGATCGCAAAACACATACGTTCGTGTGCATGAGGACTAAGTAAAGAGTTTCCCACAAGATCGATATAAAGTCCTAATTTCCATAAAGCAACGTTTTTTTTTTGCATGAGTAGATGCAATTACTTATGTCAAACAAGATTGCAATCTTCTTTCTTAGCAGTGATCCTAAATAGTGATTCCTCAAAATAAATAGAGGAATCTCACATAGACAATTATGATCCCTTATGTCAACAGGACTGCATAGGAACTCATGTAATTCAATGAGTCAAGTTTTCTGTTGGTAAATATTCAGAATCTGTTGTATTTTCCCACAGCCAGTAAAATAAGTCTATGTTCAGAGTTTGTATTCAAAATTCATATGGTTCTCCCGCAATGCATGGAGTAAATCTATACAGTCTTGTGGGATTCTTATAGCGGTATACACATATGCATATGCATGTATTTACTAAAGAGCAGATGGATATTGTGCCAATTGTGGCGTCTCACGTGGCAGTGCATTCAATACTCAAAATGCTGGTTACCTGTCTCCCATGGGTTATCACATGGGTTTGACGTCACAGCTTTCAGCGTCCCACGTGTTCTTGGGCCAGTCTTCCCCAATGCTGTATAAAGGTTGCCAGGGAGATGTTAAAGTAACTGGAAGTGATTCTGAATCAATGTGATTATTTGGTATTCGTTGATGACATGGGGTATGCTGATGTATATTCTTTCCACAAGACGCCTTTCAGGGTCCCTAACTGACCCCCTTTCTCAATGGTTGCCCGCATTTACCCATGAGTCTCTTTTTATACCCCATTTACCCATGAGTCTCTTTTTATACACATTTGGTGTCATCAAAAATTGTGGAATGTATGTTGGATTATTCCCTGCTATATTTATAGTACTTCTCTTTTATAGGGCTATTTAAATCCATCTTGGATTGTTTTATTATAGTTCTAAATCAATGAAATTAGAGGTAAAACGTACCTTGTGATTACGTGGTCCAGGCTTTGGAACGTCTTATTGCGTTCTTGTTGTGGGGCTGCTGCGTTTTTTTTCTTTATGTGCATTTTATTAATCGGTTTTGTAAAAGAGGTTACAAATTAATAGTCTGAGCAGTAACAGAATATATAACAAGCAAAAATAGAAATGAAATTAAAAACTATACATATGTCTAGGGTATGGAAAGAAAAATGAATAGAACCCTAACGCAATCGTGATTCTAGACACTGAAAAATACAACCAAGAATACGACTAGATCAGACCACATCCAAAAAACTCAGTAAAGACCCCACTAAGGAATTTAGTCAATCTCTCTTTAATACAGTATATGTCAAAAAGGTATCGACAGTAAGATTATATTAAGACAAGAAACAGAATTTATTCTAAACACACAACAAAGATTACCAGTGTTCTATTGTTTACCAAAAGTTGATAAAAATCCAGAGAACCCACCCGGTCATCCAATAATTTCAAGGATTGGTTCTTTAACGTCCAATCTGTCACAATATATTGACAGACAACTCCAAACAGTGGTAAAAAAAACTAGAACATATATAAAAGACAGTATTCAAATTATAAAGATCATTGAAAGCTTGGAATATGACCCTAATTGAATTATTGGAACCTTAGATGTACAGTCACTTTATACAGTGATAAATCACAGGCAGGGTATAGAGGCAATCGAGATACAACTGGAAAAAGTCAACTGTTCCAAGCAGGCCAAATTAAATACTTGACAGAAAGTGTAGAACACATTTTAACACATAACTATTTTAATTTTGGATAAGATTTTTTCCTACAAATAAGAGGAACGGTGATGGGCTCCAGGTTCGCCCCCAGCAAACCTCTGTATGTCCCAATGGGAGGACCAACATGTGTTGCATCAGCTGGGTACGGACCTGGTGCTATGGCGCAGATATATAGACGATGTGATCTTTATTTAGCAGAAAAGTGAAGTAGAGCTTCAGAAGTTCACTTAAGATATAAATAATAACTCGCCAATTTACAATTCTCATCTAATACAAGTAAAGACCAAATAGAATTTTTAGATTTACAGATCAAAGTAGAAAACAATACAATATCCTGCTGTACATATCAAAAGTCTACAGCTAGTAATAGCTTTATTCTAGTTGCCACCTGCCAAGATGGCTATTAAACATCCCGGAAAGCCAATTCAGACGTTTAAGACGCAATTGTACAAACAATGAAAGATTTTATTATGAAGCACAACACAGAGAGAATAATTTGTGGCTAACCAATATCCTATGACTAAAATTGAGATATCATTGGCAAAGGTAAGAAGCTTGGACAGAAGTTCCTTTTTTGCCCACAAAGAAACAGAGAATGCTACCACAATTAGAAATGAAATAATTAAAAATGATGAGATTCCATTCATTATACTTCTATTTAATGTCCAATACAAAAAAGTGGAACAGGTCATAAAAAAAACATTGGCACTACATCCAGAAGGATAAACTTTTTGACCTCTCATTACCACCAATCCAAAGATAATCTATACTAGGGCCCCTATTAAGATACATAACAAAAAACAAGCTCCAAAAATTAGCAGATGGCTAAAATTGAAGGGGTTCTACAGATGCAACAAATATTGCAACTGTAAAGTAACCTCCTTTTAAAAAAGACAGAAATAATACATTCAACGACCAACACGTTCAAACATGAAATAAGAGAATTCCTTTCCTGCAACAGTACGAATGTTATCTACATCATACAATGCCCCTGTATGAAACAATATATTGGGAGAACAAAGAGGACCCTCAAAAAACGATTATCTGAACATATTAACAATATTAGAAAAGGATACGATAAGCATGCACTTTCAAGACATTTCAAATTACATCACAACCAGGATCCAACTGGCATGTCATTCGAAGCAATTGAAAGAGTGGAGGAACATCGGAGGGGGGGGGGGGGGGGGGCAACCATATCATGAAAATGTCACACATAGAATCAAGATACAGTACATCTTTGAGTTCAACACACTGGTACCAGAAGGACTGAATTCAGATTTTGAACTATTCGGTTTCCTGTAGTATCTGGGACAGGCGTCTCCTGACTGACAGGGAATCGGCGTCTGGCTGTCCATTAGCACTTCGATCCCCCTCTCAGTGGAAGGCCCCTGGACCCTTCTCCACGATCAACAAACTTATATAAGATCATAAATTCTGATAACAATAATTATCTATGGGACATTAGGATTTTATTCATTTTTCTTTCCATACCCTAGACATATGTATAGTTTTTAATTTTAATTAAATTTGACTTGTTATATATTCTGTTATTGCTGAGACTATTAATTTGTATCCCAGACATGTTGGGTCAGTGATGTCATCGTCCACCACCCCCTCTTCCACTTCCTCACTCTGGTCATCCTCCTGACTTGTGTTGTTGACCTAACAAGACCCTCACTTATTGACAACTGTGTCTCATCCGCATCATCCACCTCATGAAACACTAATTGCTATTCCCCACCGTCATCTTCTTCTGACTGTGGATGCTAAAGAGTTCCTCTTCAGGGAGGGTCAGCTCACCTGTAGGCCCTCACCTACATATTTGGGAAGGTCAGCTCACATGCAGACCCTCACCTACAATATTTTACAGGGTCAGCTCACCTGCAGGCCCCCAAATACAATATTTTACAGGGTCAGCTCACCTGCAGGCCCTCAACTACAATATGTTACAGGGTCAGCTTAGCAGCAGGCCCTCATGTACAATATTTTACTGGGTCAGCTCAGCAGCAGGCACTCGCCCATCATTATTTCAATGGTCAGTTAAGCAGCAGGCACTCGCCCATCATTTTTTGCGGTGCTCAGCAGCAGACCCTTGCCCCTAATGTTATAGAGGGTCAACAGCACGTCCTTGCTCCTAATGTTTTGGAGGGTGACCAGCAAGCCATCAATGACGGGTATATATGATGCCCTCCTTTATGTGTAGCAAAGGGTGTATTGCAGTACCGGTTCCTTGTAATTTTTGGCAGCCCTTTCATTTAGTGCATAGGCTTTTTGAGTGTAGGAGTCCCACTACCTGAACAATTGTAACACAATGTGAATGAGGCCCTTCTTTATGTGATATACAGGCTGTTTCAGAGTGCCTCTTGCTTGTACTTTTTTGAAGCACTTTCACTTTATATACAATTGAATGTTTTCTAACAATTTTTCCCGTGAAATGGATTTTCTTTGGGGGGTTTTGTGCGTATTTTTGTCCTTTTCTAATGGACCAGGCACCCTCGCTTCTTCAGAGCAGGGGGTGCCTGGTTGTCTCCCATTGACTTCCAGTATACTCAGGTGCTCTGCCGAGCACACAAATTTAGCAATGTGTTCGGGCCAAACAACCGAACACCCAAATTCTTTGGTGCTTGATCATCACTAATTGCAATCTTGTTTGACATAAGTAATTGCATCTACTCATGCAAAAATAAACCTCTGCTTTATGGAAATCAGGACTTTATATCGATCTTGTGGGAAACTCTATACTTACCTTGGTAAAATACAAGGGATATAAAGAACTTTCTGTGGATCTTCTGATATACTGATATAGCTGATAACTGCTTTTATCTGTGCATTTTGAGAAATACACAACCAAACAAGAGACTTTTTTCCTAGGGGCCATTTTTATAGGTTTTTATATTTTCCCTTTTTGTTATTGTTTATTAGAATATTTATTGTCTTATTACATTGGTGTTTGTGTACCTGACACTTATATTATCATACACCCACAATAAAATAGCAATTCTTTACCATTTTTCTGTTGGACACTAGATGTAGAGTGCCGGTCTACAAAATATTAGTACTTTTATATTTGGTATTGTTGCGTCTATAACAACCTGCTCTATAAAAATAGCACTTGATCTAACCTGTCAGATCAGCATTGTAAATAACAAAAAAATAAAAGCTGTGCCAAAACAGCTATTTTTTGTTACCTTGCCTCACAAAAAGTGTAATATAGTGCAACCAAAAATCATATGTACCCTTAAATAGTACTAACAAAACTGCCACCTTATCCTGTAGTTTCTAAAATAGAGTCTTTTTTGGAGTTTCTACTCTAGGGGTGCATCAGAGGGTCTTCAAATGTTACATGGCAACTTAAATTTATCCCAGTGAAATCTGCTCTCCAAAAGCGATATGGCGTTCCTTTGCTTCTGCACCCTGCTGTGTGCCCGTACAGCAGTTTACGACCACATATGGGGTGTTTTTTTAAACTACAGAATAAGGCTAATAAATATTGAGTTTTGTTTGGCTGTTAACCCTTTCTTTGTTACTGGAAAAAAATGGATTAATATGGAAAATTTGACAAAAAGTGAAATTCTGAAATTTGATCTACATATTCCTTTAATTCTTGTGGAATACCTAACGGGTTAACAAAGTTTGTAAAATCAGTTTTCAATACCTTAACGGGTGTAGTTTCTAAAATGGGGCCATTTATAGGTGGTTTCTATTATGTAAGCCTCACAAAGTGACTTCAAATCTGAACTGGTCCTTAAAGAGGACCTTTAATCACTTCTAAAGATATTAACTAACGGTGCTCACATGTAGAGCGGCGCCCAGGGATCTCCCTGCACTTACTATTATCCCTGGGCGCCACTTCGTTCGCCCAGTATAGGCTCCGGTATCTGTGCTCACAAAGTTATAGTAGATGGGGACTTGGTTATAGTAGGCAGAGCCTGCCCTTTATCTCCTTCTCCCAGGCTGTAGCGCTGGCCAATCGCAGCGCAGAGCTCATAGTCTGGGAGGTGAAGGGCAGGCTCCGCCTACTATAACCAAGTCCCCGCCTACTATAACTTTGTGAGCACAGAGACCGGAGCCTATACTGGGAGAACAGAGCGGAGCCCAGGGTAATAGTAAGTGCAGGGAGATCCCTGGGCACCGCTGTACATGTGAGTACATTAGTACATTATCCTGGATCAACTATAGATGAACCAGAGAAACAAGATAATTATAACTTTCCCAATAAAACAAGCAAGATAGTTCTCTTTCTAAGACAAAAAAAAGAGGACCAAAATGTCTCAAGAGAAACTTGTCTTATTTGGTTGACTGGCTTTGTAGGGTACTCTTTGGGGTGCTCTTTATTTTTAGGGAGCCCAAAAATATGCATGAGTATTGTATGTCAGGCGACACTACTCTTGGTTTCTAAGAAGAGTATATACAAATTGTATATCAATTCAGATGGCATGAAATAAGAATATTATTCTTTTTTGTTTTGTAAGACAAGTTAGTTTGAATATCTTTCCCAGAAAGCCAAAAGGTATGCAAATTAGCTTGCCTGACAAAAAAAGAAAGTAGGGGGATATTCTATCTAATGCCAGAAAAATTAAGATGTGCTAGTTGAATATATTATTCCTAGAAATGTAGAGTAATGTCATCTAGCATATAATACTCATGCATATTTTTGGTCTCCCTAATGATAAAGAGAACCCTAAAGAGTACTCCACAAGGCCAGTCAAGTAAAGCAGATTTTTCTTGAGACTTTATGGTTCGCAGTTTTTTTTCTTTTTAAAGCATTTTCACTCAGTGGATGGGCAGACATGTTTCCAGCCTTTTAAACAGGCTTATGTAGCAAAGCTAGGAAAATAGCTAAGCCAGCCTCACATCTGCAATTAGCTCTTTTTAGGACAAAAGCCCTTTAGTGGAGAAAATAAGATGAGCTACAAGACCTTAAGGGGAACTTCTGGGTGTGTACTATTTATATTATGGGAACTGGTTGAGATACATACCTATTATTGCAGGCCAGGCAACACTCCTCTTGATTTATGGGGAAAATATATGCAAATCATAATGTCTAATATCTGCTGGCATCAGATTTAGGAAAGTTCAGAGGTTTAGGAAAGTTAAAAGGCTATGTACACCTTCCGAGGCAATTTTTGTTTATGATTGCATTTTACTTACTTTGGCTAAAAATCATATTTTCAAGTGGCCTTTATTAAAAATATTGAGCCATTCTGTCACAAGGGGTTAACTGATTTTCTAACTGTGTGACTGGTACTTTAACTTTGTCATTTAATAACCTCTAAACTACTACAAGGTCATAAACACTTATGTAAGCCCCATTCTTACCAGTAAAATAAGGAATGAGCTTTAATGAGTATTTATAATGTTAGAGAGCCAAGCTAAGGAGTCCTTCTGCTCCTCAGATGTTGGAAAAGACAAAAAAATGCTTCACCAGTACAGTGACATGGAAAATGTTTACAATACTCTTATTCATCAACTGTAAAATGAGGGGTGGGATTTATCTTGTGCCATGCATCTGTGGCCTACAATATGTAGAAAAGAACACACGGGAGTTTCGGCTTTGGATAGGTGAACATCTTAATGATATCCATAAAGAGGCTGAAACTCCCATTGCATGCCACGTTTGTGCCCCCCATGATGGTAGAGTTACATTTCAGGGCATTGAGGTGGTTAGAAAACCAGTGAGGCAGAGATTTTGATAAAAAAAATATTATAGAAAGAAGCAGAATGTACATTTAGGCTGAGGACGGTACGGCTTGAGGGCCTCAATGAGTACATCTCATATGTATGCTTTCTGTAAATGGCATCTCAGCAAAGGAGTCTGTCCACCTCCGGATATAGTCCTATGCCACCCCCTGTTCCCGAGCATTGTGTCACTTGTTAATTGTCCTTCCATCATGGACTATAGATGGATTCTATATAGATTGTATGTCTATATTCTATATAGTATACACATATAGAACAAGATAGCACATCCCCTAGTGAGCTTGTGCGATGTTTCTGCATTCATAATTCTCTAATTTTGATCAGATACAATATCTATATTTGTATCTCTGGGAAATGTGTCCAATGGGTGTCCTCATTGTGACACACATTGGGATCATATAATACATATAGATGTCCTGAACTAGTCGCCGCCGAACAGTTCCCGGGGATCATAGCTTGTTTGCGTTCGCCGCGGCGGGCTAACATATGCGATGTTCGGTCCGCCCCCTATACATCATCATTGAGCAAACTTTGACCCTGTACCTCACAGGTCAGCAGACACATACCAGCCAATCAGAACCCTCCCTCCCACACCTTACCACCTCCTAGAAAAAAAAAGGCAGCCATTTTAGATTCAGTCTGAAGCTGCATGTTAGTGAGAGCAGGGAGACTGCAGCTGCTGCTGCGCTGATGATTCTGAATTCATAGGGAAAGCGTTAGCTAAGCCAGTGTTCTGTGTCCACAGACTCATCTGCTGTAAGGACAGCATCACAGCACCCCAAAAAGTTTAGGGCTGCTACATTAGTCTGCTTTTATTTATTTTTCTCCATATATATATTGCAGTTGCCCGTGTGTTAGGAGCTGCAGGCCCACAGACTGAGGTGTGCCCACCACTCATACCGGGTGGCACAGGACTTTGCATAAAAAAAGGCATTTAATTTTTACCCTTTAATCTAAAGTTAGTTGCCTGCCAGTGTGTGTCAGGCCCACTTCCACTGACTGTAGTGTGCCCACTGCCAGTGCCCACCACTCATACCGTGTGGCACAGGACTTTGCATCAAAATAAGGCATTTAATGTTTACACTTTAATCTAATTTCAGTTGCCTGCCTGCTGCCAGTATGTGTCAGGCCCGCTTCCACTGACTGTAGTGTGCCCACTGCCAGTACCTGCCACTCATACCGTGTGGCACAGGACTTTGCATCAAAAAAGGGCATTTCATTTTTACCCTTTAATCTAAGGTTAGTTGCCTGCCTGTGTGTTAGGCCCACTTCCACTGACTGTAGTGTGCCCACTGCCAGTGCCCACCACTCATACCGGGTGGCACAGTACCTTGCACGCATAGTACCACAGTCCAGGTGTTGGTCCCCTTGAAACAACTTTTCCATCACTACTGTGGCCAGAAAGAGTCCCTGTGGGTTTTAAAATGCGCCTGCCTATTGAAGTCTATGGCGGTTCATCCGTTCGTGAACATTTTCGGAAGTTTGCTAATCACATCACTAATAATACACCTTTGAGGATGTTGTTGTTTTCAATGTGACCATACAACGCACCTTATAAGGATGCTTCAGTTCTCAAGGTGATACACCTTACATTATATGCTAACAGAACATACTTTTTATGCAGCTCCTGCTCCTCCCTTATATAGTGCTGCGGCTATTGTGCTTTGTATCGACCACCGCTTGGTCCCTGTTTAATAGGTATCTGTATGTTTCTAGTGACGGCTGCCTTATGGCACAGAATAGGAGGACGGGGCTGCTGGTGCATTGCAGACTCACCTACCACCCTTCCATTCGTTGGCAGCTAGTAGTCACACCCTGTATGGGAGGGACGTTCCGCCATTTAAACAGCTGTTATCGGCGGCCGTATTCACGTCCACCCTAGTGTCAATGCCACTGCCTGAATACATGTAGAGGACAGCTTCTTTTTTGTGTGTTTGTCTGTCCTACAAAAAGACTCTTTGCTCCTGATGAGCTATATATTAGTGAAATGCGTTGAGCATGTAGGGAGAGCTGAGGTGCAGACAGTATATTAACAGCAGGGCAGATAGCCGTCAGATGCTAGGTAGAATCTAATGGTCTGTATTGACTAAGGAGGGGAGACGGATGAGAGATTTGCCCCTGAATAGGCAGTTTAATTATATGCCTACAGGGTTGCAACTGTGCCCCCCCATCCTAAGTTTAGATCAGCCTGGCAATAAGATTGTGTATGTGGCGCAATTTTTAAATAGCCGTTGTTCTCCTCTTAGTTATATGTGCTACAGTATTGAGGATCAGCGGGCTATCAGTGGGCACGCCTTGTTGCTGTTAAAAGACACATAGCGGCCCACAGTACTATAAAAGTACAACTACTATGTCTCTTTGTTTTGTATGATGAACATATAGGTCCTTCCTACTTACCTTAAAAAAATGTGAAGTTTTATCTTCCCTCTTTTCAAACGTTTCACAGTTCTGTTAGCATAATTGATTATTTGAAACGTAAAATCCCCAAAACCATTTTCAGTAAAGAACCACCAAAGGAAAAGGGCAGCACGTTATTCCAAATGGCAGAAGCATTTGAATGTGCGGTAATGTGTGTTTTTCCAAGCCGACATGGTGAATATGAAAAATAGGCCACTGAATCAAAAAAAATTGGGAAAAAGAAGAAATGTCATTTTTCACCACCTAATTTCCTAAAAAAAAAAAAAGGCTAAAAGCCAAAAAGTGTAAAAAAAAAATAAAAAATAAAAAATCCCTAACTTGAAAACTTTAGGCAGGCTTGGACTGGCTCACAGGGGAACAAGTGAATCCCTGTACCAAGGTTGCCCCGTAGTCCCCCATCCCCTGCACAATGGCACAGTACATTGACAGTACTACCTACAGATGGGCAGTATACAGTATCTCAGCTAGCCCATGTCCAAATTTAAAACTGAGTAAATTATTTAATAAGCAACCCTGTCTATTATTATAAATTCATGAGGTGATTGAAATTACTTCTAGGTACAGAGGCCATCAGCCAGTATCCTCCTTCCACAGGGACCAGTCTTCTTAATGTCATTGTCAATGTCATCTTTCAGCATCTTGCCACTGCCTGCCTAAGTGTGTGTTCCTGGCACAACTATCTAAGAAAGTCCTAGTCCAAAGCACAGCAAATCAGCAGGAAACTGATTGGGTCTCCATAAAATGAACAGTCTGAAGAACCATCTAGGCAGCAGGCTACTATTGGTGCAATTTTCAATGGGACAGAGGGGTTGTGGCATGTTTATATCAGATAATGTTTGCATGTAGCTGTACAGTGGGCTTCCAGAATAAATTTTACTGGCAGGACCTAAGCACCCGAGTCGATCACTGACCTTAGGGGGTCAAAATTAAAAAAAAATCTCTTTTAAGTTATTTCTTATATTTGGCACTGTACAACATCTGTTCTGGCAGTATGGTGCCTTCAAACAAGCGACATAAAATCAGGAATCCAAAATCTATAATACGCTCCAGCCATTTCAGGTCTTGTGGGGAGCCCAGCTAGTAAGAAAATTACACAAATAACATACATTTGCACAGTACAAACATACAACATACAGTTTAGAAATGTTTGTCTTGAAATCTTTTGTAGCAGTTAGAAGAAAAATTGATAAAAAAGGAAAAAATATACTTTTTTTTAATTTTCCGTTTTTCCTTCAATATATATTTTAAGTATTATATCTGTCATCTATTGGCACATAATAAAGGTCTAATGTGAATTTTTTTTTTTAGGTGTTACAGATATATTCTTAAAAAAATGACTAGAAATTCAGTCGGTATGTGTCTTCTGGGTTACATTGAAGTTTAACCGCAAGATATGTGATCAGATTAACACTCAAATAGAATACATCTCGCAAATGCAACATCTCTGCACCCGACAAGGTGATACTGAGGATCTCAGATTTTTGAATATTGGCCTTGAAGTTGCTAAGTGCTCCATCCCTATGAAACTCATTGAGAATATTTGACAAAATAATTTGTGAGTTAGTGACATAAATCAGCAGGTCATTGGCAAAGAAAGTCAGTTTGTGTCTTGAACCACCCATCATCACCCCTGGAATTCTTGCATTAGCCCGTATGCCATCGCAAGCACCTCCATGGTCAAGATATACTGTATAAAAGAAGGGACAATGGTCAGCCCTGGTGAGTCCCATTGTTGATAGAAAAAAGGGGATGTCAACTTCCCATTAACCCTAACTTGCGTCGTTGGTCCTTTGTATAATGCTAGTATCCTCCTTAACATAATGGTCGCCTCCAGGAAATCCCACCCAACCCTATCAAAGGCCTTTTCAAAGAAGGAAAAGCGGGACTCCCTGAAGACGAGCTGGGGAAATCACGGACATTGGTCAAATTTTATTGCCTCTTGCCCAGACACAAACTCAACCTGTTTATTGTGTATTAAGTATAATGGTCCTAAGTCTCAGAGCTAGAATTTTAAAGTTTAATTTTATATCTATGTAGTTAAGAGAAATTGGACTGTATTTACCACAATGGTGTGTATCCTTACCTGGTTTCTGTAGCACTTTGACTTGAGCTAAAAGGCATAGGCAAGGTAAAAGAGTGCCTGTTCTGTTTCAGTATCTTGCATTGTGTATTGGTATGCTCCTCTCTTCTCCTCCCCCCTCTGTTTCAGCTTCTAGTTGGTTCAGTCTAGCCACTTCTGTTTTCCCTCTCATGCATTGCTGTTTTGTGTGCTCTGATTCTGAGAAGAATCTGAGGAGAATCGGTGTAGTATATCATCTTCTTATCAAGGAGAATATTAGAGGCATAATTCTTTTACCATCTGGATTCCCTGCATATCTTGTAATACAATTTCTGGATTAAACACTACTTGATTAACTCCTGGGTGTCTGATTCGTAAACTGTAAGTGGAGAATGTCTGATTCAACAAGTCACCTCACAGATGCGTGATTGTATAAAGATGACATTTCGAAACGCCACAGTGCCTTTGGACACCGGCTGAAAGGTCTCTAAAATCAAGAGTCCTGCATCTCCACCACAAACTTTATTAAATCTCGGGGTAAACCCATCTGAATCCAGACCTGGACTCTTCCGTAGTTTAAGTTCTTTGATAACCATCTCCACTTCACCTAATGAGAACTAATTCTCAAAGACCTCTCTCACCTCTGATTCAATTGCAGGCATATGAATTTGAAAATATATTTTGGAGAGTCGCATTAGTTTATCCATATTAGAATACCTAATATGTATTGTAAGAGGGCGCAAGGTGTCATCATGGACGGACGATACGTGTCACCGAGGTTCCTGGCCTCGGTGAGGTAAGAGCCGGGTTTTATGTGTCAGCAGCAGCTAGTGCTGTTTGACATTGTCAGTTAGTTTGGCTGCAAAGCCAATCCGGGCCGGCTCTTACTGGGAGTAGGCAAAGAGTTGGGTGGGTGCCTACTCCCCACGGTCCAGGCCGGACTTTAATCCGGGCCTTTAAAAGGCAGCCTCCTCAGCAGCTGGAGGTGATTGTCCTGGAGCTGCTGTTAGGCTGTGGAATCATTTGCGTTTGGGAGTTCTGATCCATTCTGTGCTATGTGGAGTTCTCTGGGCTGGAAGCAAGAGCCCAAGCAAAGAGGAGTGCAGACGGCCTGAAAGCCGGAGGTGGATTGTCCTGCGGCTGGGCTGACAGCCAGGTGCGAACCTGCACCTAAAACCTCCCAGGTGATTGTAACCTGCATTGGACTGTTTTTGTTTTGCATCACGTTTTTCTGCTGTGTGTGAATTAACACTAAGAGACTGTTTACTGTTTGTTTTGTGCAAGTGTGAATAAAACACTGGTTACTGCACTTTCTGGACTCCCTTTTGCCTCTGTACTGCACCCGCACCGCTATCTACCAGAGCGACTCCCCACAGTATATTATAAAAAGATTCATAATATAGTCTAAATTCCTCAAGAATAGCCTCGTGGAGTGCACTATCCCCTTAGTAGGCAATTTAATAGACATAATCTGAGATTGAGAAAGTCCAGGATGTAAGGCTCTAGACAATCATATCCCACACTTATCTCTATATTCAAAAAAGCCCCTATGCAATCTATTCCTAGCTCCCAATGAACGTTAGTTGAGAATATGAAGGATACTTTGCGTAACTGAGGAAAAGTCACCAAGCAAAGAAGAAGTCGGAGAGGTCTTATTTTCAGTCTCAAAATTGGCTAATCTATGGAGAAGGGTTTTACGGTGCATTGTGTGTTCTTTCTTTAATCTGGAGCCACAAGAAATAAAAATACCTCACAGAGCCTCCTACTTAATAATAGCCGGAGTATTATTTAATTTATGGTGATCTGCAAAGTCTGAAAAAGCTTTTTGGATCTCTGTGACATGGTCCCTCCTGTGAGAGAGGTGAGAAGATTGGATAGACTTGCTGCACGTGAGGCTATCTGACAGCTCTGTCTGTTTTCCTCTATGTATGTTGCTTGACAGGATCTCGCCTCTCCTCAGGTGCTGCTCGTTATCAGTGATGAGGCTCTATTCAAGTCGACCTCACACTGTTAACCATGCAGTTGATACTTTCTGCTTGGAGTTGCTAGAGCTTGGTTGTATTGGATCTCCTGCTTCTCCATACTTCTCTAAGCTAAGTACTCGTGGCCTTCACTGTTTGTTGTTCTCTGGTGTGTGTCGTTCCTGGGCCTCAGAGAGATACTGGTTCCTTCATCTGGGGAGGAACCAGCAGTCTCATCTCCTACTCCCTATTCTAGGGCTCGTCAGTTTTGGCAGGGCTTTAGGTATTCGGCATATGAGCATGACCTACCTGAAGAGGAGTCTAGCTCGGGGTCAAATACCATATTGAAGTTGCCTTCTATAATCGTATAAGTACCTTCAGCAAAAGTCATTAGGGAATAAAGAACCCGGAGACCAAAATCCACTTGGCCCTGGTTAGGAAAATACATATTAGCCACAGCAAATATAAATACCAGCAATATCTAACTTATGTCTGCTGTTTTGGCTCTGTCTGTCTCTCCTAGTTCTATCCCTGTTTGTCTACTACCCTTTGCACCTTAGTCATTCTGGTAGGTCTGCTTCTAGTGAGCCCACAACAGTTTTCTGCTATCTAACTCTACAGACATAACCTGGGTCCCAAGCAGCCAAGTTCATCGGACTTTACAGCAGGCTCTGGCGAAGAACCTAGGAGCAGCCTTAGCTTCCTACCACCCAGAGTGATTAAGGAAGACTGGTAGCTGGTTGCTGGTGGTGGTTCTGGACAATGACCATAGTGTTTCCCTACACCAAACAAACAGGAACTACTTGACAAAGTAAACACATTAGAAAAGTAATCATCTGACTCGGAGATTAGGTGTAAGGCAGTTGCATACAATTGCAATAAGCAATACTAGTAATCAGGAAAAGACAAGATATTCAGAAAAATCTCTGCTGTCCTGCAAAAAAATCTGTATATAGCACACCTGTAGTAATGCCAGAGCGGGCACTACCATTCCTACAACCCGCTACTGTCTCTAAATAGCTAACCAAGAATGTAATCTGTGTATTTTATTCCAGATCCTTTGATATTGTGCCTTAATAATATTGCTATTTTACGTATTCTATTTCATACACGGTGTCTGGTTCACCAGCAGGTGGCAGTGTTTCTAGCAGAGGGAGATCTTTAGATAGAATGGAACGTACCATTCCATTCCGCCCCCGTTTTGGGCAGAAGTGGGCTTGTCCTGCTTCCTACCAAGGTAAGAGTTGCAGGAAGCAATAGTCATTCGATAGTTGAGTTGAGAGTTAGAAGGGAAGAGACATGGTGCAGTGAGTGGAGCGCCCACCTCCTACAGCAGGAATCTTCCAGGGGAGGCAGCTTGTAAAGCCCCCCAACTCCATGCAGCTGATAGACAAAGTATTACTAGGGGTCAACAGCCAAAGACATCCCCCTCAACGGTACCAGAACTGTCAAAGTCCTGTAACCAGATTGAAGCCAGAGATTAACACAGCAGAGAGATAAAGCCATTTTTTTAAGATCGCCTGCCAGTTCACCCTAAAACCTGCTGGAGCCAGAGAAAGATCAAATATTTTCCAGAGCCTAACCCTGGGCAGCGCCGGTATCCAGGTAAGAGCACCGTGACACACAAAACTATCAGGCCACAATATGCCACTCTGCATTTCTAAAAACCTGGGACACGATTGGCCTGGTGGGGGTGGGGGCCATTGTACACCTAGCCTTTATGCTGCCTGAGGTAAAGATTGAAACCCCTCCCCATGCCAAATTCTCAGCCTAACATATTCACTCCAGTTCTACTGTTAAAAAGGTCATCAATATCAAATTGGCAGGAGTCCGACCCACAGCACCCCGCTGATCAGCTGTTTGAAGAGAAGGCAGTGCTCATATGAGAGCTGCTTTCTCTGCTGTGTTTACCTGCTCACATCAGCAATAGCAATGGTGAGCAGATAAACAGAACAGAGAAGGCAGCACTTGTACGAAAGAAAAAAAAAAAAAAAGCAGACAACCCCGTTAAAGACATTACATATAGCTATACAGGACATATAGGATAATACAGCCCCACATACATCAAGTGATGTCTCCTCTGATGTAGATATTCTTATTCCTCATCTCTGCAGAGTTTAACAAACATACTTCTTAGTTTCCCACTTTTCCATCATTTTTCTACCTTCTGAACACCCCATCCTGTCATCCCCAATACTATATTACAGAAACCACCTGAAAATACTGGTACCACAGAGATGCACCAGTACAAAAAAATGCCCCTTTATATTGTTCTCCAGTACAAAAAATACTCCCAAATACTGGCCAAAACGAGGAGAGAGAACAACTTGGATAATGCAAACTCTCTCCTCCTTGCTGGAGACAAGCCCAGTAGCAATTCATTGGCCAACTTTAATTCCATATCCTACAGTGAGGATAGAGAGAGCATGCAATGCGAGCACTTCTCTCTACTAATTGTGGTGATCAGTGTGGGTCTCAGCACTTAGCCCAAAAGACAGTTTGAGGGGCATTTAATAGTATAACTACCCCTTTAATCTTAAATTAATTAGAAGCCATGGAAATTAAATCTGTATGAAAACTTTCTCTTTCACATGAGCGTGACGGATTGGCTCCGGATGCGTTCAGTGAAACTCGCACCATTTTGCAAGCAAGTTCAGTCAGTTTTGTCTGCGATTGCAGTCAGTTGTTCTGTTTTTCCAGCGTGGGTGCAATGCATTTTGATGCGTTTTTCAAACGCATGATAAAAAACTGAAGGTTTACAAACAACATCTCTAAGCAACCATCAGTGAAAAATGCATTGCGCTCGCACTTGCTTGTGGATGCAATGCATTTTTCACTGAAGCCCCATTCCCTTCTATGGGGCTAGGGCTGAGTGAAAAACGCAGAATATAGAACATGTTGCGTTTTTCACGCAACACAGAACTGATGTTGGAAAAAAAATACTCATGTAGACAGACCATTGAAATGAATGGGTCAGGATGCAGTGCGGGTGCTATACGTTAACATCACGCATTTCCCCCTCGCGGAAAAAAATCGCTCATGTGAAAGAGACCTTACTGTGCATAGTTTCAGTTTACACATATGAGTAATGTATTAAAACCCCAGAAGCTCAAAGACCTGAAGATATGCTAATAAGTCTGTAAAAAAGAAAGCAGTCCCTAAATACAAGGGACGAAATTAAATATATACACACACACGCGAGATTTAGCTTATCTGTGTCCTTATGTCGTCTCTTGTTCCATTAGCAGGATCTCCACCTTTTGCCAATCAGTACGCTCCACTCGTATCTATTGCATTCAAATTTGCTTGAATGTAAAAAGGAACATAGGGCAAAACCATTGACAGATGTTTGAATGAAAAGTGTTTATTGCTGTACGAAAATTATAGAATTCAAGAGCTTGTCAAGATAAAATCACATGCAGTGTGCTGATCCACAAGAACAGCCCAACCCATTGTTTTGCCTACTGAAGAAGCCAAAAGTTGGTAAAACCCTGGGCTGGGCTGTACTTGTGGATTAGCAAGCTGAATGCTTTAATTACTGTCAGAGTGCACTGATGGACAAATGGTGGAGATCTTGCTAATGTAAAAAGAGGCAATATAAGGATACAGACAAGAAATATCTTCTCTGTTATATACAAGTATATTCCTCCACTTTAATTCAAAGACTGTTGTGTGACTTTCTTCTGGGCAGATTAATTAGCCTATTTTCAGTTGTAAGCTCTGGATTTTATTACTGTTACAGATCCACTGATTACACATCACGACAGATCACTGGCAGTGTGGAACCACTGTGCCAAGTAACATAAAGTTTGTTGTTGGGCCAAACCCTTAGGCTGGGAACACACCTAACCCTGGGTTCAGACGCGTTTTTGTCGCGCGTATTTCAAAACGACACTACTGTGGTGTCAATCACAAAACGCGCGTCAAACGCCCCAAAAGAAGCTCAAGTACTTGTTTATGCGTTGGGCGTTTTACAGCGCGTTCAAACGCGCTGTAAAACGCTCAAGTGTGAACCACTCCCATAGTGATGCATTGGTTTTAATCTGTTGAGCGTTTTACAGCGCGTTTGAACGCGCTGTAAAACGCTCAGGTGTGAACCCAGGGTTAAGCGTTTTTGGAGCGGGCGTTTTTTTGAGCGTTTTTTCGCGCGACAAACGCGCGTTTTCATGGGCGTTTTGCATTTAAGGAGCAGCGTTTTTAGGCGTTTTTGGATTGACAGGTTCCAGATCCACTAAAGATGTAGGCCCACCTATATGAAAGTTGCAGACCGTTAGCCAAATTGGGCCTTTTTATGCTGGGTCAAATGAGAAAAAAGCGCAATCGTATGAACGTTTTTTAAACAGAAAACGCGCATATCTTCAACTTGGAGCGTTCCCATGCATTCCAATGGGTGGAAACGCTTGAAAAAACGCCCCAAAGAAGATCAAGCACTAGCGTTTGAGCCAGGCATTTTTCAGCGCTTTTAAACGCGCTGTAAAATGCCCAAATGTGTACCATGCCCATAGGAATACATGGCATGTCACATGTGCGTTTTTCAGCGCGTAGGAACGCGCTGAAAAACGCTTAGGTGTGTACCTAGGGTTAGGGTATTATTCTGGCGCCTCCCTGATATTCACCCTTTCACCCCTATAAAAGGTATGTGGAATTCGCTGTGAGTTAGCTACCAGACCACTACCTCCCGTGATGGTTCTGGTGTACTTGGCAGCGGACCCTCGGACTCAGGAACACAGGCAGGATCAGGATACACACTTAACCACAGGCAGAGTCTGAATAGGAACCAAGGCTAGAACACAGGACTCTGGAACACCACAACAGGCAGACTAGAACAAGAACAGGGTGACACAGACAGACCACTGCAAGAACTCAGGCAGGAACAGGTCAGACATGACCACGGACACAAGTCAGGCATACAGACTGGATAGAAAACAAAACAACAGAAGCAGATACAGGAACTATTGCTGTTGCTCAGCCAAGCGGCAGGATATACAGACAGAACATACAGCTTAGCTTGCTAACCCAAAGCACCACAGGTGCACACAAACAGAAAGAATGATTAACCTCTACAATGAACAAAGCACACACGGGAAGCAAGGGCATATACCCCTGCCTTGCTGAACAGAACACAAAGTATTGGTGCCCAGTACGCACAACACAGAGAATCTGCACTACCACACCAACAAATGGCCCTGCTCTGCTTGGAATGGAGTTCATGAGGAGACATGAAGTACAGAGAGGACAATGAGGATTTGGCTAATGAGCAGCAGCACTTGTATGCAGTCTCCATTACCACATCGCCACAGTCTATCCTGTTCTGTCCTCTCTGTACTTCATGTCTCCTCATGAACTCCCTTCCTACAGAGATTCAGCTCAAGATCATATTACTGTATTCAGGATCATAATCCCTAAAAAGCAGAGCACAGAGGAGGATGAGGCAGCTCTTCAGATCAGTGTTGTTAATGTTGCACACTTCACTTATTTGGGCAGTCATGGGGTCAAAACTGACCAAATAACTCAAGTATCAACACCCTCGCCAGCTGATTCCACATAGATGCCTACAGAACCTGTTCTATTAAATGCTTATACAAGTAGAGCCACCAGAGAGCGGCACAATTACAGAGTCTGGAGGTGGTGGCAGCATGAGTAGGCAACAGAGCGGCACAATGACAGAGTCTGAAGGTGGCGGCAGCAGCATCAGGAGGCCACAGAGTGGCACAATTACAGAGTCTGGAGGTGGCAGCAGCATGAGTAGGCCACAGAATGGCGTAATGACAGAGTGTGGAGGTGTCGGCAGCATCAGGAGGAGGTCACAGAGTGGCACAATGACAGAGTCTGGGGGTGGCAGCAGCATGAGTAGCCAACAGAGTGGCACAATGACAGTGTGGAGGTGTCGGCAACAGCAGCATCAGGAGAAGGCCTAAGAGTGGCACAATTACAGAGTCTGGAGGTGGCAGCAGCATGAGTAGGCCACAGAATGGCACAATGACAGAGTGTGGAGTTGTTGGCAGCATCAGAAGGAGGTCCCAGAGTGAAGATGGTGGGTTAAAGAAGGAGCACTTTGCATCAGATGTGTGACATCAAGCGGGTAACAGCATCAGAATAGTAGCTGAGGCAGGTAGCCAGAAGAAACCGGTCTCTTTTGTCAAAATGTTGGTGTGGCACCATAGATGATCTAGACTGATGCATCAGGCACTGGTGTGAGGAAATCCTGGCTGATCCACACCTGATTCATCTTGATGCAGTGTCCCACTATGTGCTATATCTGGGCACTTTAAACTCTTGCTAAATGTCATATCAAATGTATTGTGGTATCATGCTGTAATTCCCTTTAGGAGTTTGAGGATTTGCATAATTTAAATTTACAGAACATGCCCACAACTTTGAAGATGTTTTTTTTATTGTGAAGCCATAATAGCGCCGATAAGACGCTATCACACCACACTAGGTGATAACGCTGGACAGGCTTTCCTATCTCCCTACTTTCTTCTCCTGTGCTCCTGATGATTCTTACCAGATGAAACGTTGAGCCAGAGCTTAGGAAGATAGGTTAGGGCAAAAATAGCCTGAGTCTATGGGCAGACAGCTTCAGGGAGGGCTCAATAATGCTTGTGAGAGATGACTGATGTCGGCGGTCTCAGTCATTCTCTTGTTCCCCATGTGTCTTGTCCCAGCATTAGCGCTGCATTCACAGCTGTTCCGGCGTACTCTGATGCATGACCGGGGTATTCAGCGTGAAGCGCCCTTCTGCTTCTAACTCTCTCCCCCCCTTGGCAGCTCTCACCCCACTGGTAGTCTGTATATAACCAGTGTGAGCGGTCATAAGGGTGGGAGCGATTCAGCTAGTGGAATATTGGCAAAGTAAGATTGATCTGCCTTAGTGCTGTTCACAAACTTTATGTCCTTTTGCCTTTTTCCTCTATGCTTGTTTTTAGCATTTTTTGTATCCCCCCGCACATATTGTAGTTTTAGTGCATACCAATAAAAGCTATATTTTAGCGTTCATCAGAATTTCCGTATATCGCCAAATAACAAATAGGACAAAATAAAAGAAAAAATCAATGTGCCTAACTATTCACCCCTCTAAAGTCAATAGTTTGTAGAGCCACTTTTTGCGGCAATCACAGCTCCAAGACACTTTGGATAAGTGTCTATGAGCTTGCCACATCTTACCACTGGGATTTTTACTAGTGTTGATCAAGAATATTCGAATTGCGAATTTAAATCGCAAATATCGGCACTTCGAGAATTCACGAATATATTTAGAATAACTCAAATATATTTGTAATCGCGAATATTATATTTTTTTACACCAGTCTTTGCAAATTTTTATGCGAATTGTATGCAAACTTTTTTAATGCGAATTTTCGCAATCAAGAAAATAATGCCTGAAGATCAGTGATTTGCGAATTCGTGAATATTCGCCCAGATATTCACGAAATATTGTGAATTCGAATATTGCCCCTGCCGCTCATCACTGATTTTTACCCATTCCTCCTTGCAAAACTGCTCCAGCTCCTTCAAGTTTGATGGTTTGCGCTTGTGAACAGCAATCTTTAAGTCTTACCACAGATTTTCTATTGGATTGAGATCTGGGCTTTGACTCTGCCATTCCAACACATTTACATGTTTCTCCTTAAACCACTCAAGTGTTGCTTTAACAGTGCGTTTGGGGTCATTGTCCTGCTGGAAGGTGAACCTCCATCTTAGACTCAAATCACGCACAGAGTTGTACAGGTTTTGCTCAAGAATATACCTATATTTAGAACCATCCATATTTCCCTCAACTCTGACCAGTTTCCCAGTCCCGGCTGCTGAAAAACATACCCACAGCATGAGGCTGCCAGCACCATGTTTCACTGTGGGGATGGTGTTCTTTGGGTGGTGTGTTGGGTTTGCACCAGACATAGTGTTATTCTCATCGGACCAGAGCACCTTCCTCCATACATTTTGGGAGTCTCCCACACGCCTTCTCGCAAACTTACAACGTGCCTTTGTGTTTTTTGCTGAAAGTTATGGCTTTCTTCTGGCCACTCTGCTATAAAGCCCAACTCTATGGAGCATGCGGCTAATTGTCGTCCTATGTACAGATGCTCCAGTCTCTGCTGTGGAACTTTGCAGCTCCTCTAGGGTTACTTTAGGTCTCTGTGCTGCCTCTCTGATTAATGCCCTCCTTGCCCAGTCAGTGAGATTTGGTGGGCGGCTGTCTCTTGGCAGGTTTGCTGTTGTGCCATGTTCTTTCCATTTAGTTATGATAGATTTGATGGTGATTCTGGGGATCATCAAAGATTTGGATATTTTCTTTTTTATAACCTAACTTGTACTTCTCAACAACATTGTCTCTTACTTGTTTGGAGAGTTCCTTGGTCTTCATGGCAGTGTTTGGTTAGTGATGACTCTTGCTCAGGTGTTGCAGCCTCTGCAGCCTTTCAACAAAGGTGTGTATATGTAATGACAGATCATGTGACACCTAGATTGTCCATAGGTGGTGTGACACAGTGAGAGTTTTGATTGTGGAAAACAGGTATTTTCCTCTCAGCCTATGCTGCAACCCTGCAGCACAGGCTAAGAGGAAAATGCCTGTTTTCCAGCCAGGTGAGGGCAAATACTGGACCGGATTTTAGGTTCCGGTCCGGGGTTATTGGTTAACACCTAGTTGCCTTTAAAAGACAGCTGGGTTTATGCAAAGGGATCTCTGTGTTGGGATCTGATAGCCTTGTTGCTGGATGGAGGCTTGCTACTTGTTTGGAGTCAAAACAGGTTCATGCTGCTATGAACAAGAACCCTGTGAGGCAGAATTTCCGCATGGTGTGAACTACCACCAATACCACAAAGGTGACTTTTTGCTTGAATTGGACTGCTTGTTTTGTCACTTGTCTAAAGTACAGTGCGTATATATTTTTCATTTTTGACTGAAATACGCCCCTATACGCTTTCAACAGAAATCACTGCAACAGTGCAGTGGGTATATATATATATAATTTTTATTTTATTTTTTACTGTAATACACCCCTATACCCTTTCACCAGAAATAACTGCAGAAGTGACCCGAGAAGATATATTTCTTTGTTGGACGGAAAAAGGCCACTATATGCTTTAACCAGAATACAATTAAAGAGTGAGGTGCATATATATTTTTCTTGTAGTACTGAAATACCGCCCTATACTCTTTCTCCAGAAATGACTTCAAATGTGCAGTGCGTTTATATCTTTCGAGTATTACTGAAATACCACCCTATACTCTTTCAGCAGAAATGACTGCAAATGATTTTAGCGTAAATATCAACAAACGTGAACAGCAGATAGATTTATCTTTTTCCACAGATAAAAGCCACTAAAGGCTTTTCAACATAGCACCCCAATAACTAATTGCTGGAATGACAGAGTTGTATTATGAGACTATCTGGATCCCCAAGTAATGTTTCCCTGCACTTGTAAATCGGTTTTTTTCACAATGAGGATTTTCCTATGACTCTCCCTAGCATCTGCACACATCTCTCCCTGCCGGTAAAATGATTCCTCTCACTATCCTGTCCCTACAATAGTGAATCACTTCTTTACTTTTTTTTTTTTAACAATTAGTTTTTCTTTCACTCTCCCTAGCGCCTGCATACACGTCTGTACCTTGAACAATGTATGATTGTGAATGGCAGAATCTAAGATGGCCGCCGATATTTATAGAGCTGTGACATCACTGGGCTGGCTGGCTGCTGATTGGCTGCATGCATGGCACTATGGGTTATCCCGCCTTCCCGGAGTTCCTTGCCCATGTCCTCACATGTGTAGCCACCATTGTTGCCGTCATGTTTGAAAAATTACGATTTGTTACCACAAAGCGCAAGGAAATTCTCATTTGTTGCAAATAAAACTTTTCCTGAAATTCTAAACAAATTCCACTTCGTCAGCTTTAATTCGCTGATCTCTAGTGATAACATGCACTGAAGACCATATTACCTCCCCCTGAAGTTATTTATAGCAATACAGGGAGAGGAAGATCTATGCTTTTCCTCCTCTCCTTACAGCCTGTAAGCACATCTTCCATTGATGACTCTCTTCCTCCAGACTGGCGGAGATCAAACATCAGGAGGATGCAAAATGGCTAAATGACGCCTGCTATGCAAGTAACCTCCTGTCCTTTATTTTGCACTTCAATGCAGAAATAATTTGTTTTGCATTTTAAAATGTAAAGTTACCATGTGCCAAATGAATGTTCACTTGATAGTACAGGTGATGCAAGCCAAATTAAAACATGTTATGTACTTTCCATTTTGCCTTTTCAAAAAAGTGAACATACTAATGTTGCAAATATACACTACTCACAAAAAGTTAGGGGTATTTGGCTTGTGGGTGAATTTTCAGGATGAACCTAAAATGCACTCTGACTTTTACATGTGAACTTAATATGACCTTCTCTAAACTTTTGAATGCACATGTCCAACTGTTCTATGTTTTAGTACTTTTTGCACAACTTGCTGTTCTCTAACATAGAGCTTAACATCAAAATTCACAGGTGTTTGATCTATGAATCACCGCAAAAAAAATTCTTAATTCAATTAGAATTGGTATTTAAACAGTCCTCCTCATCATGCTGTTCAAATTTTGGCATCATGAGACCAAGACGACACCTGATCACAGTACCTCGCCATTACGAGGCTTCAAGCATGATGTTCTCAGATGGAAGTGATCACTGAGGGTTATCAGCAGGTTGCAACAGAGATACAGAGAGACTGGAAGAGTCACAGAAAGGCATTGAAGTGGACGTATTTTGGCCACATCCCACACTGATGACCGCTCCATTGTGAAAAATGCCTTGCGGAACCGGATGATGAATGCCACACAACTCTAGGCACATTTAAGGGAGGTGAGAGGCTCCCAAGTGTCATGTTAGATCAATCGAAACCATTTACATCAACGTGGTCTGCATGCTAGACGACCTGCAAGGGTACCTGACCACACCAGGCACAGGCGTCATTGTCTTGCAGGGGACAGGGAGCATGGATGAGGGACCAATGGGCCTCAGTGCTGTTCACTGATGAAAGTTGATTCACGCTGAGCAAAAATGATGGCTGCCAACGATGTTGGAGACGTCAAAGAGAGCACTATGCATCAGCCACTGTTGTCACCAGACCAGCCTTTGGTGGTCGTGGCGGTTTTACAGTGTGGGCAGGTGTATTTAGTCAATACAGAACTGCCCTACACTTTGTGAATGGTACAGTGACAAGCCCATACTACTTGAATACCATCATTAATCCAGTCATTGTGCCTCTGCATGAACACAGGCCAAATTTTATCTTCATGGACGACAATGTGCCAGCTCATCGAGGTAGCATCATTAGGGAACGGCTGCTGGAGACTGGGTTACCTAAAATGGAGTGGCCTACATTTTCTCCAGACCCGAATACCATTGAAAACCTATGGGATCAACTGAGTTGCTCTGTTGAGGCTTGTAACTCCGTACCCAAAACCGCAATGACCTGAGGGCTGCCCTTCAAAACGAGTGGGATGCCATGCCTCAGCAGACAATAAGTCGACTTGTGAACAGCATAATATGTTGTTGTCAAGCTGTAATTGATGCTCAAGGCCACATGACAAGTTATTGAGACACTGACATTAAATTGTTTGCGATAAGGAAATCCCCATTGCATGCTTCTACTTAAATGCCCTACTTTTATGATCTAATATCACTGTAGCTTGAACTTTTTTATATTTTCCATAAATTTCTCCCAAAAGCCAAAGACCCTTAACGTTTTTTTGAGGAATGTATGAAATTACTGTTAGGCCTCATTCACACGACTGCATGTATTTTATGTTTTGCAAATTGTAGATCTGCATAATATTTATACCGTCCATGTCGCATCCACATTTTTGCAAACCCATTGACTTCAATAGGTTCATGGTCCTTATTTTTGCAGCCAAAAAAATAGGAATACGTTATCAAAATGCGTAGATTGGGTCCATCACATCCCTATTTTGCAGATCTACAGTTTGCTGACTGAAAAACAGATATGGTCATGTGCATGGGGCTGTACTCACAAAGAAACATTATTTCACCAGATGCAACGTTTCAGTTCTCCCTTTGGAACCTTTTTCAACAGTGAGAGATTCATGGTACAAATTACATATATTTATACCATACATGTGATTATTGGATAATTAAAACAATCAAGTACAAAAATATAAAAAGTGCATTATTATAATGTAAAACAGTGTATAATATAATATGTATACATTCATGTATGAAATATAAAAAATGTGAATATAATCAAATGTACAAAATCGCTAAATTCATAAGTGATCCATAATTCATTAATTAAAAACAAATGTGAATAACCACTGGTTGTGATTAAAAACATAATTGATGTGTGGGGGGAGGAGGAGAAACCATACCTGTCAGCATAGAAACACTATGAGAACCAGCGTCTCAATAGTACAAACGCGTATGTCATAAGGACCCGTGATGATCAAAACGTCACGAGATGCATCCTGATCGCACGGCCTCTTCCATCCAGATGGTCATGTGAAAGGTGCAGTCACGTGACTGAATGTCACATGATGCATCCTGATCACTAGTGATGAGTGGGAGGTGCCATATTCGATTTCATGATATTTTGTGAATATTCGAATGAATATTCAAACAAAAAAATGCAACAGCACTCTGCAACCAGAACTCTGCCCAAGATAGAAGCTATAAGAGGACATTAGTGTACATTTTGATCAAAAGGTAATAATCCACTCGCCACGCCAAGGCTGTCCCCTGAGTGGTCCCAACGCTAAACCTGACCTGTTATGGGCCATAACAGCTACATAAAATCCTCCTAACGCTGAATCTTACCTGTTATGGGCCATGACAGCCACATAAAATCCAGGGAGTGTGGGCCCAGCATGTATGCTGGGATAAACCATACTTATTAACCCTTTCTGGTGCTGTAACAGCCTCCATTAGATCCAGGGATGCAGGTACCAACATGCATGCTGAGCCCACTGTGCACTCCTCGAGCCAGATGGCTACTAGCAGGTACTGTGAATGCACAGTCAGCTTTATACTCACTCTGATTAAAACCAGCCTCTAGGGCAGACAAACTAGTCAGGTATGCACGACTGAAAAGGAGGTTGCCACACCTCCAACACATACTAAACAGAAACACAAGGGGGGGTCAGTCTGCACGTCCCTGTATGCAGGTGCATGTAGAAATGGCAATTATACATACAAACAAAAAAATGCAACAGCACTCTGCAACCAGAACTCTGCCCAAGATAGAAGCTATAAGAGGACATTAGTGTACGTTTTGATCAAAAGGTAATAATCCACTCGCCACGCCAAGGCTGTCCCCTGAGTGGTCCCAACGCTAAACCTGACCTGTTATGGGCCATAACAGCTACATAAAATCCTCCTAACGCTGAATCTTACCTGTTATGGGCCATGACAGCCACATAAAATCCAGGGAGTGTTGGCCCAGCATGTACGCGTGGCGAGTGGCTTATTACCTTTTGATCAAAACGTACACTAATGTCCTCTTATAGCTTCTATCTTGGGCAGAGTTCTGGTTGCAGAGTGCTGTTGCATTTTGTTGTTTGTATGTATAATTGCCATAGCTACGTGCACCTGCATACAGGGACGTGCTGACTGACCCCCCCTTTGTGTTTCTATTCGAATGAATATTCGTCATACAGTATATTCGTCAAAATCAAATATTCGTCATTATTCTATATATTGCGAATGTTATGCAAATTTATATTCGCATGGCGAATTAAACTTAGAGTAACTTGTATTGCTAGAATTGACGAAGATAACGAATATCACGAATATAGCACTATATTCTCAATCTTTCTTATATTCTAGCAATGCATCCATTAGGAACTCAGCTCTAAGTTTGATTCGCAATGCGAACATATACTCGCATTGCGAATTCAACTTAAAGCTGGGTTCCTAATGGTGGTTGTATTGCTAGAATATAACGAATATCACGAATATAGCACTACATTCTCAATCTTCGTTATATTCTAGCAACAACCATTAGGAACTCAGCTCAGTTTAATTTGCGAAGCGAACATATAATCGCATTGCGAATTGATCTTAGAGCTAAGTTCCTAATGGTTGGCTTGCTAGAATATAACGAAGATTGAGAATATAGTGCTATATTCGTGAATTCGCGATATTTGTTATATTCTAGCAATACAACCATTAGAAACCCAGCTCTAATTTGAATTCGCAATGCGAGTAATTCAGGTTATATTAAATCGCATTGCGATTACAACTTAGTCAAATTTGTGAGATCGTGATTCTAACATCCGACAGTACATTTTAGCATGGAGGCGTTCCCATGCACATGGGAAGTCGGCAGAAGCGGCAACGGGCATTGACTGGAGCGGGCAGGGAGCCAGGAATCCTCTGGACAGGTAAGAACAGCTTTTGGGAAGACAAGTTAGACAACCAGAAAACAACAAGGATTAACAAAAAAAAAAAGGAATATTCGAAATAGCGAATATATAGCGCTATAAAAATTCACTATTCGAATATTCGCGCTTAACACTACTGATCACACGGTCGCTTCCATTCACAGCATTACACTATGCTGCCTTGCCTAAAGCACATGATAATAGTTACGGGATCAATCAAGATCACGTGACCGTGTATTATGCAAATATATTAAGTCTTATTCGGCTATAATAGCCGTAGTAAGAATAAGTATTAATTGAAAATTAACCCCTCTTTTTCGTTCACAACTCAGTTACAAATAATATATATATATATATATATATATAAAAAAAATTGTAAAAAATGTAAAGAAATAAGTATATTAATAAACGACTGAGTACTCGCCCCTCTCCGGGATAGTCTTCTCAGTGCATGAAATGATCAATCCACAAACATCAGCAGAATTCATGGATGGCTGGACATTACAGCATCAATAAGAGTAACCAATCCCCAGAGAAAGTCTGGCCCCAATATCAAACATTAAATAATATAATAAATAATATTAAGGTCATACGTTTAGGTGTCTTTAATGTGAGATTCCAAACAAGGAACATAATAATATATTACATGTGGGTGAACTATTTAATGGGCCACGTGTTGATTAAATAAACTATGGCAGAAACAGTACTGCTCCCACAGCACCGGACCACCATATAATAAGGAAATTTTATGGTTGGTAACCTAGTTTTGTACTATTATCTGCAGTTCCCCCCCACCGTATATATATATACACACACTGTAACAACTCGGGGTCATTTAGCTCTTCCAGATCGCCGTCTTAATGCCTTAGTCAATTGGCACACATCAAGAAGCCACTCCACCACTGTAGATTCGGGTGCAAACTGGCCACGACCAGCTTTATTGTCACAACAGCAGTACAACTAAATCATAAAAATAAATCCTCGGCCGTCTGGCCACTGACTAAACAGTCTTTCCCTCTCTATCAGGATCTGGGTCTACCACCCAGCTCCCCAAGACACATCACCAGTGCTTACCGTACACATAGGGTTAGAGGGTCCCGGCTCCCATAGGCCTTGACACAGCATGCTCCTTTCCCAGACTGGGAGCCCTGATTGAGGAGCTCAGCCCAAGCTCCTCAGCTGGCTGATAATTATCCCCATTACCAGCCTGACTGCTGCAGACAGTGGGAAAAAACTAATTTTCCCAACCTTTGTTGTTCTCACCCAGCTTGCTCTGGGTGAGATATGCCACTTCAATGGCCATCCTATGGCCTTCTGGCAGCTCCACTGCCACAACACACACACACACACACAGTATTATAGATGAGCAAATTGATTCTAAACAAATATGAATCATTACGAATTTCATAAACATTCATCCACGAAATGAATCAAAAGCTTTTTATTCATTTCGGATGAATCACATAACAATGCTACTAAGCGCCATTTTACTGTGAATATTGGCGGGTAAAACCATGTAATCCCTTTTTCTGTATACCATCAGCCGCAGTTTTTGCCATATTCCTTCAGCTGGACTTTTCGATAGGTGCCCATAGTGGTGCAGCTCTGTGCCTTCATCAAATTTTAATTATTTTCTAATATGTAATTATTATGCCATCAGCCGCAGTTTTTGCTATATTACATCAGTTGGACTTTTTGCAGTTCTGCTCCTTCCCCAAAATGTAATTCTTTTAGTAAATTGATTTCTTCTGTATGCTATCAGCCACAGTTTTGCCATATACTGTCTGTCTACTTTTGGCCAGGTATCCATAGTGGCGCAGTTCCGCACCTTTGCCACAATTAAATTCTCCTCAATCCCATCTACTAAAGTTTTTTCAATACCCCATCCCTGAAACTTTTGGCCAGCTGTCCATAGTGGCGCAGATCTGTGCCTTTGCCAAAATGTAATTGTTCTCTAAAGTAGATTTCTTCTGTATGCCATCAGTTGGACTTTTTGCTAGGCAGGCGACTGCCTGTGCTGCCTTGTCCAGCCTCCAGTGCCATCTCAGAGAAGGTTTTCCGTGTGGGATAGTGGCACCCAACAAAGTTGCTCTTCGCTAGTGTACAAAACATGGCTTTTGTCAAAGTGACAAGGCATGGATCCGTGAGGAGTTCCACACACCTCCAGTTAAGCAGATGAACAGATCTTCTCTTACTGATGATGCTGCCATCATGCTAATGCCACTGTCTGCCTGTTTGCCATTATGTTCCATACCGTATGGCTGCGGCCACCTGCCTGCCTGCCTACCATAATGTTCTGTACCATATGGCTGCTGCTGTCGCCACTGCAGCATCCGTTACTCCCTGCTGCTAATCCGCCCACTGCCACTTCCATTACCCCTACTAGAGATGTCGCGAACATAAAATTTTCCGTTCGCGAACAGCGAATGCGAATTTCCTTAAATGTTTGCGAACGGGCGAACCGGCATAGACTTCAATAGGCAGGCGAATTTTAAAACCCACAGTGACTCTTTCTAGCTACAGTAGTGATGGAAAAGTTGTTTCAAGGGGACTAACACCTGGACAGTGGCATGCCGGAGGGGGATCCATGGCAAAACTCCCATGGAAATTTATATAGTTGAAGCAGAGTTGGATTTTAATCCATAAAAGGCATAAATCACCTAACAATCTTGAATTTTTTTGAACAACGTGGTTTAAAACATCCAGTGTGTGTATAGGGTATCAGGATCAGGTATGATGTTGTATCGATCAGGTAGTGTAAGGGTTACGCCCGCTTCACAGACATTGACATACCAAACTTCCCTTTTAATGCACCGCAAACAACCGCAAACAGTCCATTTGCACAACCGCAAACTCCCCATTTGCACAAGGTTGGATACCAAGCTAGCCATGTCCCGGTGATGCCATTGAAGGTTTCTTCCTCCACCCAGCCACGTACAACACCAAGGGTCCCTGAAAGTTGAATTGAATTGATTTTTTGAACGGTGAGATGGTTAAAAACGCTGGCTCCCTCCCCTTTGTTTTAATCCACGGTCACTGCGTCTGCGCCGTGCAATTTACTCTCACACCCGATATGAGTGGTATTTTCTGTAGTTCTCTTCTCATCAGTTTAATCCCTGTTACGTCCCCTATAAGGACGTGTATAGAATGCATTTTAGATAAGTGGTACTACGCGTGCTAGGTACTGTGCCACCCGGTATGAGTGTTGAGCACTGGCAGAGGGCACACTACAGTCTGTGGGCCCGACAAACACACACTGGCCGGCAGGCAACTGAAATTAGATTAAAGTGTACAGATAAAGTGCCTTATTTTAGGCAACGTCCAGTGCCGCACGGTATGATTGATGAGCAGCACTGGCAGAGGGCATACGACAGTCTGTGGCCTGACACACACACACTGGCCGGCAGGCAACTGAAATTAGATTCAAGTGTACAGATAAAGTGCCTTATTTTAGGCAAAGTCCTGTGCCGCACGGTACGATTGATGGGCAGCACTGGCAGAGGGCACACTGCAGTCTGTGGGCCTGACACACACTGGCAGGCAACTAACCTTAGATTAAAGGGTAAAAATGAAATGCCTTATTTATCGGCACGCTACTGTGCCACACGGTATGAGTGGTGGGCACTGGCAGTGGGCACACTACAGTCATTGGAAGTGGACCTGACACACACTGGCAACAGGCAGGCAACTGAAATTAGATTAAAGTGTAAAAATCAAATGCCTTTTTTTATGCAGAAACCTGTGCCACCCGGTATGAGTGGTGGGCACTGGCAGTGGGCACACTACAGTCAGTGGAAGTGGGCCTAACACACACTGGCAGGCAACCAACCTTAGATTAAAGGGTAAAAATTAAACGCCTTTTTTATGCAAAGTCCTGTGCCAGAACAACAAAACAAAAATAGGTGCCTAAAACATCACTTTTAATTAGATACGTTAAAAAAAATCCTCTGGATATACATATATAAGTAACAGTGTACAACGTATAGGCGAGGAACCACTAGTATACCAATGATTATATCAGCTGCCCCCTATCTAGTGACAAAGGGGAGGGGTGAGGGAACAGGGAAGGAGGGGACACTGGGTCTATGGCCCTCAAATCTCACCCTATATTAATTCCCTTAAGGACTAGAGAGGCGCCTCCTAAATGCGTTCAAAAATGCGTTCTGGTGCTTGCCCTAACAGTGAAAGACTGCCCAGTTTCGTCATGAGGAAAGGGAAGGAGGTGAGGGGGTCCCTACAATCAGGGAGGCAGTTGATATGGTAACTTATGGGATGTCCTCTACCATAAAGTCACACATCCGTGTGACAAAATAAAGGTGACTGTGAGGGAGGAGGGAAACACAGGGAATGCCCCCTCACACACAGATACGCCACCGTCAATACCCGACGCGTTTCCCTGGCCAGCCGGCCAGTTCATCAGGGGAAGTAGCAAAGATGGTATGATTAACAGGCACAACCTGAAAACAATGTTTGTATTGGAGTGCTCAAATTCATCAGTGCGCGATAATAAGAACCGGATGACTTAGCTTATAAATGCGACTTTGATGAGTCCAGCCTACCGGAGCGCGGGGCCATAAGGTCCAAATGGCACAGTCCGCTATAGTGGAAGCACCGCGTGTGGCAGCAGCAGCCTCAAACGCCCGCGTACAGCGCCGTTTAAATGCCTGCACTATGGGCGGAGCTAGCGCACAGTTCCGATCACGTGGGCCGTGACGTCACTCCCCGTATCACATGGGAGGTCACATGGCCGCAGGTCCTTGCAGGGCACGTTTAAGGAACGGAGCGTAATGATGAATGGAGAGGTATGGGAATGATTTAATGGTAAATTGATTCCCACCATTCATAACACAGTATCATGTGACTAAGGTCATTCAATAACTGGAGTTGTTCAGTAATGTCACCGCTAGCTCACCGTATCTTAGGTCTGTACAGAGGGAATACAGAACCCGATAGTAGAATGTGATAATCTAAAACAGATTGATGATAAATGTTAGGATGGGAATTACGAGAAAATAAACGTCCCACACCGTTTTATATAAAGCATTTTGGCCGGAATGGATGGAAGGTATTCCGGTCACCGACTGCATCATGCAACGATGATACATAGTGCAGTCTTAGCCAATGGCTACGACTCCCACGTAAGCTACCCCGTATATTGATAGCAATTAGCATATGGGGAAGGAGGGAGAGAGCTACGCAGGAGGAAATAGGACAACAGGGAGATGAAGTTGATTATATGAACGGGACAAATGATAACTGCTCATTGAGGCCTTTAGGGTGGACAGTTTTAAGATGAAATATCCACCATGTTTCTCTTTTAAGGATTATTCGATCCCAATTACCTCCACGTATGGGGTATGGGACCAACTCAATTCCCATAAATCTTAGTTTAGAAACATCTGCTCTCTGACAAATAGTTATATGTCGTGCCAGTGGTGTATCCTTTTCATGGCGCACATCTCCCAGATGTTCGCCAATTCTCCTGCGCAGCTCTCTCTTCGTCTTTCCAATGTACTCAAGGCCACAGACGCACTGTGCCCGATACACAACTCCCCTTGTTCGACAGTTAATAAAACTGTTGATGTAATATTTACGTCCTGTGACATGACTCACAAAGCAATTTCCTTTAGCGACAACTTGACATGCCACACAGTTCCCGCATTTATAGGACCCCTTCGGGGGCTGTAACCATGTGGTTGTAGGGCACTTGAGGTCACTGAAATGACTATGTACAACGTGGTCTCGTATATTTCGCCCTCGACGATACGTAATTTGTGGGGATGGAGAGATCACTTTAGCTAGGTCCGGGTCGAGCAACAAAGTATCCCAGTTTCTTGTCAATACTTCCCTCACCTCCTCAGCCCCAGCATCATAGGTCGCAATCAGACGTATTTTGTTGTCTGTAGTCTGCGGCCTATTGGGATGGAGTAACTCGGAACGAGTGGATGACTGGGCTCTCTGAAAGGCCTTCCTCAAGGTGGCATCCGGATAGCCCTTAGCCAGGAATCTTCCCCGGAGGTCATCCGCCTGTTTGCGGAAGACTCCGGGAGAAGAGCAATTACGCTTCATGCGGAGATACTGCCCAGTTGGAATACCGCGTTTCAGTGGCAGTGGATGGTGACTACGCCAGTTTAGAAGGGAATTTGTTGCAGTAGCCTTCCTAAAAGTTTCTGTAGCGAGTTCACCATTGACTCCCCGCGAGATTTTGATATCCAAAAAGGGCAGCGTCTCTGCCGAGCACTCCGCTGTGAAGTGCAATCCAAGCTCATTCTCATTGAGGGTCTCGACAAAGGAGAGGAAGGTGGTGTCCGTCCCCCGCCAGATGAGTAGGATGTCATCAATATATCTGGCCCACAGGACAATATGTGAAACATATGGATGTGGGGGATCAACGAACACCACCTCCCTCTCCCACCAGCCCAGGAGCAGGTTAGCATACAATGGGGCACAAGAACTCCCCATCGCTGTGCCCCTGAGCTGGTGGTAAAGTGACCCATCAAAGAGGAAAAAATTGCTCGTTAAGGTGAATTTAAGCAATTCAAGTACCAAATTACTGTGTGCTGAGAACTGTTGTCCTCTCGATCTCAAAAAGGAGTCCACTGCACAAATGCCCAATTAATGTCTTATAGATGAGTACAATGCCTCTACATCTATAGAGGCTAAGATGCAATCAGAGTCAATTGATATTCCCTCCAATCTAGACAGAAGGTCACTCGTATCCCTGATGTAAGAGGGAAGAGCTCTGACA
Source organism: Bufotes viridis (assembly GCA_033119425.1). Lineage (NCBI taxonomy): Eukaryota > Metazoa > Chordata > Amphibia > Anura > Bufonidae > Bufotes > Bufotes viridis. Next base: position 39,213,260 of record CM065599.1, read on the forward strand.
AAGGGGGCAAGGATGCCGTCGACATACACTCCGATGTTTTGGCAGAGGCTATTGATGTCTGACACAATAGGGCGACCCTTTAACGGGGAAATCCCCTTGTGCACTTTAGGTAGAGGACATCCCATAAGTTACCATATCAACTGCCTCCCTGATTGCAGGGACCCCCTCACCTCCTTCCCTTTCCTCATGACGAAACTGGGCAGTCTTTCACTGTTAGGGCAAGCACCAGTACGCATTTAGGAGGCGCCTCTCTAGTCCTTAAGGAAATTAATATAGGGTGAGATTTGAGGGCCATAGACCCAGTGTCCCCTCCTTCCCTGTTCCCTCACCCCTCCCCTTTGTCACTAGATAGGGGGCAGCTGATATAATCATTGGTATTCTAGTGGTTCCTCGCCTATACGTTGTACACTGTTACTTATATATGTATATTCAGAGGATTTTTAACGTATCTAATTAAAAGTGATGTTTTAGGCATCCATTTTTGTTTTGTTGTTCTGGTCTGAAATAAGGGTGTCCTGTAATCCTATCATAGAGATTTGAGCCCTAGAGGTTTTCGTTGTTGGTCTAAAGTCCTGTGCCACCCGGTAGGAGTGGTGGGCACTGGCAGTGGGCACACTACAGTCAGTGGAAGTGGACCTGTGACACACACTGGCAACAGGCAGGCAACTAACCTTAGATTAAAAGGTAAAAATGAAATGCCTTTTTTTGATGCAAAGTCCTGTGCCACATGGTATGAGTGGTGGGCACACTACAGTCTGTGGCTGCAGCTCCTAACACACGGGCAGGCCAGGCAACTGCAATATATATATGGAGAAAAATAAAATAAAAGCAGACTAATGTAGCAGCCCTAAAAAGGGCTTTTTTGGGTGCTGTGAAGCTGTCCTTACAGCAGATAAGTCTGTGGATACAGAACACTGGCCTAGCTAACGCTTTCCCTATGAATTCAGAATCATCAGCGCAGCAGCAGCTGCAGTCTCCCTGCTCTCACTAACATGCAGCTTCAGACTGAATCTAAAATAGCTGCCTTTTTTTTTTATAGGAGGTGGTAAGGTGTGGGAGGGAGGGTTCTGATTGGCTGGAATGTGTCTGCTGACTGTGAGGTACAGGGTCAAAGTTTGCTCAATGATGATGTATAGGGGGCGGACCGAACATCGTATATGTTCGCCCGCCGTGGCAAACGCGAACAAGCTATGTTGGCCGTGAACTGTTCGCTGGCGAATAGTTCGGGATATCTCTAGCCACTACCATTACCACTACACAGCCGCCACTACTAGCTGTAAACAGCTGTACACATGTCTACCACTTTGTCTGTTTGGTGCTGTGCTGCTACTGTTGCTGCTACTTTTGTGGCCACATGTCATGACGTGGTGCATGAGGGGCTCCGATGTGTTCCTGACAGGAATATATTAGCAAAAGTCTCAGCTTTTAATATCTGCTTGTTTGACTAGCTAGTATAGTCAGTGGCATATCCGTTTGGTGCATTTTATTTTCTGTGATTTATATATTTATATATTTCATCCGCACAATGCTCCGTTTTGTGCAGGATGCCCTTGTGGTGCATGTGGTCAGCGCCGGCATCTTCCATTGTACGCATTATTTGCTGGGGATGGTCGTTTGCTGCGGTCCACATGTGGTCGGATTGCTCCCCAAATGAGAAACACGCTACAGTGTTTGGGGTCTAAGCAGTTCCCCCATATTGGCCCTTATATTTCTGTGACCTTGTTTCATATGTATTGAATGTGCCTTCACCTGGCATTTAACATTCTTTTGCACCTGGTAGCCTCCATCACATGATCTGATATGGGTGTGGCTTACAGTCTTGCTTTATTTACATTGCATTAGTTGTCCTGCTATGCGGTTGTGTGAAAGCTTGGCTGTAAGCAGTATTTCATCACCTTCAGACTGTGTTCCCACCATAGTTAGCATAGTGGTAGGACCCCATGCCATGCTGAGCGACCGTGACGTGGTGCATGAGGGGCTCCGATGTGTTCCTGACAGGAATATATTAGCAAAAGTCTCAGCTTTTAATATCCACTTGTTTGACTAGCTAGTATAGTCAGTGACATACCTGTTTGGTGCATTTTTTTTCTGTGACTTACACATGTCACTATAAACCTACCTTTAATCTACCTTTAATCTACCTCCTAATCTACAAAGTACTGCTGCTGCTCCCAAGGGAGAATTCTTCCAGGCTCATTCAGAACATTGAGAACATAATCCTGTCATCTTATAAATCACTAATCAGACCACACGTGGAGTACTGTGTACAGTTCTGGGCTCCTGTGAACAAGGCAGACATAGCAGAGCTGGAGAGGGTTCAGAGAAAAGCAACTAAAGTAATAACTGGAATGGGTGGACTACAGTACCTAGAAAGATCTTCAAAATTAGGATTATTAAGAAGATTCTTTATTGAAAGAGCAGTAAGACTACCGAACTCGCTGCCAGAGGAGATGGGGATGGTTATGGACTCACTAAAAGAGTTCAAGATTGGCCTGGATGTATTCCTAGAGTGAAATATACGACAAGTCATAGGGGGGAATTTATCATGAGGAAAATATTTGAATTCAGTTTTGCTGGCGTACTTTGTGCCACATTTATCAAATGTCCCAGATTGTTTGATAAATTTGTCTTATCATTAAACCTAACACTTCTGTTTAGAGAAGCTTCTCCAGTTTTCCTACTCCACCCTCCTTCTGGAATGTAATTGGAACTTTTTAAAAAAGTCGCAATTTTAAATCTTGAGAGAGACTCATTAACATAGCTAATCACACCCACTTTCCCACCCATATTACAAAACTGGAGTGAGTGGTATAACAATGCAAAAAAAAAAAGTGGGTGTAAAAAGTCGCAAATATTTAATAAGTGCTTATATTTTACAAAAGCCAGTACAAAAAGACAAAAATTGCGACTTTTTAATGCCAGAATTCTGGAGTGAAAGTATGATAAATTAGGGCCATAGTTACTAGATTTCTGGAGAAGGGTTGTTGATCCAGGGAGTTATTCTGATTACCTGATTGAAGTCAAAAAAGGATTTCCCCCCTAAAATGAGGAAAATTGGCTTCAATCTCATGCGTTTTTTTTTTTTTTTTGCCTTCCTCTGGATCAACTTGCAGAATAACTAGCTGAACAGGATGAATGTATGTAAATGTTCCCTGATAGTGATGTATGGATATAGGCCAGGATGGTGGTTGTTGTCCTCTTTCCCTCTGTCTCTCCAAAGTCTCTCTCTACAGAGACTATGGCTGGCAATATTATTCTTGCACTTGTGGCTGTAATTCCCAACTGAGGGGTACAGGATTAAGATATGGTGGGCCAGACCGTGTCCAAGGATGTTTTAACAATGTCTCTCTCTCCATCAGCCTTAAACCTCACTGAGTGACTACAATGCTCGACCACACAATTCTGGACCTTCTGAAGGAGTGAGAATGCATTTATAGCTTCCTCTCACTTTGTCTGCTCTCAACTAACTGAGCTAGGGGAAGATCTAAGTCCAACTCATAAGTCCAACTCCTCACTTCCTACAGGGGCAGAGTCAGGATTATCAACTCCAACTAATCTATATACAACTAATCTGGTATATCACAAGGCAGTAACATATTAAATAACATTAAATAGCACTGCACAACAAAACAATTTGCAGGTACCCTATTCTGGGGTACTGTATGTGAATAAATACAGAAAGGCATTCTGCTGCTGTTAAGGCATAATTTTTTAAAACGTTTGGGCCCAAAAATCCACAGTTTTCTCCACCATCTACCCCAATAAGGGACAATTTTTAGAAAGTTTCATATATGTAAAAGGCAAGCATAACACATGCAACAGTGCAATGTGTTTTTAAACACGCTGTCTGTTAACATTGTGAACTATGCGTTTACCAAAAGCCACTTTATGACAGAGGTGATGGGAGGAGGGGGAATGATGGCAAAAGTCATGAAATAATCGTGAAAGAGATAAAAATTATTTTATCTTCTTATAATTTTAAAAAGTTACTTTAACAGTAATTGTTCATGATATACAATATACATTTTCTTACACTCACAAACGTAAAAACAAAGGTGCAATGGCACACTGCAGCTAGAGCTCCGTCCTGCCACTATGCTGGATGTTAGAAGAGGCATTAGTTTATATTTTGGCCAAATTATGTAAGCCACCCACCACGTCACGGTTGCCTCTATGAGTGGTCCCTAACATTAATTCTTACCTTTTATGGGCCATATCAGCCACACAAAATCCAGGGAGTGCAGGTGCAGCATGCATGCCAGATATACTCTGCTTGTAACCCCGTCTGGTGCCATACAGCGTTCATCAGATCAAGGGATGCAAATACCAACATGCATGCTGAGCCCACTAGTACTTCTCCTGGAACCAAATGGCTTCTGGTAAGTTCTATAAAGACCTGCACTCCCTGGATAGTGGGTCCTAAAGATCCAGTAGAAAAAAAAAAATGTGGCTTCCTTTGGAGCCTGTCACTTGTCACTGGGGTCTATTTCTTAGATTCCACACATATTAGACTTTATTGATGATATAGGTGTTGGGCCTTGAAAAAATTTCCTCTGGTGGGCCCAAGGAATACCAGTCCAACACTTGTACATCATTTATTGTGCCTAACCTTAGAATTACGTTTTAAGGGGCAAATCAGATTATAGGTAGCAAAATGTTTTTGGTGAGAAGAGCAAGGAAGTCATTGTGTTGTGGTGAATTATTACATCATCATGCTTTCTCCATGTCTAGTTGTCTGGGCAATTAGATGGCATGAAGAAGGTTTGCTGATAGAAAATGTTCACTGTTTATAATCCGATTTGCCCCTTAAAAGATGAAAAACCAATAAAAACATATTTAACACAAGTTTGGAGTTTGCAAAGGCTTAAATAAATCAATTGTTTATTGGCTTAAGAACAGCACCGCCCAATTGCCGTTATATTTTATCCTTATATTATAATCAGAACTTTCCCTTCTATGGGATGGCTTTGTCCTATTCACTTGAATATTGATTGAAAGAGCGCATAGATTGCCATTCAAAGTCAAGAGTCCAGATGCTCCCATGGACCAACTATTGCGAAAATATTAACCTACAATGACAAAGAAATAATTTGCAAGCAAGGAAAACCCAGAGGAAACAGTCCAATAGGTTTCTATCAAAGAGCAACTTTTAACAGAACAAAGATGTGTCCGTAATGTTGTATCCCAAGATGAGACTGATGACAGGACTCTCTTCTTCGATAAACCTGAGGACATTACCAGTTGGATGGATGCAGAAGGAGCCACTACCTATTCAATGGAGTCGGAACACTAAAACTAAATATGAACTTGGTTTATATAGAAAATTGATTGACACAGTTGAGTGTTTTCCATTTTTGCACGGTTTGATAAATGGATTGGAGTTTGTGATAGGATCATTTTATATACTGCCCCATCCCCTTCAGAGGAAAAATTCACATACTCCTGCGTTTTCAGGATCTTCAATTTTTCCTAGATGGGAATTTTAATATGCTGTTCAATAATATATATGTTGCATGAATAAAAAGGGGGACCACACCTGGGGAATGACAACAGAAGGGTAATAAAAGGTATGGATTGAATTGGCTTGATATATGGAGATATAGAAATCGAGGTAGGAAAATGTTCTTGTGCCACTTTAGTACTTATTAGTCTAAATCAAGAACTGATTTGATAATTGGTTGTAATCAGTTGTTGATTTTCAACTGATGTTTAGGGTTGAACGAACCCAAACTGCAAAGTACCCGGACTCGAAACCGGACTTTTTAACTGAAGTTCGGGTTCGGGTAATTTTATTATTTTCCATTATAACATGGTTATAACGGAAAATAATAGCATTCTTAATACAGAATGCTAAATAAAATGGCCATTGAGGGGATAAAAAAAAACAAAAAAAAAAAACTCACCTCATCAACTTTATTGCGCAGCCGGCATCCTCTTCTTTCTTCTTTCTGCAGGACCTGCAAAAGGACCTGCGATGGCATCACCGCGCTCACCACGTGGTGAGAGCGGTGACGTCATTGCAAGTCCATTTGCAGGTCCTGCAGAAAGAAGAGGATACCGGCTGTGTGATCAAGTGGATGAGGTGAGTTTTTTGAAAATTATTTTTAAACCCTCAATGACAATTTTATTTAGCATTCTGTCTAAAGGCCTCTTGCACAAGAGCGTGGCGGATTCGGTCCGGATTCGTTCTGGATGCGTTCCGTTAAAAATGTGCAATTTTGCTTGTGTGCGCAGTCAGTTTTGTCTGTGATTGTGTTCATTTTTTTTCATGTGGGTGCAATGTGATTTAATGCATTTTTCATGTGCGTGATAAAAAAACTGAAGGTTAGCAACCATCTCTTAGCAACCATCAGTGACAAACGTATCGCATCCTAACTTGCTTGCGGATGCAATTTTCACGCAGGCCCATTCACTTCTATGGGGCCAGCGTTGCGTGAAAAATGCAGAATATAGAACATGCTGCGCTTTTCATGCAAAGCACAAGTAATGCGTGAAAAACATTGCTCAAGTACACAGACCCATTGAAACGAATGAGTCTGGATTCAGTGCAGGCGCAATGCGTTCGCATCACGCATTGCACCAGCTCGGAATACTCGCTTGTGTGAAAGGGGCCTAAGAATGCTATTGGTTTCCGTTATACCCATGTTATAACAAAAATAATAAAGTGAAGTTTGGGTCCCCATTGACTTCAATGGGGTCCTGGTTCGGGGTCAAGTTCGGGTCCCGAACACGAACTGTGACCTGAAGTTCGGGCAAAACCTACTGATGTTATGGTGTGGATTGAGTTGAGATTTGAAAAAGAGGGAAACACGAGGATAGTAAGAAAATACTTATTAGGAAGAGATACACAATGTAAAATAATGAAAATTACTTACGTGTAATTGGATTTTCCTGAACCCACGACAGCACCACGAGAGAGGATGGATCCGCCCCCAAAGACAGGAAACCTGCGGCACAAAAAGGCGGAGATTCCTCTCTGCCCTCAGTATGACGTTTCCACGGATTTGAGGAACTCCGCCGTATAGGTTAGTTTTAAATATATATATTGTTGGTTTTTTTTGCAACACCCATGATCACACGTCCACAACCAGATAAAAGGAAGACGGGAGGGAAAAATGTAAGGGTGCTGTCATGGGTTCAGGAAAATCCAATTACCCGTAAGTAATTTTCATTTTACCTCTCACCCACGACAGCACCACAAGAGAGAGAGCCAAGGAGGCTTAGGGTGGGATAACAGCAGAAAGAACCGAAGTCCCAAAGGCTAAATCAGCTGGTGAGTTTAGAAGTAAGCGATAATGGTTGAAAAAAGTAGAGGGCGAAGACCACACTGCAGATTTACAGATATCCTCAATGGAAACTGGCGATCTTTCTGCCCACGAGGTTGACATAGCCCTTGTTGAATGTGCATGCAAACCCTCAAGGGGATCCTTCCCCAAGGAGGAGTATGCCAGTATGATGGCCAAGGAGATCCATCTTGCCAAGGTTTTCTTTGAGGCTTGATGACCTTTATTCTTACCCTGAAAGAGAATGAACAGCGACGGCGATTTTCTCCACTCTTTAGTCTCATTCAGGTACTGAATGAGACATCGCTTGACATCTAGGCAGTGGAAGACCTTTTCCCTTTCAGAAGAAGGGTTCTCAAAAAAGGCCGGTAGGATAATTTTCTGGGACCTATGAAATTTTGTTGCAACTTTAGGTAGGAAAGCTGGGTCAGGTTTTAGAACAACCCTATCCTGCATGATAGTAGTATAAGGAGGGTTTATGGAGATTGCCTGAATTTCAGATACTCTACGAGCTGAAGTAAGGGCAACTAACAGACATAGTTTTAGGGAAAGGTGTTTTATATTTATTCGATGGATAGGCTCAAATGGGGGGCTCGTCAGGGCTTGTAGAAATAAATCCAGGTCCCAGGATGCTATTATATGGGGAATATTCAAGACAGCTCATGGGATTGCCTTAAAAAAACGCATAACCCAAGGGTCTGATGCTAAACGTACATTGAGGGCTGACAAAGCAGAAACCTGAACCTTTAAGGTACTAGGGGAAATACCCATTTCCAGACCCTTTTGGAGAAACTCTAATACTTTATTTAAAGGCGGACGGTCTGGGAGGTTATTAAAATGAAGCCCCGCGAAGGGTAGGAATTTTCCCCAGGTCCTAGCGTAGATGGACATAGTTACATACTTTCTACTTTTCAAAAGGGTGTTTGTTAGATTGACTGAAAAACCTATTTTACTTAAATGTGGCCTCTTAAGTTCCAGGCCGTCAGGTGCAATTTGTCCACCTGCGGATGGAAAATCGGACCCTGAACTAGGAGACCCCAGATGTCGGGAAGTACCCATGGGTCTGAAACTGACAGTTTTCTCAGCCATGTGAAGCATGGTCTCCTTGGCCAGTATGGGGCGATTAAGATCACTTTTGCCTGTTCCTCCCTGATCTTTCTCAAGACCCTTGGAATTAGGGGGAAAGGAGGAAAAGCATAAGCCAGAGGAAAATCTGTGGAGGAAAGCATCCAGTCCACAGGGGGATCCCTGTGGAGACAGGGAAAAGAGTTTTTCTACCTTTGCATTCTGAACTGAGGCAAACAGGTCTATATCCGGAAGACCCCACAGCTCTGTAATCTGAAGGAAAATCTCCCGGTCTAGACACCATTCCCCCTGGGAGATGAGATGGCGACTCAGAAAATCTGCTTCGATATTTTCTTTCCCCTTTATATGTACCGCTGAAATGAAACTGCAGTTGCCCGCTACCATCCTGAAAATAGAACTTAGGGTTAACATCAGATCCTGGCTTCTGGTCCCCCCCTGCTTGTTTATGTAGGATACTACTGTCGTATTGTCGGACATGATTCTTAGATCCCTGCTCCTGCAAAGCGGCAGGACCCGTTTTACTGCTTGCTCTACCACCAAAAGCTCCTTCATGTTCGAGGAAGCTTTTAGTATGCTCCCTCTCCATTGTCCCTGAAAAGACAAATTTTGGATGTGGGCTCCCCAGCCCCATGGACTTGCATCTGTAGTAAAGCAGATAATATTCCTTTTTATCCATGGCTGACCCTGATCTAAATTCCTCTTTCTCAACCACCAATTTAGGCTCAGCAGTGTCTGGGCGGATATTGTGAATCTCATATCCAGCGGGACGCTTCCCTTCTGCCAAGTTTCTAGAATTTCCCACTGCAGTGATCTTGTGTGAAATTGTGCCTAATTGACTGCTGGAATTCAGGATGTCAAGCTTCCTAGGACTGACATACCTTTTCTCAGGGTGATTCGAGGGTGCTGTATCAGATTTTTGATCTTTTGCTGAAAACAAGATATCTTTTCTTCTGGCAAAAATCATTTCTGGTGTATAGACTCCATAATCAACCCCAAAAACAGTTGACGCTGTAGTGACGCTGGTCTTGATTTCTCGTAGTTTAGCATCCAGCCTAGTTTTTCCAATATGCTGATCACCTCCCGGACTGCGGATTCGCAGGCCTTCTGAGTTGCTGCCACTATCAAGAAGTCGTCGAGGTAAGGAACAAAGAGTATATCTTTTTCCCTGAAATGCGCCGACATCTCCGCTATCACCTTGGTGAAGATCCTTGGAGCCATCGCCAGGCCAAAAGGAAGCGCCTGGAACTGCCAATGTGTTAACCCCTCTTCCATCTATATTGTGATTCTCAGAAACTTTTGATAGTCCTCGTGTATTGGAATATGGAGGTAAGCGTCCTTCAAGTCTAGGACCGCCACTAACACCTCTTTTTGTATTAGAGTCAGTACCTCTGATTTTATGGCGCCTCTGTCTTTCTGAGCGAATTTTGTGATCATAAAATTTTTTGGAGGATATTCGCGAAATTCTAGTTTTAGCCCATCCCTTAGTGTATCCAGGATCCACGGACTGTGAGATTCTTGTCTATGCAGAGAGAAAGAATTTTAATCTTACCCCTACATTGGGCCTACCGTCATTGTTGATCTGACTTTTTATCTGTCCGCGACTGTTTACTGAAGAAGAATGCCCTATTTCCATCTCTGCGGGGTCTTGATTTGTAAGACTTTCCTTTCTTTGACTCCTCTCTGTTACTCCGAAAGGATCTGAAAGGATGAAAGGAATGATTTGATCTATCTCTGGGAAAAAAAAGGGCCATGTGCCAGAAATTTTTACTTCTTATCAGCGGCTTTATCTAATAGGTCGCCCAAGGAGGGGCCGAAAAAATATTCTCCTTCACACGGAAGTGCGCATAACCTTTTCTTTGATAGTAAGTCACCTTTCCAATTTTTTAGGCCCTACGAGCAGAATTTGATAATCCTGCTGCACGGGCTGTCAATCTGATGGCGTCCGCAGAAGCGTCTGCCAGGAAATCTACTGCTTTCTTTATTGTAGGGAGGCTAGCTAAAATGTCCTCTCTAGGACTTATATTATTTATCTGTTCTTCCAGCTCCGAAACCCACATAATCAAGGATCTGGCAGTACAAGTAGATGCTATCGAAGGCCTGAAAGAAGATGTAGAAGCCTCTCAAGCTCCTTTTAAGAAACAGTCAGCTTTCTCATCAAGAGGGTCCTTTAAGGAGCCCAAATCTTCAAATGGGAGAGCCGCCCTCCTGGCCTCTTTTGATATGGCCACATCTACCTTTGGAGCTTTATTCCAAAGGGCTGCAACCTCATCAGAAAAGGGATATTTTCTATTTAGATTTTTGGAAATAAAAACTCACTTGTTTGGCCAGCGCCATTCTCCCTTGATTAAGGCGGACACATTCTCGTGCATGGGAAAATATCTAGTTTGTTTAGACTGGAGACCCCCAAACATAAAGTCCTGTACTGACTTTGCCTCTTTAACATCTTCTATACCCATTGTGGATTTTACTGCCTTTAACAGTCTGTCCACATCTTCCACCATGAAGAAAGCCCGCTTAATGTCATTATCTTCCGAGTCAGAAGAGAGAGAAGAAACATCCGAGTCTAGGGTAAAGGAGCGGAGCTCCTCCTCCTCCTGTTCGGATCCTGACGACACAATTTTTAAGTCTCTTTCTCTCTTTTTTGACACTTTAGAATGTTCAGTTTTTTTGGAGAATAAGGATGCATTTATTTCAGCCCTTACAAAATTCTGAAGACAATTCTAAAAGGACGGGGATTCTTCCGCCATTGTCTTGTCTATACATTGTTGACATCATTTTTTACTATAGTCAGACGCCAGTGACCCTCTGCATATGGCGCATTCCTTTTGACGTCTTTTGGACATGGCCTTTTTAAATTTTTCTGAAAAACACATACAAAGTTTCCCCAATCAACAGATGGACATTACATGTGGATTAAATAAGCCTAGTACCAAGACTGGGTTTGCCACCGGGTCTTCCATCGGCAACTTTACTTCCTCTTCCATGGCAGGACCTCAGAAGCCTTCAATGCTGCAGAATGTTTGCAGATGACGCCGGCAGCCATTTCCAGGTTCCTATGTCTTTTAAGACACTCCCCCCTTTGCCCTTATACTTTTTATTATTCATTTTTTTCTCCCCCCACTCCTCCCGAGTATTTGCGCTCCTTCCCCGTTCCCTTACGTGCTGAGGCTTTGCCCCTCTTCCTCCGGGTCTGCGATCTGGCTCTGCCGCATCTCCCGGCGGTGACGCGGCTGTGTTACTTCCGGGTCTCCTGCTCGGTCGGCGTGCTGTTGCCGCCGGCCGGTCTCTCTACAGCTGGGGGGCGGGGCAGTGACGTGCGGGCAGTGCGGGGGGTAGGGAGGGAGAAGCTTTGCTCCCCTCCTTACTTATTATGCAATCTTTGCCTTTTTATTAGGCTTGAGGAGGCATCCTTATACTTTATTTAGTATAAGGGATGCGCATTTTTTTATACGCTGGGGGTGGGGTTCTAGGTCCCCTCCTCTGGGCGGAGTTTTGTCCTTAAATACTCTCTCAGCCCTGCTTTCTGGGCTCTGTTGCGCTTTACCCAAGCTAGCTTCAGAGCTCCTCTGCATTGATCAGAAAGTTTCTGCTTTCTTCTTGATTCTTTTCTGCTGTCACTTGCTCCTGTTGTTGGTGGGCGTTTCTCTCGTAAAATTTTTTTCTGCGGTACGATGTTCGCAGTATTAATATTCTTTTCTGTTTTCAGAAATGTCTTCTCCCAGAGAATCGGACCAGCAACGCAAGTCGTCCGCCAAACGCAGACATCTGGCCTGTTACGACTGCAACACCCCCCTGGAGGATAGCTTCCCTTACTCCAGATGTGACAGCTGCCGCTCCCGCACCATCTCTGAACCCACAATGCAAGAAATGTATTCGTGGGCAAAAACCTATGTGGATGACTCCATCAAAGGAGTGGTGCGGCTGCTTAATGAGAGGCTTCCGGTTCCGCAGGCACCTATGGAAACCTCCGCTCCCGTGGATAGGCCTATGCCTTTCTCTGTGGATTCCTCCTCGTCCTCATCTGAGAATGAGGAGCCGACTTCATGTTTTTTCCCACTAGAAAAAACACAGAAGCTTTTGAAGTCCATCCGGTCGAGGGACCAGGATGTTGACATGGGGGAGCCCTCCGATCCCGCCGGACGCACCCAGCATGTCTTTAAGGCGGATGAGACCCTCCTCTCTGTGATGCGCACAGAATGGAAAAAGCCTGAGAAGGGCCCGGTCCTCACCAAACGCTTCAAGCTTATGTTCCCGATGGCAAAACCCTTGGTGGAATCGTGGGGTTCCATTCCCAAGGTGGACATGGCAATAGCCAAATTGTCCAGGCGTACACTTGTCCCGGCAGATGATGGGTCTAGTCTGCAGGACCCTCTTGATAGAAGAGCTAAGTGTACCCTCAGAAGAAGCTACTTCGCCGCTGCGGCCTCCGCTTCTACTTCCATTGCCTCCACCGAAGTGGCATCTTTCCTGCGTTCAAGTCGGACATCGACCGAAGTGTCTCCCGGGACGACATACTGGCAGCATTCAAGGCGGTTAACCTGGCAGTGGATTTCCTGGCTGATACCACCCAGCTACAACTTAAGTTGGCAGCCAAAACTATGGCTCTAGTTTCAGCGGCCAGGAGACCATTGTGGCTGAGACCATGGAACGCAGATAATGCGTTGAAATTTAATCTGTGCGCCCTTCCTTTTGAACCAAACCGGCTGTTTGGATCTGAGCTTGATAATATCATGGAGGGCCTTTCAGATAAGAAAGGCAAAAGTCTCCCCCAGCAGCCCTTTCGAGGGCACGGAGGTCAAGATCATGGAGGCAGATCTCGGCGTCAGGGCAGGGCACGTAGTAATTGGGGGGGGGGGCAGTCTCGGACAACCTCGAGACGCTCCCGCAAACCCACCAGGGAGGCTAAACCCTCCTGACTGCGGGCCTCCCCGAGGCTCTTGGTTAAACCCTGCTGCCTCGGCCGTTACCCCTCTGGATTTTCCCGTCCCCCCTCCCCACCTTCCCATAGGGGGGCGCCTGTTTCACTTCAGGCACGTATGGGCCCAGGAAATTTCGGATCCCTGGACGCAAAGTGTAGTGGCTTCTGGTTACAAGATAGATCTCATCTCTCTCCCCCCAGAAAGATTCATTGCCACTCGAAGTTTTTTGCTGAACAAACAGAAAATCCTAGAGTCCTACATCCAGGACTACATATCCAAGGGGGCTCTGGAGGAGGTACCGGCAGGGGAAAGGGGTCTAGGCATTTATTCTCCAGTCTTCCTAGTCCCCAAAAAAACGGGAGATCTCCGGATGATCATAGACTTGAGTTTTCTCAATCGCTTTGTGAGAAAGTCAAGGTTCCGAATGGAAACCATCCGGTCGATCAGCCACATCCTCAAGCCCGGGGATGTTATGGCTACTTTGGACCTCAAAGATGCTTACCTCCACATCCCGATCCATCTCGCTTCTCGGAAGATTCTCAGGATCGCGGTCCAAATTTCAGGAGTTCGTCGGCATTTTCAATTTGCCGCTCTCCCCTTCGGAATCTCTTCTGCCCCCCTTATCTTCACCAAGGTAGTGGTATCCGTAGTGGCGGCTCTGAGACTCCAGGGACTGAAAGTTATCCCATATTTGGACGATTGGCTACTCTTAGCCTCTTCTGTCCCAATACTCACCCATCATCTTCAGGTAGCCATTTCCTTTCTGCTCCGCTTAGGCTGGATTGTCAACTGGCAGAAGTCGAACGTGAGCCCATCGACTTCAATCCAATATCTGGGTTTCATAGTGGACTCTGTAGAGATGTCCTTCCGGTTGACCGCAGAGAGGAAGTCCCGCGTTCAGGACCAAGCAAGATTTATTTCGGTCCCACGCCGAGTTCCGATTCGAACTCTTATGAAGATGCTGGGGCTCATGTCAGCGGCTGCGGACGCAGTCCCTTGGGCGTTATGGCACCTCCGTCCCCTTCAGTCAGAGGACCTGGACAAGTGGGACGGCAGCCCCTCGGGGCTAGATTCTCTGTGCTCCCTGTCTCGTCAAACCCGAGGTTCTCTCAGATGGTGGGTTCATCTGCCTCCCGGGAAGTCTATGACCCAACCAGTTTGGCTCATATTGACGACGGACGCGTCCCTTGTAGGCTGGGGCGCTCACCTAGACGGATCCACAGTTCGGGGATCTTGGTCTCCACAGGAGAGGCATCTATCTTCAAATCTTCGAGAGATGCGTGCTATCCGGCTAGCCCTCCTTCACTTCGCCCCTCAGATCCGGGGCAAAGCGGTGAAAGTGCAGTCAGACAATATGACTGCGGTGCTCTACTTGAACAAGCAGGGAGGCACAAGATCACTACCTCTTCTTTCAGAAGTCGGGGTAATTCTACGGTGGGCAGAGCTGAACCTAACCCATCTATCTGCCACTCACATTCGAGGCTCTCTCAATATGATCGCAGATCGCCTGAGTCGTGGGCTTCCAACCTTGGAATGGTCTTTACATCTGGAGATCTTCAGGCAGTTGGTTCTCAGATGGGGCATGCCAGAGGTGGATCTCATGGCCACCAGGTTCAACGCCAAGGTACCGAGGTTCTGTTCCCTATACAGGGAGGACAACCCACTGGCGATAGATGCTCTGACGATACCGTGGAGGTTCAGGCTGGCCTACATCTTCCCTCCCTTTTCCATGATACTGAGGGTATTGATGAAGATTCGTATGGATCAGGCCTCGGTAATAGCCATCATACCGTTCTGGCCCAAGAGATCCTGGTTTACCCAGCTCATTCAGATGAGCCAGGGACAATATTGGAGGCTCCCCCTAGAGCATACCCTGGTGTCGTGGGACACGCATCTCTGCCCAGATCTGCACAGATTCAACCTGACAGCCTGGAGGTTGATCAGTCCCTTCCCAGAGTAGAAGGGCTATCTGAGTCGGTCCTGAGAACATTATCGCATTCCAGAGCGGAGTCAACAAAGAAGGCCTATTCTCGGATCATGAGAATCTTCACCTCATGGTGCAGCTCCAAACAGGTGGCGTCTGCAGATCCGCCCCTTCCTGCGATATTGCAATTCCTTCAAGATGGTCTTGACAAGGGTCTCTCTCCATCTACACTGAAGGTTCAAGTCTGTGCTATCTCAGCCTGTCTCGACAGGCCATATACTCGGGACCCGCTTATCAAACGCTTCCTTAAAGGAGCAGAGAGATTGAAGCCTACTATCGTAAAACCAATTCCCCAATGGGATTTGTCTGTGGTGCTCAGGGGGTTAGCATCTCCCCCCTTTGAGCCTTTGGAGGAGGTAAGCCTTAAATATCTAACGCTTAAGGCTGTTTTTCTTCTTGCTATAACTTCCGCCAAGAGAGTATCGGAGCTTCAAGCCTTCGCGGCTATCCACCCTTATATCATTTTTTTACAGGACAGAGTCCTTCTAAGGTACCTTCCTTCTTTTAGACCAAAAGTTCCAACTTTTTATAACATCAATCAGGTGCTTTCTCGACCGGTGTTATTTTCTACCACCTCCTCTGATACTCCTGTCAAACATCCGTTGGACATCTCGAGATGCCTCCAGATCTATGTGGATCGATCCAAGGAGTTTAGAATAGACGAGAACCTCCTCATTCTATTCGCCGGTAAGTCTAAAGGCCGCAAAGCGTCTAAGATTTCCATTAGTCGCTGGATCAGGGAGGCCATCAGGGAAACCTTTGTTTCCCAGTCTTTAGATCCTCCAGAGTTTGTAAAGGCCCATTCAACGAGGGCCGTTGCTACTTCTACAGCAGAGAGAAATCTTCTCCCTCTGGAGATGATCTGTAAGGCAACTTCCTGGAGCTCTCAGTCTACCTTCATCTCCCATTATAGGGTTGACTTGAAGGTGGCTGAGTTTTCGGCTTTTTGGCATTGAGTTCTTTCTTCTGCAAGGCATGAGGACCCTCCCTTGGGGTTTCTTCTTGCTATCTCCCCATCTGTGCTGCTGGTAGGACGTAAGGGGAATCGTTAATTTCTAACGATAATTTGTTTCCCTTAGTCATAACAGCAGCACACAAATTTTCCCACCCTATTGACATATTCTTGTTACAGACACGGTGGGCTGGGGGTTGCTCCCCTCCTTTTAGGAGAGCTGGAGTCTTTTTATTGGTTGTTTTCTTTTTGGGCTCATTAACATTCTGCCGGTCCTACCAGTCCACAGGGGGCAATTAACCCCATCTGTGCTGCTGTTAGGACTAAAGGAAACAAATTATCGTTAGAAATTAACGATCTCTGTCCAGAATCGGATGCGGAGCAAAACAGATCCGGCATGACAGACAATGCAAGTCAATGGTAGCAGATCCGTTTTCTTGGACACAATAGAAAATAGATTCAGCACCCATTAACCTACAATCGTATTAATGTCGGATCTGTCATTGCTATTTTAAAGATAATACAACCAGATCCGTTCATAACGGATGCAGCCAGTAGTATTATCTACACGAAAGTGTTTTGCTGATCCCAGGTAAGATAAGCAATTGTTTTATCTTTATTATAGAACCTTGCATCATAAATGTAGGGGGTTTTGTCTGCAACTTACAAACTCTCCACAGGAGGGAGCCATAGGTCCACCAATCACCCATAGGAAGTATGATAATCAGGGTATGCCGCAGTTAGGTTACATTCAGGATGACATGACTTCCATTTCCTACGAGTTAAATATTTCAAGCATTCCTCATGTATCCAAAGCGACTTTATGTCTCAATGACCTAACTGTTCCCAGCAACATATTGTGGGCATATTTTCATTGCTTGCTTGTATGGTGACTCATGTTTTACTTGATACCCTAGGAAACCGCTTTTATTTCAATTACATGGCTGTGAAAATTGTCAGGTTTGCATTAACCTTTTACAATGCGTCACAGTGCTAGACTAACCAGCAATCTGAGCTCATGTACAGAGTTCATATTTTCTTGCTATTAAGAACTGTGTCCAGCTCTCCTGCTTCACCTGTCACAGTGATAAATGTCCTCTTATTTCACATGAAAATGAGATTCCGCTCCCTCTCTAGCAAACACTGCTATTTCAGTGCAAAGTCTCAACATATTACAGCCAACTGGGTTCTTGTCTGTGACAACGACAGCCATCTTACCATCTTATCCAAGGCTCCAGTCCAGTAGGAACGTGTGGGTACGGCGTTCCTGCACTTTTTTCACAGCAGGAACGCCATTCCCTTTCAGGGCCGTGACGGGGACCATTGCCCCAGGTAGCCAGTCTGCAGGGGGGCACTGGCCAGTGGCAAAACATTTTTTTAAATCAATCACCCATTCACCTACCATGTTTTTATGTTCACTACTCCCTAGTGAGGAGCACTGATTACCAGGGCAGGGCGCGCACCGATCTCACCGATAGGCCCTGCCCAACTTCCAGATGGGAAAGGCAGTGCGGAGGCAGAACTAGAAGGAGAGGGGGTTCAACTTTGTTAGCACAAGTGTTCCACTCCATTCCAGCCGGTTTTGCCCAGAGCCCAGTGTAGTGACACACACCACAGGCTGCAGGTATATATATATATATATATATATATATATATATATATATATTGTGGGGGGTTAGCTCTGGTCTCGGGGATCATTCACACAAACTTCCTTCCGGACAACGGATTTCATGTCCAAACAGTGCATTTATTTGGCAGTCTTTTCAAACAAAACAACAGGTACAAAACAATAAACACTGGCCCGGCTAGGCTCTAACTAAACATATTATTTTAACCCCTCACTCACCTAGTGGGTACAGTTCACACCCTGTGAACTGATGCGGCTTTCTCCAGCCCAATGTCCCACAGCCTCCTGGCTGTTCAGAGCACTGTTCACACACAGTCTCAGTTTAATGTCCGTTGGGGAATTCAGGCTCACCAGTCCTCCTGACTGTGGCCCTGCGACCCTTCCAGGCGTCGCTGTGTCCCCCAATTCCAGGCTATCGCTTAGCCCCGTGGCCCCTCAGCCAACTCGGCCGAGACCACTCATACAGAGCCTCTGCCAAACTCTGTCTCCAAAACTCTCTCCAGAGTGGGGGGCCCCACCCATGTCCAACAAGAGGATTAAATAGCATCCCTGGACATGGGCGTTGTCAAAAACCCCGGACTGGAGCATGGGGAACAGGCACCCACCCAGCACATTGCCTGTTCCCAGTAAAAGCCCGCCCTGGACTAGCTGGAGCCAGCTAAGCTAGTTATCTTGGTGACCACCAACTAACTTAGTGGCCACCCATCTCTAGACTAGGGCCTTTACTTCACCAAGGCTGGGCCCCTTGGTGACACGCTCCTGGTGCAAACAACACCCCTTGTTATTCACATTGCCACAATATATATATATATATAGAGAGAGAGAGAGATTTATGTAATAATGAAGGAATAAAAAAAAAAAATACTGAGTGAGTGAAGTGCCATGATAGCCAAGCAGGTGCAGTCAGGATGCTGCTGGTGAAGGATGACCAGGGACACTGAGACACTAGTACTGCCTGTGGGATGCCATCTTCTGCCCATCTCTGCTGTCCAGTCCATGTCCACCCATATACAACCAGGATGGGTAGGCCTGGTATATGGACAGCAGAGATGGGCAGATGGCATCCCAGAGGCAGTACTAGTGTCTCAGTGTCCCTGTTAACAGTGGTATAATAATATAGTATAACACTGGGAGCTGGTGGAGAGGCACTGAGGGCTGATGGAGAGGCAATGGAGGCTGCTATGAGGCTACTGGGGGCTGCTATATGGCTAATGAGGGCTGATATATGGTACTGGGGGCTGCTATGAGGCTACTGGGGGCTGCTATGAGGCTACAGGGGGCTGCTATGAGGCTACAGGGGGCTGCTATGAGGCTACAGGGGGCTCTTATCTGAAGTCTGAGTGGGGGGTCATTCATATTGGGATCTGAGCTGAAGTGTGATCTGAGGTCTTATTGGGGTCTTATTAACATTGGGGATCTTATTGGGGCTGTTAGCTGAGGTCTGATTAATATTGGGGGGTCTAATTGGTGGTCTGACCTGAGGTGTAATGAAAAATATTGTTTTCTTTTGTCCCCCTCTAAAACCTAGGTGCGTCTTATGGGTCGGTGCAACTTATAGGGTAAAAAATACGTTACTTGCTTGCTCCTTCTCCTGACCTCCCCTGCCCTTTGCGTATGCCGCCCGCTGTGACATCAGTGGATCTTCGGTGAGTTCCCACACTTTTTTTTCCATCTTTATCCATCTTAGAAAAGTACTGGAAATATAGAAGATGTACACTTAAAACTTAGGGTTTAAATTAAAAGTTTGGAGAGACCTTTCTGGACATCTGTAAGACCTTGTTATTTACTTTATATATGTATACGCATTTCTAGGGCTGTTGCCATTTGTTAACTTTATTAATGCACTTTTTTAAACATTACAGGATCAGTGCAGGACAGCCACCATAACCTAAAGGGTTTTTTAGGATCCAGTGGGCCCCTCAAAATCACCTTAATTGCCTGTAGAAGAGAGTTTGTAATATACTTGTCATCTCAAAGTTGTTTGGACTGACCATTCATAAACCTGGTCACGTAACAGGTCTCTTCTAAATGTACTGCAGGATGGGATAAGGGAGGTGCTGTGGACAGGCCAGGTATTCATATCCCTGGCAAATGCGGTTGAGATGGATTCAGGAGTTTGTGCATGCACCAGGGATACAAAACGTTCTGCATCCACAGCATCTCCCCATTTATGTGCTGTGAAAGTAACATGCCCATAAACCAGATGGGAAACCTGGTAAAGGGTGTGATATTGGCGGATGCAGGATTTTAGAAAGAGGCAGTGGCACATTATGTGACTAGGCTCCTAGATGAACGATCCACTCAGCTTTGAGATGGTAAGTATATTATAAACTTTTTTTTATACAGGTGAGACATAAGTAATCAAGGTGGGTTTGAGGGGCCCCAGCAGGTCCTGAAAAACCATTTTAAATATATTAAGTTTAGTTAGGCTAGAGTAGATATGAGCGAATGGATTCTACTGATTGCCCCGATCGTCTCAAAAAAATTGGATTCTAATAAACCAGAATTTCTTGTGATGAGAGAGACACACACAGAGGTAAAGAGACAGAGGTCAAATCTGTTCATCTTCCAAAAGGACAAGAATACTGAATGTCTCCATATTACGCTTAGTCAAGGCTACCAAAAGAAATATCTCTTTGGCAAAAGTCTACTTTTTTCATAATAAGATTTTCCCTGTTGGTAGCCTCAAACTGTTCAGTCAGTGCTTTTTTATAATAATATTTTCCCCTGGTGGTAGCCTTCAACTGTTTAATCAGTGTTGTTTTATAAAGGAATGCTAATTTGAATACTTTTGTTATTTCTGGGAAAAATATTCAGTTTAGCTTGTTTTCCAAAAAGAAAAGCACACTAACCCTATCTGATGCCAGTAGAAGTAAGACATGCTAATTAGGGATGAGTGGCAAGGCAATATTCGAATCCACAATATTTCTCGAATATTTGGTAGAATATTCGTCACATTCGCAAATTCACGAATTTGCTATTATTTTCTAGATTGCGAAAATTGGCAATGTAATATTCGCGTAATGCGCGCAATACAGGCGTTGGTCACTATAGCTACATTTTTCAAACTGCTTGAAGTTTAATGAGACTGAAGAAAATGGTTGGTATGGCAGAACATTACAATAGCTTTATATGCAGATAGAGTGCAGCAATATATTCGCGATTGCACAAATCGGCAATAATGATGCGAGGATTTTGGGGCAACACGTGCAACTTCACATTTTAACATGTCTGAATACATATTAGTTATTGGTGCACTAAGTATTGTTGTGAACTTGTGACATCACAGCACTACGTATTTATATAGCATACATACATACAGCACTATGTATGTATATAGCATACATACATACAGCACTAAAGTATGCAGCATGTATGTATGGAGAGCTGAACCACAGCTACCCTATATCACTATCTAACCTACACTGACTATCTCCCTCAAACTATCTGTAATATATATATATATATATATATATATATATATATATTATACTAACTAACTAACTAAATGAGTAGGAAAGCAGAGAGCGCAGCAATAACACTGCTGTCTCTCTCAGAACTGTAATAAACTGTAGAAAATAGCTGTGGGGAGGTTATTATATACTAAAGGAGTAGGCAACTTTCCTATTGGTTGCCAGTGATGTTGCTAAGCTCAGACAAAGACATTGCAGTCTTCTCTTTGGGCCACAAGCAAAAAGGGAGGTTACTGATGAAAAAAAAAAAACAGTTGAATATTCGGAAATACGAATATATATCACTATATTCTAAAAATTCACAAATTCTTTAAGTTGCGATATTTGCGATAAAAATTTGCCATTTGAATATTCGCACCCAACACTAATGCTAATCTGCATATATTTTTACCAGAAACATACAACAGTGTTGGCTGGACTACAGTACTCCTTATGCATACTAAGTGGTCTCCCTGATGTGAAAGAGCTCTCCTAAGGCCACTCAGCTAACCAGGGAAATTTTCTCTAAAGCTACTCAGTTTTCTTATCCTTTAGAAGAAAAACTGACTTGTATGTCTCTTTTCCAATGGAATATTATATCTCTCTCCCTGCTTTTAATAGTAATTTTGATTCTGGTAGAATTGATTCGTACCCAAATTGAATTCTTTGACAAATTTGGCAAATCACACCCGAAACAAATTGCCAGAAATTCACTAATCTCTAGCAAGGAGACGTAATAGTGTGCCCTTAAAATTATTTAATGTGTAACTTGTTCTACTGTTATTGGGGTGTCCACCTTGTTTATTATATATACAATTTTATTAAGCCTTGGTTTTGAAATTGGGGTAAATAACCTGTTGTGTTCTACGGTTAGAGGGTTGTCCACCTTGTAATAGATAAGCAATTCGATTAGGCCTCGATTCTCAAATTGGGATGAATAATCTCTCTTGTTCTACTGTTACTGTTGTAAGCAGGGGCCTGATTTTTTCAGACCGGGAAAGAGCAGGTCGGAGTACCTCGGAATTGGAGGCACCCGGATCGTCCCTGGCCAACATTTTCCAGGTGTGGTTCCCCATACTGGAAAGAAGAGACGAACCCAAAAAAGATGCAGAGTGTGTCACAAGAGGCGGATACGGAAGGACACCACCACTTAATGTGACACTTGCCCCGATCATCTGGGCCTCTGCGTTATCGATTGCTTCAGGGAGTATCACACTTCCATGGAGTACTAAATTGTTATAATTCCCAACAGTCCCCTAGAGAACATAAAAAACTATGTCTCTCAGACACGCAAACCAATGTTTTTTCCAAAAATAATATTAGTTTTAGTGCAGGCATCCTCAAACTGCGGCCCTCCAGATGTTGTAAAACTACAACTCCCAGCATGCTCAGACAACCTACAGCTATCAGGCTACAGCAGGGCATAGTGGTAATTGTAGTTTTACAACATCTGGAGGGCCACAGTTTGAGGATGCCCGTTTTTGTGTCACCAAAGTCTGAGAGCCATACACATTGGGCATCGCCGTGTCTGTAAAAATCTGCTCTATAAAAATACCCTATAAACTAACCCTTCGAATAAACGCCGTAAAAAAAATCTAATAAAAACTATTTAAAAAAAAGCCATTTGTATTGTCACCTTGGATCTCAAAAAGTATAATAGCGAGCGATCAAAAAGTTATATGCACCCCCAAATAGTGCCAATAAAACCACCATCTCATCCCGCAAAAAATGAGCCCCTACATTAGATAGTCGCCCAAAAAAAATAAATAAATTGTAGCTCCCAGGTAATGGAGATACTAAAATTATTTATTTTTTGTTCCTCAAATGATACTATAGTGTAGAATCTATATAAATTAAAAAAGTAGACATAATATATATCGCCACGTCCGTAAGAATCTGCCCTAAAAAATAACATTTGACCCAACCCCTCGGATGAACAGCGTTAAAAATATAAAATAAAAACGGTGCCAAAACGCACATTTTTTGGCAAAATTTTCATTTGAATCCATTTTTTCCGGTAATAAAGCAAGGGTTAACAGCCAAACAAAACTAAATATTTATTGCCATGATTCTGTAGTTTGCAGAAACACCCCATATGTGGTCTTAAATGGCTATATAGCCACACGGCAGGGCATAGAACGAAGGGAACGCCATATGATTTCTGGAAGGCAGATTTTGATGGACTGGTTTATTTACACCATGTCCCATTAGAAGCCCCCCTGATGTCGCCTAGACTAGAAACTCCAAAAAAGTGACCCAATCTAAGAAACTATACCCCTCAAGATATTCAAAAATTACTTTACAAACTTTGTTAACTCTTTAGGTGTTCCACAAAACTTAATGGTGAATGTAGAAACAATCTTAGAATTTACATTTACGCCTTGCCTCAAAAAAAGTGTAATATAGAGCAACGAAAAATCAGATTTACCCAAAATAGTACCAAAAACACTACCACCTCATCCCGTAGTTTCCAAGATGGGGTCACTTTTATGGAATTTCTACTCTAGGGGTGCAGCAGGGGGCTTGAAAGGGTACATGGTGAAAATAAACCAGTCCAGAAAAATCTGCCTTCCAAAAACCATATGGCGTTCCCCTTCTTCTATGTCCTGCCGTTTGGCCAAATAGTAGTTTACGACCACATATAGGGTGTTTCTGCAAACTACAGAATCAGGGAAAACCCATATTGAGTTTTGTTTGGCTGTTAAGTCTTACTTTATTACTGTAAAAAATTGATTAAAATGGAGAATTTTCCCCCAAAAAAAGTAAATAAATCAAAATTCTAAAATTGTTCCTCCATCTGCCATTAAATCTTGTGGAACACCTAAATGGTTAACAAAGTTTGTAAACCCAGTTTTGAACTACCACCTCATCCCGTAGTTTCCAAGATGGGGTCACTTTTTTGGAATTTCTATTCTAGGGTGCATCAGGGGGGCTTGAAATGGGACATGGCATAAAAAAAAAAAAACTGTCCTGCAAAACTGCCTTCCAAAACCCATATGTCATTCCCCTCCTTCTATGTCCTCCCTTTTGGCCAAACAGTAGTTTAGGACCACATATGGGGTGTTTCTGCAAACTAAAGAATCAGGGCAGCCTATATTGAGTTGTGTTTGGCAGATAACCCTTGCTTTGTTTCTGGAAAAAATGGATTATAATGGAAAATTTTCAAAAAAATAGAAATTCTGAAATGTTATCTACATATTCCATTAACTCTTGTGGAACACCTAAAGGGTTAATGACATTTGTAAAATCAGTTTTGAATACCTTGAGGGATGTAGTTTCTAAAATAGGGTCCTTTTTGGGTGGTTTCTATTATGTAAGCCTCACAAAGTGACTTCAGACCTGAACTGGCCCATAAAAAGTGGGATTTGGCAAATTTCTGAAAAATCTCTAAATTTGCTTCTAAATTTCTAAGCTGAGTAAGATCCCCAAAAAATAAAATGGCATTCCCAAAATAAACCAAACATAAAAGTAGACATATGGGGAATGTAAAGTAATCACAATTTTTTGGGGCATTACTATGTATTTTAGAAGTAGAGAAACTGAAACTTTGAAATTTGCAATTTTTTCCAAATTTTGGGTAAATTTGGTATTTTTTTATGCAAAAAAAAATTTACTTTTCTGACCCCATTTTACCACTGTCATGAAGTACAATATGTAATGAAAAAACAATCTCAGAACGGCCTGGGTAAGTAAAAGCGTTTTAAAGTTATTCGCACATAAAGTGACACTGGTCAGATTAGCAAAAAATGGCCAGGTCCATAAGGTAAAATAGGGCTGAGTCTTTAAGGGGTTAAAATGCGCATGTGACGGTCATTAAAAAAATGTCCATCACAAATTCGTTTTTCACTGTCGGAGGGAAAAAGCACTCGAGAGGAAGATGGATGCTCACATGACCATAAGAGAAAGTGTGGGGGGGGGGTCTTTCCTTGATTGGCTCACCGGCCGACAGCCTGAATGAACCAATCAGTACTTCAGGAGGCAAGGAACGTCATTCTGCGTTAAGCTGTGAATGAAGGTGTGCAGATCTTGCAGTGCTTGACAGAAAACGATTATAGATAAGCTAATTTTTGAAAAATGAAATTAGAATTTTTTTTTTTTTTTTTTTTTTGCGGTTCCTAGCTTCAGAGAGCCTTTATAGTGATGTAGAACACTGTGCCTTGCAGTAACACGTATAGGGAGTCTGCTCTGGTAGTAAAATAACACTGTGAGTCCATATGACATGCAGATGACAGGCGTCGCTCTTAGAATCACTGCACACTTCACTTATTTGGGCAGTCATGGGGCCAAAACTGACCAAATAACTCAAGTGTGAACTTATAGGTCAATGTTAGCGTCAAGAAGAAGCACACTCCTTTTACACCGTTGTCAGCTGATTCCATATAGATGTCAACACGCCCTGTTCTATTAAATTCTTATACAAGTTGAGCCCCCAACAGAGTGGAGACGGTGTCAGTAGTAAGTTTGTGTTAATTTCACTGATTAATTTGCCCTTCCTCTGATCCGTCAGAACAATAACCCCCAAATAATGGATCCTGTCTGTTTAGCATCTGCCTTTACTCGGTCAGCATTTGGTCAGTAATCCATCAGTATTGTTATTGCCAAAAAAAAACAGGAGTGGATCCAAAACAGAGATGACACGTGAATGTAATATTTGCATGTCTTCTGAGTTTTGTACCCACTCCTGCTTTTGGCTACCAAATAATAAGCCAATTCTGGTGCAAAATAGAGACCATG
The DNA here is from genome assembly GCA_033119425.1 of Bufotes viridis. NCBI lineage: Eukaryota > Metazoa > Chordata > Amphibia > Anura > Bufonidae > Bufotes > Bufotes viridis. The sequence continues at coordinate 39,239,297 of CM065599.1, forward strand.
TCAATCAGGCCTTACAGCTGTTACAGATCAGAAGAAGTGTCAAATAAATGATTATCTCAGCCAGGCTGAAAGGCAAAATAGTGGCCCACTCATGAAGTGGGTAGGGTGGGAACAGCATGAGAAGTGGCCCTATGACATAATGTTGAGGTGGAAGCAGCATGAGAAGGCCACAGAGTGGCAAGGTGACATAGTGTAAAGGTGGAAGCAGCATAAGGAGACCACAGAGTGGCAAGGTAACAGTGTGGAAGTTGTAGCAGCATGAGGAGATCACAGAGTGGCACAATGACAAAGTGTGGAGGTGACGGCAGCAGCATCAGGAGGAGGCTATAGAGTAGCACAATGACAATGTGGAGGTGGCAGCAGCATGAGGAGGCCACTGAGTGGCACAATGACAGAGTGTGGAGGTGATGGCACCAGCTGCAAAATCAGGAGGATCCCAGAGTGGAACAAAGACAGGAAGGAGGTGGCGGCAGCAGCATCAGGAGACCACATAGTGGCAAGGTGACAGTGTTGAGGTGGCAGCAGCATGAGAAGACCACAGAGTGGCCCTATGACATAGTGGTGAGGTTAAACCAGCATGAGGAGGCAACAGAGTGGCATAATGACAGAGTGTGGAGGTGGTGGAAGCTGCAGCATCATCAGGAGGAGGCCATAGAGTGGCACATTGACAGTGTGGAGGTCGCGGCAGAATCAGGAGGACACAGAGTGGCACAATGACAGAGTGTAAAGGTGGCAGCAGCATGAGGAGGCCACAGAGTTGCGAGGTGATACAGTGTGGAGATAGCAGCAACATAAGGAGGCCACAGAGTGGCAAGGTGACACAGTGTGGAGGTGGCAGCCACATCAGGAGGCCAGAGTGGCAAGGTGACAGTGTGGAGGTGGCAGCAGCATCAGGAGGCCCCAGAGTGGCAAGGTGACATAGTGTGGAGGTGGCAGCAGCATGAGGAGACCACAAAGTTGCAAGGTGACATAGTGTAACTCCGTTCGTCCAGGCAAACAAGGTGCAGAACAGCGTGAGAGTGATGAGAGGGGTTGCACATGGCTTGCATACACTACATGCCTCCAAGATAATTCTTAGATCTTTACATGAAAAAAATGTATTTGCTGTAAATCGCGAGAGGGGCATAGTTAGAGATATTGACTTCACAAGAGATGCAGAGCTGTGGAGTACAGCCTCCTCTGCTTCCCACTGTTTACTGCTCCTGAATTAAATTGGGCCAAGCACCTTTAACTTTCTCTGATGTATATGCCTATGGAGTCCTATTGTTATGGCTTTGCACAGGGAGCAAGAACATTAAGCACAATTTCAAATTGAACTTCTGATCTTAAGAAACTGGACTTGGACTCCAAAGCAGAGGCTCTCCTGTCATGTCTTGTGTGCTGTGGAGATCAAATGCAGAGGGAGCAGATAAAACTACATGACTATTTTGAACTTACTGAAGCTGCTTGACAATTGTGAATAGATGTTAAAAGCAAATTCTGCTGGTGTGTTGTCATCAGTGTCTTCATTTTGTTTACTGCAGGAACCACGACGATGTAATCCGGTTCATAAAGCAAAAGGAGGTCTACAACCACCCTTCGATTTTCAAGAAAAAAACATGTTTTAAATAAAAAATGTCACCAATGCAAAGGAATTTGGTTCATAATAAAGGAAGTGTACAATCTCACATTAATTTTCCCCAAAAAAGCCACTCTCAATAAAAAAAAATTGACCACTATGTATTTCGGCCTATACAGCAAAAGGAGATCTACAGCCACCCATCATTTTATCCGAAAAAAGCCTGTTTGACATAAAAAATTGCACCACTACATAATTCAGCCCACACAGCAAACAGAGATTTACAGCCACCCATCAATTTTCCCCATAAAGGCTGTTTCACAAAAAAATGTCACAAAAGAATGGCTAGTCACCGGTATAAGGTTCATACAAAAGAAAGTCACTAAGAACCCATCAATTTTCCCCGTAAAGGCTGTTTAACAAAATAATTTCACTAAAGAAAGGCAAGTCAATGGAATAAGCTTCATACAGAAGAGAGTCAACAATCACCCATCAATTTTCCCCATAAAGGCTGTTTCACATAAAACAAATTTCACCACTACATAATTAGGTCCATACCGCAAAAAGAGGTCTACAATCACCCATCAATTTTCCTGAAAAAAACATTTGAAATAAAAAATTTCACTAATGAAAGGATAATGGAACTCGGTTCATACAGAAGAAAGTGTACAATCACCCATCAATTCCCCCCCCCCCCAAAAAAAAAAGCCTGTTTCACATAAAAAATTTCACCAGTACATAATTTAGTCCATACCGCAAAAAGGGCTTTACCACTTATAACTGCACCGCTAATTGGCGAATATCTTTTCCTTTTGCCACTAATACACGGCAAACAGGGCTTTGGAATATATCACTGCACCGCAGAATGGAAATTAGGCTATAATGTTTTTCTACTTTTACACAACACAAAAGGCTTTTCAACAGATAAGTTCAACGCAGAACAGCGAATATATTTTTATTTCGCCACTAATACACGACAAACTGGGCTTTTGAATTCATCACTGCACCGCAGAATGGCAATTAGGACCTAATTCTTTTTCTACTTTTACATAAAAGGCTTTTCAACAGATGAGTGCAACGCAGAATGGCAAATTTATTTTTATTTCGCCAATAATACACGGCAAACTGGGCTTTTGAATATATCACTGCACTGCTCAAGGAAAAATATATCTTTCTTTTGTCACTAACACACGGCAAAAAATGCTTCACAACCTAAAACTGCACCTCACAAGGGAAAATAAGACGTACAGTAGAAATATTTCCTTGTAATAAACCCTATTATTGGCTTTATCAAACAGTACTTGCACCCCAATAACAAGAACGGCTTGCTGGAATGACAGAATTGTATAATGGCAATTTGGATCCCCAGTAGTGATGAGCGGGAGGTGCCATATTCGATTTTGACGAAATTCGCGAATATTCATCTTATATTCGTCAAAATCGAATATTCGTCAGTATTCTAGTTATCGCGATTAATATGCGATTTTAACTTAAGGCAACGTTCCTATTGGTTTGATATCTAGAATTAGCGAAGATAACGAATATGACGAATGTATTCATCATATTCCTCAAAACGAAGATAACGAAATATTCTCCATCTTCGTTTTAGCTCCATATTTGTCAACTTGGCTAATTCTAACAATCAAATAGTAAAGTTGACTAGAGACAGACAAGTTTTTAGTTCGCTATGCGATAATATTACTTTGCTTTTTTTTTTTATAAATAGAATAATTATAATACTTAATAATTATTATAATTATTCTATTTATTTTAAAAAAAAGCAAAGTAATATAATCGCATAGCGAATTAAACACATCTGTCTCCATAGTCAACTTTCCTATTACTTCATGATTACTTCATGTTATATTAATCGCATTGCGATTTCAACTTAGAGCTGTGTTTCTAGTGGGTCAGCTTGCTAAAATTAACGAAGTTAACGAATATGGAATATAGCAGTGCTAAGTTGAAATCGCAATGCGATTCATATAACTTCAAGTAATCGCATTGCGATTTCAACTTAGCACTGCTATATTCCATATTCGTTAACTTCGTTAATTCTAGCAAGCTGACCCCTTAGAAACCCAGCTCTAAGTTGAAATCGCAATGCGATTACTTCAAATTATATTAATCGCATTGCGATTTCAACTTAATTCTCACATCCGACAGTACATACTAGTATGGAGGTGTTCCTATGGGATATAACAATACCTGGGTTCTCTCTATATAGGAGAGACAGAGAAGGCAAGAAAGGGGGTGGAGTGGCCCTATATGTGAAAGATAGCATAAAATCTAATCTAATACAAGTCAGCGAAACCAATTTAGAGTCAGTTTGGGTTACGTTGCAGCTTGGTAATCATAAGGTAACTCGGGTAGGTGTCATATATAGACCACCTAGCCAAGTCAAAGAATTAGATGATCTACTCTTTGAGGAAATGGCTAAAATGACATTATATCAGGAAGATTAAAGTCTCCCATTATGTCAACTTCCCATTTCAAACTGGAAAACCAAAATAGCTAGTTCTGCCAGGAGTACAGACATTCTAAATTCCCTACGGAGATTATCTCTACAGCAAGTAGTTGAGGAGCCAACCTGGAAGGAGGCCATTTTAGATTTGGTATTCACAAATGGCAATTTGGTATCTGATATTACTGTAGGGGAAAGCTTAGGATCTAGTGATCACCAGTCAGTGTGGTTTACTATAGGTACAGTGACTGAGTCACTCCACACAAAAACAAAAGTTTTAGATTTTCGGAAAACAGACTGCAACAATTTCAATGGAGTTCAAGAGAAATGGGACTACTTAAAATTGGCACTATTGAAGGCAACAGAAAAGTGCATTAGGCTTGTCAGTAAAAGCAAAAAAAGGAAGAGACCACAGTGGTACTCAGCAGAAGTGGCCAAAATCATTAAAAACAAAAAGATGGCATCTAGCAAGTATAAAAACACCCAAAACAATGATGACAGGGAAATCTATAAGATGAGGCAGAGAGAGGCCAAGCAAGTTATAAGAGCTTCTAAAGCTCAGGCAGAAGAGAAATTAGCTCAGTCAGTGAAAAAAGGTGATAAGACATTCTTCAGATACATAAATGAAAAAAGGAAATTAAAACAAGGAATTACCAAATTAAAAACAAAAGAAGGAAGGTATATGGAAGAGGATAAAGAACTAGCTGACTGCCTCAATTGAATACTTCTGTTCAGTTTTTACAACGGAAAATGAAGGAGAAGGACCTCAGTTAGGGAGGAAGACTAATGAATCCTTTGATGCATGTGTCTTTACAGAGGAAGAGGTTCTACGTCAGCTGTCTAAAATTAATACAAATAAATCACAGGGGCCTGATGGGATACACCCAAAGCTATTAAAAGAGCTTAGAGGTGTACTAGCAAAAGCATTAACAGATTTATTTAACCAATTACTGGTAACAGGTGTCGTCCCAGAAGATTGGAAATTAGCAAACGTTGTGCCAATTCACAAGAAAGGTCGTAGAGAGGAATCGGGCAACTATAGGCCAGTAAGCCTGACATCAATAGTGGGAAAATTAATGGAAACCATACTCAAGGAGAGGATTGTGGAACATCTAAAAACCCATGGGTTGATTAATAAAAAACAGCATGGGTTTACTTCAGGGAGATCATGTCAAACTAATCTTATTGACTTTTTTGATTGGGTGACTAAAATAATAGATGGTGGAGGTGCAGTAGACATCGCTTATCTGGACTTTAGTAAGGCTTTTGATACTGTCCCACATAGAAGGCTTATCAATAAACTGCAGTCTTTGAGCTTGGGATCACATATTATTGAAAGGATTAGGCAGTGGCTGAAGGACAGAAAACAGAGGATTGTAGTCAATGGAGTATATTCAGACCATGGTATTGTTACCAGTGGGGTACCTCAGGGATCTGTTCTGGGACCCATATTGTTTAATATCTTTATCAGCGAAATTGCAGAAGGCCTCAATGGTAAGGTGTGTCTTTTTGCTGATGACACAAAGATTTGTAACAGGGTTGATGTTCCTGGAGGGATACACCAAATGGAAAAGGATTTAGGAAAACTAGAGGAATGGTCAAAAATCTGGCAACTAAAATTTAATGTCAATAAGTGCAAGATAATGCACCTGGGGCATAAAAACCCAAAAGCAGAATATAAAATCAGTGATACAGTACTAACCTCAGTAACTGAGGAAAGGGATTTAGGGGTCATTTTATCAGACAACCTAAAGGTGGGCAGACAATGTCATAGAGCAGCAGGTAATGCCAGCAGAGTGCTTGGGTGTATAGGGAGAGGCATTAACAGTAGAAAGAGGGAGGTGCTCCTGCCGCTCTACAGAGCACTAGTGAGACCTCATTTGCAGTATTGTGTGCAGTACTGGAGACCATATCTGCAGAAGGATATTGAAACTTTGGAGAGAGTTCAGAGAAGAGCTACTAAACTAGTACATGGATTGCAGGACAAAACTTACCAGGAAAGGTTAAAGGACCTTAACATGTATAGCTTGGAAGTAAGAAGAGACAGAGTGGATATGATAGAAACTTTTAAATACATAAAGGGAATCATCACGGTAAAAAAGAGGAGAGAATATTTAAAAGAAGAAAAACTGCTACAAGAGGACATACTTTTAAATTAGAGGGGCAAAGGTTTAAAAGTAATATCAGGAAGTATTACTTTACTGAGAGAGTAGTGGACGCATGGAATAGCCTTCCTGCAGAAGTGGTAGCTGCAAATACAGTGAAGGAGTTTAAGCATGCATGGGATAGGCATAAGGCCATCCTTCATATAAGATAGGGCCAGGGGCTATTCATAGTATTCAGTATATTGGGCAGACTAGATGGGCCAAATGGTTCTTATCTGCCGACACATTCTGTGTTTCTATGGGGACGCTCCATGAGCACGGAAGTCGGCAGAAGCGGCAACGGGCACTGACTGGAGCAGCCAGGAAGCCAGGAATCCTCAGGACAGGTAAGAGCTACTTTTGGGAAGTGGGAAAGAAAATAATATAACAATAAAAAAAAAAAAAAAGAATATTCGAAATAGCGAATTTATAGCGCTATAGTCGAAATATTTTCAAATTAGCGATGTGCCGATATTCGCTAAAAAAATTCACTATTCGAATATTCGCGCTCATTACTAATCCCCAGTCAGTGCAGCAAGATGTAATAGGATTGTTCCTATAACCCAGTTTGCAACCTCCCCTACTGAACCCCGTTCGACATAAATTCTCTGGAACGATTCCTCCCTAATCTTTCTCTGCACTTATAAATAGTTTTTTCAACACAATCAAGTCTTTCCTATTACTGTCCCTAGCACCTGCACTAACTAAGTACGCTGGTGAATGGCAGAATCGAAGATGGCTGCCGCAATTTATAAGGCTGTGACATCACAGGGCTGGCTGGCTGCTGATTGACTGCATGCATGTCAGTATGGGTGATCATGCCTTCCCAGAGTTCCTTTCTCTATTTACTCACACGTGCAGCAGCCATTTTGGGAAAATATGAGATTCGTTACCATGAAACACAAGGAAATTCGACTTCGGTGCGAATCAAATTTTTCCTGAAATTCGGATGGAATTCCACTTCGTCAACTTCGATTTGCTCATCTCTAAAAACGGCAGGCACAGAGTGAGAAGAGAGAAGCTAAAGCTGGGTGTGTCTGGCAGTAAGTTCCAGCTTCAATTACTGCCTTATAACACAGTTGCATCTGCTGCAAAACATCAAAAACTAACTAACTACCTGCAAGTACTTTTCTTTTCTTGCCATTTTAACAGAAATACATTTTTTTGTGGTGTTGGTGGGGAGCTCAAAATGTAAATAAAGGAGCTCAAAAATGTTTTTGGTTTAAGTTGAGGATACAAGCAATACTTACAATACAAAGGTTAGTGGACTAGCGGTTTATACCAGTCTGAGTGATAACGGGAAATACTTGTCCAAAATTTATGAAGGTGCATCTCCAAACATTTCTAATTTATTTGTTTAAGTTTGGTAAAATAGCATATTACTGTGTCTCCCCATTCAAACAGTAGCAGACTAGCGGCTTATACCGGTCTAAGTGATAGTGTGAAATACTAGTCCAAAATCCTTATTGGTGCATTTGCAGGCACTTCCACTTTATCTTTTTTTTTTTGGTTTAAGTTTGGGAAAATAGCATATTAGTGTGTCTTGCAATAAAACGGGCAGCGCGCTGTTTACATCTCTAAGGCTGAAGTCACACTTCAGTTAAAGTGGTCAATTATTTCCAACAGTTATTGGGAGATAAAACCAATAGTGAAGCCTACTCAAAGATAAGGTATAATGGAAAGATATTCACTGTTCACTGGACCCTCTCCTGTTTTTGGCTCACAATAACTGAAATTAACTGACCAACTAACTGAAATGTTTCCCCCTAGCCTTATTGATAATGTAAAATACTAGGCTGAAATCCATGTCGGTGCATCCACAGGCGCTTCAAATTTCTTTTTTTAAAGTTTGGGAATATAGTATATTAGTGTACCTTACAATACAAAGGGTAGCAGACTAGTGGTTTATACCAGTCTGAGTGATAATGTAAAATACTAGTCGAAAATACTTGTCAGTGCATCTGCAGACAGTTCAAGTGTTTTACACTAGAGAAAGCTCTTTTAATGAACAAAAGATATTAGGCCCAAATATGTTAAGTTGAGATCCCACTTCAGTGTTGGTCATTTATTTCCATCAGTTATTGTGAGCCCAAACTAGGGCACCTGATGGAAATAACTGACCGAGTAACTGACATGTGAACTCAGCCTTAGTGGAGCAAATACTGTATTATTTCCAAAGTCAGTAGTCAGTGGCAGTATCTTCAGTATGTTTGTGGAAAGGGAAGGACATTGTATTGCACCTCCCTGTCCAAAAAACAGATTTCCAAACCATTCTGTACATTTGTGTCACTGTGTACATTTACAAAATACAACTGTCCAGCATTCCTAATCAGAGCAAGTCTGTCCTCCTTCTTCCGGTTCTCTATATCAGTGTTTCCCAACCAGTGTGCCTCCAGCTGTTGCAAAACTACAACTCCTAGCATGCCCGGGCAGCCTTTGGCTGTACGGGAATGCTGGGAGTTGTAGTTTTGCAACAGCTGGAGGCACACTGGTTGGGAAACACTGCTCTATATGGCAGCCAACCTGTATCCCCAAGCAATACAGTGTCTTTATCATCACCTAACCTAACACCTTCTTCATCTCCTGCTATAAGACTCACCCTTGACCTCTGCTTCATTGTGAGACATCTATAATGGAATGTTTGGCCATGAAAAAACTTTTCTCCACTAGCAATTAGCTTGTCTACATGCTGAACCCTCACCTGGCCATGTTGGTGGTGGTGAAGTCACTACCTATCACGACCGGCGTACCGATCACAGACGTGTGACGCAAAGAGAGGGAAAGGGGAAAGCCCTGTTTAAGGGAGAGGGAAAGGTGGTGACCCCTAACTCACCACTAACACTAAAGGAAAACACCAGGGAGAGGACAGACAATACAGAAAAAACATATAAGCCCAGTTGGGCGACAACAGCGTACAACAAAAGCCCAACAAGGATCCGGAGGGTAACGCTCTGGTACGACAACCAGGAACAACAGCTACACAGCTCCAGTGGGTCAGAATAGAAGTCCAGGCAGGAAGCTCTATATCTGGCAACCAGAGAAGTGAGAAGGGGGAATATAAGGAGGTTGGGAGTGGCGGACAAGAAACAGCTGAGGAGAAGAAGCTACGGATCCCTGAGTGAGACAAAAAAGATTGCAAGGCAAACACAGAAAGCTACCATTAAGTAACAGCCAGACGTGGCTCCTGACACCCTCGTGACACTAGCGAACCATTTAGTAGTGCATTGTACTCTTGTGTGGCGAAGAACACAGGCCACTCCTTGCGATTCTCACTGTGTGGCAAGCTGCACTCTATGGTGGACAATTGGAGCAGCTGTTATGGGCAAAGAGTGTATATGTATTTTACGGTCCACTGGGTCAATGTTTTTTGCAGCAGCAGCACAGAGGCAGCGCCCAGCAACACGGTCAGGTCCTTTTGACCTACCATGATTACATCGGGCTGGCATCCACAGCAGGCACTTATCCATCTCCTCCACCTCCTCCTCCATGAACAGCAGAAGGGCACAGTATCGCTCCCACTCCTTCCTATCACAAGTGTCAAATGAATCATTGCCACACCTTGTTGGAGCTGATTGACCTGGACAAGAGAAGAACATCAAGCAGCAAACATCCCGCTGGCTGTCACCTCGTCGACTCCAACTGTGCAAGGTGGTCAGTGGCAATGGGTGCAACATCCTGGCTGCCTTGAAACTTGGGGAAATAACACATGCACATGGCTAGCAATGTTCAGGAGACTGTCCCTCTTTTCAGCCATTCTCATGTGGTGAGGAATTCTCTCCTGGACTTGAAGCAACAAAATAATTTGCAGCTTCCCCACTTAATCTGCAATATTCCATCTCGCTGGAATTCAGCATTGTCATGTTTGAGAATCCGTACGAGCAGCAAAAAGCCTTGAACAATTTGGTCATGCACCAGACCATCTCAGAAGGGAGCAGGTTTGTTTCCATGTCAGGCAGTGGCAGCTCATACTGTTCATGCTGCAGTTGTCCCTCGTCCCTCTCATCTGTATTTTTGAAGAGACGCTGATGCTCATGCAACAAAAGAGGAGGAAGAACAGTTGACATATCTCGCTGTCTGCCCTGTAGCTGTTTAGCACCCACAATGAGAAACTTCCATGGGGGAGAAGGAGGAGGTTCTGCCACTTGAAGAGGAGGAAGATGAGCCAGAGTCGGAGGAGAAAGAGGATGATAATGACGGTGACTACTACACCCGATCTTCTCAGTGCGGGGCTGAAGTGGAAAGAACTGGCTCCTTGGGCACACTGGGCAGAATGGAGTCCTGTAGACTCGCTTACTTACGCAGTGAAATATGTGGTTTGGAGACATCAAGCAGTCTGATGATTACTGCATAGCCATGCTTCTAGACCTTCTCTATCAATACAGAATGGGGGAATTTTTTTCCTCTCACAGAAAGAGTGGACAAATTACTTTATTACTAGTAAACATTGTGTATGCAGTTTGCCACCACTTATAGTGAGCAGACGCTTGCTGCCAGCGTGTCTGAAAGGAAGGCCTCTCTTCGCCCCCGCCCCCCGAGTAACCCCCCTTTCTCGGCACCACATGCAGCAGAAGCTGCAGCAGCCAGTTTAGTCTCCTCAACATGACTGAGCAGTTTTTCCATGTGCAGCATCAGGCAAGCTGACAGCTCCCGCATCAATGCCCAAGTTCAAGCCTACCTAAACTCTGGCCAGTCTTTGGTCCATACTCTGTTCCCTGACCCCATGGATATCTGAGCAGGCAGTATAGAACAATGTATAGAACTGGTACACCACACTCTGTTTCTTCTTTCTTGCCCAGCCTCCAGAGGATTTTCCACACCACAGTGACACCCAATTGAACAAAATCGTCCCCCACCAGTGTCTAAAACATCACTTTTGTCAAAATCAACTGAGCCTGAATTCGGGAGGATTTTCACACTCCTCCGGTTGAGGCTGATTAATAGATCTGGCCTTGCTAGAAGTGCCCCAAATTGCCACTGTTGCTGCCTGTCTGCCTCCACCATGCCACTGCCGCGGCCTGCCTACCATCATGTTCTGTATGGCTGCTGCTGCCGCCTCCATAATATCACTGCTGCGACCTGCCTACATTCACATTCTGTATGGCCACTGCTGCGACTTGCCTACATTCACGTTCTGTATGGCTGCTGTTGCCGCTTCCATCGTGCTACTGCTGCAGCCTGCCAACACGTTCTGTACAGCTGCTGTTGTCGCCTCCATCATGCAACTGCTGCAACCTGCCTACATTCACATTCTGTACGGCTGCTGCTGCCACCATCTCCAAAATGCCATTACTGCGGCCTACCAACCATCATCTTCCATAAGGCGGCTGCTGCTTACATCATGCTGCTGCGTTTCTGCCAACATGTATTATATGGCTACTGCTGCAACTGCCGCTGCCTCAGCTGCTGCTGCTCCTCACTGGTAATCCCCTACTACTGGTAAACCCCCTACTGCCACCACCATTAACACAAAGCATCTGACACCCCTACCACTATCAGACATCACTTACCATTGCTGTCATTGCATTTCAAAGCTTGGGGAGAGGGCAAGGGGGTTATATACAAACTTTCAAGGCAACCGGAGCAACTTCGGTTTGGCTCGAACCAATTCTGGTTTGGACTAAACGTTTTAAACAATGTGGCGAACCGGATCCAAAACTAATCTCAAGTTGTTCGCTCATCTCTAACAGGGAGTATTATGACATTGCAAAATGTTCAAGACAGCCTTCAACCTCTGATACAGAGGAAAACATCAAACGTGTTTATGACATGTTGTTGAAGAGAGACGAGTCAATGTGCCAAATAGTGCTGAAACAATTGAGTGTTGCTTCGGTCTTATCCAATTAAATTTAGATGAGAAAAATCAATACTCAATTGGTAGCAAGAAAATGAACAAATGATCAGAAAACATATCCAGTAAGTAAGCCAAGCATTGTTTGGAAACATGCTGCATCCCCATCTCCAAAAATTATCCACGTTTGTGCTTCTGCAGGAAATGTGATGACAAAAATGTTTTGGGATATGGATTGTGTTACCATGGATCACTTTCAGGAGAAGGGTAGAACTGTCACATGAGAATACTACAATAACTTAGCTGTGAGAAGCTATGAAAAATTGAGAGAAGGGGTCAATTTTCATAATAATTCTCTCAGCCACACCTTCAAAATTGCCATGTCCACCATTGCTGCGGTTTGAACACCGCCTCTACTCACCAGATCGTGTCCTAAGTGGTTTATTTATTCATGAAAATGAAAGAAAACCTGTGAGGCAAAAGGTCTGCATTTGATTCTGGGGTAATATCAGCTGTGGAGGACCAGAAAACAAACTTTTTTCACACAGTATAAGGACTCATGCACACGACCGTTGATGTTTTGCGGTCCATTTTTCACGGATCCGTTGTTCCGCATCTGAGGTTTTTTTTCTCTGATTTAAGTCCTCTTCCATTCTTTTATTCCACAAAACATATCCATATATTTTCCGTATGCGATCCGTTTTTTTGTGGATCGGAAACAGTAACTTATTAAATCATCAAAACACATGAGCAATATGAGCTGGGCATAGCATTTCTACAGTATGGATGAAATACAGATGACATACGGATGTATTCCGTGTGTGTTCCGTATTTTTTGCGGATCCATTGACTTGCGGACCGTGATTTGCGGACAATAGGACATGCACTACTTTTTTGTGGAACGGCCATGCAGACAAACGGAATGCACACGGAGTAACTTCCATATTTTCTACAGCCCCATTGAAGTGAATGGTTCCGCATACGGCCCGCACAAACAAAGGAACGGAAGCAGAAAGAAAATACGTTTGTGTGCATGAGCCCTAAAGGAAAAGTATGTCAACAAAGGAATATGTTGAAAAATAAAGTGAGACTGGTGGCTGAAACAGTACCCAAGAATACAAACTTTTTGAACAAATTTGTATGCTTTAGAAATTCACTAATGTTGAGCGAATTGAACCCGATGAAGTGGAATTTGATCCAAATTTCAGGATAAATTTGATTCAACGCAAAGCCGAACTTCCTTATACTTTGTGGTAGAAAGTGCCTTGTATTAACTTTCTGTACATAATAAATGCTATTTGCCAAAGTAACAAAATCCCTTAAAGGGTGAGTAATTTTGCAAATATTACATTTGTCACTCTATGTGGTAATACATTTGGAATATTTTTACTTATTCAACTAATTCTGAGATTGTTTGCTCACAACACATTTTAGTTCATGCTTGTGCTAAAATTTGGATCAATATGTTTTTCTATTTACAAAAAAAATCCAAAGCTTACTGAAAATGTGGAAACATTTTCTAAATTACACAGTGATACTGTACAAAATCGTTTATAATTATTTACCATATGTCTACTTTATATTGGCATCCTTTTGAAAATGTAATTTTATTATTTAGGATGTTCGATGTCTTAGAATTTTAGAACCAATTCTTATTTGAAGTGACTTTGAGGGGCTTACATAATAGAAACAACTGATAAATTACACCACTCAAACTGTTTAACTGGTTTTAGAAACTTTGTTAACCCTTTAGGTGTTCCACTGAAATTACTTTTTTTTTTTTTTAACTCCAGGTTGTGGTTAAAGGTTGGGACATGAAATGACCCCAGCTTAGGACATGAAATGAAAAAAATCACATTGTATTTCAATTATATGTAGTTATAGCCTCAGATATTTCATTTTAAAAAGTGGTAATAGAAGAAAAACCACCCCAAATGTCGTTACATAATTTTTTCCAAGTACGGCAATACTTATTTTATGTGGTTGTAAACTGCTGTTTGGGCACACTGCAGAGTTCAGAATAAAGAGAACAGCATGTGAATTTCAGGCCTAGTTTCATGATTTATACAGCACTGGCCAACAACTGCAGAAGCTCTGAGGTGAAATAAAAAAAGAAACTTCCAAAAAGTTTTAGAAACCACACCCCTCACAGAATTTACCAAGGGTTGTTGTGATCATTTTGACCCAACAGGTGTTATGCAAAAATGAACGCACAGCAGATGGGTCCGCATCCATGATGTGGTATGCACAGGGCCGGTGCCACGTGAACATAGCATTTCAGTGTCCAATATGTTGTGCCATATCATGCTATCTGAGACTTACACTACACTTCTTGAATTCTTAGCTGGGTTCTACTGAGTATGGAAATGTCATAAATGTGGATGGAAGCTGCTGTATGGGTACATGGAAGGGCTCAGAAGGGAAGGAACACCATTTGGCTTTTGGAGCATGGATTTTGCTGGAATGGTTTTTGGGTGCTACATCACATTTGCAGAGACCCTAAAATACTCCCTATAAGTGACCTAAATTTGGAAACTGCAACCTAATGTTGGAAACTACAATCTCCAGTTATTTATCAAGGGGTGAAGTATTTTGCAGATATTAATGAAATCAATGAAAGTTTTCATCAGATATGACATTTCAGTCCCCAATATGCTGTGTCCAGCTTGTGCCATCTGTGACACACCATACCCTTAAATTGTTAGGAGAGTTCTACTTGGTATGGAAATTCCATAAATATGGACAAGATCTTTTGTCTTTTGCAGTGCATATTTTGATAGATTAGTTTACGGGGGCCAAACAGCTACTGGGATACCACTACAGCCATTTTCTGACAACCATACATTTTTAATTTTTTCTCTTGATTGAATGTGTGAGGGATTCCTTTTTGCAGGGTGATTTGCCATTATCACTGGTAGTATTTTAGAGTAGATATGACTTATTGATCGCTTTTTATTTTGCTTTTTGTTAAGCAGGATTATGAAAAGGCAACAATTCAGCCATTGACCACAGCATCTAAGAGGTTAATCCACCAGCATTGAAGTTTTCACCAATGCTGGTTCATATAGCAGGGGCCTGGCTGCCAGTACGGCAGTCGTCCACAAGGGGTTCATTGAGCGAATAAAAGATTTATTGGTTTCTTAATATTGGTGTCATGTTTTCAATTTATCCAATTGCAGTAAGTGTACTACTACTGTTGACTGTAGACATTATTTGGGACCAGCAGAAAAATTATTGGGCTGGTGTGGTTACACGTGGTCTGCGGTTGTAAGACCGGTTGGATGTATTGCCAAATTTTCTGAAACGCCTTTGGAGACGGCTTATGATACAGAAATGAACATTCATTGCACGGACAACAGCTCTGGTAGACATTCCTGCAGGCAGCATGCTAATTGCACGCTCCCTCAAACGTTACGACATCTGTGGCATTGTGCTGTGTGAAAAATCTGCACATTTCAGAGTGGTCTTTTATTGTGGGCAGTCTAAGGCACACCTGTGCAATATTCATGCTGTCTAATCAGCACCTTGGGATGGATTATCGAGAAGTGCTGACTAACACAGATTTGGACAGATTTGTGAACAATATTTGAGAGTAATTGGTCTTTTGTTTATGTAGAAAATGTTTCAGATCTTTGAGTTCAGCTCATGCAAAATGGGAGCAAAACCGAAAGTGTTGCATTTATATGTTTGGTCAGTGAATATATATTAAACATATTTAAATATATATATATAGTAACATCTCTTTACAAAACAAGAAATTCCATACCTAGCACATGCTTCAATCTTAAGAAAATGCTACGGTATAAATCCATAGTTACAGTCTCAGAGTGTGCCCTTACTTCCGTTATTGCAGAATTAGGTATGTTGGATTTCACAAGAGATAAGATGCTGGCAGCAAGTTGTTGCCTTCACTCTATCAAGAACAAATGTTTGGCAAAGCCAATTTTGCATGAGTTATGGGTGAGTCTGAGCTAATAACTGCTGGCTCGTCTCGCTGAAAGCTATGGACAGTTCAGCTCCCATAAACATTAGTGGATTAGGTCCTGCAGTATGGAACCCAACTCCTTTGGGTAAATTCATACTACTGTGAGCTGTCGGTGATGGTGGGGAGCTGTCGGAGGATAAGCTAACATGCCCATAGATTTTAGATAGATACCTATGCTAAAAGTATGACCCCATAATATATATAGGCCTAGTATTTAGGCCCTGGATGAAAGGTATAACTCACAGAAAAAAGATGCACCACATGGATAAGCCACTGACAACACTGGCTAATCCCTCACTCTGGTGTTAAAAGCTGAGCGATTCGCCAATATTTCCAATCAGGAACATATCAGAGCCCCTTTAGGCACCACTACACGGTATCTCAGCATGACATGGGGTCCTACCACTAGACTACCTATGGTGTGTGAACAAGGTCTGAACAGGTACCAAGCAGCCTACAGCCCCATCCCACTCGCCTGCACTGCTGGACCAACAATGCAATGGGGAACAAATGAGGCCGCAAGCTACACCTACAACAGACCATGTGACACCGGCTTCCAGGTGCAACAGAATGTTTACCGGCCATATGCAATGGCACATTCAATACATATAAAACAAGAATCACAAAAATAAACGTGGCCTAAATGGGTGGGACTGCTCCAGACCCCAAACACTGTGGCGTGTTTCTAACTGGGGGGGCAGTTCCTCCGCATGTGGTTCGCAGCGAACGGCTATCCCCAGCAAAAATTGCATACAATGGAGGATGCCGGCGCGAACCACAAGCACCACACAAACATCCTACACAAAATAAAACATGTGCGGATGAAAATATATAAACACATAACTCACAGAAAAAAGATGCACCACATGGATAAGCCACTGACAACACTGGCTAATCCCTCACTCTGGTGTTAAAAGCTGAGAGATTCGCCAATATTTCCAATCAGGAACATATCGGAGCCCCTTTAGGCACCACTACACGGTATCTCAGCATGACATGGGGTCCTACCACTAGACTACCTATGGTGTGTGAACAAGGTCTGAACAGGTACCAAGCAGCCTACAGCCCCATCCCACTCGCCTGCACTGCAGGACCAACAATGCAATGGGGAACAAATGAGGCCGCAAGCTACACCTACAACAGACCATGTGACACCGGCTTCCAGGTGCAACAGAATTAAACATATTTAAATAAATATATATATATATATATATATATATATATATATATAGTAACATCTCTTTACAAAACAAGAAATTCCATACCTAGCACATGCTTCAATCTTAAGAAAATGCTACGGTATAAATCCATAGTTACAGTCTCAGAGTGTGCCCTTACTTCCGTTATTGCAGAATTAGGTATGTTGGATTTCACAAGAGATAAGATGCTGGCAGCAAGTTGTTGCCTTCACTCTATCAAGAACAAATGTTTGGCAAAGCCAATTTTGCATGAGTTATGGGTGAGTCTGAGCTAATAACTGCTGGCTCGTCTCGCTGAAAGCTATGGACAGTTCAGCTCCCATAAACATTAGTGGATTAGGTCCTGCAGTATGGAACCCAACTCCTTTGGGTAAATTCATACTACTGTGAGCTGTCGGTGATGGTGGGGAGCTGTCGGAGGATAAGCTAACATGCCCATAGATTTTAGATAGATACCTATGCTAAAAGTATGACCCCATAATATATATAGGCCTAGTATTTAGGCCCTGGATGAAAGGTATCCTCTTATGGACAGATTTACACTTGGAGATGCACAGTAGTGTGTGAAAAAATATGTAGAATTATGCCTTCAGCAATTGTATTTTAACACTTTGTGTAATATACCCTTTAACGGACAGAAATACACTTGGAGAAGCACAGTAGTGTGTGAAGTTATTGAGGATGACCCTCTCAGCACTTGTATATACATCTTGAGCGTAATATACCCTTTTACGGACATAAATACACAGATGCACAATAGTGTGTGCAGATTTACAGGATTATGCTTTCAGCAATTGTAATGTAACACTTTTTGTAATATACCCTTTTACGGAAAGAAATATACTTGGAGATGCACGCTGAGTGTAATTTACCCTTTTACGGACGGATTAACAATTGGCCTGCAACAGCTGGTACACCAGATTCAGGGTATTGCTATATTGGCAAGTGAATTTCCCGCCAGAACATAATCTATCCTGTGACGGACACTATTAAACTTGGCCAGCCTCAGCTGAAACCACTGATTTATGGTATTGCTATTTTGGCAATTGAATTTCACACCAGAAAAAAAATATACCCTTTTACGGACAGATTTAAACTAGGCCTGCAACAGCTGGAACACCAGATTTACTGTATTTCTCTTTTTGCTACTGATTTTCACCCCAGAAAATAATATATCCTTTGATGGACACTAGGGAAATTGTCCAGTCACAGCTGGAACACCATATTCAGGGTATTGCTATTTTGGCAATTAAATTTCACCTCAGAACAAAAATCTATCCTGTGACGGACACTATTAAACTTGGCCAGCCACAGCTGAAACCACTGATTTATGGTATTGCTATTTTGGCAATTGAATTTCACCCCTGAAAAAAATATATCCTTTGCCGGACACTATTAAACTTGTCCAGCCACAACTGCAACACCAGATTTACGGTATTTCTATTGTGGCAATTGAATTTCACCACAGAAAAAAATATATCCTTTGCCAGACAGCAGACAGTATTACACTTGGCTAGCCACAGCTGGAACACCAGATTTAAGGGATTGCTATTTTGGCAATTGATTTTACCCCTTAATAAAATATAGAAATTTCATATTCTGACAATAGGCAATAGGCATAGCCAAGCCCTGATGAGGGATATAGCAAAAAAAAAAAAGTATTGATGGACTTGGTGGCAGCTTGAGCTGGTGCACCACAAGGCACAAAATGGTCGCCGATTAAAGTGACAGAAAAACCCTCTGTGCAGCCTAAAAAACAGTGAGCAATTAACTAGCAGAAGTTGAATGTTTCACAGCTGTAGTTCGATCACTTCATTAGATGTTTTCCCTGCCTAATCTTGCCCTCACAGAAGCTGCGTCCTCTCCCTACACTAATCAGAGCAGTGTGACGTGCGGCGCTACGTGACTCCAGCTTAAATAGAGGCTGGGTAACATGCTGCACTTGGCCAATCACAGCCATGCCATTAGTAGGCATGGCTGTGATGGCTTCTTAGGGCAAGAAGTAAAACGCTAGCTGATTGGCTGCTGTGCAGCCCTTCAGAAAGCGGGAAGAAAATCGCCGAATGACGGACCCGAACCCGAACTTTTTTGAAAATGTTCGGGTCCATGTCCCGAACACCCCAAAATTCAGTACGAACCATACAGTTCGGGTTCGCTCAACTCTATCCACCTCCTGCCTCTTCTTCTTCTACTCTCTCCTCCCATTTGTCCTCCACTCCACCGTGCCCTCGTTGCGTTCATATGGCAGAAGGGAGGCTTCCATGGCCCAAATGTTCGAGCGTAAAAAGTTGATGACGCTGTATAACCCTTTTGCCTAATGGCTGACCGCTGGCTTGTCCGAACTGCTAGCCCGCCAACTACTGCTATATAAACTGGTGGAATCGGAGGCCTTTAGAAAATTTGTGGCCATTGGCACACCGCATTGGAAGGTCCCCGGAAGGAAATATTTCTTCCAGAACGGCATCCCAGAGCAATATGGCCGCGTTCAGCAGCAAGTAAATATATCTCTGGTGCACAGAGTCGGTGCCAAGATACATCTGACCACAGACACATGGTCTAGCAAACACGGGCAGGGAAGGTACATTACTTTTACTGCCTCTTCTTCTCCTCCTCCTACTCCATCCTCTGTCTCCTCCTCGGCTGACTCCTCCTGTTCCACGGCTACCGCCTCTTCCGCTACACCCCCCAAGCTCCCCAGAACCTATTCAACGTGCCAAGTGAGACATTGCCATGCTGTGCTGTGGTTGTTGTGCTTGGAAGCCAAGAGCCACACCGGTCCTGCACTGCTTTCAACTCTTCGGTCACAGGCCGATCAGTGGCTAACCCCGCTCAATTTGACAGTTGGTAAAGTGGTGTGCGACAACGGTGGCAATCTGCTGAGCGCATTGAAACATGGCAAAATGACACACGTGCCGTCCACGGCACACATCCTGAACTTAGTCATGCAGCGATTCATTGCCAAATACACCGGGGTCCAGGAAGTCTTGCGGCGGGCCAGGAAAATCTCTGGCCATTTTAGAAGATCTCACACGTCCATGGCTCGCCTTGCTGACGTTCAGCGGCGACACCACCTGCCTGTCAGACATCTGATTTGTGACAGCCCAACACGCTGGAACTCCACCCTGTATATGCTTGATAGGCTGCTCCAGCAGCAACGAGCCGTTATCGACTACCGTACTTGTACAACTCTGCAGCAGGACAGGTTCTGGGAGCTTGATTTCTTTTCACTGCGCCAGTGGCTGCTCATGCGCAATGCGTGCAGACTTCTGCAGCCATTTGATGAGATCCCCAAACTGGTCACAGCCAGGGCGCCATCAGTGACATCGTACCTTACACCTTCTTTCTGGAGCCTGCATTGCGTCGTCATTGATCAAGCCGTCAATTAGCAGGAGATGGAAGATGAGGAAGTCGCAATGCTTAATGAATTCCATGGGGGGGGGGGGGGCTACTCCATCTGAGACAAGTCAGCAGGAGTCTGAAGAGTAGTCAGAGGAGGATGGTGGCTGGGGGATGAGGAGGAGCAAGAAGAGCAGGCTTTGAGGGAAACTTTAAACATTTCAGGGATCCCTAGTGTTGTCCGTGGCAGGGGGGAGGAGACAGAGGACGACATTCTCCTGGGCAATGAGAAGGAGCCAGGGAGCTACACCGCTTTCAATTTAATGCAATTGGGGCCTTCATGCTCCAGTGTTTAAAGAGGGACCCCTGTATAAAATGCATAAAGGGCACTTAGACCCCAGGTACAAACACAAAATGGCAGACATGTTACAAGCACCACAGATGACTGGCAGAATGCAGAATTTCCAGGCCAATGAGAGATGCTGCATTCTGCTGTTGCGGGTGCTGGCAGAAGAATTTCCACCCACAGCGAAACAGGTGCGGGTACCAATCCTACCGCGCCTGCAAGAGGAGGGCGGTTTGAAGATGTGTTGGTCACTTCGGATAGGAGATCATTCTTGCAGCTAAACCA
Organism: Bufotes viridis; assembly: GCA_033119425.1. Classification (NCBI taxonomy): domain Eukaryota; kingdom Metazoa; phylum Chordata; class Amphibia; order Anura; family Bufonidae; genus Bufotes; species Bufotes viridis. The sequence continues at coordinate 39,260,402 of CM065599.1, forward strand.
TCGAAAGCCGCCCTCCGGATCCAGCCTCAGGGAACGCCTAGACCGACAGGTGTCCGACTACATCGGGTTAACGGCCGATGTGGACGCTCTGGGAAGCGAGAAACCCCTGGACTACTGGGTGTGCAGGCTTGACCTGTGGCAGGAGCTGGCACACTTTGCCATGGAACTCTTGGCTTGCACCTCATTGAGTTTCCTGTCCAAAAGGATGGGATCGTGACCGATAAGCACACTCGGCTAGCTCACGACCGTGTGGACTGCCTCTCATTTCAAAAAATGAATAAGGCATGGATCTCGGAGGAATTCAACACCTGTGACGACCACGTTTAATTGAATTTCCTCTTGCCAGCCCACACATGTCCGCCACCACCCAGAACAAAGAATGGTCCTAGTCTTATGTATATACAGCAGCATAAAAGCCCTTTTCTGTCAGGTGAATGCCTAATGTTTGGGGCCTGTACTCCACTGGCCTACAGTAAAATTTTTATCCACTGACTGCCTAATATACCTCCAGCCACATAATCACTTGTTATTTTCTGTCCGGTGAATGCCTAATTTTTGGGTCCCATACTCCCGTGGCCTATTATAAAAAATTTCTAGGCTCCAGCAGAGCGCATTTTTGATAGTTTCCCTTTAAGAAGCATACAAATGGTCCCTAATTAAAATACATATTTTTTGTAGGAATTTTTGTCATTGATCCCCTTCCCGGCTGATGTTAGTCCATCACTAGTTGGGATCAAGCCTTCAAAAATTGTGCTTTAACAGGGCAACATTTTTGCCAATATTTATACACGTATAAGTGATAATTGTCAGAAGAAAAAGTGGCTCATTCTGAATGAGCCTAGAAAAATTCTTCTTTAAGAACAGCAGGTGTACAGTGTGGAAAGGGAAAGGTAATAGTAGCATCTGGCTCCAACAGTAGTGTTAGCAGTAGCAGCATAGTATATGGAAGAGACATGGCAGTAGATTGTCTATTTAGGGATAGTTGTGGTATAAGTGGCTGCTGTGTAGCGTTAACAGTGCTGGCAATAGGCTATATGCAGCAAGAAATGGCAGCTGCAGTGGTGGCGGCAGTAGCAGCCAAATGGTACATGTTGGCAGGCAGACAGACAGCTGAAATAGCATGATGACATCAGCAGTAGCAATAGGGTATTGAACATGATGGTAGGCAGGCAGACAGCAGCAGTGGCTAGATAGGACACAATCAGCAAGGCCAGATCTGTTCATCGGCTTAAGCCGGAGAAGTGTTGATCCATGCCTTCTTTTTTTTGACAAAAGTGATGTTTTGGAAATTTGTTTGTTTGCTCTGTTTGGGTCTCACCACACCCTCTGCCACATTGAAAACCCTCTCTGAGATGACACTGGAGGCTAGGCAAGAGAAAACAGAGAGAGCATACTGGACCAGTTTTGGCCAATGTTCCGATCTGCCTGCCTAGATGTCCATGGGCTCAGGGAAAGGTATGTGCCATGTGCAATTTAAAAAAAAAAAAAAAGATAATTAAAATGGACAGCTGACCAGAAAAACGAATATCACACAGCATAATTAAATTTTGGTGAAGGTGCAAAAATGCGCTACATTTCAACTTTGACGAGACAAGTTTTGGCAGATGGTGGAAAAACTGTTACATAGTGTAACAACCAGCATACGGAATTGACTGATGTGGCTTCTTCTACTTGTTGTAGCAGAGACAGCTGGACAGAGGTGACAAAAATTTGTGTGAAGTCAATTATTTCTGAATGCAGCAGTACTCTTGCTTTCCTGGTTAGACTAAGGTGCCAACGTGCTGTAGATTTGCCACAACTAGGTGGTACAGCAGCAACTGAATTGCCAGAAACTTGTCCAAGTGGTAGTTCAGTCTGCACATAAACTGGTTGCGACTAGTATTGTTAGGGCCACTCAAGCATGCAGAGGGCATCATGGCCGGTGGCTCTCAAACAGCTAATGACCGTGACCGGCAATAATGCCGATCGTGGTCATTAACCCCTTAACACAAAATGCCGTGCATGTATGGTGGGGGATGCTGTGCCAGAACGCATTCTGCCATACATGCACGGCGGGCCGATCAGGCGGGTGCAGGAGCTGCACCCGCCCGATCACTGCAGGGGTCCAGAAGTCCCTGGTAGCCTGGCCCATTCTGTATCCACCGACATTGCGGTTTACAACGATGCCAGCGGATTAACCCCTTCCATGCCACGGTCAGAGCTGATTGCGACATATAAGTGGTTTGCTGCGGGTGAAGGAGCGCTGCTGTGGTGTGGGACCAGATGCGTGACAAGGCAGCCCGATGCTGTGCAAAGGATGCCTTATGCCTTTCACGGCATCAGGACCTGCCTTCAACGGGTGCCGAGGAGATCCAGCCTCAGGCTGGGTCTCCTATGCAACCTGTTAGTGTATTAGTATAATCCACTAACAGGCAATGCATTGCAATAAAGATGTATTGTAATGCATTGCAGAGGGGATCAGACCCCCAAAAGTTGAAGTCCCAGAGTGGAACAGAAATAAAGTTAAAAAAAAAAAACTAAAAAAAAGAGTTTTCAATAAAATAAATAAAGTTTCACATTAAAAAAGAATAAAAATGCCCCTTTCCCCTGATTAAAAAATAAAAATAAAAATGAAAAATAGCTCACATATTAGGCATTTCCGCATCCGTAACTATCCGCTCTATAAATATATCACATTATCCACCCCGTCCGATGGACACCTTAAAAATAAAAAACTGTCAAAAAAAGCAATTTTTGTCACCTTACATCACTAAAAGTGCAACACAAACCGATCACAAAGATGTATGCCCCCCAAAATAGTACCAATCTAACAGTCCCCTCATCCCGCAAAAAATGAGCCCCTACATAGGACAATCACCCCCCAAAAAAACAAAAAAACTGTGGCTCTCAGAATATGGAGACACTAAAACATGATTTGTTTTAAAAATGCTTTTATTGTGTTAAATGTAAAAAAAAAAAAAAAAGTATACATATTATGTATCGCCGCATCCGTAACAATTTCTCTATAAAAAATACCACATAATGTAACTCCTCAGGTGAACACCATAAAAAAAATTAGAAAACGGTGTCAAAATAGCAATTTATTTGTCACCTTACATCACAAAAAGTGTAATACCAAGCGATCAAAAAATCATACCACTTCAACCGTCATCTCATCCCGCAAAGCATGAGCCCCTACCTAAGACAATTGCCCAAAAAATAAAAATAAACTTTGGCTGTCAGAATATGGAGACACTAAAAATTTTTATTTTTTTTTCAAAAATGCTTTATTATATAAAACTGAAACAAACATCCCAAAAAAGTAGTTACATTTGGTATTGTCGCATCCGTAACAACCTGCTTTATAAAAATAGCACATGATCTAACCTGTCAGATAAACGTTGTAAGGAACAAAAAATTAAAACAGTGCCAAAACAGTGCTTATTTTTTGTTACCTTGCATCACAAAAAGTGTAATATAGAGCAACCAAAAATCATATATACCCTAAAAGAGTACCAACAAAACTGCCACCGTATCCTGTAGTTTCCAAAATAGGGTCACTTTTTTTTTTTTGGGGGGGGGGGGGCAGTTTCTACTCTAGGGGTGTAGGGCCTCTTTAAATGTGACCTGGCAAGTTAAAATTATCCCAGTGAAATCTGCCCTCCAAAAACCATATGGCATTCCTTTCCTTCTGCACCCTGGTATATGCCCGTACAGCAGTTTACGACCACATACGGGGTGCTTCTATAAACTACAGAATCAGGGCAATAACTATAGAGTTTTATTTGGCTGTTAACCATTGCTTTGTTAGCAGAAAAAAAATGATTAAAATTGAAAATCTGCCAAAAAAGTGAAATTTAGAAATTTTATCTCCAATTTCCATTAATTCTTGTGGAACACCTAAAAGCTTAACAAAGTTTGTAAAATCAGTTTTGAATACCTTCAGGGGTGTAGTTTCTAAAATGGGGTCACTTTTTGGAGTTTCTACTCTAGGGGTGCATCAGGGAGGCTTCATGTGGGGCATGGCATCAAAAAACCAGTCCATCAAAATCTGCCTTCCAAAAACCATATGGCATTCCTTTCCTTCTGCGCCCGGTCGTGTGGACATACAGCAGTTTACGACCACATAAGGGGTGTTTCTGTAAACTACAGAATCAGGGCAACAAATATAGTTTTGTTTGGCTGTTAATCCTTGCTTTGTTAGCGGAAAAAACAGATTAAAATGGAAAATCTCCAAAAAAAAGTTAAATTCTGAAATGTCATCTCCATTTTCCATTAATTCTTGTGGAACACCTAAAAGGTTAACAAAGTTTGTAAAATCAGTTTTGAATACCTTGAGGGGTGTAGTTTCTAAAATGGGGTCAGTTTTGGGTAATTTCTATTATTTAAGACTCAAAGTGACTTCAGACCTGAACTGGTCCTTAAAAAGTGGGTATTGAAAATTTTCTGAATAATTTCTTTTTTTGTAACAATATTTTTATTGGTTTCACAAAATAAAAGACCATTTTCATCGTTACATACAAACTGTATAAATTGAGTATAATACTTTAGTACACAATACTTTAGGATAAGTATAAGTAGTAGCGATATTCTTTCTTATTTTGTTCCTGAGTTTAGACACTCACTTATAAAAACGGTCCTGAGCAGACAAATGAGCTACAATACAAAGTTTTGTAGAAAGATAGGGGGGAGCAGGAAGAGGAAAGGGGGTAACAATGTAATTCTTGAAGATGACACAATCATAAGTACAGTATCACAGAACATACATAGTCTACATAACTGATATTCGTTAATATTGCACAGACACTTTGTTCAGTCGAAAATTTAGCCGTATATTCCAATTTTTAATAAACTGAGATTTTTTATTTAGAGACGATGCTATTATCTTTTCAGATAGGCTGTTTTCATTAATCAGGTTTATCACTTCCGCTAATAGGGGAGCAACAGGCTTCTTCCAGTGGCTTGCTATTTTCAATCTGACAGCTATGATTACATGAGTAATAATTTCTGAATAATTTCAATATTTGCTTCTAAACTTTTAAGCCTTCTAACGTCCACAAACTATAAAAAGGCATTCACATAATGATCCAAAACAAAGTGGACATATGCGAAATGTAAAACAATAACTATTATATGAGGTATCTGTTTTAAAAGCAGAGAAATTTAAATTTGGAAAGTTGCGAATTTTTCTAAATTTTTGGTAAATGTTGTATTTTTTTGTAAATAAAAATGAAATATTTTGATTTAAGTTTACAACTGAAGTGGAAGTACAATATGTGATGAGAAAACATTCTCAGAATGGCTTGGATAAGTAAAAGCGTTTTAAAGTTATCACCACAAACAGCCTGGTCCTTAAGGTGAAAAATTGCCCGGTCCTTAAGGGGTTAAAGCCTTTACCCTAAGTTCACACCTGAGCGTTTTACAGCGCGTTCAAACGCCCTGTAAAACGCTCAACACATGAAAACCAATGCTTTCCTATGGCCCTGGTTCTCACTTGAGCGTTTTACAGCGCGTTTGAACGCGCTGTAAAACGCCCGACGCATAAACAAGTACTTGAGCTTTTTTTGGTGCGTTTGTCGCGCGTTTTGTGATTGACACCACAGTAGTCAATCACAAGAACGAGCGTACAAATGCGCGTTTCCCATTTGCAAAAACGCGCTGAAATACGCGCGACTAAAACGCGCGTTTTTAGAACGCTCAGGTCTGAACCCAGGGTTAGATGCCGTAATTAAGTGTGATCACAGCATCTAATGGGTGAAAAACCTAGAATATCACGCTTCCGGGCTTCTTACTGGCATCCTCAGTGGCCAGTGAGGATGCCGGTAATTGAACTCAATACACCAGGTCTAAAAGATGCATAATTATTTTTTGCTGTTCTTTCTTTACACTGTCCATGTTGCACTAAAATAAATGGTTGCTTGTGCCATTGTATACTGTGTAAAATTATTTTCTTTTAGACACTGCATAGACCCATCCACCCTTATCAACAGCTCAACACAATGATCTTCTGCTCATTCCACACAGGCATCTCCATGCTTGCCGTCACCCCTAATTGGCTGATTAGCTGTTTTTCCGCCTCTGAGTCAATCAGGGCAAGCTCTCTACCAGACTTCCTCCAAGAGCCATGTGTGCACCCTTAGTCTTCCTCTCTCATGGTTTTACCAACATGTGCAATAAAATGATGCTGCACCAATTTACTGGAATGAAAAACTTCGGGTTCGTTTGGTGGACAAATTTTTGGGAGATTCACAAAGAACCCGATTAATTACAAATCGATTCATGCGCTCTTACTGTAGATTAATACTGTTACTTAATATTAATACTATTAAAATACAGTACATTTCTTCCTTTTTATCCAAGAAAACACGTATATGTGTAAATGTCGAGCACTCAAAAGACAAATTTATACATGAAAAAGGTGTGGGAATTTGTATATTTTACACACACAAAAGGTGGCCTATGCTAACTATAGCTATAAACCACAGTAGTAATTAGATTTTTTTAATTTTATTTTTTTTATGAACAAAGCAATAACTGTGTGCATTTGTATACTTAAAATACACAAAGTCCATTATTCCCTAAACTAACTATAGCTATATTGCTATAACCTATAGCTTTTTATTTACTTTTATTTTATTTTTAAAAAAGAAAAAAGTCAGTGCAGGAAATGACTATTACAGCAGTGTTGTGTTTTGAAGAAACCTGGTCTCTCACTTGAAGAATTGAAACAATCTTAGCACAGAGAGAATCTCTGCTGCCTTTTTATGATCTTTTATTTGCACTTTGTTTAAAAATCGATCACTGTGCCCGGCTTTCACAGAAATCATATGCCCAGGAACCACTTTGATTCCTCCGCGGGGTCTTCACTGTGACTGCATCAGTATAGTAATAGAGTGGTCACAGCAATCTGCAGCGCCAGAGGGCGCTAACAGATTGTAATGTGACCTGACGTCAATTTACATTGAACAGCTTACCACTACAACATATATAGTCTTGATCTGGAGGGGAAGATGCAGATAGAGACCGGGGGCGAGGTAGTGGGACTGAGGGAGGAATGGAAGGAGGGACTAAAACAGTTCAGAAGGAAAGATGTAGGGTAAAAAAATATACATAAACCTCTTAATTGTATGTATACTAATGCCAGAAGCCTGACTTATAAAACTGGGGAACTGGAATTAGTGATGTGTGAGGAGGACTATAATATAGTGGGAATAACTGAGACATGGCTGGATGATAGCTATGACTGGGCAGTTAATGTACAAGGTTACAGTCTGTTTAGAAAGGATCGTCAAAACCGGAGAGGGGGAGTGGTCTGCCTTTATGTAAAGTCGTATCTAAAGCCCACAGTCAGAGAAGATATAAGTGAGGGACATGAAGACGTGGAGTCACTGTGGGTAGAGATACATGGAGCTAAAAACAATAATAAATTACTATTAGGAATTTACTATAAACTACCTAATATACCAGAGTCCACAGAATATCTATGACTAAACAAGATAGACGAAGCTGCAAATCATAATGAAGTCGTTATTATGGGGGACCTCAACTACCCAGATATAGACTGGGAAACTGAAAGCTGTACATCGCATACAGAAAACAGGTTCTTGGCAATAACCAAGACAATTACCTTTCCCAACTGGTTCAAGACCTGACTAGAGGGACGACCATACTGGACTTAGTATTAACCAATAGACCTGACAGAACAACAAATGTGCAGGTTGGGGGACACCTGGGAAATAGTGACCTTCCAATTATCATTCAAAAGAGCATTTCTATAGGGAGGAACAAAAATACCAAACTTCAAAAAAGCTAAAATTTAGCTAACTAAGTGAGGCCATAGGCCTAACTAACTGGGACAAAGTCCTCAAAAACAAAAATACAGCCACAAAATGGGATATCTTTAAAAGCATCCTAAAATCTCATTGTGAGAGGTACATACCATATGGGAATAAAAGGTTAAGGAACAAAAAGAAACCAATGTGGATAAATAGAAATGTAAATAAAGCAATAAATGACAAAAAGAAAGCATATAAATCACTAAAACAGGAGGGTAGCGAGAAAGCACTAAAAAAACTATAAAGGAAAAAAAATAGAACATGTTAAAAACTAATAAAAGCGACCAAACTAGAGACCGAGAGATTAATTGCCAAAGAGAGTAAAACTAACTCTAAAATGTTCTTCAATTATATAAATGTTAAAGTATAAATCTAAAGGGTTCGGCCCTTTAATGAGGGGGGAGTTGCAGAGAGCGACGGGGAGAAAGCAAAACTGTTGAATATTTTTTTCTCCAATGTATTCACTGAGGAAAATAAACTGTCAGATAAAATGCTGAATGTAAAAATAAATCCCCCTTTAAAAGTGTCCTGTCTGACCCAAGAAGAAGTACAACAGCGACTTAAAAAGATTAAAATAGACAAATCGCCAGGACCGGATGGCATACATCCCCGTATCCTAAGGGAATTAAGTAATGTCATAGCCAGACCCTTGTTTCTAATATTTGTGGACTTTATACTGACAGGGAATGTTAGACAGGATTGGCGCATCGCAAATGAGGTGCCAATATTTAAAAAAGGATCCAAAAACAGAGCCTGGAAACTATAGGCCGATAAGTTTAACATCTGTTGTGGGGAAACGGTTTGATGGTTTTCTGTGAGATGCTATTTTAGAGGATCTCAACATAAATAACAAATAACACCATATCAGCATGGCTTCATGAGGGATCGGTCATGCCAAACTAATTTAATCTGTTTCTATGAGGAGGTAAGTTCTAGACTGGACACCGGAGAATCAATGGATGTCGTAAATTTAGACTTCTCCAAAGCATTTGACTCTGTATCACATAAAAGGTTAGTATATAGGATGAGAATACTCAGACAGGGAGAAAATGTCTGTAAGTGGATAAGTAACTGGCTGAGTGACAGAAAAGAGAGGGTGGTTATTAATGGTACAGACTCAGATTGGTTCACTGTCACTAGTGGGTTACCTCAGGGGTCTATTCTTTTCAATAAATGTATTAATGATCTTGTAGAAGGCTTGCATAGTAAAATATTAATTTTTGCAGATGACACTAAACTGTGTAAAGTAATTAACACTGAAGAGGACAATATACTGCTACAGAGGGATCTGGATACATTGGAGGCTTGGGCAGAGAAGTGGCAGATGAGGTTTAACACTGAAAAATGTAAAGTTATGCACATGGGAAGGAATAATGCAAGTCACCCGTACATACTAAAAGGTAAAACACTCCAAACAACAAACTAAGCTGCAAAAACCAGTGTCAGGCAGCTGCTGCCAAGGCCAATAAGATAATGGGTTGCATCAAAAGGGGCATAGATGCCCATGATGAGAAGATAGTCCTACCACTTTACAAATCGCTGGTCAGACCACACATGGAGTACTGTGTACAGTTCTGGGCTCCTGTGAACAAGGCAGACATAGCAGAGCTGGAGAGGGTTCAGAGGAGGGCAACTAAAGTAATAACTGGAATAGGGCAACTACAGTACCCTGAAAGATTATTAAAATTAGGGTTATTTACTTTAGAAAAAAGACGACTGAGGGGAGATCTAATAACTATGTATAAATATATCAGGGGTCAGTACAGAGATCTCTCCCATCATCTATTTAGCTCCAGGACTGTGACAAGGGGACATCCTCTGCGTCTGGAGGACAGAAGGTTTCTACACAAACATAGAAGAGGATTCTTTATGGTAAAAGCAGTGAGACTATGGAACTCTCTGCCTGAGGAGGTGGTGATGGCAAGTACAATAAAGGAATTCAAGAGGGGCCTGGATGTATTTCTGGAGTGTAATAATAGAGTGTAACTAGAGATGGGTCGTTGATCCAGGGAGTTATTCTGATTGCCTTATTGGACTCGGGAAGGAATTTTTTATTCCACTTAAGTGGGGAAAATTGGCTTCTACCTCACATGGGTTTTTTGCCTTCCTCTGGATCAACTAGCAGGATGACAGGCCGAACTGGATGGACAGATGTCTTTTTTTGGCCTTATGTACTATTTTACTATGTGGTAGGCAAGTGGTTAATTAAATTGTGCACTGCTTGTGAGACTCATGATATCAGTGCATCTTATAAGTCAAAAACTATTGAGCGCTTCCATTATGAAGGTGATCATTGGTGTGGCTCTGTACTCACATCTCCCTGTTCTTTGTCTGAACTGCAATCTAATAAGCATTGGGTGTCTTATCTGAGGTCTGGCTGGGGGAGTGAGCTGGACCTAATTAACATTGGAGTCTTATTTAAATTGGTGGTCTGATCTGAGGTCTTTTTTGGTGTCTGAGTTGTGGTCTAATTAACATTGGGGGCTGATCTGAGGTCTGTTTGGGGGTCGGATTAACATTGGGTATCTGATCTGGGATCTGATTGGAAGTCTGATCTGAAGTTTGATTAAAAAAAAAAAAAAAAAAAAATCTCATTTTCCTCCTCTAAAACCTAGATGCTTATTATAGACATGTATGCCTTATAGGGCAAAAAATAAAGATGTTTAGTGTTTATATAAAGAGTAGAGACCATGTATTAAATTTTTGGAATAATATTTTTAGTACTGATAACATGATATAAATTACATTTGTGCTTAGATTATGAAGCCAAAAATGTTTTCTGTAAGGATTTTTAGATGCATATTTGAAATTGAGGTTGGAAATTTCTCATCCCTGTGTGTCCCAGTAGGAAGCTAAAGATTCTGTTAATAAACCTTCCATACTTTTTATCTCCTGGTGATGTGCAGTAAACCTAGGCCATCAGTGCCCAGCTTGACAAAAGAAAGTGAAGGCTGAGAGTGCTTACAGTTTACCTTATGGTTCATTCTAATAACAGATAAGCAGTAGGTAGTTGGAGAGAGCACCATGACAAACTGTATATCTATAACTGTCAGCCTTAGTCAAGGGGATTACCGTATCTGCTTCTGTAAGACAGGTCAGGTACAGATATCACCACCACGTCAGTAACACTTTGGACAACACACTTGACCACCTGCATAGATTTCATGAGTTTCAATAACATCGTACAGATAAGAGCATAGGACTGCTATAAAAATAACTTATTTACCTTTTTAGTAGATACCAAGAAGCTAAACTCCCAAGACATTTTTGTAGGTTTTATGACAGATAAAGTATTACCTAAGTGCTATCATGCAGAAATGGCCCAATTATTGTTTTTTATTTCCCAACACTTTATAGACCTTTGTGACACAGATACGACATCAATATATCTAGTCAACTATTAAGTACTGCAGCTTTTTTAAGCCTTTGTCACTACTGCGGTCTCTCTTATGGGCGTATAGTGGAGGGTCATAAAATATGCTTAGCTTTCATAAATGTTATATACATACATGGAATGTGAAATAATGTTAAGTTAAATACGTATATCTTCATGACAAAAACACACACTGTAGCTTAGTAAAAACAGGTTTATTCTCTCTCTTTAGTTACCATTGTCAGTTTGCAGCTAGACTTTCTAAATTATATGAGTGTTCCAGCTTCAGCACATTATTTCTATTATGAAAAGTTATATCACTTGCCAAAATGTCTTTGTCTACCAGTTCCTTATGGTTTTCAAGATCTGTGATTGATAATCATTCAACATGATCACATTCACAACTGTTACTTCCAGTATTGTCGTGGACTACTTAGGACAGATTATAAAGCATAATTATTCAGGAACCTAAAGATTAATCCCTTATAGACCAGCCTACTTTTGGTATTAAATTAACTACATGGACAGAAGTATTGAGACACACCTCTTAATCATTTAATTAAGGTGTTTCATTCAGTCCATTTGCACAAGTGTGTTAAATAAAACATCCAGCCATGCAGCCTACCTTATTGCTGACCAGCTTGATATTTCCACATGAGCAGGTGATGTTGAAGGAGAGCTATAGTTCCTACATTTGTGCTTGAATGGTCACGTGCAGAGCCTGCACACAGACTTGGTTTTCTCAGCCAAGAGGCAATTTTCTTTTTGTATTAACATTTGAAACATATTTTTGTGAAAAAAAAAATTGTGCAACTGGACAGAGACTGCAATGTTATAGTGGGTGACACACATCAACATGTCAGGTAATCTAGTCTGATTGTGATGAATGGAGATCTGTAAAACTATTTTTAAAAGTGTTTAGAAAAAAATTGCTTAATTGGACAAAGTCCGCTGCTATGTCGCTTGGCACTTCCCACAAAAAAGATACCTGCACTCAGCCACCACCAGCAATGCTGACAACACTTCTACCACCACCACAGCATGCCCTAGGTTTGAAACCTCTTGATTCTGCACCCTGACATTAACTACTCCCAAATAATAGTGGCAAAAAGCAACACAGCAGGTACACTGGTCTGACTGATGAATTAAATAGTTGTACTAAAATTTTGGGCCATTTTGAAAAAATATGCAATTGGATACAGTCGGCAGCAAAAATATGCACTAACTATTTGAAGAAACTATTTTTGGAAAAAGTATCCAGAAAAAGGAAATAGCTGAAGTGTTACACTCACAATAAAATTCAACTCCTTTTTATTTCATCAGTATAAATTCACAGCAAAGGCAGGAGAGGTGCAAAGAAGATAGCCTTTTTTGAAAAAAAAAAATGCACAGTTGGACAGTGTCCAGTGGAACTATGATGGTTAAAAAGTTTGCAGTCAGTCCATGGATTTTAGAAAACATAAGTACGGAATCTTTAAATAGCAAAGCAAGCACAGAATTGACAATGGCTGGCTGCAGCAAAATAGCACACCGTTCACTAAATGACTCTGTCCTGTCCCTAGCTAAAACCTATCAATTCATTCCCTAAATCATTCCCTATAAGGACTCTTTCACATGCGCGATATGGATTGTGTAAGGATCTGTTCAGGAAAAAAACTGACGGTTTTGCTTGCAAGTTCAATTGGTTTTGTCTGCGATTGCGATCAATGTATTTATTTTTCTGCATTGATGCAATCAGTTGTTAATGTGTTTTTCATGCACATTAAGAAAAACTGAGGAATAACACTAAACATCTCCTAGCAATCGTCAAAAATACAATGCATCTGAATTGCATCCGGATGCCTTCTATTTTTCACGCAAGCTGTACTCACTTCTAAGGGCTCTTTCACACGAACGGGTTTTCCATACGGATGCGATGCTTGTAGTGAATGCATAGCATCCGGACTAAATCCTGAGCCCTTCATTTGAATGGGTCTGTGTACATGAGCATCGTTTTTGATGCATCATTACCTACGTCAAGGAAAAATCGCAGCATGTTCTATATTGTGCGTTTTCACGCAGCCCGGGTTCCATAGAGGTGAATGGGACTTGCGTTAAAAACAGAAGGCATCTAGATGCAATACGGATACAATGAGTTTTTCACTGATGCTAGGCTATGTATCTTGCAGGAAATAACTGAAACACAAATACACGCAGTAAAAATGTGCATCATGTGCAGTTGTCAGACCCCGAACTCAATTCATTGGTTGTGTGTAGAAGTTTGGGAAAATTCGATTCGGCTGCTTCACTGAATTTTACAAACAAATTTGCTTAGTGACAAATTACTTCACCACGAAGCACATTGTTTTGTAAGTAGCGGGTGCAATGACAGGGAGCTGCGATAGCACGTCTCCCCATCATTGTACCCCTCAGATGCCGCGTTCATACACGTCGCGGCATTAAAGAGTAAAAACAGTGTAAAATGAACAGAATTTTTTTCGATTATACATACCACTTCGATTTGCTCGCAACGAGCCAGTCGCCGCCATCTTGATCTGGCGAGAAATCTCGCACGGCCCGAGATGACATCGTCACTCCGTTACAGAATTTCGGCCGAGATCTTCAATTAAGATGCAGCGGCCGGCCAGTTGCGAGCAAATGGAGGAGGTAAGTATGATTTCTTTTTGTTTGTTTTTAACGCTATTTCAGTTAAATCGATTCGTTACCATGAAACATAAGGACATCTGGCTCAAATGCCACTTCTTTGGATTTGATTCGTTCAACTCTAATTGAGTGTCTAAAGATAAATGTCCTTCTTTGCTGTCTGTGTGAGATAGTGTGACCAGAGTCATTAACCCCTTAAGGACCGGGGGTTTTGGGATTTTTGCGTTTTTGTTTTGCGCTCCCTGCCTTCCAAAAGCCATAACATTTTTATATTTCCGCTCACATAGCCATATGACGGCTTATTTTTTGCGGGACAAGTTGTACTTTTTAACGCTACCATTTATTTTTGCATGTAATGTAGTGGGAAACGGGAAAAAAATTCCAAATGGGGTGAAATTGCAAAAAAAAAAGCAATTTCACCACAGTTTTACGGGTTTTTAAATTACAACGTTCGATTTGCAATAAAACTGACTGGTTAATTTTATTCTTCAGGTCAGTACGAATCCGGCAATACCTAATATATATAGTTTTTCTTGCGTTTTGATAGTGAAAAAAAAAATTAAAAGTGGGAATTTTTTTATTTTATTTTTTTGTCGCCATGTTTTGACCCCTATAACTTTTTTGTAATTATGCGTACGGAGCAGTGTAGGGGCTCATTTTTTGCGGGGCAATCTGAACTTTTAATTGATACCATTATGGGGTGCGTATGATGTTTTGATCACTTTTTATTCATTTTTTTTTAGGAAATGAAGCGTCCAAAAATGGCGAATTAGCCATTTGGATGCTTTCTTTCCGTTTTTATGTTTACCGTATGGTGAATATTTTTTATTATTATTATAGTATGGGCGTTTTCGCACATTGCGACACCCATTATGTGTAATTTTTTTATTTTTTTATTTATTTTATTTTCATTTTGGGGAAAGGGGGGTGATTTGAATTTTTATATTTTTTTTATTTAATTTATATTTAACTTTTTTTTTTTTTTTTACCACTTTCTTATAGTTCCCATAGGGAACTATAAGATGCAATCATCAGATTGTTATTCTCATATATTCCAATGCAATAGCATTGGAATATATGAGAAAACAGATATTTCCTATGGAGCCTATTACAGTCATAGGCTCCATAGGAATACTTAGTAGTAACCTAGGTTTCATTCACAGAAACCTAGGGTACTACATGCATGCCCGGCTCCCCTTGTGGCCATCAGGGAGCCGAGCAAAACCGAAAGTGAAACTTTCGGTTTTGCGTGATCAGATGCCGTGGTCAGGATTGACCACGGCATCTGAGGGGTTAAATGTCCGCGATCGGCATCGCTGCCGGTCGCGGACATGAGCTGCGGGTGTCAGCTTGATGAATCAAGCTTTTACCCGCAGCTCGGGCGCCCGCTCCGTGCGGGAGCGGGCGCCATCTTTAAAGTGCGGACGAAGGGCGTAAATGTACGCCCTTCGTCCTTAAGAGGTTAATGTCCAAGCTCAGAATGTCATAATTTCCTTTTTTGCAATCACAGTACCTTTGACACATGTCTATTTCGTGCCTCCTGATTGGGTGAGGGTGACTGCAAGACAATATAAAACAATTCTACCAGCCAGGCTACCTTCCTGGGTCATGTGAACCTCCATTTTCATCTTTCCTGCCCCACTGTGATCACTACTGTACTGTGATATGTAAAATGGGGGACACCATTGTCAGCAATTCAAATTAATCAAATCTCAAAAATTTCAGCTTTGTTCGCAAGGCGAGTTTGAGAAATTCGAAATTAATTGGATAAGTTTACAAATCGATCCATTTATCACTAGACAGGACATTTACTGCCACAGACAAAACAAAGAAAGACAATATTTACATACACAAGCAATGTGGCTAGTTTAGGGTCTTATAGGGAAAGATTTAGTGATTTAGTTAGATAGATGCACCCAGCTTTTCTAGAGTCAAAGCAGCAGCAGCACAGTCAACATCTGTAGTAGTAGTAGTAGCAGGCCATATCTTGCCCGTCTTGTTTTGTGTCTGTCTTCCCCTATTTCGTATTCGTTCCTCCGTATGGAGGACTCTGTCTCTGCTTTAGGGGATACTATGTTCAGCAAGCCATTGCTGCAGCTTTCTTTGTTCATACAAGCAGAGTGCTATGGGCAAGGCCCTGCAGTATACTACTGGTGGAGCAAGTCCTTCTCTGCTCATTGCCACTCCTGTTTCCTTGCATAGAACTCCTGCTTGTGTTATTAGTTGCCTTGTTTGTATTTGCCTGTCTATGTTATGTTTGCCTATGTACCGTCGGTACCTTATGGTACCTGTTGTCCATTCGTTCCTGTTGTCACTGTCTAGTTCCCGCTTCCTGCTGCAAAGCCAAACCCTACCATCTGGGGCCCTAGTGAATACCAGGAGTAGCTTAGTCACGCCCCTCTGGAGTATTACTAGACAGTGGTGCAGTGGAAGTTTTCTCCCACTGTGCTGACGGTACATAGAGCTCATGTTTTCCCTGTGCTTCCTTCCTTGGCTTTTGTTTGTGCAATAAATTCTTGTGTGTCTGTACCTGATTTCCTCATGTTTATTGCTTGACAACCCGGAGGTCTTTTGAGGGACCTCTAACTCGTGACAGACACCCTCAAGGCATGGCATGGTCAGGCAGAGCAGAAACATAGAGTACTGGACAGCCTGAATTAACAGCACTGACCCCCAGAATGCACACAAGACCAGGAACAGCCTGAATTAACAGCTATGCAGACTAAGCTCTTAAACTCCACGCTCAAAGACAGAAGTAGCAGCCTAACGAGCACACCATGGTAGTTGTAGGGGTGGCTGTGTAGCGGTAATAGTATTGACAGTAAGGGTAATAGAGGTGAAAATAGGGAGATTAGCAAAAAAAAGAGTAGAAGCTGAAGCAGTGGCGGCAGCAGCAGCCATAGGGTACAGATCATGATGGTAGGCAGGCCAACAGCAGCAATGGCATGATGGCAGAAGCAGCAGACATACGGTAAGGAACATAATGATAGGCAGGCAGACAGCAGCAGTGGCATAATGGCGGCAGCAGCCATACAGTACGGAACATGATGGTAGGCAGGAAGACAGCACCAGTCGCATGATGGCGGCAACAGCCGCATGTGTAGAACATGATGGTAGGCCGGCACACATGATGGGACACCATCAGCAAGGGCAGCTCTATTCATCAGCCTCAGCCGGAGGACTGGGAAAATCCTCACCGTTCCATGGCTCGTATATTTTGGCAAAGGACAAATTTTTCCATTTGGGCGTCACAATGCCCCATGCCTTGCTGAAAACCCTCTCTGAGATGAAACTATAGACTGGACAAGAAAGAACAGAGAGAGTACACTGAGTGAGTTTCGGCCACTGCTCCAATCTGCCTGCCTCGAAGTCCATAGGATCAGGGAACATGGTATGCGCTGGAGAACGACTAGAGTCCAGGTAGGACTAAACTTGAGTGTTGAGGCAATGTGTCGCCATTTGCCAATCTGTGTCAGATGAAAACATTGCTCTATCATGTTGATGATACGGAACTGACTGCTGTGGCTTTTTCTGCTTCTGGTAGCAGAGATGGGTCACTATAAAGTGGCAGAGAGGGGACTCAGACATGCGAGTGACAGGTGTATGCATCCCAAAAGCTGTGATAAGCTGTATACACAATAAATTCTGGTAATAAAACAACTTGAGCAAATATCATAATAATGCGTGAACTTTAAAAATAAAACAAAAAAGCTTTATTAGATCATAGTGATAAAAATAGGGGTGTGTTCAAAGTAATACAGTGACGGGTAGAATGCCACTATAAGACACCAACTCTGACTAACCGGGTAGATGAAGACCTATATAGCAGGCCTACCCATATACCAGCAAATCTGTTGTCCCTATTGTAGCTGGGGTAATTATTGTATCATCTATCTGCGAACCCTGGATAGGTCTGGATGTACACCACAGTAGGAGTTAATGGCTGGTGCCTAGTGTGTCAATAATGAAAAGGAAGTTGTGCCCTACAACAATTGGGTGTATTGTATTGTTGTTAGGCACCATACATACAAACCCCAGAGGATGGTTGTGCACTTGACCATCCACTGGGGACTAGTGCTCCTCCGTATTCCCCCTCTCTAACACTGAATTGCTGCAGCCGATGTGTGCTGTCTGTGGGGAGTCGCTCTGGTAGACAGCGGTGCGGGTGCAGTTTAGAGGCAAAACAAGGAGTCCAGATTGTGCAACAAACAGTGTTTTATTCACACTTGCACACAAAATGAAAAACAGTCTCTTGGTGACAGTTCACACACAACGGAAATAACGTAGCCAAACAAAAACAGTCCAACACAGGTTCAGTCACCTGGGAGGTGTAGGTGCAGGTTCGCACCACGCTGTCGGCCCAGCCGCAGGAGAATCCAGCTTCAGGTAGCCAGGAACAAAATACCTCCTTGCTGAGCTCTTTCCTCCTGGACAGAGAACTCCCAGCCCTGTTAGCAGCTCCAGGATAATCACACTCCCCAGACACAGCTGCTGGCTGCGTTTTATATCCAGCCCAAAACATGGACTGGACCGTGGGGAGCAGCCACCCACCCTACTCTTTAGCTGCTCCCAGTAAGAGCCGGCCCGGATCGGCTTTGCAGCCATGCTATTTAACAAAGTCAAACAGCACTAGCTGCTGCAGACAAAACCCGGCTCTCACCTCACCGAGGCCAGCAACCTCGGTGACACGTACCTGCCATCACATATGACACCTTGCACCTTACCACATACCCCCTTTGTTCAACCCTGAGGGGGTGAACACACGTGAGGCAGTGGACGCGGGACAGGGCATCTGCGTTGCCCTGCAAGCGGCCTGCCCTGTGTTCCACGGAAAACTTGAAATTTTGAAGAGATAGGAACCACCTGGTGACCCGAGCATTCCTCTCCTTGGCCTGACTCATCCATTTGAGGGGGAATGGTCGGTCACCAGACGGAACCTCCTCCCTAACAGGTAGTAGCGGAGAGATTCGAGTGCCCACTTGATAGCCAGGCACTCCCTCTCCACTATACTATACCTGGACTCGGCGGGACTGAGCTTACGGCTCAGGAAGACAACGGGATGTTCTTCCCCGTTGACCTCCTGCGACAGTACCGCACCGAGGCCTACCTCCGAGGCGTCGGTCTGTACGACAAACTCCTTGTTGAAGTCGGGTGTCACCAAAACCGGGGACCCACACAGGGCCGACTTCAACGCGGAGAAAGCCTCCTCCGCCTTCTCACTCCAGCTAACCCTCCCAGACTTTCGCCCCTTCAACAGGTCTGTCAATGGCGCTGCTATTGTGGCAAAGTGGGGCACAAACCTCATGTAGTAACCTACAATCCCCAGGAACGACTTTACCTGCCTGGTGGTGACCGGTCGGGGCCAGTTACGAATGGCCTCTACCTTAGTTACCTGAGGTTTGATGACTCCCGCCCAATTACATATCCCAGATATTTTGTCTCCTCTAACCCTATGGAGCACTTCTTTGGGTTAGCGGTCAGTCCGGCTTTCCTCAGGGCATCCACTACCGCCTGCACCTTGGGTAAATGGCTTTCCCAGTCGGTGCTGTGGATGACTACATCATCCAAGTAGGCCGAGGCGTACCGACGATGTGGTCGCAGCACTATGTCCATTAACCTTTGGAAAGTGGCGGGGCGCCATGCAGGCCAAAGGGTAACACCTTGTAGTGATACAGGCCCTGCGGGGTAACAAATGCGGTTTTTTCCTTAGCCGACTCCGTTAAGGGTACCTGCCAGTACCCTTTAGTGAGGTCCAGCACAGAAAAATAACGGGCTTGTCCTAAACTTTCAACCAGCTCGTCTACTCGGGGCATGGGATACGCGTCAAACTTGGATACTTCATTTAACTTACGAAAGTCGTTGCAGAACCGCAACGTCCCATCCGGCTTGGGTATTAGGACTATGGGACTGGCCCACTCACTTTTCGACTCCTCAATGACCTCGAGCTTCAACATTAACTGTACTTCCTCCGCGATGGCCCGTCGCCGAGCCTCGGGTACCCGGTATGGTTTTAACCGGATCTTGGCCTGAGGCTCAGTGACGATGTCATGTTGGATGAGAGACGTGCGGCCAGGGAGGTCCGAGAACACATCCGTGTTCCGACTGATGAACTCCTGACTTCCTGAACTTGTTTGGAAGACAGGCTGTCTGCAATTTTTACCGTGGTTACTGCTTCACAGGCCTCGAACTGTGGGGCTGGACCCTTTTCACCTAGAAGCCCTGGCCGGGGCTGTGGTCGTCGGCTGTGTCCCTATCTTTCCACGGCTTAAGTAAATTCACGTGGTACACCTGCTCCGGCTTGCGCCGCCCTGGCTGGTGTACTTTGTAATTTACTTCCCTACCTTCTCGATCACCTCATAGGGGCCCTGCCACCTAGCTAGGAATTTGCTGTCAAGGGTGGGTACCAGAACCAAAACCCGATCTCCCGGATTGAAGTCCCGTACTCGAGCCTGACGATTGTACACCCTACTCTGGGCTTGTTGCGCTGCCTCCATATGCTCCCGGACCAAGGGCAACACCCTTTCCATCCGGTCCTGCATTTGGGCGACATACTCAATGACACTTTTGTGGGGACAGGCTGTTGTTCCCACGCTTCCTTGGCGATATCCAACAGGCCCCGAGGGTGTCTGCCATAAAGCAGTTCGAAGGGCGAGAACCCAGTAGAGGCCTGGGGTACCTCTCGCACTGCGAACATGAGATAGGGCAGAAGCAGGTCCCAGTCCTTCCCATCTCTAGACACCACCCTTTTTAACATATTTTTTAGAGTTTGGTTAAACCTCTCCACAAGACCGTCTGTTTGCGGATGGTAAACGGACGTCCGTAACTGCTTTATACGCAACAATTTACACAGTTCCCTCATTACTTTGGACATAAAAGGGTCCCTTGGTCTGTCAGAACCTCTTTTGGCAGGCCCACACGGGAAAACATCTCCATTAACTCTTTGGCAATGAGCTTAGCTGAGGTATGTCGCAGAGGCACCGCCTCCGGATACCGAGTGGCATAGTCGAGAACTACCAGAATGTGTTGGTGGCCCCTGGCAGACTTTGGTACAGGCCCAATTAAATCCATCGCGATTCGCTCAAACGGTACTTCAATAATTGGCAGAGGTACCAGGGGACTACGGAAATGTGGCTGGGGGCTAGTTATCTGACAGGTCGGACAGGACTTACAATAATTCTCTACCTCCTTGAACACACTGGGGCAATAAAATCGCTGCAGTATGCGGTCCTGGGTTTTCTGCCACCCCAGGTGTCCCCCAAGAACATGTTGGTGGGCAAGCTCCATGACAAGCTTGCGATACGCTGTGGGCACCACCAACTGTTCAACAGGTTCACCTCGGACTTGGTTCACCCGATACAACATATCCTGTAGAACAATAAATCGTGGGAACATTAATTCAGCCCCTGGTTTCTGGGGTTTACCATCAATTTCCAGCACATTCTCCCAGGCCCTGGTTAGGGTTTGGTTCCGGTGTTGTGCGGTCCCAAAATTTTCCCCGGAGACATTGAGGTCTGCCAACTCAGGTCCCGGTGGCAAGTCCTCCGTGTCTCCCACCATTACACTCAGTGGGGTTGTCTCCCCCTCTACCGCTGGAGCAGTGGTCACCCCTACCGCCGGCCCTTCAGACTCGGGCTCCCAGGGTTCTGGCCTTCCAGCGGTATCAGGCCACTCTACTAGGGTCACCCCTGTCTCGGGTCCCTCAGATACCTTTATTGCCGGCCACAGCGCCGGAAAACCGGGGAAGTCCCTCCCAAGTATTAGTTCATGTGGGAGTTTAGTAGCGACAGCCACCTCGTGGGTCCACCTACCAGCCGCTGTGGACAAAGTCACTAGTGCAGTGGGGTTGTCTTTCAGGTCTCCGTGGATGCACAGGACCCCGACTTTACGGCCAGTATACTCCATAGGCCGTACAAGGGCAGCCCTTACCAGGGAGACTAAACTCCCGGAGTCCAGCAGAGCCACCGCCAGCGAATCTCCCACCTCTACCTGACACAGGTGGTTATGGTCTTGCACCTCACGGGTGCCAGTTGCGCACAGCTTCCGTGCATACAAGGAGTGGCGACCCCCATAGTTCACCTCCATCGGCTCATCCCGATGCGGACAGTCGGCCCTGATGTGGCCTGGCTCCTGACACCTCCAGCATACCACGGGAGGCGGACTCGCAGGGGGTATCTTCCGTACAGGCCGCTCTGTCGCCGGACGTCGGAACTGGGGCAGAGGCCTCTGGGGTTTGACTGACCCCTTCCCAGCAAGACTCCCCTGCAGGTTTCTGGTGGCCTCGTACCGCTCCACCAGGTCGACCATCTCCAGGGCATTGGTGGGCGATACCTGGCCGACCCAGTGCTGGAGAGGGTAAGGCAAAGCCCTCCAGAAGACATCGGCTAACAGACGGTCGAGCATAGCAGTGGGAGTCAGTATGTCTGGCTGCAGCCATTTTTGCAACCGTTGTAGCAAGTCATAGTATTGTGGCCTGGCGGGTTCAGCCACGTTAAAGTCCCACTGGTGGACACGCTGAGCCCGGACCAAAACATTCACCCCCAGTCTTGCCAGGATCTCACCTTTCACAGTTGGGTAGTCAGCTGCTTGGTCATCTGGGAGGTCAAAAATACTTGCTGGGGTCCAGACGCCAGGAACGGAGCGACGACCTCTGCCCACTGTTCTCGGGGTAATTTCTCCCTCACGGCCACCTTCTCGAACACCGCCAGATAGGTCTCCACATCATCCGAGGGGGTCATCTTAGGGATCGCGGCACGGACAGCTTTCCGGGCATCATGGACGCGGTGGGACGCTCCTGCCGCTTGCAACGCCATCACGTGCTGTAGCAGTAGCTGGTTGGTCTCCCGCTGCTGCACGTTAGCCTCTATGAGGGCTTTCACAGCCGCCTCCATTTTGTCGGGGATCACAGGCTGCAACTTTGCCGGCTTAATATAGGACATTCACTTTTTCTCAGCAAAAACAAAGTTCGGCGTTCACGCCAGCCTCACTGCGCATGCCCGCATCCGACACCAAATGTGGGAGTCGCTCTGGTAGACAGCGGTGCGGGTGCAGTTTAGAGGCAAAACAAGGAGTCCAGATTGTGCAACAAACAGTGTTTTATTCACACTTGCACACAAAATGAAAAACAGTCTCTTGGTGACAGTTCACACACAACGGAAATAACGTAGCCAAACAAAAACAGTCCAACACAGGTTCAGTCACCTGGGAGGTGTAGGTGCAGGTTCGCACCACGCTGTCGGCCCAGCCGCAGGAGAATCCAGCTTCAGGTAGCCAGGAACAAAATACCTCCTTGCTGAGCTCTTTCCTCCTGGACAGAGAACTCCCAGCCCTGTTAGCAGCTCCAGGATAATCACACTCCCCAGACACAGCTGCTGGCTGCGTTTTATATCCAGCCCAAAACATGGACTGGACCGTGGGGAGCAGCCACCCACCCTACTCTTTAGCTGCTCCCAGTAAGAGCCGGCCCGGATCGGCTTTGCAGCCATGCTATTTAACAAAGTCAAACAGCACTAGCTGCTGCAGACAAAAACCCGGCTCTCACCTCACCGAGGCCAGCAACCTCGGTGACACGTACCTGCCATCACATATGACACCTTGCACCTTACCACATGTCTTACAGTGAATTATAATCTAGGAGGGAGAATAGGGGCAGCCAAGTGTGGGCTCTACTTGATTCTGTGCTATAGGTTATGTTAGCACTTCCTCAGGAACCACATTAATTCAATAGACGGAACCTATTGTGAGAGGTCGGCGTTCAGTTGGTGTAGTTCCCTGCCTAAGCCGCGCACCCTAGGTGTGGGAGTTGGCATTCTCTCAGGCCTGATGTCAGCCTCGGCACTAGGATGGCCGCAAAGAGGCCGTGTATCTTAGTCTTTAAATAGGTACACAACCCCACCTCCTGGCGTGCACCTCGTGTGTACAGCCAATCACTACTACGGGTGGGCTGGACGGCTAACTCACTGGGGTAGGCGTAACACCCAGGGGGCGGGCGCTTAGCAACTACCAGAGTCCAAAACCCAATACGTGGATACGAAATAACCTCAAAAGGCACATACCCTTGCATGTCATGCAAGTTTTGCAAATACATTAACAAAAGCAAAGGCTTGCCAGCGTGCCCAAGGACCCTGTTCTTTCTGGCTCCGCCCCTGCTGAGATGATTGTTCATCATGGCCAGTGTCATCATCAGCAGCAGCAGCCTTGTCCTCTCACACAAGCAGCTCCTCCAGTGAGAGCTCCTCATCCTCTACTTCGTCCTTCTTGGGAAATTCTCAGTGTAGGTCCCCAACAGCTACATGGTGGCATAAGGTCCCTTGCCTTTGCCTGAACCTCCTCATCATGGTAGTCCAAACATTGACTGTGCTCTCATAAGTCATCAACAGGGAGACTATTTTGAGTGTCTTCAATAGCACTTGGAGTTTTGTTGCCTTGTCTTAGGAAAAAAGAAGGCGCCCCACTAGGAGGGGGCAGAGAAAAGAGGATGCAACTGAAAGGATTCTCTGGGGTTGGAAAGAGGCGACTGTAGGTGACATCCATATCATCCTGCTGTAACTGACGGGATGAGTGAGCTATTCAGTCTACAATTAGAGATGTCGCGAACATAAAATTTTCCGTTCGCTGACGGCGAACGCAAATTTCCTCGGGCGAACTGGGCAAACCGCCATAGACTTCAATAGGCAGGCGAATTTTAAAACCCACAGGGACTCTTTCTAGCCACAGTAGTGATGGAAAAGTTGTTTCAAGGGGACTAACACCTGGAGTTGGGTTTTAATCCATAAAAGGCATAAATCACCTAACAATCCTAAATTTTTTTGAACAACGTGGTTTAAAACATCCAGTGTGTGTATACGATCAGGTATGATGTTGTATCGATCAGGTAGTGTAAGGGTTATGCCCGCTTCACAGACATTGACAGACCAAACTCCACTTTTAATGCACCGCAAACAACCGCAAACAGTCCATTTGCACAACCGCAAACTCACCATTTGCACAAGGTTGGATACCAAGCTAGTAGTGTTGAGCGAACAGTTCGAGCATAGTTCGGGTTCGTACCAAATTTTGGGGTGTTTGGGACCCGGACCCAAACATTTTCAAAAAAGTTCGGGTCCGTTATTTGGCGATTTCTTCACGCTTTCTGAAGGGCTGCACAGCAGCCAATCAGCTAGCGTTTTACTTCTTGCCCTAAGAAGCCATCACAGCCATGCCTACTAATGGCATGGCTGTCATTGGCCAAGTGCAGCATGTGACCCAGCCTCTATTTAAGCTAGAGTCACGTAGCGCCGCACGTCACACTGCTCTGATTAGTGTAGGGAGAGGACACAGCTTCTGTGAGGGTGAGATTAGGCAGGGAAAAGTCAGCAACAGCACATAATGAACTGATCGAACTACAGCTGTGAATGATTCAACTTCTGCAAGTTAATTGCTCACTAGTTTTTAGGCTGCACAGAGCGTTTTTATGTCACTTTTTTCAGGGGTGATCTGCGGCCATTTTGTGACTTGTGGTGCACCAGAACAAGCTGCCACCGAATCCATTAATACTAGTTTGTTTTTTTGCTATATCCTACATCAGGGGCTTGGCTGTGCTTATTGTCACCCCTAGAAACTCAGGATAGCAATTTCTATATTTTATTAAGGGGTTAAATACAATTGCCAAAATACCAATCCCCTAAATCTGGTGTTCCAGCTTTGGCTAGTCAAGTGTAATACTGCCTGCTGTATGGCAAAAGATAGATTATTTTCTGTGGTGAAATTCAATTGCCAAAATAGCAATACCCTGAATCTGGTGTCCCAGCAGTGGCTGGCAAAGTATAATAGTGTCTGACAAAGCATATATTTTGTTCTGGGGTGAAATTTCATTGCCAAAATAGCAATACCCTGAATCTAGTGTTCCAGTAGTTGCAGGCCTAGTTTAAATCTATCCGTAACAGGGTATATTTTGTTCTGGGGAGAAATTCAGTTGCCAATATAGCAATACCCTGAATCTAGCGTTCCAGCTGTTGCAAGCCAAGTGTTAATCTGTCCGTAAAAGGGTATATTACACTCAAGATGTATATACAAGTGCTGAGAGGGTCATCCTCAATAACTACCCCAGCGCCATCCTCAATAACTACCCCAGCGTTCCTCCTTCTTAGGGGGCCTCCTGCCCAAGGATCTTTAAACTCCGCCGCACACGTGGATGGACGGGCGCGGGGAGCACGAACCGGAAGTGCGGAGCGCATCGTTAGCATTAGTGGTTTGTTTGCGTTCCACTATGGAGCGCACAGTTGGAGATAGGGCTTGGAACGCTTTTGAACGCAAACAAACCACTAATGCTAACGATGCGCTCCACGCTGTGGCGCGGGACGCACTTCCGGTAGTGCGCATGACGCACTTCCGGTTTATGCTCCCCGCGCCCGTCCATCCACGTGTGCGGCGGAGTTTAAAGATCCTTGGACAGGAGGCCCCCTAAGAAGGAGGAACGCTTTTTTCCCTCCCCCCCACTTTGCTGGGGATATTTGGAAAAGACCCCTGGAAAAGGACCCCTGAAGGTATGCTCACTATCCACCACCGGATACATAGAATATCATCCTTATAAATATATATGACACTTTTTTCACCAATATGACCGCCCCCACAAAATTTTTTTAAATTTAGTGACTCCATGATACCCAACACCCCCCCCCCTATAAAACAATAAAAATTATATATAAGAACAATACCCACTAAATGGACATCATATAATCATGTGATTTTATATTTTGCAACTAATATATTTTGCAACTAGTTTTCAACTTTTATGGTATTTATGTATTTACCTATCTATCTATTTATGCATTAATGCCCTTATGACCATACTTATATGTTATGGTATATCGATTTTACATATCGTATCTCATTTTTTATCTAATTTTGTATTCAATATTTTTTATTCTATGTTAGGTTTATGTTTGTATTTTATTTATCTTTTATCAACATGTTACCCCTGAAGAAGGAGGCTCTAAGACCTCCGAAACGCGTTGGGCCAGATTTCATAAATAAACTCCATTAACCAGAAGCCCCTGTTTATCGGCTGCAGTTAATTAGCTCCATCAGACAAGCGATCCTGGCCAGGGGGGTACAGGGACACAGGTGTCTTGAGCTTTATCCTGTGTCCACCCCCCTGTGAAGTGAGTAAAATTGAGCACTAAACTGCACTAATAGGATTACTTTGCAGTATTCTATCTGAGCCATCCAATACTCACTGCTCACCTTGGGTCCCCCCCCACTCCTTCAGTCTTGAGGAACAAAATATGATTATTATCATCTATCATTACCCACTGAGTGATTGATCCTACCTCCACCAATTAAATTCACTCTAACCCTATCATTATTTCTGTCTCACGGGGACTGGCGCCTCGATTGGTGTGTTTTTTCTGTGACCAAACACGGTCTCACCCACCGTGCCACCGTCACTTACTCTTATTCTCATCAGTAGGGGGTTGACTGGTTCAAACCCCTAACACCTGTGCTGCCTCCCCACACGATCGTGACTGTTTGTTATTTTTTTTTCATTTCTGTTTCGTCTATAACTAATACCATTTTTCTATAAATAAGTTTATCCCACCATATACCTTTCTGCCCTCTGGCGCCTCCAGTCCACGGTTTTTCTGCTTATACAGAACTACTCAACCTCTGTATTTTCTTTTTTTACTTTAAAATTTTCCTTGTTCATAAAAATGAACCAGGCATGGATCCCACAGGACCTGTCCCTTCCTTGTGCAGAATAGACACTTATAACTGCCTCCCCCTCAACCATGTATTCTTGTACTCCGGGGCAATTCTTTATTGAATCCTCATTTTTTAAACTTTACCATGATCTTGCGGGGGCCTAAATAACTGAAAGTGGCCTGTTACAATGGTGGGTGACATGAAGCCTGAACCTCTGCCATGCGACCTCTCTCTTTTGTCTGGGTGCCGTGGGCTAAATATCTGGAAGTGGCCTTCTCCAGTGGTGGGTGATATGATGACTTATTCCTTGCTCTGGGACCTCTCTCCTCTGTCTGGGTGCTGGGGCCTAAATAACTGAAAGTAGCCTTCTCCAGTGGTGGGTGATATGACGCATGATTCCTTGCTGTGGGACCTCTCTCCTCTGTTTGGGTGCTGGGGCCTAAATAACTGAAAGTGGCCTTCTCCAGTGGTGGGTGATATGACGCATGATTCTCTGCTATGGGACCTCTCTCCAATTGATATTGGTTAATTTTTATTTATTTAATTTAATTTTAATTCATTTCCCTATCCACATTTGTTTGCAGGGCATATACCTACATTTTGCTGCCTTTTGCAGCCCTCTAGCCCTTTCCTGGACTATTTTACAGCCTTATCAGTGCCTAAAACTTTGGGTCCCCATTGACTTCAATGGGGTTCAGGTTCGGGATAAAGTTCGAGAAGTTCGGCCAAACCCGACCCGAACCCGAACATCCAGGTGTTCGCTCATCTCTACAAGCTAGCCATGTCCCGGTGATGTCATTGAAGGTTTCTTCCTCCACCCAGCCACATACAACACCATGGGTCCCCGAAAGGTGAATTGAATTGATTTTTCGAACGGGGAGATGGTTAAAAAAACGCTGGCTCCCTCCCCTTTGTTTTAATCCACGGTCACTGCGTCTGCGCCGTGCAGTTTACTCTCACACCCGATATGAGTGTTATTTTCTGTAGTACTATTCTCATCAGTTTAATCCCTGTTATGTCCCCAATCTGGGGTCCATTTATTGATTTGATTTTTCGAACGGGGAGATGGTTAAAAAAACGCTGGCTCCCTCCCCTTTGTTGTAATCCACGGTCACTGCGTCTGCGCCGTGCAACTTACTGTCACACCCGATATGAGTGGTATTTTCTGTAGTACTATTCTCATCAGTTTAATCCCTGTTACGTCCCCTATCTGGACGTGTATTGAATGGATTTTAGATAAGTGGTAATACGCATGCTAGGTACTGTGCCACCCGGTATGAGTGTTGGGCACTAGCAGAGGGCACACTACAGTCTGTGGCCTGACACACACACACTGGCCGGCAGGCAACTGAAATTAGATTAAAGTGTACAGATAAAGTGCCTTATTTTAGGCAAAGTCCAGTGCCGCACTGTATGATTGATGGGCAGCACTGGCAGAGGGCACACTACAGTCTGTGGCCTGACACACACACACTGGCCGGCAGGCAACTGAAATTAGATTAAAGTGTACAGATAAAGTGCCTTATTTTAGGCAACGTCCAGTGCCGCACGGTATGATTGATGGGCAGCACTGGCAGAGGGCACACTACAGTCTGTGGCCTGACACACACACACTGGCCGGCAGGCAACTGAAATTAGATTAAAGTGTACAGATAAAGTGCCTTATTTTAGGCAACGTCCAGTGCCGCACGGTATGATTGATGGGCAGCACTGGCAGAGGGCACACTACAGTCTGTGGCCTGACACACACACACTGGCCGGCAGGCAACTGAAATTAGATTAAAGTGTACAGATAAAGTGCCTTATTTTAGGCAACGTCCAGTGCCGCACGGTATGATTGATGGGCAGCACTGGCAGAGGGCACACTACAGTCTGTGGCCTGACACACACACACTGGCCGGCAGGCAACTGAAATTAGATTAAAGTGTACAGATAAAGTGCCTTATTTTAGGCAACGTCCAGTGCCGCACGGTATGATTGATGGGCACTGGCAGTGGGCACACTACAGTCAGTGGAAGTGGGCCTAACTCACACTGGCAGGCAATTTACCTTAGATTAAAGGGTAAAAATGAAATGCCTTTTTTTGATGCAAAGTCCTGTGCCCCACGGTATGAGTGGTGGGCACTGGCAGAGGGCAAACTACAGTCTGTGGTCCTGCAGTTCCTCACACACTGCCAGGCGATGATTAGAGATTGAGGATAGAGATTGAGGATAGAGATTGAGGATAGAGATTGAGGATAGAGATTGAGGATAGAGATTGAGGATAGAGATTGAGGATAGAGATTGAGGATAGAGATTGAGGATAGAGATTGAGGATAGAGATTGAGGATAGAGATTGAGGATAGAGATTGAGGATAGAGATTGAGGATAGAGATTGAGGATAGAGATTGAGGATAGAGATTGAGGATAGAGATTGAGGATAGAGATTGAGGATAGAGATTGAGGATAGAGATTGAGGATAGAGATTGAGGATAGAGATTGAGGATAGAGATTGAGGATAGAGATTGAGGATAGAGATTGAGGATAGAGATTGAGGATAGAGAGAGATAGAGAGATAGAGAGAAAAAAAATAAATAAAAGCAGACTAATGTAGCAGCCCTAAAAAGGGCTTTTTGGGGTGCTGTGAAGCTGTCCTTACAGCAGATGAGTCTGTGGACACAGAACACTGGCCTAGCTAACGCTTTTCCTATGAATTCAGAATCATCAGCGCAGCAGCAGCTACAGTCTCCCTGCTCTCACTAACATGCAGCTTCAGTCTGAACCTAAAATGGCTGCCTTTTTTTTTATAGATGGTGGTAAGGTGTGGGAGGGAGGGTTCTGATTGGCTGGAATGTGTCTGCTGACTGAGGCACAGGGTCAAAGTTTGCTCAATGATGATGTATAGTGGGTGGACCGAACATCGCATATGTTCGCCCGCCGAATGTTCGCCGGCGAATAGTTCGAGACATCTCTAGCTACAATATCATCCTCTTTTTCTTCAAAAATAGCGTGGCACCTACTGGAAGCAAGGCAGAACTGTGGCCTACTACTTCTCCTGCTGGAGGACTGGTGCTGCCTCTGCTACTACTATCCACATTCTAACTCTCATATGAGGAGGCATATGTCTTTCATTTTGCACTCTTCCGTTTCCCAGACATTTCATTATGAGGGCTATAGATGAAAAGTCATGGGTTTGGTACAAAGATTATTAAATGGTACTAACAAAAGTGAAAGTGTTTTTTCTGTAAGAAAGAGACAGAGACGCAATTACATGTCCCTCACCTTCTACAAACACACTGCACACTTGTATTAACAATTTACTTTGGTAATAACGTCGAAAAATATATTGGAAAGAGATAGAGATGAGCAAATTTATGAAAAGTTCGATTCGGCTGATTCACAGAATTTTACCAAAAAATTTGCTTTATAATGAACTACTTCATCTTGAAGCGCATTTTTTTTGTAAGCAGTGGGTGCGATGACAGGGAGCTGCGATAGCGTCGCTCCCCGTCATTGTACCCCTCAAATGCCGCGTTTATACTTGAGCGGCATCTGAGTGTAAAAACAGTGTGAAATTAACATTAAAACAAAAAATTAAATCACACTTACCGCCTCCATTTTCTCGCGACGGGCCGGCCGCCGCCATCTTGCTTGAAGATCTGGAGCGAAATTTCGCGCAGCCGACGTACGTTACCACGCACGGGATTTTGGCCGAGATCTTCAATCAAGATAGCGGGTGACAGCCTGTCGCGAGCAAATGGAGGAGGCAAGTATGATATTTTTTGTTTTTTACACTATTTCAGGTTAAATTGATTCGCTAACATGTAGCACGAGGAAATTCGGCTTTGAGGCAAAATCAAATTTATCCTGAAATTCAGATCGAATTCCACTTCTTGAGATTCAAATCTCTCATCTTTAGAAAGAGATTATATAAAAATATATATATATATATATATATATATATATATATATATATATACATACACACACACACACACACACACTCTCGTGTTGAATTTAAAGAAAAATTCTTGATTGAAGAAAACGCGCCAAATCGGGCAGCTCTATTCCTCAGCCTCGGCTGAAGGAGTGTGAAAATCCTAGCAGATCCATGCCTCGTATATTTTGGCAAAGTACAACTTTGTCCATTTGGGCGTCAAAATGCCCCATGCCTCGCTGAAAACCGTCTCTGAGATTAAACCAGAGTCTGGACAAGAAAGAACAGAGAGAGCACACTGAGCTCCCATCTGCCTGCCTAGAAGTCCAGAGGGTCGGGGAACATGGTATGTGCTGGAGAAAGACTAGAGTCCAGGTAGGACAAAAAATTATTGATTGAAGAAAACGCGCCAAATCTAACAAGCAGTGATGTGTGACATCACCATTTACCACATCATTACACCAGCCCGCCACTGTACGGTCATCAGTGTGCGTGGAATTTGGCGAGTTTCTTCAATCAAGATGGCTGCGACAGCCTATACACAAGCAAATGGATGAGGTGAGTATGGTTTTTTTTAGTTTTTAACTCCTGATTAACCCCTGAAAAGTCTTAATGCGTTTGTCAATATCAGTGTTGAACACAGCATCTGAGGGGTTCAATGTCGCGGGGCAGAGCGATTGTCGTTCCCCATAATTGTGCCTGCTACATACAATGGAATGTGATTTGTGACAAAGTAATTCATAATGAACCGAATTTCTTTGTGAACTTCGGCAATGCAGCCAAATCGAATTCTTGATAACTTTGCTCATTTTTTCTAATATGTACTGGAGATGAGTAAACCGATTCTCTCTCTACAACAGAGATTGTTACATAACAATTTGCAGGGCAACTGGAGAATATTTTATTAATGTAATAATGAAATGTTTTATCGTGGGTATAGCAGTGCAATTTTTGCAGTGAAATGTCTTTACTACATTTTCTGATGCAGTAATGCATTCACGAACATGGATATAACAATGTAATGTTTGTGATAAAATGTTAAAACTATGCATTCAATATCATGGATATAACAAAGCAATTTTTGATGTGAAATGTCTTTAAACTACCTGGTCTAATGCAGTAATGAGTCTGCTAACATGGATATATTAATGAAATGTTTATGGTAAAATGTCTTTGAACTATGCATTCAATTATATCACTTATGTAACACAAATTTTTTTGGTGAAATATCTTTGTTTTATCACAGATATAACAGTGTAATTTTTCTGTTTATTGTCTTTAAACTACACAGTGTATTTCAGTAATGCATCTGCTAACACAGCTATAACAATGCAATGTTTGCTGTAAAGTGTCTGAACTATGTATTCAATATCATGGGTATATAAATTAAATTATTTTAGTATTGCTTTTCTGTAGCTATCCATTATCTTGCAACAGTATGTATCGTGTTTAACCCCTTCCCGACCAGTGCCATGGATCAGCAAAAATGCTTCAGTCATGATAATGCAACCATCTGCATCTGATATGAATAGATCCTGTTGTCTTATCACTAAAATAGCCATGATGGATCCATCTCTAAAACATTGTAAGTCAATGGGCGCCAGATCCGTTTTCTTTTGTGTCAGAAAAATTGGATCAGTCACCATTGACTTACATTGTGAGTCATGCCGGATCCCGTCTTGCTCCTTAGAAGACATTATACATTACAGTTATGGCAGTGGATGTGGGTCCACTGTGTCAACTGAACAGATTTGACTTGGGGCTACTCCTAAGAGCATTATCCCAGAAGTCCCCTGGTCTTCACCCTTTGACCCCTATGCAGATATCTGGACGTCACTGCAGCGGAACCACCAGGCTGCTACCGATAAATGGTCAAAGGTCAGGTCAAGCAGCAAAGTGTCAAATTGGGAAACAAACAGAAGTCAGTAAATGGAACCTCTCCCCATGAGGTCATAGGAAGTATTAACTTTGGAGAGAACTTGACTCTCCTTTGTCAATAAGACTTTGTCCAGCCACTAAGGCTCCAGAACAGAGTTTGAGGAAGATGAGAGCACAGACCTCTGTAAGGTACCTGGTAACTCTTACTTGCCGACTCCTTGAGACGCTGTCTAAGGCACAGGTTAATCCAGATGGTGAGGGTAATAAGGTCGCCTAGGGTATATGGTATGTCTCAACCTGACAACTCTTCCGTCATGCACCCTGACAAACCCTCCCAGAAAGCAGCAATTAGGAACTTGTTGTGTCATGACAGTTCAGAGGTTAGGTTGTGGAACTTAATAGCATACTGCCCCACAGAAGACTACCCTGGCATAGATGCAGAAGTGTAGAGGCTGCAGAAGCCATGCAATTGTACTCCTCAAAGACCTTGCAGAAGATTAAAGATCTTTGAGTCCCTTCATTTCCAGTGGAGGTTGCCCAGGCAAGTGCTTCGCTGGAGATGAGGAAATCCAGGAATGATACCTTGGATAAATCTATATGAAACTAATAGGCCTGTAACTCCGAGTGAATGGTGCACTGGTTCAAGAACCCATGGTATGACTTCATAGCATGGGGGAGGCAGAAGATGCCGGCTGGAAGCAGAAGTACAGGAGCTACTGTGAGCGCTGGTTCCTTCTAATCGAAGTATCTGAAGTGGACTTCAATCTAAATTTAAAGGAAAAATTTGATTTGCCACGAATTCGCCAGGAGCAGAATTTCCTTGTGCTCACTTTAGACAGAACTAAGGGCAGAAAAGCCCACAAACAGGCATCAACGGAAAGTGTATAATAATGTTTGTTTGTCCAATTATTTTGAGCCTATGAAAATGGAGGGACTGTGTAAAAATGGTTTTATTCCTAAGGTTTAATGCAATTGTTTTGTTAAACCCCATTTTTTATTATTAAAGTAGAAAGTTTACATTTGAATCATATACTCAGTAGTACAGAGGCTAAAGTATGAAAATAGTCTCACTGTCACTACTTCTAGACCTAACTGTACATAATATAAATAGAATGTTAAGAGACAGGCCTATAACTAGGGTCTGCAGAGGTTTATGTGGTACCCAGGCCTGGAAAAAAGAAGCCAAAAGATCCCTATGCCCAGATAGTTAAAAGATGTTACAGATTTTTTCATTGGGGGTCCCGAAAGTTTATGCTATGCCACTGAAAATATGGCACACATTTGTTAAATCTCTGGAAAACCAATGTGCTTCTTCAATGGGGGAACTCAAATGCAATACAATAAAGGAAAGGCACTGAGCTGGCTTCTCCAGTCTCCTCTCTGGCAGAAGAAGGCTGGCTCAAAGACCAAAGGCTGGTAGCCTAACGTCTGTGGCTCGGTCATCCTTCTGGCTCCCTGGTCACAGGGCTGATGACCAG
Organism: Bufotes viridis; assembly: GCA_033119425.1. NCBI lineage: Eukaryota > Metazoa > Chordata > Amphibia > Anura > Bufonidae > Bufotes > Bufotes viridis. Next base: position 39,295,184 of record CM065599.1, read on the forward strand.
AATTTGTGGTAGAGTATCACCGTATCAGCGTTTTCTTCTGGTAACTCATGAAGTCTGGCAGAGTCTCTTTTTACTAAGCAGTGGTACCTATCTACAGACTACTAAAGGCTCCAACTGCTCTCCTTATATGCAGTTGCTAGCTAAAGCAAAACTTTGTGGAGAAGCAGAGCTTAAACAGAAAGATGTTACAATTTCTGTCCATCATATACTTCTATAGAGCTTCAATAAAAGTCTATGGGAATGAATCAGCAGTTTTCCCCTCAAAGCATTGCATAGGCAAAACGTCAAAAGGTCTGTACATTAACACACAGTGCAGTGCAGCAATGGTGTAATAACAGTGCAAATGTACAGGATATATTACAATAAACCTATAAATGCAGTTCAAACAATATGAAACAATATAAGTGCACACAACAGCATGAATCACACTGCAAGTTAACCCCTCAAAGTGCAAAAAAGTAGTGAGTTGATGGCTCTGCATAGTAGCAATAGGTGCAAATGTCCATAGTCCAAATTACCCTTGCTACAGGGCATTAAAAATGCAGCTTTATGGGTCCTATCTCAGAAAAAAAATTCAGGACAGGTCATCAGAATAGGTCACCAATATCTGATTGGTGGGGTTCGACTCCCAGCACTCCTGCTGATCAGCTGTTTGAAGAGGCTGTGGCTCCCTGGTGAGCTGGCAGTCTTCTCCCTGAGTACATTGTGTAGACCAAATGCTGTGCTCGGAATTACAGTCTGACCTCCATAGATCGGTTATTGAGGACCTATCCTGAGGATAGACCATTAATATTGAACTCTCGGAAAACCCCTTTGTTATATTAGTACACTTAAAATGTAAGTATTTTTTATTTATTTTTTTAAATCAGGGAATCTGTTTGTAAAATCAATAAAAGAGAAGGTAGCGTATTGAATTACCTTACTGGCCTCTTTGGATAAAATAGATCCATTCCCAGAACTGCAGCATATTGTGACCTGCAGACTAACATCCAGACAGTTACAGAGTCTGCCGTGTCAGGTAGAAGTAAGATTCTCTATTCTAGTCTATGAGATTCACTTCAATGCACTCAGACTTGCATGGAAAGACTTACTTCTGGGTGACAGAGGATTCTCTATCAGTCCAGGGGGACTGCAGTTCACATGACTCTGAAGAAGCAGGAGCAGAGCCATTAATGCAGAATAAAGAAGCCAGTAAGGTCTTTCAATGCACTACCCTAATTGTAGTACCCTAATGCTTGTGACACGGCTGTGCTATGTTCGAGTACCGCACGGGCTGCTGCAGGCTCTAATTAAACTAATGAGTTTGAACTGTTTAGTCAGTCTGTATTGTTAATGGCCATGCGGCACCTTCAATAACGTGCTGCCAGTAAGTACACAGATCCACCAAACAGTGCAGTGTCATTAGCTTAATTAGAACCTGCTGCGGCCCCTACAGCTGCACCGTTCTTGATCGCAGCACAGCCACCTCGAGTCGCAAGTGCCACACAACTGTACCGTGTGGTCATACCATGACCCTGATCAATATTAAAGACATTGGGGTGCTTCTTCAAGGGAGTTTATAATGTTTGGCTGGTTTTGAAAACTCCTGTTTCACTTCTGCATGTTTATTTTTTGTTTGTAGGCAATTAACTACTAGTTTCTCCACTTCAGAGAGAATTCTCTGGCAAAAAAACAGAGGCAACTGTAAACCCATTTATAATAATTAGTTTGAACTATGTCACTAAGTTCTACACAAGTCCATAAGAAGACCAGTATAAGTATAAAATATTCAATTATTAATATTATAAAATATTCAGTACAAAATGACAGTATACAGGACTCTTTATTTGTAAATATATCCCAGCTCTATTGTGTCTTTACTTAAAGAGGACAGGTCACCACTCTTGAGCTGACATGTCTGTTTTAGTAACTACTTGCATTCTCCATGTAATAATTCTGGAGCATCTATGCTTATGACTCTGTGTTGTGCCATTCTTTTATTATTCTGACTTGAAGTTTATGAATTAATTTATAGTGTAGTGTTCCATTGCTAAAAAGGGGTTAAAATATGTTTGTGTCTGTTTTCTACTCTGTAAGCTCACCTCTGATCCACCTCCCCACATGGAAGGGTTGTTGTGCAGTGTAGAGTAAGACAGTGAGAGAGAAGGAAGCAAGGAAATGCAATCCTGAAGAGACCAGACCAGCAAGCTTGTAAGACAGAGCCACAAAATTAAACCTTTGAGGGAGCAATTGAGAAGTATTCCGGAGCATTAAAGTCTTTGAGGAGAGGTACGTGATTAGAGACTGTGGAGATAAACTACTTAAAGCTTTGTGACTCTACATGTGTTAGGGGAAAACAGGAAGCTTCAAGCTACCAGGCATACTATAGAAGCAGACTGGCCATCTGCTAGAGGACTTTGCTCTGTATTGTAGTGCCATATTTTTATGAGAAAGATTGAAAGAGTCAGGAAACTGTAAATCAAACAGAATTTAGCATGTCATATAGGGTGGCGGTCCCATAGTTGCACAAATAAAGTGCGATAGTGCAGAAAACTGGTTGCTTGTGAGAGAAAAAAAAGCTAAGTTTCAGGATCATCCCCACCAATTAGCCACTTTTAACAGCTGCAGGCGCCAGACACACTGTAACACAGTGGATGGAAATGGAAGCAGAAAGCTCGGTGCACTGTGTACTGACATTGCTCGATTCCTTCAGCTTATCTCCAATTCAAATGAATGGAAGGTGAACTGCAATAGCCTGGCTAGCTAGAGCTGTAGTAACAATGCTGGTATTAGTCCTCTAGGAGTTAATACTTTGATGTTTCAACTACTGCTAACCACACTTGGTCATGACAATGATATATACACTACTCACACAAACTTAGAGATATTTGGCTTGTGGGATAAATTTCAGGATGGACATAAAATGCACTCTGACCTTTACAGGTTGTCCAACTGTTCAATGTTTTAGTATTTTTTTCACAACTTACTGTTCTCCAATAAGGAGCTTAACGGCAAAATTCAGTTGTTTGATCCATTAATTCCGCCAAAAATTTCCTGGTTCAATTACGATTGGTATTTAAACAGTCCTCCTCATCATGCTGTTCACATTTTGACATCATGAGACCAAGATGACACCTAACAAATGATCAACAGTACATGCCTCCGCAGACATTAAGTTGACTTGTGAACAGCAGGAGACGTCGCTGTGAATCTGTAACTGATGCTCAAGGCCACATGACACATTATTGAGACATTGACATTTTTTGTGGGGGTACACCCACCACTGTTGGCTTTTTTGTTTCAGGTGAGGAAATCACTATTGCTGCTTCTACTTAAATGGCCTACTTTCATAATATAATATCATTATATTATAATATATATATATATATATATATATATATATATATATATATATATAAAGAAAAAACCAGGCAGCACCAAACACAGGCAATGTGGCGGGTGCAAGGTCCAAGGGTGTGAGCAACCCACAGTAACAGCGTAGAAAACGGACAGCACTCCAATAGAAATCCAAGGTACTTTTATTCACCCAAGTGGGCAGGCAACGTTTCGGCTTAACAATAAAGCCTTTCTCAAGATATATATATATATATATATATATATATATATATATATATATAAACAGAAAGATGTGTGGCCTTTTTATGATCCCATGTTTGAATCTGAGATTAACAGCAAAGGCAAGATTCCTGATGTAGTAGTTGAGTTGAGGGTCTAGAAGAAATTATGCTACATCTATATGTGGCAGAGACCTGAGTGATCAATATCTTCTCACTGTCCCATTGATTATCCAACATCCTGATATCCATCAACATTTAGAATTAGACAAACAATGGTCATACCTTTACATAATGGTACTTATTGTTTTTTGTTAATATAGGTGCTAGATGCTGTTGCATAGAGATTATTATTAAGCCTCCAGGCTTACCATGAGTACCACTTGCATCAAACACTTATTTCTCACCCAATACAGACATGCCATTCTATTCCTATCCCCGGTGACATTCATCCATCGGGTTACTTAGCAACAACAGGGCACAGAATTGCCTTCCTCAGCAGTGTTAATTCTTTTTTCATTTGCAGCTCATGGATACTTGGTAATATATGTTGTCCTTCAGTGTTGACAAGGTAATATATAGCTTACTGCTGTTCTTGGTTTATTGCAAATGGTTTATTTCTTTTCAATAGCACATTGTGTGAAGGCCTCACAATGTGTGATAAATGTATACTAGGTGAGTTTGGCCATGTACTGAGATATATAGTTCTTATACATACTATACTGTGATCTTAGGGGCTCAAGAGCTGTGCCTGAATGACCACTATGATTACTGTCGAATAATCCCTTAGACAGTGCCGGCACCCGGCACATCTGGGCAAGTGCCGTGGCCCACTGCTCCTGGTTTTGAACAACTGCACAGTGGCGTGCCAAGGGGGGCGGTCCAGCTGCTATGAGAGCTTAAATCAAAACCGATGGAAGCGCTCATTGCTGGAATGCAGGAGAGCCAGCGGTCCTGTCATTCACCAACTGCAGCTCCCAGGCCCGACCCAGCAGTGATATCATAACTGGTGTCTCAATTCTGCAGTGGGCCAGAGGAGAGAAGAAGCACAGGGACATGAGCTGCGGTTAGTGAATGAAGGGATTGCCGGCTCTCCTGCACCTCAGCAGTGATAGGTATGTGAGGGGGCCAAGGTTATAATACTGTGGAAAGGGGCCACTGGGGGGGATAATTATACTGTGTGAGGGCCCTTTACACAATTTAATGACCTCCAGTGCCCCTCCATACAGTATAATGACCCTCAGTGCCCACCCATTCAGTATAATGATCCCCAATGACCTCCCATTCAATAAAATAGCCCTCATTCAGAGCCCTCATTCAGTATAATGACTCCCAATGACCCCCATACAGTATAATGACCCCCAGTGCCCCCTCCATACAGTATGACCCCCAGAGATGGGGGGCCATTAGGGGTCATAATATGCCATGACAGAGCCACAGGAGGTCATTATAATGTATGGAGGACTACTGGAAGGTAATAATACTGAATGTGTGTGGGGGCCACTGGGGGCTCATTATACTGTGTGGGGGGCCACTGGGGATTGCTATACTGTGTGGAGGGCCACTGAGGGTCAGTATACTGTATGGGGGAAATAGGGGTTTATTATATTGTATGGGGTTACAGGGGGTCATTCTACTTTAGGGGGCTACTGGGGGTCACTATACTTTTTGGAGGGCACTGGGGTCATTATACAGTGTGGGAGCCACAGGGGGACATACAAAATGTAAAAAAGGGGGCCCACTGAGATTTATCGCCCAAGGGCCCACATGAAGCTGGTGCCGGCCCTGCCCTTACATGCCATGGTCAATAGCGACTGTGGCATCTAGGAGGTCAAACAAAAGCAAATGATAGCAATTGCAGGACACATTTCAGCCCTGTCCTAAAGCCTTTTTTAATTGCATATGTCACATGACACATGGGGCAAACATGACTAGACAAATGACTGGCTGCAGTGGCCACTTGACCCGCATTAAACTGGATGTTGATGTGAGGAGACCTGATAGCTGCAGCAGAGTGGGGGTAGGGGGGCAAAGAAGCTGTAGTGACGGGGATCAGTTAAGTATAATTCCCACTACAGACCTGGCAGTGCTGAGGGGGTCTGCCTTAAAGAACCCCAGGAGTGAACCATCCCTGTAAGCTGTTTGATTAAAAGACTTGAGTGCCAGAAATGTTTTATATGCTTTACTTTACTGTGTAAAGAAATTGACACGGAAGAGGACAGTATATTGCTACAGATGGATCTGGATAGATTGGAGGGTTGGGCAGAGAAGTGGTAGATAAGGTTTAACACTGACAAATGTAAGGTTATGCACATGGGAAGGAATAATGCAAGTCACCCATACATACTAAATGGTAAAACACTTGGTAACACTGACATGGAAAATGACATAGGAATTTTAGTGAACAGCGAACTAAGCTGTAAAAACCAGTGTCAGGCAGCTGCTGCCAAGGCCAGTAAGATAATGGGTTGCATCAAAAGGGGCATAGATGCCACTTTAGAAATCAGTTGTCAGACCACACATGGAGTACTGTGTACAGTTCTGGGCTCCTGTGAACAAGGCAGACATAGCAGAGCTGGAGAAGGTTCAGAGGAGGGCAACTAAAGTAATAACTGGAATGAGGGATCTACAGTACCCTGAAAGATTATCAAAATTAGTGTTCACTTTAGAAAAAAAGACGACTTAGGGGAGATCTAATAACTATGTATAAATATATCAGGGGTGAGTACAGAGATCTCTGCCATCATCTATTTATCCCCAGGACTGTGACAGTGACAAGTGCCTGGAGGAAAGAAGGTTTGTACACAAACTTAGAAGAGGATTCTTTACAGTAAGAGCAGTGAGACTATGGAGTCTGAGGAGGTGGTGATGGTGAATTCACTAAAAGAGTTCAAGAGGGGCCTGGATATATTTCTGGAGAATAATAATAATAATAATAATAATAATAATAATAATAATAATAATAATAATATTATTTTTTTTTTATTATTATTATTTTTATTTTTTATTATTATTATTTTTATTTTTTATTATTATTATTATTTTTTTATTATTATTTTATTTTTTATTATTATTATTTTTATTTTTTATTATTATTATTTTTATTTTTTATTATTATTTTATTATTATTATTTTTATTTTATTATTATTATTATTTTTTTATTATTATTATTATTATTTTTTATTATTATTATTATTATTATTTATTATTATTATTTTTATTTTTTATTAATAATAATAATAATAATAATAATAATAATAATAATAATAATAATAATAATATTATAGGCTATAGCTACTAGAGATGGGTCATTGATCAGGGGGGTTAATCTGATTGCCTGATTGAATTTTTCCCCCTTAAGTGGGGAAAATTGGCTTCTACCTGACAGTTTTTTTGCCTTCCTCTGTATCAACTTTTGCAGAGCTGTGTTGACAGCTTTGCTGATAGATTATGGTGACACAAAAAACAAATGATTCTTTAAAAAAAATAAAAAATTGTGTAAAAGAAGTTAAATGTAACAAAAAATGGTATTGGTAAATGTGGTATCACTGTAAATGTTCTGACACCGAATAAAGGTAACATCTCAATTATGATGAATGCTGAACAATGTAATGCGTAAATAAAAAAGGCAAAAATGCTGTTTTTCGCTAGAGCCTAAACGTTAATCAATAAGGTAAATGTATTCCAAAATGGTGCCATTGAAAAAATAAAACCCATTTCAGAAAAATAACAAACCCTCATGCTGCTACATTTACAGAAAAAATAACTAAAAATAATGACTATGAATATAGTAAATTGCAGACAATAACCGCTATTATTCCGACTTGTGCTTATGAACATAAAAATGCAGACTCACCTATTAATGGAAGCCACTCCTAAAAATTAACTTTTATTAGGACTTAGCTTACCTTCTCTTCCTCTTGCCCTCTTGATGCTTAGAACGGCAATCTAGTATTGCCGCTGTGTTAGGGTGTAGAGGTATGACTCTTATTCCATCACTTAGGTTCCTACGGAGTGACTTTTTCCGCTGGATCCCCGCACGATTACCTTAATTGTATGTCGCACAGGTGTATCCCGTTATATATGTGCCTCCTGATGAACCCAAAGTTTTGATGTGTTTGGGGGAAACGCGTCGGGGCTTTTCTCTGGGCTATTTTTGATGACCCTTGTTTATATGCGACTTTTGTACTCATGAATATTATGATCACGAGTAGCGTGACCAATTTTGACAGAGTTCGTACCGCACACTGAGGATCTAGGTACGAATTTTTCTTGGTATTACGCAGTATTTTGACGAGGGACGGCTGCAGGGTAAGTCAGGGCAGGCACGAGGACGAGGGGCTCCCACCAATATCTTCAGCAATATTTTCTTTTTTCTCTGTAATTTGTCACCTATTAATGGACCCACAGTTGATCTGTTTCTGGACGCTTTCAGTCCCATGACTGTTCCGGTCAATCATAGGTGTCGGCAGTCACATCGGCTTGACAGGTACCTCACAGCTATGAAGTAGCATTTAAGCTGATGTGACCTTTGAAGCCTGTGATTGGCCACAGCAGTCACAGGATCTAAACATCTCCTTGTCCTTTAGAAACTAGTGTTGGGCGCGAATATTCGAATCGCAAATATCGACACTTCGAGAATTTGTGAATATTTAGAATATAGTGATATATATTCGTATTCGCATCATTAGTGCCAATTTCACAATCGCGAATATACTGGAGCACTCTATCTGCATATAAAGCTATTGAAATGTTCTGCCGTGCCAACCATTTTCTCCAGTCTCGGGGAACTTCTAGCAGCTTGAAAAATATAGCTATAGTGACCCACGCCTGTATTTCACACGCATTATGCAAATATTACATTGCAGATTTTTCTCAATCAAGAAAATAATCTCGAATTCACGAATATATAAGGAATATCCTACGAAATATTCTCGAAATATCGCCCCTGCCACTCATCACTAGTGGGGACCAGAAAAGATTGGAAACAAAGCAATGCGGTGGAGGGCGAGCAGGTGAGTCTTCTTTTTTTATGTTCAGCGGCATAGGTCTGGCCAGACAACTTCTTTAAAGTCAAAATAACCTCAGTCCTTATGAAGTTAATTGACAATAATGCATTCCCTGTATATTTTACATGAATTTCTTACTATGTCAGTAGAGATTAGCTCAGATGAAGGATGTGTGTGATGCACTAGGTATAGTTCTTCCAAAGTTCTGCCCCTGCAACCAGCGAATGGAATAACATGTAGTTATCTAATGGATATACCATATTTTGATCAAACCCTTGTATGTAAAATTCAGACCGCCTTTTCAGATTCTTAAAGGGTCACTTTTATCCAAAAGGGGTCTTTTTTTTTAAACTAACCACTGAGCTATGAAGCTCAATGCTAAATTGTGTTGGAAAAACCTCATAGTAGTGTATCAAGTATTAGGTATTCCTATACAGCAGATGTATAATGCACATATCTTTTTTTCAATAATTGTAAAAAAAATGTATGACACAAAAGAAATGTGTAATTACTATATATATATATATATATATATATATATATATATATATATATACACATACACACACACACATATATATATAGTAATTACACATTTATTTTTTTATTTAATTATACTTCTGCTATATAGGAATACCTAAATGATACACTACTATGAGGTTTTTCCAACACTATTTAGCATTGAGCTTCATAGCTCAGTGGTTAGGGGTTTTTGCCTCTGATGTGAAAGGTTGTGAGTTCTAGTCCTGGTGGAAACCTTTTAGAAATAGAGGCCAAATTATGCATTCATGTATATCAGAAGTATATATTATTTATACTTCTGATTATATATATATATGTATATTAGTATAGCAGGTTAATATGAAGCTCTGATGTGGGGGGATGTGTGAAGGACACTGATGGGGGGGATGTGTGGAGGACGCTGATGGGGGGGTATGTGTGGAGGACACTGATGGGGGGGGGTATGTGTGGAGGACACTGATGGGGGGTATGTGTGGAGGACACTGATGGGGGGATGTGTAAAGGACATTGATGGGGGGTGTGTGTGGAGGACACTGATGGGGGTATGTGTGGAGGACACTGATGGGGGTATGTGTGGAGGACACTGATGGGGGGATGTGTAAAGGACATTGATGGGGGGGGGGATGTGTGGATGACACTGATGTGGAGATCTAGGGAGGGGTTTGGGGATGTTGGGATGGGAGGTCTTGGAGGGGTGTTTGGGTGGAAGCTCTGGAAGGGGTGGGAGGTCCGATAGTTATGTGGGAGATCCGGGAGGGGAGGGCCCATAAAATTTTTTAGCTATGGGGCTGGGGGGGGAGGGGTGGCCATAACATTTTTTGTTGTGGGGCCCAGTCCTTTCTAGCTACGCCCCTGGAAGTCACCTCCAGGAGATGAGCACTTGCATTATGGAAGCACTCATCTCTCTACATTCATCTGTATCGCGATACAGATGAACACTGCAGCAGGGGAGGGAGAGGTGTCTCCCTTCCCTGTTCCTCTGATAGGCTGCTGGCACAAGTCCAGCAGCATATCAGAGGCCGGTGTAGGCGGCAGGATTATGTCATCGCTACGCCTGAGCTGTACTGCTCGGACACACGCCAGAAGAGGCCTGCATCGCAATCGCTGCCATGGAGGTAAGTATGTGTTTTGTTTTTTGTTTTTCTGTGAGGCGCTGGGGGGGGTCATTGCTGGCATAAAGGGGACACTATAGGGGCATTGCCGGCACATGGGGGACACTATGGGGGCATTGCTGGCACATGGGGGACACTATGGGGGCATTGCTGGCACATGGGGGACACTATGGGGGCATTGCCGGCACATGGGGGACACTATGAGGGCAAAAAAATGCAGAATTTTTTGTTTTATTTTAAATATAAAAAGTGACATGGAAAATTAAAAAATATCAAAAATGATTTAAAAATATGTTAAACATAAAAAAGTGATTTTCTGATGACATATTCTCTTTAAGTGAGAATTTCTTCAATGTTAAAAGTCCAGAGAGAGTAAGTTAAGGGTCAGGACAGAAACTAGTATACAAGGAACACTTTTCTAAACAAAATTCTATAGAATATTAACGTATAGGTTAATATGTCAAACACACGTGATGTGTGTAAAAAACTTTTGATATGTCATAGATACATACATATTAAAAGTTTAAATCAGTGGAGGTCTGAGCTCTGAGAATCCTAGAACGAGGGGAGAGGAGTGAAAGCATAGGGCGCTCTCTGTCCTTGGTGCACGAGACAGGCTCCTTAAAAGTCTATGAGCCCAATCTTGATTCCATCCTCAGCAGCGAGAAGAAAGAGCGAGATAGGCGGGTGCTTCTCTCCTCCCTGTATGGATTAGAGATGAGCAGATTGTAGAAAACTTCAATTCGGCAGCTTTGCCAAATTTCACAAGGAAATTCGCTTTGTGAAGAATTACTACATCACGAAACACCTTTCTTTGTGTGTAGCAGGCACAATGATGGGGAACTGCGATTGCGCCATCCCCCATCATTGAACACCTCAGATGCAGCGTTCATACATTATACCTTGACATATTACTGTTTAAATTGTTTTTGTGTGGAGACCTCTGCTTGGATGGGAGTTATAGGTGCATTGTTTGTTTTGATGTATTCTTTAACCCATTTTGTCAGTAGATTCCTTCCTATGAAGCTGGCTGAAGAAAAATTAAAATTTAATATGTGCAAATGAGCCTCTAGAAGCAGCCAAGAGACTCTCTCTGCAACTGCTGTGTCCTCTGAACTTTGATTGACAGGGTCCGACAAGCATGATCACGCTTACACTGCCTTGACTTGTCAATCAATTTATATTTACCGTAACATAACCACTTTATGTTGGCTTTATTGTTCAATCACACTTTTATTTTTTGGAGATGTTAAGAGCTTATAAATGTAGCTACAACTTTACAAATTTCCAAGAAAATTTCCAAATCCTGTTTTTTTTTTTTTTAGAGACCAATATAGTTCTGAAGCGGCTTTGAGGGGCCTATATATTAAAACTCCCCATAAATCATTATCTTATTTATAAAACTGCACCATTCAAAGTATTTAAAATGGCATTCATTAACTCTTTGGGTGTTTCACAGGAATTAATACAAAGTGGAGGTGAAATCAAAAATCTAATTTTTTTGTGTGCATATTTTCAATTTTAAGTCTCACTACCTTAAACATTTAAATATTGGTATTTGGTTCTGGGGGATGGTATTTCGTGCTGCACTATAGTATTACTGACCAGCAACTTGTATTGACATTGGGGCTATTTTTATTTTTTTTCCCCTTTTTTCCAGGGCCACTTTAAGTTCCCGTTCCACTCCTGGGTGAATATAGGCATTTGTTCCTGTACCTGTATCCTTCTTCCCACTGCTTTAGTTTCCCACTTCTATGAAAAAAAAAAATTTTGTTTTATTTTAAACATTTCTTTGAGGCAGTGAGAATAGGGACATAAGAACGTATACATATATACAAGTGATACAATATAACTAATACTCCAAATGTATTATCCTGATTATGAAGTTTTTAGAACTATCCCATATGTAGCCCTAGAGTGCTACTTGACTCAAAAAGTGCTACTTGACTTCAGAATTGAAGTAGAACCTTGTGGATTTGGGGGCCCCCTTTTTTAGGAAATTTTTCAAATACAATTTCAGGTTGCAGAGGCTTTGAGGTGCTAAAACGTAAGGCATCATTTTGGAAACACCTCTCAATGAATTAATATAGGGGTGCAGGGAGGAATTTGACCTCAAAGCTGTTTCATAGAATATATTAGAATTGGGACATGAAAATCAAAAATTATATGCAATACTCCATCTGTGGTTGTAACTTGATATTTGGGACAGCAGGGATCATAAGGGAAGGTGCACCATGTGGCTTTTGAAACCCAGACTTTACTGCAATGGTTTTGGGTGCCATGTCAAACCTGCAACACCCCTGAGGTACCAGTGCAGAGTACAGAAATAACGTTATGGCTCACCTGGCCGGCACTGCCTCTGTGCGATATTAGCGTCTGGTTGCTGTGGAAACCAGACAAGCTACATTGGCTGCTCTTACATAGGAGCCCTGGAGCAAAGAAGAGGCGTGCCGGGGCTCTAGAATGTATGGAAGCACAGCTGGCACAGATATGCCAAGCCTGCAGGGACTCCAGCATCAAGCTGTTGCCAGCACACTATATAAGATCGGCACCTGCAGATGCAGATACTGGTGAATTTCTTGGCTACCCCTGATGTTTCCTTGTTGCATTTGAAGACTCCTCTGGCTTGTGGGCTGGTGATGTTATTACGGTTTGGCCTCTGATGATTTGGTATTGTATTAATTTCCTGATTCTTAACTTTTTTGCATGTTGGTTTTCTTGTTTGCTTCTGGTGTTTTTTGTACTTCTTTGTCAGACTGGCATTTGATTCTTTACTGTACAACTACTCTCTGATTGTTTGTCTATTTGTTGTCCCCTGTTTGTGTGTTGTCCTAACATGTATTTCGGAATAGGGACTGTCGTCGAGTTGTGGTGCCACGGCCTAGGGTGACCATGCAAGTAGGTAGGGATAGTGTGTCTGGAAATTTTTTGTGAATTTTAATTGCACAGGGAAAGGTGCACTTGGGGGGGGGGGAAGTGTATGAGAAATACAAAAAACATTAATAAAAGTATATTAGAAAAAGTGTTAATATGTTATTAGGAACATCTTATTAAAATGTTATTCAAAAGTTTAGTTACTCTTCAACTTTTTTGGGAGGTGTGGTTCCATAATGGAAGTGGTCATTAACATTCAGACTATAAGGCACACCTCCACTTTTTCCCATCTTTCAGGAAACATGTGCGTCTTATAGTCCGAAATGTTTTCATGTTTTGCATCAGAAAATCACTTTCCAGTTGTATTTTGCATCATCATATCCAAGACCCATAGCTTATTGTTCTCTCAATAAATCTGTGTGAGAGCTTGTTTTCTGTAAGATACTATAGTTTTTATTGGTATCATTTTAGGTACATATGACTTTTTTTTTATACAATTCTGTCTTTTTTTTTACATTTTTAACGCCTTTCACCACATGGGATAAGTAATGCGATCATTTTAAAAAATCAGGTTGCTATAAAAGCGGTAATACGAATTATGTGTCGTTTATTTATATTAATTTTTTTCATTTTTAACCAATTATAAATGAGTGGGTATGGGAATTTTTTTTGTTTAATAAAATTTTTTCAAAGTCCCACTAGTCATCTATTGTAGTATATTGCTATTGTTAGTTTTACACTGACACCCTATTAGAACTTGTCTCTAGAAGGGCTTGGTAGTCTTCGATATATGGCAGACAGCGGCATAGCTATAGGAGATGCAGGAGTAGCAGTCGCCTAAGGGGGTCCAAATACCCTTTTGCCATATAAGACACCGGTATTATACAAAAGTGCATGCTGGGCAAGTTACACCTCTGGCTGGAGGGAAGGGTTAGGTCAATAATTTGACATGGGGGGGGGGGGGTGATGCAATTTCAATTTTTGCCTCAGGCAGCACAGAAGCTATGTGCTTCTCGGGCCCTGGCCACAAAGCACTGGGGGAAGGGGGACCCCAAGCTGAACTCTTGCACTAGGGCCTATGAGCCTTTAGCTATGCCCCTGATGGCAAATTTTGAAGTTTTTGTAAACCTGCAACCTGTAAGGACATTGGGGAGAGCTCACTGGGGGAGAGAGGGAGATAGTTCCCTCTGTAAACTACTTAGATGCCACAGTCGCTACTAGCAGCTGTATCTAAGGAGTTAAACGGACAGGATTGGTGCTAGCACTGATCTCGGCAGTTGCAGCGGGCTGTCTGCAGTATGTTGTGGCTGCCACCAGCTGCCATCTCCATGCCACCAGCTGCCATCTCTAAATAGATGGCATGGTGCTCTAACATTTAGATTGCCATGCCATATATTTAAAAGCATGGTGGGTTAAGGGGTTAAATAGTTAATGTTTGTCACATAGTTAAATCAATAAACGAAGTACAGATCATAGGATAGAAAGGTCCAATAGCAGTATATAAAAAAATAAAAATTAAGGACCCTAAAAATCTTTTATTCATCCTGTTTAAAAGGAGATCTATTAATCATCTCCAAAAATGAGAAGAGAACCACCCTAGGTGCAAAAATTTGCCCACTCTATAGTCAAAACAGGGGGGGGGGGCTAAAGGTTAACAGGAGAACTTCAGAATTGCAGAGGGGTCACACTTTCCCTGGTATATACCTGGGTAACCCTCTGCCCGGAAGACTCACCTGATGGTGGTGAGCCTCCGTCCGTGTACCTAGTCTGTCTAACCCAGTTTGACCCTACATAAAAACCTGTCACCCCAACGCGTTTCCCCCAAACTTAAATCGGGTTCATCAGGGGGCCCAGAAAATTACAGGTTAAAAAATGTCCAGATGAAATAAACATGGGAGGGAAAATTGCAGCGGTACCTGCCCGGATGTGGGTTCGCATGGTCCAGAACCGATATATATAATATAGTGTAGCGGTACCTGTCAAGATGATGGTTCATATAGTCACAAACCTGTCAGCAGAATAGAATAAAGGTAGTCCGGTATCAGTTAAACAGAACCAGGAGTGCATACAATATTATATTTCTGTACCTGCTCAATTGGAGAGGATTAATAGATCTCCTTTTAAACAGGATTAATAAAAGTGATGTTTTAGGGTCCTTACTTATTAGATGTTTTTTTTTTTGTCAAACAGTTACACCAACATTTTCAACAGTCAATCAAGGCAGATACAATCATCAGATTATCTGATGATAAGGTTTAGAGGTGCACTTACTTTTCAAGGTGTTTAATCCCTGCATTTTTCAGGTTGATTTATTTTAAACTTCCAGCTTCAAGCCAGATTTTTATTCTTTCCCATTCTGATGATTTTATGAAAATGTGTGCAATTTAGGCTTGGTATAAAGGCATATTCTTGTGCAGAAAAACAAACACATGTAGAACAGTAACTATCTCTATAATAAGGGTTTTTCTTGACATTTAGCTTAGCTATAAAGAATAGTACAGACATCTAAAACTGTATCTCACATGTAAAGCCTGACATTGCCACAGACAGATGTTGACTCTAAAATGAACCCAAATTATCCATCTGTTCTTTTACTGTCTGTTATTCACACATTACTTTCTCTGAACCTCTGCAGCATAGCGATCAGTGACGTCTTTCTTGTACCTCAGTCTCCCTCCTCCTCATCTATTATCTGCACATTAATGGGAACAGTCACCTTGAGCTAGTGACGCAGTGTCAGGCATCCATCTCATGGAGTAGCAGCCACCCTCCTTTTATGTACACTGCTCATGTGGCACTAAAACCCAAGTAAAATCTTAAACGAGACCTGCCAAATGTTTAAGAGATCTGAATCTTCAAGTATTATGCAACTGTATATTACCAGTAACATGTTGAAAAGATCCTCATTTGGGTTTACTTATGTAGCTACTTCCCCAGGAATGCAATTTCCTATTTATACCAATTTTTGTTTTGTTACAGCCAGTTTAAGATGAATGGAAACTTTTGCGCTATTTCTTTAAATTCCCAAATGCAAAATTAAGCAACATTTTGAATAGCCTTCATTAACACCTACGTAGTCCTTGGCATACTATTAAATCATGGGCAGGTGGGCATGAACGCAAACTGCTGTACTATTATGGCTAGAGATGAATGAATCTTTCAAAAATTCGATTCGCCAGTTTGCCAAATTTCTCGGGAAAATTTCAGTTAGATCCGAATATATTTGCGGCGAATTATGTAAAAAAAAAAAAAAAAAAATGCATAGGGAGTCTGCTTTGGTAGTGAAATAATACTGCGAGTCCGTATGACATGCAGATGACAGGCATCGCTCTTAGAATCACTGCATACTTCAATTATTTGGGCGGTCACAGGGCCAAAACTGGCAAAGTAACTCAAGTATCAACTCAGCCTTACAGGTAGATGTTAGCGTTAAAAAGAAGAGCACTCCTTTTACACCCTCCTCAGCTGATTCTACAGAGAGGTCTACAGAACCTGTTTTATTAAACGCTTATACAAGTAGAGCCCCCCCGAGTGGAGAGGGTGTCAACAGTAAGTTTGTGTTGACTTCACTGAATAATTTTCCCTATTCTCTGATCCGTCAGAAAAATTATGCAGACAAAAACGGATCCTGTCTGTGGAGCATACGCCTTCACTTGGTCGGCATTTGCTCAATAATCCATCAGTAGTGCTAAAGGCAAAAAAAAAAAAACGGAGTGGATCTAAAACAGAGATGACACGTGAATGGAATATTTGCATGTCTTCTGTGTTTTCTACCCACTCCTCCTTTTGGCTACCAAATCATGTAATTTTGATGGGACCATACAGGTCTTAAAGCTGCTACACAGACAACCTCAGTTGTGCATATAGTTTTTCCTTCCTTCTGACAGATCAGAAGAAGTGTCAAATAAATGATGATGTCAGCCAGGCTGAAAGCCAAAATAGCGGCCCAGTCATGAAGTGGGGAGGGTGGGAAAAGCATGAGAAGTCCATTGAGTGGACCTTTGACATAGTGGTGAGGTGAAAGCAGCATGAGGAGAACAGAGTGGCCCAATGACGGTGTCTGGAGGTGGAAGCAGTATGAGGAGGCCACAGAGTGGCACAATGACAGTCTGTAGGTGGTGGCAGCAGCAGCATTAGGAAAAGGCCACCGAATGGCACAATGACAGAGGCTCGGGGTTGGCGGCAGTATGAGGAGGCCACGGAGTGGCACAATTACCGAGTCTGCAGGTGGCGGCAGCATGAGAATACCACAGAGCAGCACAATGACAGAGTCTGGAGATGGCAGCAGCATCAGGAGGATACCACAGAGTGGCAAGGTGACAGTGTGGAGATGGCAGCAGCAAGAGGAGACCACAGAGTGGCAAGGTGACAAAATGTGGATATGGCAGCAGAATGAGGAGACCACAGAGTGGTTAGGTTACATAATGTGGAGATTGCAGTAGCAGCAGGAGGATACCACAGAGTGGCAAGGTGACAGAGTGGGGCAGTGGGTGGCAATACCAGTACCTGCTGATGAAGGTGGGTTAAATAAGGAGCACTTGGCATCGGATGTGTGGCATCAGGCGGGTTGCTGCATCAAAGTAGTAGCTGAGACAGGTAAACAGAAGAAACCGGTCTCTTGTATCAAAGTGTTGGTGTCGCACGATGGATGATCTAGTCTGATGTATCAGGAATTGGTGGTTGGAAATCCTGGCTGATCCACGCCTGATTCATCTTGGGTGGACAGGCAAGTTCTTCTTGGGCTAACTATGGCCCCCGCTGCACTAAACACCTGCTCTGATGCCATACTACTGGTCGGGCGGAACAGCTTTTCCAGGGCAAACTCTACTAGTTACGGCCACAAATCCAGTTTGGCTGCCCAGAAGTCCAGCGGATCTTCAATGTGGGGTGGCAGGGTGCAGTCCAAGTAAGCCACCACCTGCTGGTTCAGGTCCTGCTCCAGGTCTACCTGCTGCTGCTGGCGAGTAGTTTCTTCACTATGCGGGTGAAGAAAGCTACTCATCAGTGACTGTAGACTCAGGCTGCTGCTGATGGAGCTGGTACTGCTCCAGCCACCCCACCACTCCCCAGCAGCCATGGCAGTGGAACGTAAGCACAGAGTGCCCCCCACGGTCAGACCTGCGACAGGATGTACGATGGCGCAGATAGGCAGCGGCCAACTAACTACATCGGATGTCTCTGTAGTAATTCAGTTTGTCCTCCCTCTCGGTGGGTGTAAAAAAGGCTCCCATTCTGGACCGGTAGCGAGGGTCCAACAAGGTGTAGAGCCAGAAGTCATCCCTCTGCCGAATGGTGACAATTCGGCTGTCACTACGCAAGCAAGTGAGCATTCATCGTGCCATTTGTGCAAAAGACTCAGAGGTACTCCCTGCCTCAAACTCTACTGCATACTGCCACAGTGTGTCTGGGTCCTCGGTCTCATCTTCTTCATCACCCTGTAGCTCCTCTGGCTGATCCTGCTCCTCCTGTCCTGTCAGCTGAGTAGAAAAGCCACCCATTTGGCTACACATTGGAGCACAGGCAATGTCCTCCTCCTCTCCTAGTTCAGCCCCCACAGGGCTTATGTGGCCATGAGATCGAGTCACCATATCTCCTGTCCCCTGACCAGCAATTGTTACCATCATCTGTTCCAGGACATAGAGCAGTGGAATGACATTGTTTATTCCGTAGTCTTGGCAAATAACGTGGTGCCCTCAAAGGTCCTGAGCAAACAGCAGGTGTCATGCATGAGCTGCCACTGGCTGTCATCGAAGTTACACAGGGGAATACTACAGTCCGCTTGGATCATCAAGAAATCATTTATGGCCTTTCTCTTTTCTTATAGTTGGTCCAACATATGGAGGGTGGAATTCCAAAGGGTGGAAACGTTGCACATCAGCCTATGTTGGGGGATACTGTTCTGCCGCTGCAGCTCAAGGAGGTTGTGCTTTGCAGTGTACGAGTGGCTTAAATGCATGCAAAGTTTCCTGCCCAGTTTTAGGATGTCTTGCAGAGGGGTGGAAGACTTCAAGAACCTCTTGACAAACAGTTTGAACACGTGTGCCATGCAGACTTTATTAAAGCAGTGCCGACACCATGTTCTTCCCGTTGTCAGCACGGTTCCGATTTTCAGTTGTCGAGGAAAAAAGACAGAATTAGATTTCTTGATGCATCACACAGAGCAGTTCCTCCCCCATTTGACTCAGTTTGCCAAGGCAAACCAGGTGCAGAACCGCGTGACACTGCCAAGCTGTGCACATGTGGAATGCTGGAGGGGCACTGTGACTTGTCCCTGCAGTGGAGGCTGAGGACATGGAGGAGGATGAGGAGGCAGACATTGTCGCATGACCAACAGCGTGACACGTGGAGGCGGAAGTGGCGTGACCTGTCCAAGTTGCTGGTGTGGCTGTGCAGGAACGATATTCACCCAGTGGGCCGTAAAGGACATGTATAGTCCCTGACCATAGTTACAGCTCCAAACGTTGGCGCTGCCGTGCACTTTGGCAGACACCGACAGGCTCAAGGACTGGCCCACCATCTGTTCTAAATGTGTGTGCAGGGCTGGTACTGCCTTTTTCGCAAAGAACACATAGCGAAATTCGTGCGCTCGGCCGAGCACCCGAGTATAATGGGAGTCAATAGGAGACAACCAGGCACCCCTTGCTTGGATGAGGGGAGGGTGCCTGGTCCATTGGAAAAGGTCAGAAAGTGACAAACACCACCAAAATACATCTGGAACAGCATGGGGACCATGTCTGGGTGCATCTTGGACTCCAATGTCGCTGCTGGGAACCATATTGTCCCAGTTGTATGCCACTTTTACATAGCGACAAAATCATGCCCAAATCCCGCCTCTTCAAAAAAAAAAAAAAAAAAAAAAAAAAAAAAAAAAAAAAAAAAACACATTTATAGAGGTAAAATTGTTAGGAAACATTATTTCCTGTATATTCAATTGTACATAAAGTGCAAATGCTGCTGAAAATTACAAGGAAGAAGCACTCTGATCCAGCCTGTATATCACATAAAGAAGGGCCTCATTCACATGGTGCTACAATTGTTCAGGTACACTGCTACACTTATAAAGCCTAGGCACTAAGTGAAAGGGCTGCCAAAAATTACAAGGAACCGGCACTCCAATTCACCCTTTATTACACATAAAGGAAGGCATCATACACACCCTTAAATAATTATGATTGATGGCCTGCTGGTGACTCTCAAAAACCATTTAGAGCAAGGGCCTGCTGGTTACCCTATAAAACATTATAGTTGAGGGCCTAAAGGTGAGCGGACCCCATAAAACATTAGAGGTGAGGGCCCGAAGCCAAGTGAACCCTACAAAACATTGTAGTGAGGGCATCTATATTCTGTATGGAAGAGTAGGCGGAGGAGGAGGCGGATGAGAAAACAAGATTCAAACATATACCCTTTTTTTGTGGTGAAAAGTGTGCATCTGAATCTTGTGGATTGAGTACATTTTAAAGCATACAGTTAAATTGCGTTTTTGTTCCTCACTAGCTCCGCTTTCCTCTGTTGGAGTGGAGAAGTCAGGGGCAATCCAGGTCTTGTTCATGTTTATCTGAGTCAACCTGTCAGCATTGTCAGTGGACAAGCGGATATGCTTATCTGTTATGATGCCACCAGCAGCATTAAATACATGCTCAGACAATACGCTGGCGGCAGGCCAGCAGCTCCAAGGCATAGAGCGCAAGTTCGTTCAACGTGTCCAGCTTGGACACCCAGTAGTTGTAAGGCACTGAGGGATCAATTAGGATGCTGACACGGTATGCAATGTATTCCTTCACCATCTTCCAAAATGTTTCCCTCCTTGTGCCACTAGGCCGCGCTTCAGAGTGAGGTTGCTGGCAGGGTGTTATGAAAATGTCCCATTCCTTGGAGAGTGTTGCCCTGCCTTTGTTGGAACTGCTGTGTGTTCCCCTTGTCTCTTTTCCTCAGTTGCCTAAGGAAGTACGGACTCTGCCGGCCTGGTTGTCAGATGGAAAATTTTGGACCAATCTCTCAACAAGTACCTTCTCGTATTGCACTGTTTTACTTGTCCTCTCTGCCACATGAATAAGAGATGAGAAGTTATTTTTGTAGAGGGGGTCGAGAAGGGTGAACACCCAGTAATCTGTGTTATCTAAAATGCGCAAGGGTCGCGGGAAAGGCAGCCTAACATGAAGTCAGCCATGTGTGCCAGAGTACAAACAGGCAAGATGTCGATGTCAACATCAGGATGACTCTCCATACCCTCCTCATCCTCCTCTTCTGACCATCCACGCTGAACAGATGGAATTAAAGTTCCATGGGTACTAGCCTCTAGTGTCTCCAGCTCTTCCTCCTCCATTTTATGGCCCAATTCGCGCTGAGAAGACAAACTGGGGGGGTCCTGGCTATCACCCTGTGTCATCTCCTCCCCCATTACATAGTCTGCCACATTAAAAGCATCCTCCTTAATTGTGAGCAGCGATCGTTTGAGTAGACACAGCAGTGGGTTGATTACACCGATAATAGCTTTATTGGCACTTACCATCTGTGTGGATTCATCAAAGTTTTTTAAAACCTCACATAGGTCTGACATCAATGCCCACTCCTTGCTTGTGAATAGCGGCAATTGACTGGAAAGGCGATGGCCATGTTGCAGCTGGTATTCCACAACTGCTCTCTGCTGCTCACAAAGCCTGGCCAACACGTAGAACGTAGAGTTCCACCACATGCTCACATCGCACAACAGTCAGTGAGCTGGAAGCCACAAGCGCTGCTGCAGCAGTGACAGACCGCCTGAAGATATGGATGACTTTCGGAAATGGGCACACAAGCCGCGCGTCTTCACTAGTAGCTCCTGCAAATTGGGGTAAGTTTTAACAAACCGCTGAACCACTAAGTTTAAGACGTGGGCTAGGCATGGAATCCGTGTCAGGTTGCAGAGCTCCAAAGCTGCCACCAAGTTACGGACATTGTCAGACACAACTATGCCTGTTTGAAGGTTGAGTGGCTAGTGCCACAGCTCGGTCTGGTCCCTTATACCCTGCCCCAGCTCTGCAGCAGTGTGTGCTGTTTGTCCCCTAAGCAGATCAGCTTCAGCACGGCCTGTTGATGTTTACCCACAGCAGTGCTACACTGCTTCCAGCTAGCGACTTATGGCTGACTGCTGTTGGAGATGGAAGTGGAGGAGGAGGCAGCGGAGGAGGAGAAGTGGGGGTTGGAGCCACCTGTGCCATCCCAGGGTATGACTCTTTCCCGGCCTCCACAACATTCACCCAGTGTGTGGTCAGGGAAATGTAGCGTCCCTGGCCACCAGCACTTGTCCATGTGTCCGTGGTGGGTCTTCCCAGTAAGTGCATTGGTCAGGGCACGGGTGAGGTTGCGGGACACATGCTGGTGTAAGGTGGGCACAGCACACCGTGAAAACTAGCGGTGGCTGGGGACTATGTACCGATGGACGGCCGCCGACATCAGGCTGTGGAAGTCCTCAGTGTCCACAAGCCTAAATGGCAACATTTCAAGGGCCAGTAATTTTGAAAGTTGCGCATTTAGTGCTACGGCCTGTAGGTGGATGGGTATTTGCGCTTGCGTTCAAATGCCTGTGTTATTGACATTTGGAAGCTGCACTGGGCCAGGGAAGTGGATGTTGTTGCTGACTGTTCTTGCGGAGGTCCAGGGTGAGGGGCATGCGGGCTTGCACATTCGACAGGGGATTGGCCAGCAGTGCGCAACACAGGGGAAGAGGAGGAAGTGGTGGGACGCCAGACCCATAGTTGGACCCAGGCCCACTTATTAGGGTGCTTGGATGCCATGTGGTGGATCATGCTGGTGGTGAGGTTGCTAGTGTTCACGCCCTGGCTCATTTTGGTACGGCATATGTTGCAAACTACCACTCTTTTGTAGTCTGTGCTTTCCTCAAAAAAGTGCCATACTGCGGGACACCTACCCCTTGGCAAGGTAGATTTATGTATGGGGGTGCTCAGTGTAACGGTTCTGGGCCTGTTTGGTGTGGGCCGACGTCTCCGTTTTGCAACCCCACGGCCTCTTTTAGACTGTTGTGGTGCTGTGGATCCCTCCCCCTCTGTACTGCTGTCCTCGCTCGGCTTTTCACCTTCCGATGTTGGGTCAGTGACCTCATCGTCTACCACCTCCTATACCACTTCCTCACTTTGCTCATCCTCTTGACTTGACCTAACCACAAACTTAGTAATTGACAACTGTGTCTCATCATCATCCACCTCGTCAATGAATGATTGCCGTTTACCACTGTCATCTTCTTGAGACTGTGAAGGCTCAAGAGGTTGGGAATCTGGGCACAATATCTCAGGTACCTCTTCAAGCGTGCTTGGCGAGAGAGCCAAACCAAGTACTGACGATGAAAAGAGGTCATGTGAATATCCGAGTGTGAGATCACCTGTTTGGCCAGACACAACATGGTGAGGACCAGAATGAGGATTTGGTTGACCAGACTCTTGGCTACAGAGATTGCACTTAGTGGAAGAGAGGGTGGTGCTTAACTGACTGGAAGCATTATCTTCTGCAATACAACCAACCACCTGTTCGCATTGGACTGACATGGACAGTTTTCTGGTGCACTGGCAGCAGGCACAGTTTCATTGCGCCCAGGGCCACGGCCTCTGCTTGCACCATCAGCATCACGCCCACTTCCACGTAACCGGTGTGCTCGCTTTCTTCATATCAATGGTTTTGTCTGTAGATTTGGGGCAGATTGTTTTACTGTCCTCTAAAGACACAGTTTTCTGATGCAGGACAGTACTGGATACATAAAAATTCTGATGTTGGGCAATACACTAGGACAGAGATAATGTAATGTTTACAATACACATTGTATTGAGATGCAGTAAGGTACTGGATACAGAAAAATACAGATTTTGGCCACTACACTAGGCCCAAGAGAATGTAACTTAATGTACATACTGTATTCGGATGTAGTTTTATATTGGATACAAATTTGTCCCAAATAAAATGTATTCTCTGCTGGAATACTGTATATACGGTTTTGGCCTAAACCCAAACATATAAATAACTGCAACAGTGCGTATATATTTTTCTATTTTTCTGAAATATGCCCCTATACGCTTTTAACAGAAAAAACTGTAGAAGTGTAGAAGTGTAGAATTTATATTTCTTGTTGGACTGAAATACTGTATGCCACTATACGCTTTGACCAGAAAAAAAATTAAAAAGTGAACTGCGTATTTATTTTTCTAGTAGTACTAAAATACTCCCCTATACGCTTTCACCAGAAATAACTGCAACAATGCAGTGCGTATATATTTTTATTTTTTACTGAAATACATCCCTATATGCTTTCAACAGAAAGGTTGTATTCTACCACAAATGTTCATCCCTATAGTTTATATTCAAAAATTGATGTATTGAGAGAGTGAAAAAGATAATATAAGTTGACTGTCATCCATCTACTTAAATAAATTTAATATTTTGCAAATGTACTGAAAACTACAATTGAAGAACAAGGTGGAAACCCCTTGACAAGGGAAAACCCACCAAACACAATACACAGTTTGGATGGGTTACCCATCAGCAGGGGGAATCCACGAACCTCTAAAGGAAGCCGAACAATTCAAATTCTGCATTCAGTCCCCTTGGGAGTAACGTTGCTAATTCAATAACTCTATGGGTTTCTAACCTAGACATCTTACTGATGCGATTCTCCTCCCCCCCCCCCCCCCCTTCCAATCTTTCGTGATTTCGTCAATGGCTGCAAATCTAAGACCAGCTGGGTTTTTGTTGTGGGTCAATTTGAAATGTTTAGATAGTGAATGGGTTTCAAGGCCCTTTCTAATATTAGCCATGTGCTCCGAAATACGTTTTTTTCAAGGACCTTTTTGTTCTCCCAATATACTGACATTTACATGGACACTCTAATATAAATCACATCTTCTGAGTAACAAGACATAAACTGTGTTGTTATCTTATGTCTGTGTCCGTTTGTTGTGCAAATTATTTCAATTGTTCTGCGTGGAAAGGACGTTGTTTGCCGTTCCTACATTGTCCACATCTAAAAAACCCACTCATGCATAATGTTTTTAATCTTTTTATATTCACCACTAAAAGGTAACACTAACCGGAGTTGTTCTTTCTTCTGTTCTTTTTGAGCTACCAATTTGTCTTCAAAAAAATCCATCCTTCATATTCCTAACTTTATTTAGGGCTCCATCCAATATCTCTACAGGGTATTATTTTTCCAAAAATTCACCTTTCATTTATTCTGCTTCTAACTCGAATTGTTCATTTGAAGTGCAGTTCTGTTTGACTCTACGGAATTGGCCCTGAGGTATATTAATGAGCCAACTTGGAAGATGGCAACTACTTTATAGAATGTAACTATTTCTTGCTGACGGCTTGATACAAGTACAACTTTGTAATTTTTTATCTTCCACATAAATTTTTAAATCTAAAAATTCTAAAATCTCATCGCTACGATCATTTAAGTTAATATCCTCTAAAAACGTATCCAATTTTTCCTTTCCCAATTGCCAAAAATACATCGTCAAAATATCGTTGCCAGAGCATCAGGTCCGTCCCCAGTCTGACAAAAGAAGAAATTGCGGCCCTTAAGTCACTTCAAAAGGAGAACAATATTATCATACATCCCGCGGATAAGTGGAGATAAATATTCAATTATTTAAGTAGATAGATGACAGTCAACTTATATTATCTTTTTCACTCTCTCAAGACATCAATTTTTGAATGTAAACTATATGAACATTTATGGTAAAATACAAGGTTTGGGATAAATAATCTCACCAATACCGCACAGGTCTGGATGCGTTTTTTGCTTCAATGGAATCAGCAGTGAGGACTTATTTATCGGGAGGAGATCAGGAGTGATTTTTGATGAATGAACATTACCACAGTTGGTCTCCGAACCAAATGCTAGAGGATTCATCAGGTGTTCTAAGAATGAAATATCTCTTGAAGTGTATATTCGGTCTGCCCTCTAGTATGAACTCTGGCTTCTCAGCCATTAACACCTGACCTAATGGTTTCTTTATGAGTGACTGTATACACTACTGAACTGACGTCACTGCAGGGAGTTCTCATTACTAGGTGCACCTTATTACTTCAAGGCAGCTATTCATTTAGGATTGTCCCCCTTTTTTTTAGTGTGACTATTATCCTTGGTTGTTTTATATGGAGTTTTAGTATTGTTGGAATAAATGTTTTAGGTACCTATATCCTGAGAGTGGCCAGTTTGTTTTAGTCTATTCTATTGTCCATTGAGTATTTAAGGTGAACCTACTCTACTGTGAGCACCTCAGATGGTCACTTGTTTTTTCAGATGCGTCACATCACAATTAATATTTATATCATACCAGTCTGCAGAATAAAGTCAGGTTATTTACTCCACACGGTGAAACCTAATAAGAAATAAAAAAAACTTTACAGATTTAATAGTATTTTTCCACCTCACCTCCCAATATGTGGGGACAAAATGATGAAAAGGCCATATGTAGCCTATAGTACCAATTAAAGATGAGAGAGTTGATGAAAAATTTGATTCGGCTGCTTTGACAAATTTCACAAAGGAATTTTATTTGTGACAAATTTACGTCATCATAAAGCGCATTCCTTTGTATGTAGCGGGCACAATGATAGGTTATGGCGATTGTTGGGCGTCAGACCAAGGGATAGGTCATCAATATGGGAAAAGCAGAAAACCCCTTAAAAATAGAGCTATATCCATAAGGATATCCATAAATTAAGGATAGTTGAACATAGCTGTGGAATAATTTGCTCATGTGCTCAGTTTCCGACTGAATTCACAGGCTATGTTGAGTGCCAGTGTATAGTAGAACTTTAGCATTAATAAAGCATTTAGCTAGAGAAACAACAAATATAGGAACAAAAAGCAGAAAACCTAAGCCTATGAATAACACATGCACTTTCATTGCCTAGCAACAGCCTTCTTTCGCTGCCATATTCACTTATATGTAACTGTTAACCATTCAGGTGTTGTGATCATTTTTTCTGCTGTATACAGGAAGAACAAAAGAATCGGGCATTGAAATTTAGCGAGCCCGATTCTTATCTCCCTGACACATTCCTTCAGGGGAGAGTTGAGAGCTAAATATTAGGTAGTTGACAGGCCATGTATGGGGAGGCCTTAAAGGGAATGTGTCTGTCAGTTAAAACCAGATAGTAGCACATATCTTTTTTTATCTTTTTTTTATCTGGTTTTATTTTTTTAGAAAGCATTAAGAAAATTGCTTTACGGCAGTCACATGGGCCATAGACACAATGGACAGGAGTAGACCAAATTGACTTTTATGGGAGAGTCATCTAGGCATGCTCTGTGACCCGTGCAAAGGTCATTACACAAGGAAAGAATAGATGAGCTCCGACAATAACCTATTTTGAGTGGTGGATCCTGTCTTATCTAAACACAGAAGTGATATTATAGGCAGGATTAGAATGACAGATAAGCAGGTAACTGCAGCAAAGTGATCTGTACAAACTAAGAAGTGGTGCCTATTATTAGGCTTAGTGGCCAGGTAAAAACTGCAGGATTTTATAGTTTTTATTTAAATATAGATATTGACATGGAAAATTAAAAATGACAAACTCTTTAATAATATGTTAAACATAAAAACGCAATTTAAACAATAGTTCATTTTCTTATGACACATTACCTTTAAAGCAAATATTAGAAGCAATTAAAAAATTTTTTAAAAACAGCAAATTATTAATTGCTACATCCTAAACTAAAATTGTTCAGCAGACAAAAAGTCATTTTCTATTAATAAATGTTGTGTTAATTAGTTATTAATAAGACATTAATATTTCATTGCCCCATGACCCCTCCTAGCCTGTATAAGTAGATTGTCCCTGTGCTTTTCTCTGTACCCTGTCCCTTCTACATGGAGATGGTGCCAGGTAGGGCAATATTCAGGTGATGCTGCTCTACTGACTGGAGCCCTATTTTGTTAAAGGGGTTTTCCACTCTATAGGTGGAAATGTCATCAATATCAGTGGGGATCTAGCACCCCCACTGATCGACTGTTTTCAGACGCTGCTGATGCTTGGAAAAAAAAAATATATATATATATATATATAATGATGGATGGAGCTGGAAGCAGAGGGTTCTGTCCACTGTGTAGTGTCCATGTCAATGTACTGCTTGCCCTGCTGCCATTCACTTGAAAAGGGAAAATGTCCAGTGTTTTTGCCAAATCAACTCACAGAATAAAGTGGTCTTACAAAGCAGGAGATGCTCCAAACCTCATATGCTGTAGCGCACTTCTATCCGGGGGAGCAAATCCTGTACAGGTGATCTGTTGCAATCCCCAGCAAAAATGTATACAATGGAGAATGCCAACAGCAGACCACATGTGCCACAAAAATATCCTACACAAAAAAAGGCCTTGTCTAAAATTCAGAAAAATGCTCAAACTCCAAATGCTGTTGCACATTTCTAACCAGGGAAGCAAGTCCTACACATGTGGTCCATTGCTAATAGCAATCCCCTTTTTTTCGGATGGATGCTGTGGGGAGTCGCTCTGGTAGACAGCGGTGCGGGTGCAGTTTAGAGGCAAAACAAGGAGTCCAGATTGTGCAACAAACAGTGTTTTATTCACACTTGCACACAAAATGAAAAACAGTCTCTTGGTGACAGTTCACACACAACGGAAATAACGGAGCCAAACAAAAACAGTCCAACACAGGTTCAGTCACCTGGGAGGTGTAGGTGCAGGTTCGCACCACGCTGTCGGCCCAGCCGCAGGAGAATCCAGCTTCAGGTAGCCAGGAACAAAATACCTCCTTACTGAGCTCTTTCCTCCTGGACAGAGAACTCCCAGCCCTGTTAGCAGCTCCAGGATAATCACACTCCTCAGACACAGCTGCTGGCTGCGTTTTATATCCAGCCCAAAACATGGACTGGACCGTGGGGAGCAGCCACCCACCCTACTCTTTAGCTGCTCCCAGTAAGAGCCGGCCCGGATCGGCTTTGCAGCCATGCTATTTAACAAAGTCAAACAGCACTAGCTGCTGCAGACAAAAACCCGGCTCTCATCTCACCGAGGCCAGCAACCTCGGTGACACGTACCTGCCATCACATATGACACCTTGCACCTTACCACAATGCCCACAGTAGACCACATCTACCACAAGGACATCCTGAACAGGATAGCCAAATGTGCAGATGTAAATAATTATCTAAACCACAGAATGGACAAAGAATTAGTGCACTACAATGGTAAACGCAATTACCAATATATGGCTAAACCGTCACACTGGTATTAAAATGAGACTTTCGACTTTTCCACAAAAACATCCTACACAAAAAAGTGGTCTAAAAAGGCAGAAAAATGCTCAAACCCCAAATGCTGTTGCACATTCCTAACTAATAGCAATCCATTTTTTTCGGATGGATGCCCGCAGCGGACCGGTCAAATCAGCTGACCTCTGGGGGTACTGGGTGTCACCGATCTGATATTGACAACCATTTAATATGCAGCACTTTTTACTATAATATCAATATATAAATAGCAGATATAGCGCATAACAGTGAAATATTGTTTTTGAATGTGCAAATAATTCTATTTACAAATAATCAACAAAACTGTGGCACACAATGCTGAAATACTACACCATGTAAACAATGCTGATGCTAGAAAAATAAACAGTGCTCAAATGATACAATACAAATCCCAAATTCTATTGGCACCATATTTACATACCAGGTCACTGTAAATTACAAGCACATAAATGCACACAGTCAAACACACTCACTACATAAATGCACTTATCGCATATGGTACAGGCACTTGCGTACTGTACACACTTTACGTATGCAGGGCAGTTTGGACAGGGACCAATATCTACTAATTCTCTGCTGTTCCACACCAATCATTTTGTGGATTCCCTGAATTTTTTTTTTTATATAAAAATATGTATTTTTTTTTTATAGTCTGTTGACATGATATATTGTTTATAACAATGTAAACATCCACAGTGTACTATGAAATTGTTGTACATGAGAGGCATGACCCCAGATACACAAGTATCATGGTGGAAGAGGAGACAATCAGTGAGTAAGGGTGCATTTTATGCACAAGGTTTATTTAAAAAAGAAACCCAGAAACCTCCCTTAACATTTGGCGTTGTCTCACTTCAGCAAATGTCATTTATCCACTAGACAAAGTAACAGAATAAATTTACTAATGTATTGTGATTCTCCATATTGCCTCCCTTTGCTGGCTAGATTAATTTTTCCATCACATTATACAATGCTCGTTTCCATGGTTACGACCACCCTGTAATCCAGCAGCAGTGGTAGTGTTTGCACAATATAGGAAAAAGCCCCTGCGTTGGCTGGGACTGTGGGAGTGCGCATAGTCCAGCTTTTCTTTTCTATAGTGTGCAAGACCTTAGAACGACCACTGCTGCTTGATTTCAAGGTGGTTGTAATCACGGAAAAGAGCAGTGCATAATGTGAGGAAAAAATGAATCTAACCGGCAAAGGAAGCAATATGGACAATCACATACATTAGTATGTTAATACAACTAATCACCTTAAAGTGACCACTGCGGCACAGCTAGTTTCAAAAAAATGCTGGCTACATCTTTAGATAAATGAATGTATTAACAAACGGTTACTGGGACCCTTCTAGGATATGCCTGGCATCCATACTTACTGCTTATAGCGCACCCTACACATCAGTGAGCACTTCCCTCCTCACCCAAGACTTAGGTCCTTTTATCAGGACCTATGGACAGATGCACACTTTGGTTAGTACTGTCCTACTGGGCAGCATGAGCAGGTTACTATTGTATATGGCAAGTCTCCTGACACAGAACAAATGCCTTTACCTAGTCTGGGGGTATATCCCCAGAAATGCAATTGCAGGGCAGAAAGTATAGTGCTGAGAGCACAGTAACACCACCATCTTCAATACAACTGTGCCTCTCAAGCCTATTAGGAAATTGTGCACTAGGCGTTTGCCTACCCCTGCCTTCCTCTCATCCCAGCCATAGCTGTGTATGTAGTAAGGGGCAGTTTTAAAATCACTGACACTTTAGTATTATCAATGGGATAAAATCGAATTATTCTTCCTTCTGTTGTGTTCAGTGTCCAGGAATTGATGTGGCAGCTTTGACTTACTGTAAAGAGGCAGTTTGAACAGGTTATCTGCAGGTTATTTGACAATAAATACGAATATTAATCAGCTCTGGCATACCCACTTCTCCAACCCCAGCTCTCTCCTGCCTTACAAGTGGGAGTCCTTCTGCCATCTGCTTTTCCCCCTCTTCCACATCATCTAATATTGATGAGAATATATAATTAGGAACATCCATCTCCTCCTCTCTCTGCATCTTGCTAACTTTTCTAGGATATGGAGACTCTTAAGGATGATTTGGAAGAAGTAAAGCCAGCACTTGATGAGGATTGTCATCATTAAGACCTGCCCCCCTAAGGGGTGCAGTTTGGATGGTATTGGTAGGCACACTGGCATATAAATGAGTATATAAACATTTATACATTATTATTGTTATAACGTGTATTCATGGCCTATAAGCAGCCATGTTGTACTTATATTCACCCTCCTGTACGAACTTTCATTGTAAAAGAGAAAGTTCGGCGAAACGCGCGTTGGGTTGCAGGTCTTCTTCTTTGCCTCCGTGTTATCACCCCGGTTTTAGGATCCAGCATTATCTGCCGAGGACATATAGATCCACTCCTCTGATCCACACCGTATATTACATGAAAGAAGAATCCACATCCTGGAATTGTACTCCAAGTTTTGGAAATATAAGTCAATTTATTTAAGAGGGTCCACTACAGGGGTCAGATTACCACTGAGGAAGGGGACACTAGCCCCGAAACGCGTCTGGTCGGACCCCTGAGGGACATGTCCAAGTGAAAGAGTGAACGCCACTACCAACCCAAATTCAGAATGCGCAAGTACTGACTAGCTGGAACAGAAAAGGCGGCCTGGACTAGAGGTCACAGTCGGGCAGCCTGTTTCCGGTAGCGCACGAGGGAGGAAGACTGCTTGTAAAGACAGGACGGAGGATCTTTCTAGTCTAGAGCCGCACCACCATATTGCGGTAAGAGCGTTCCTCTGAGAGCCGGCAGAGTAAGGTAGGAGAGACACGTGTCTCAGAATTTTCCAGCGGGACGCCGCTGGTGCTCAGTCATAGCTGAACGCCGCTAAACACCTCAGACTTTGTGTCATTAATTGTGGATCAGTGGAGTATTGTTGCACAAAGGACCATTTTTTATTGGGAGATCGGTACCACAGACTCTATATGCGGGTCTCTATGTGACTAATCTTGGCACACGGTTGACTTGGGATTTAATCCAGTGACTCTACCAGTGCACATTGTGGATATTTTGGCACCGCTAATGTTGGGACTATTGCTACACTGAATTTTGAGGTCACATTTACACACATTTATTTATACATTCACCGGATGTGTTATATGTTTGTTTTTTTTGCTGCTGTGAGCTATTTTGCACAATCTTTTATCGACACCTTATTTTATTATTGCACATTACTGGTCAATGATTAGTTTTTTCCCCATCCTGGATATTAATTATATATAAATTATTTATTTATTGATTTTATCACATAATTGGCACCCACCTAAGGTAGCGACATTATTTGATTAGTTTCGGCAGTACTAGGAGGATAAATTAGGAGTTGGTTCCGCAACGGTTTAGTACTATCAGCGGTGTTGCTAGGTCATTTAATGAGTTTATCTATTTATTGTCTATGGTATTTTTATGTGATTGTTTTTAACGAGTGGATTTATCAATAAAGTAGAGCCTATTATTATCCCTATATCCCTGGAGTGCCCAGTATGTATCCAATATCTCTAGTTCTTTCCTTGGGTGGTGAGGGTGTCACCACCATGCTGTGAGCACCCGGGTTGTTCTCTTGTGAAGTCCTGTGCGTCACCCTGTTTTACATGTCTCTCTCAATGCTCAGCTCACAGGAAAATGTTGGATATCACGCAGGATGAGGGTTTTATAGGACTATGACATCATAGGAAACAATCTGTGAAATCACAGAAATGGGCTATGACATCACAGGAATCTCTGGATTGGCCGGCACGATGGGTGATCTTGTGTTCTCTGGCTAATTACTTTCACTGTGTAACACATGCAGCCACCATTTTAGAAAAAAAATGATTTTTTTTTAGCATGAAGAGCGAGGAAATTAGGATTTGTTGTGAATTGAAGTCATCCTATACTTCGGGCTGACTTCCACTTTAAATGCCTCGCTTCACTAAACACTACAGATAACCATTAAATAACTTCATCTGAAGATAAAGTTTTCTTCTGTAGATTAAGTTTACAAACAATATCAAACTTACAAACATTTTCTAGATAGTTCAACATTGAGTCCTGTATATTCCAAGTCACCAATGCAGATACTGTACATACAATGGATATAAAAAGTCTACACACCCCTGTTAAAATGTCAGGTTTCTGAGTTGTAAAAAAAAAAAGACAAAGAGAAATATTTCAGAACTTTTTCAACCTTTAACCCCTTAAGGACACAGGGTTTTTACATTTTTGCGTTTTCGTTTTGCGCTCTATGCCTTCCAAGAGCCATAACTTTTTTATTTTTCCGTTCACATGGCCATATGAGGGCTTATTTTTTGCGGGACAAGTTGTACTTTCCAACGGCATCATTTAATAATGCATACGGTGTAGTGGGAAAAAAATTCCAAATGGGGTGAAATTGCAAAAAAAAAAAAGCAATTTCACCACAGTTTTACGGGTTT
This sequence comes from Bufotes viridis, assembly GCA_033119425.1. NCBI lineage: Eukaryota > Metazoa > Chordata > Amphibia > Anura > Bufonidae > Bufotes > Bufotes viridis. The sequence continues at coordinate 39,329,001 of CM065599.1, forward strand.
CTAAATTACGACATTTGATTTGCGATAAAACTGACCATTTAGTTTTATTCTACAGGTCAGTACGAATCCGGCGATACCCAATATGTATAGCTTTTCTTGCGTTTTGATAGTGAAAGAAAATTCAAAAGTGGGAACATTTTTTTTTTTTTGTCGCCATGTTTTGACCGCTATAACGTATTTTTATATAAGTGTATGGCGTTGTATGGGGGCTTATTTTTTGCGGGGCGATCTTAACTTTTAGTTTATACCATTATGGGGTGTGTAGGACTTTTTGATCGCTTTTTATTTAATTTTTTTTGAGGAAATGAAGCGTCCAAAAACGGCAAATCGGCCATTTGGGCGCTTTTTTCCGTTTTTCTGTTTACCGTATGGGAAATATATTTTTATATTTTTATACTATGGGCGTTTTCACACATTGCGACACCCATGATGTGTATTTTTTTATTTTTTTATTATTTTATTTTAATTTTGGGGAAAGGGGGTGATTTAAATTTTTAGGTTTTTTTTTATTTTTTTATTTTTTATTTTTTACACTTTTATATAGATCCCATAGGGACCTATATAAATCAGTTACCTGATTGCTTCTATCATAAACTCCAATACACTTGTATTGGAGTTTATGAGCATTTTACTACTTTCCTATAAAGCCCTATTGCTAACAAGGGCTCCATAGGAAATAGTAAGTGATAGCCTCAAGCTGAATGAAAGGCTTGAGGCTATCCCTTACAGCGCTCCGATTCTCCCGATCACCACTAGGGGAGCCGGAGCGCTGCCGAAAGTTTTACTTTCGGTTTTAGCGTGCAGATGCCGTGATCAGGATTGATCACGGCATCTGCGGGGTTAAATGATCGCGGTCGGCAGCGCTGCCGACCGCGATCATCAGCTGCGGGGGTCAGCTACAGGAATCAGCCGGACCCCCGCAGCGATGGTGCCCGCGGCGGCCAGGAGCGGGCGCCATCTTTAGGGACTGGACACATGACGTACCCATACGTCATGTGTCCTTAAGGAGTTAATGTGACCTATAAACTGTACAACTCGATTGAAAAACAAACTAAAATATTTTAGGTATAGGCAAGAAAATATTAAAAAAATAATATGGTTGTATAAGTGTGCACACCCTTAAACTAATACTTTGTTGAAGCACCTTTTGATTTTATTTCCGCACTCAGTCTTTTTGGGTATGAGTCTATCAGCATGGCACATTTTGACTTAAATTCTTTGCAAAAACACTCCAAATCTGTCAGGTTGCGAGGGCATCTCCTGTGCACAGCCCTCTTCAGATCACCCCACAGATTTTCAAATCAGATTCAGGTCTGGGCTCTGGCTGGGCCATTCCAAAACTTTAATCTTCTTCTGGTGAAGCCATTCCTTTGTTGATTTGGATGTATGCTTTGGGACGTTGTCATGCTGAAAGATGGAGTTCCTCTTCATGTTCCGCTTTCTAGCAGAAGCCTGAAGGTTTTGTGCCAATATTGACTGGTATTTGGAACTGTTCCTAATTCCCTCTACCTTAACTAAGGTCCCAGTTCCAGCTGAAGAAAAACAGCCCCAAACCATGATGCTGCCACCACCATGCTTCACTGTGGGTATGGTGTTCTTTTGGTGATGTGCAGTTTTGTTTTTGCGCCAAACATATCTTTTGGAATTATGGCCAAAAAGTTCAACCTTGGTTTCATCAGACCATAACACCTTTTCCCACATGCTTTTGGGAGACTTTTGGGAGCCTGGCTTGGATGTTTTTCTTTGTAAGAAAAGGTTTTCGTCTTGCCACTCTACCCCATAGCCCAGACATATGAAGAATACCGGAGATTGTTGTTACATGTACCACACAGCCAGTACTTGCCAGATATTCCTGCAGCTCCTTTAATGTTGCTGTAAGCCTCTTGGTATCCTCCCAGACCAGTTTTCTTCTAGTCTTTTCATTAATTTTGGAGGGACGTCCAGTTCTTGGTAATGTCACTGTTGTGGCATATTTTCTCCACTTGATGATGACTGTCTTCACGGTGTTCCATGCTATATCTAATGCCTTGGAAATTCTTTTGTACCCTTCTCCTGACCGATACCTTTTAACAACGCAATCCCTCTGATGCTTTGGAAGCTCTCGTGGGCCATGGCTTTTTCTGTGGGATGAGACTAAGAAAATTTCAGGAAAGACCAACTAGAGCAGCTAAACTTTATTTGGGGTTAATCAGAGGCACTTTTAATGATGGCAGGTGTATGCTGACTCCTAATTAACATGATTTTAAATGTGATTTCTTAAGTCTAAACACAGCTACATCCCCAGTTATAAGAGGGTGTGAACACTTATGCAACCACATTATTTTAGTTTTTTTGTTTTATTCCCTCCACCTAAAAGATTTCAGTTTGTTTTTCAATTGAGTGGTACAGTTTATAGGTCAAATTAAAAGTGGAAAAAGTTCTCAAATGATTTATCTTTGTCTCATTTTTTTTACAGCACAGAAACCTGACATTTTAACAGAGGCATGTAGACTTTTTATATCCACTGTAGTAACTATCCTAATAAAAGTATAAAACGTATTTCTTTTTTCTCTTGTAGGCATCATACCCTTCCACCACAAAGGATGGTGCTAGGGGACATAACCTACTATTTTTCAATTGGAAGTAAAACAAATATTTTAAATTTTAATAAAGCTTGGAGACCATCACCATTTTGAATATGGTATGTTTATCTAGCCAACAGATTACTAATGCAAGTTTGTGAGACAGCTTAGATCTTGTGTGAATATTTTTGATGGGCTGTGAAAAATATGGACATCCCTGACTATGAGTTCAAAAAATGTTTATTACCAACCCACTTGTCATTGTTATTACAATTTCTAACCAAAACAATGTCTAATTACATTTCACATCCTCCCCACAGAACCATGATGTGTATCTGCAACTGTGTAGTCAGGAGCTCAGGCTTGAATTCAGCATCCACAACTTTTTGCTGAAAAGAGAACTTCTCTTGTACTGAAATTTTTTATTAGATAATTATTATCAATGAATAGAAGGCAGGAATTTAAAGATAGGAAAGATATGATGCATTACATTCCACTTTAATTTTGTCAGTGACCTTGAAGAGTAAAGATGTGAAGCCAAAGCTGACTACTCCATGCAGATGTCAGCTTGTACGGGTTCTTGGCAGGTATCTCTGCTAATAAACATTTAATTTACAGTCTGTGCAATTCTCTAATCTCCACAAAGTGGTTGGTGAGCCCATCTGCTTACTATGATTTATGGAAAGGTTTTAACTTACGTAGCATCTTAACTTGATAACCTGGAATTGGAGCATTTGTCCCAAGCCGCTCGACAAGAGATGTGGAGTGAATGTTACAAACACATCAAACAAAAAGAATCCTTATCACATATCAATAGCCTTTTGACCTTACTCTTTCACACACATCCTTTCAGAGGGTGTTGAACAGAGAATTTTCGAGGTAGGGGCCATCATCTATATCCAAAAAGCCTATTATTTATTACATATTTCAAAACACCCTAATATCAAGGTACATTCCCATCTCAGGCCAGTTTCACATTACCGTTCCAGGATTCAGCAGGACAAAAACCGCTGTGTGCAGGGGACTGCCACTGGACCCTATTATAGTCAACAACGGAAGGCATTCCGGTAAAATCTGGTAATACCGAAACCAGAGCGCTCCGGCAGGCTCTCTGTCGTAACTACTAATGGCTGTGTGAAAACATAGTAACATAGTACATAATACCGAAAAAAGACATCTGTCCATCCAGTTTGGCCTGTCATCCTGCTAGTTGATCCAGAGGAAGGCAAAAAAAAAACCCTGTGAGGTAGAAGCCAATTTTCCCCACTTAGGCCTCATGCACACGGCCGTGGGTGTTTTGCGGTCCGCAAAACGCGGATCCGCAAAACACGGAATGCAGCCCATTATAGAGATGCCTATTCTTGTCCGCATAACGGACAAGAATAGGACATGCTCTATTTTTTTTGCGGGGGCACGGAACGGAGCAACGGATGCGGACAGCACACGGAGTGCTGTCCGCATCTTTTGTGGCCCCATTGAAATGAATGGGTCCGCGGCCGAGCCGCGAAATATGCGGCTCGGACGCGGACCCAAACAACGGCCGTGTGCATGAGGCCTTAAGGGGAGTAAAAAATTCATTCCCGACTCCATTCAGGCAATCAGAAGTACTCCCTGGATTAACGACCCATCTCTAGTAGCTGTAGCCTGTAATATTATTACACTCCAGAAATACATCCAGGCCCCTCTTGAATTCCTTGAAAGAATTGTTTAGAAATAGAAAATTGCATGTGCGTATGTATTTACCCCCTTTGTTAAGAAGCCCATAAAAAGGTCTGGTGCAACCAATTACCTTCAGTCACATAAGTAGTGAAATGAGGTCCACCCATGTGCAATCTAAGTGTTGCATGATCTGTCATTACATACACACACACACACACACCTTTGTTTTAAAGGCCCCAGAGGCTGAAACACCTAAGCAAGAGGCATCACTAACTAAACCCTGTCATGAAGACCAAGGAACTCTCCAAACTCTCCAAGGGACAATGTTGTTGAGAAGTACAAGTCAGGGTTAGGTTATAAAAAAAAATATCCAATTCTTTGATAATCCCCAGGAGCCCCATGAAATCTATCATAACCAAATGGAAAGAAAATGGCACAACAGCAAACCTGCCAAGAGACTGCCTCCCACCAAAACTCACGGACCAGGCAAGGAGGGCATTAATCAGAGAGGCATCACAGAGACCTAACCTAACTGGAGGAGCTGCAGAGTTTCACAGCTGAGACTGGAGTATCTGTGCATAGGATGACAATAAGCCGTACGCTCCATAGAGTTGGGCTTTATGGCAAATTGACCAGAAGAAAGCCATTACTTCCAGCTAAAAACAAAAGGCCCGTTGTGAGTTTGCGAACAGGCATCTGGGAGACTCCCAAAATGTATGGAGGAAGGTGCTATGGTCTGATGAGACTAAAATTGAACTTTTTGGCCATCAAAGAAAACGCTATGTCTGGAGCAAACCCAACGCATCACATCACCCAAAGAACACCATCTCCACAGTGAAACATGGTAGCAGGATCATGCTGTGGGGATGTTTTTCAGCAGCCGGGACTGGGAAACTGGTCAGAGTTGAGGGAAAGATGGATGGTGCTAAATACAGGGATATTCTTGAGCAAAACCTGTACCACTCTGTACTTGATTTGAGGCCAAGCGGAGATTCACCTTACAGCAGGACAATGACCCCAAACACACTGCTAAAGCAACACTTGAGTGGTTTAAGGGGAAACATGTAAATGTGTTGGAATGGCCTAGTCACAGCCAAGATCTCAATCAAATAGAAAATCTGTGGTCAGACTTAAAGATTGCTGTTCACAAGCGCAAACCATCCGACTTGAAGGAGGTGGAGCAGTTTTGCAAGGAGGAATGGGCAAAAATCCCAGTGGTAAGACATGGCAAGCTCATAGAGACTTATCCAAAGCGACTTGGAGCCGTGATTGCCGCAAAAGGTGGCTCTACAAAGTATTGACTTTAGAGGGGTGAATAGTTATGCACTTTGACTTTTTCTGTTAATTTGTCCTATTTGTTGTTTGCATCACAATGAAAAAAAAAAAAAAAAGTTCTGTAAATTAAATGATGCAAATCAAACAATCCATGTTAATTTCAGGTTGTGAGGCACCAAAACACGAAAAAAAGTCAAGGGGTGTGAATACTCATAAAATGGCAAGCAGACCATATATTCAAAAGCCACCAAAGTCCTTGTTGGTCCTTAAAGAGCACCTTTCATCAGGGTAAAAAATGTGTACTAAGTGTGCTGACATGTAGAGTGGCGCCCAGGGATCTCCCTGCACTTACTATTATCCCTGGGTGCCGCTCCGTTCGCCCAGTATAGGCTCCGGTATCTTCTGGGACTTGGTTATACTAGAAGGAGCCTAGTATCACTTGGTTATAGTAGGCGTATCCCAGGCTGTAGTGCTGGCCAATCGCAGCGCACAGCTCATATCCTGGGAGTTTTTTTTTCTCCCAGGCTGTGAGCTGAGCTCTGCGATTGGCCAGCGCTACAGCCTGGGATACACCTAGTATAACCAAGTGATACTAGGCTCCTCCTAGTATAACCAAGTCCCAGAAGATACCGGAGCCTATACTGGGCGAACGGAGCGGCACCCAGGGATAATAGTAAGTGCAGGGAGATCCCTGGGCGCCTCTCTACATGTCAGCACACTTAGTAAACATTTTTTACCCTGATGAAAGGTGCTCTTTAAGCTCTAGGGCAGTGTATATATGAAACACATTATAACATATGGCAGTATGATAAACATGAGCTTGCTGAATGATAAACTAATAAGAAATAGAGAGGGACCTGCCTCCAGAGAATGGAGAATGAGACAGCAAATGAGAGTAGAAGCTGTGTATACGGCTGTAGAAGAGATAGAGTTGTTGCAGGTTGTAAGCTTTACTATAGAGGTTGGTTTTCCATTTGCTTTTGAAAGTCGGGATAATGGGATAGCAGATTGCATTGTGTGTGGTACAATCCAGGATTTGACTGCCTCAGGCCTCTTGCACACGACCATATGGCTTTTTCAGTATTTTGCTGTCTGCAAAAAAAAAAAAAAAAACGATCCACAAAAAAATACGGATGACGTCCGTGTGCATTCCGTTTTTTGCGGAGTGGAATGGCTGGCCCTATAGAACAGTACTATCCTTTTACATTATGCAGACAATAATAGATCATGTTCTATCTTTGAGGGCGTGTTCACACGACCGTATGGTTTTGCAGTCCGTTTTTCACAGATCTGTTGTTCCGTTTTTTTGGATCCGTTGTGTTTCAGTTCTTCCGCAAAAACAGGAACTTTGTAATCATTGCAAACACATGTGCACAATGGGCTGGGCGTAGCATTTCTACAGCATGGATCCGCAAAAAACGGATGGCATACGGACATCTGCATGCATTCCGTTTTTTATACGGACTCAATGACTTGAATGGAGCCACTGAATGCGATTTGTGGATAATAGTAGGACCGGACTCAAAATGTTGCGGAACGGAAAAACGGAAATGGAATGTATACGGATTAGATTACTTTTTTTTTCCGGACCCATGAATGGTTCTGTATACGGAACGCAAAAAATGGCCTGTCTATGGAAAGCAAAAAACTTGTGTGAACGAGTCCTGAACGGAAAAACGGAAATTCGGAAACAAAATCAGTTTTTTTGCGGATCCATTGAAATCAATGGTTCTGTATACGGAACACAAAAAACGGAATGTAAACGGTGGAAACAAAAAAAAAAAAAAAAAACGTTTGTGTGCAAGAGGCCTCAGCCTGTGAGCTAAGCCAAGTTTTGCACAATCTCTTTAACCACTTCCCGACCGCCTAACGCACAACTGCGTTCTCGCGGCGGTCGGGCTGTTCTGGGGCGCCGCAGATCTGCGTCATCTCGCGAGACGCGAGATTTCCTGTGAACGCCGCGCACGCGCGCGCTCACAGTAGCGGGTGTCTCAGGAGTTTAACTACAGCCTGCCAGCGATGATCCATCGCTGGCAGGCTGTAGATGCGATATAAATCGCATCAAACAAGTATATCAGACGCTGTTTTGTGAACAGCGTCTGATATACCTGCTACCTGGTCCTCTGGTGGTCCCATTTGCTGGGATCGACCACCAGAGGACCAGGTAACTATGTAAAGTTGCACCAAACACTACACTAACCCCCCACCCCCTCACCTATTAACCCCTTGTTAACCCCTTGATCACCCCATCTAGACCCCTGATCACCCCCTGTCATTGATCACACCCCTTGTAAGGCTCCATTCAGACGTCCAAATGTGTTTTGCGGATCCGTGGATTCACGGATCCGCGGATCAGATCCGCGGATCTGCGGATCCACAGATCCTCAAAACACGGACACCGGCAATGTGCTTTCCGCATTTTGCAGATCCGCGACATTGCCAGAACTATATAGAAAATGCTTTTTCTTGTCCGCAATTGCGGACAAAAATAGGACATGTTCTATATTTTTGCGAACGGAAGTGCAGACTCGAAGCGCGGATCCGTAATTCGGATCCGAGCGGGACAAAGTCTGTCCCCATAGAAATGAATGGGTCCGCAATTCCGCTCCGCAAACAGAATTGCGGACGTGTGAATGGGGCATAAGGGTCCCTTATCACCGCCAGTTAGTTAGCTACTTGTTAGGTAGCTAGCGCCCAGCCCACCGCACCGCAGTCACTGATTTTGGCAGAGATTTTTTCATCCACATTAATCGATGCGAATGAAAAATCTGTGCCGCTTCATTTTATTTTTTTCAGCGCAGCGGCTGAACGGAAAAAAATCTCATTACCCGTATGCTCAATATACGGAGAATCGCAGAAACTCCTAATGCTGGCCATACGTGTAATGACTGCGGAGACCTTCAAATGCCAGGGCAGTACAAAACCCCACATGTGACCCCATTTTAGAAAGAAGACACCCCAAGGTATTCCGTGAGGGGTATGGTGAGTTCATGGAAAATTTTATTTTTGTCACAAGTTAGTGGAATATGAGACTTTGTAAAAAATAAAAATAAAAATCAATTTCCTCTAACTTGTACCAAAAATTTTTTTCTGTGAACTCGCCATGCCCCTCACGGAATACCTTGGGGTGTCTTCTTCCACAATGGGGTCACTTGTGGGTATTTATACTGCCCTGGCATTTTAGGGGTCCTAAAGCGTGAGAATCCAAATGCGTAAAAATGCCCTGTGAAATCCTAAAGGTACTCATTGGTTTTAGGGCCCTTTAGCATCTTGGCTGCAAAGTAGCACACATGTGGTATCGCCGTACTCAGGAGAAGTAGGGCAATGTGTTTGGGGTGTATTTTATATATACCCATACTTTGTGTGAGAAATATCTCTGTAAATGACAACTTTTTAAATTTTTTTATTCAAAGTTGTCAATTTACAGAGATATTTCTCACACAGCATGGGTATATGTAAAAATACACCCCAAAACACATTGCCCTACTTCTCCTGAGTACGGCGATACCACATGTGTGACACTTTTTGCAGCCAAGATGCGCAAAGGGGCCCAAATTCCAATGAGTAACTTTTAGGAGGGCATTTTTACGCATTTTTCTTCTCACGCTTTAGGGCCCCTAAAATGCCAGGACAGTATAAATACCCCACATGTGACCCCATTTTGGAAAGAAGACACCCCAAGGTATTCGCTGAGGGGCATAGTGAGTCCATGAAAAATTAAACTTTTGTCAAAAGTTAGCGGAAAGGAGACTTTGTGAGAAAAACTATAAAAATCAATTTCCACTAACTTGTGCCAAAAATTTTTTCTATCAACTCGCCATGCCCCTCATGGAATACCTTGGGCTGTCTTCTTCCAAAATGGGGTCACATGTGGGTATTTATACTGCCCTGGCATTTTAGGGGCCCTAAAGTGCGAGAAGAAAATGCGTAAAAATGCCCTTCCTAGAAGGTACTCATTGGATTTGGGCCTCTTGTGCATCTTGGCTGCAAAAAGTGTCACTTATGTGGTATCGCCGTACTCAGGACAAGTAGGGCAATGTGTTTGGGGTGTATTTTACATATACCCATGCTGAGTGTGAGAAATATCTCTGTAAATTGACAACTTTGAATAAAAAATTTAAAAAGTTGTCATTTACAGAGATATTTCTCTCACCCAGCATGGGAATATATAAAAATACACCCCAAAACACATTGCCCTACTTCTCCTGAGTACGGTGATACCACATGTGTGACACTTTTTGCAGCCAAGATGCGCAAAGGGCCCTAATTCCAATGAGTACCTTTAGGATTTCACAGGGCATTGTTACGCATTTGGATTCTCACGCTTTAGGTTCCCTAGAATGCCAGGGCAGTATAAATACCCCACAAGTGACCCCATTGTGGAAAGAAGACACCCCAAGGTATTCTGTGAGGGGCATGGCGAGTTCACAGAAATTTTTTTTTGGCACAAGTTAGCGGAAATTGATATATTTTTTTTTTTTTATTTTGTTTTTACAAAGTCTCATATTCCACTAACTTGTGACAAAAAATAACATTTTACATGAACTCACCATACCCCTCACGGAATACCTTGGGGTGTCTTCTTTCTAAAATGGGGTCACATGTGGGGTATTTATACTGTCCTGGCATTTTAGGGGCCCCTAAAGCGTGAGAAGAAGTCTGGAATCCAAATGCGTAAAAATGCCCTGTGAAATACTAAAGGTACTCATTGGTTTTAGGGCCTTTGCGCATCCAGGCTGCAAAAGTGGCACACATGTGGTATCCCAGTACTCAGGAGAAGTAGCGCAATGTGTTTGGGGTGTATTTTTATATATACACATGCTGGGTGTGAGAAATATCTCTGTAAATGACAACTTTTAATTTTTTTATACAAAGTTGTCAGTTTACAGAGATATTTCTCTCACCCAACATGGGTATATGTAAAAATACACCCAAAACACATTGCCCTACTTCTCCTGAGTACGGCGATACCACATGAGTGACACTTTTGCAGCCTGGGTGCACAAAGGGCCCAAATTCCAAAGAGTACCTTTAGGTTTTACATGGCTGCTCACAATTTAGCCTCGCCCAAAATGCCAGAACAGTAAACACACCCCACAAATGACCCCATTTCGGAAAGTAGACACCCCAAGGTATTCACTGAGGGGCATAGTGAGTCCGTGGGAGATTTTATTTTTTTGCCAGAAGTTAGCAGAAATGGAAACTTTATTATATATTTTTTTCCTCAGAAAGTGTCATTTTCCGCTAACTTGTGAAAAAAATGAAATCATACATGAACTCACCATGCCCCTCCGTGAATACTTTGGGGTGTCTTCTATCTAAAATGGTGTGATTTGGGGGTATTTATACTTTCCTGGCATTCTAGCACCTGAAGAAACATGACAGGCGCTCAGAAAGTCAGAGGTGCTTCAAAATGCCGAAATTCACTTTTTGCACCATGGTTTGTAAACGCTATAACTTTTACCCAAACCAATAGATATACACTTATTGGATTTTTTTTTATCAAAGACATGTAGAACAATAAATTTAGAGAAAAATTTACATACAAATGTAGTTTTTTTTGAAAAATTTTACAACAGAAAGTGAAAAATGTCATTTTTTTGCAAAAATGTCGTTACATTTTTATTAATAGCAAAAAAAGTAAAAATGTCAGCAACAATGAAATACCACCAAATGAAAGCTCTATTAGTGAGAAGAAAAGGAGGTAAAATTCATTTGGGTGGTAAGTTGTATGACGGAGCAATAAACGGTGAAAGTAGTCTAGTGCGGAATTGTAAAAAGTGGCCTGGTCATTAAGGGTGTTTAAGCTAGGGGGGCTGAAGTGGTTAAGTAAGCAGCTAAGCAAGCTCCCATAGACACAACAGAGCAACAAAATATATTACTCAGGTTATACAAAGGACTTTATAAGAGAAGCATGAAGAGTTTGTTTTTGTGAAAGACAGGACACTTTTACCAGATAATAATGAACAACCCTTTTCATTCTGTTTGCAAACAGGAGTTCTTTGAAAAGTATTGTTAAAACATAAAAACGGCATTATAACTACTTTTAGTGTATCCGACTGCCTTTGATCACCAGTAGTGTTGATCGAGCACGCAAGTATAATGAAAGTCACTGGGGGAAGCCAAGCATTAAACCAGGCACCCCCTGCTCTGAAGAGGGGAGAGTGCCTGGTTCATAGGAAAAGTTCAGAAATTGCTGGAAACACCACCCAAATGGCTCGGGAACAGCACAGGGAGGATGTCTGGATGCATATTGGACTCCCAGGTCGCTGCTGGGAATGATGTAGTCCGAGTAGTATGCCACTTTTCCAGACTGACAATAATACGCACAAAACCAAAGATAAAATCGATTTTAGTGAAAAAATTGTTAGGAAACATTCTTTCCTGTATACTTACTTGTATATAAAGTGCAAGTGCTGGCAAAAATTACAAGCAAGAGGCACTCCGATACAACCTGTATCAATCAGCGGTAAACCTCAGCACATGTCAAGACAGGGCTTTTTAAGGGTGCACATCCCCTGATGACTTCCACCCAAGTCCTCCAGAAGCAATCATATAACACGAAGTTTGGAGACAGCACACCAGGAGTCACGGAAATGCTTAGTGCATAGTGCTTTTTATTACACCAGTGGTACAGATTCAACAGAAAATGGATCTTTTCAAACTTATATGAGCTGCTACGTTTCTGGCCCAGGTAGGAGCCCTTTCTCAAGCATGAAGTGCCGGTGTTTGCATGTGGGATCCACAGCCTGCACGCCGTGGATCCCACATGCAAACACCGGCACTTCATGCTTGAGAAAGGGCTCCTACCTGGGCCCGAAACGTCGCAGCTCATATAAATTTGAAAAGATTACAGCCATGACAATTTTGTAAAGATCCCTTTTCTGTTGAATCTGTACCACTGGTGTAATAAAAAGCACTATGCACTAAGCATTTCCGTGACTCCTGGTGTGCTGTCTCCAAACTTCGTGTTATACCGATACAACCTGTATATCACATAAAGGATGGCCTAATTCACATTGTGGTACAATTGTTTGAGTAGTGGGACTCCTACACTCAAAGCCTATGCACTAAGTGAAAGGGCTTCAAAAATTACAAGGAACCAGCACTCCAATACACCCTTTGTTAAGATTAAAAAAAAATTTATGATTGATGGCCTGCTGTTAACCCTCAAAAACATTTTGAGCAAGGGCCTGCTGATCTGACCATGAAAAAAATTAAAGACGAGGGCCTGCTGCTGAGCTGACCCTCTAAAACACTAGGGGTAAGGGCCTGCTGCTGAGCTAACCCTCTAAAATATTATATGCGAGGGCCTGCTGGTGAGCTGACCCTGTAAAACATTATATGCGAGGGCCTGCAGATGAGCTGACTCTGTAAAACATTATATGCGATGGCCTGCTGGTGAGCCGACCCTGTAAAACATTATATGCGAGGGCATGCAGGTGAGCTGGCCCTGTAAAACACTATATGCAAGGGCCTTGGCTACTGAGACTGGACTTGGTGGAAGACGGTGGTGCTTAACCGACTGGAAGCATTATCTGCTGCAATCCAAACCACCACCTAGTCGCACTGGTCTGACTTCAAGAGAGGTATTGTTTTTCTTGTGCTCTGGCAGCAGGCACAGTTCCAACGCGCCCAGGGCCACGGCCTCTGCGTGCACCATCAGCATCGCGGCCACTTCCCCGTCCCTTACTGCTCACCTTCTTCATTTTAAATGTTATATGAAAGTATGTCGCACAGTAGCGTAGGATTTGGAAGTGTATGCACAATTTTTTTTAAAAAGGTATTTGAGATGTGGAAACATCACACAGGAGATATCCCGCACATAATGTCAATGCTGTAAACCAGCGGCTAATAAAAAAAATTACAGGGAATGTCACAGGTATTTGGGATGAGAAAACGTTATCCAGGACAGGTACCACAGGTAATGTCGTTGTCCGCAGTGTCTACGCACACATTACATTGTAGATGTGGCCCTGGTAATGTCCCTCTGAGAAGTGGACACCGTCTATTGAAAAAAGTACACTGTATGTCACAGATACATTTTTTAAAGGCACACGTTACACTGGTCATATCCCGCAGATAATGTCAATGCCGTCATCAGCAGCTAATAAAAAATTATAAAATTATACACTTACAAAACCTGCGCTACTGTATGTGTGACATACTTGCAAGAATATATGGACCATTTTCTATGTGCAAGGCGAGCAGTAAGGGACGCGGTTTAACTGTGCCTGCTGACAGAGCACAAGAAACACACTCATCCATGATGCCTAGCTTCATATCCCAGTTTGCAGGGCGGCGCACGACACCACTCTCGAAGTCAGACTAGTGCGACCAGTGGTCGGTTGGATTGCAGCAGATAAGGTTTCCAGTCGGTTAAGCACCACCCTCTCTTCCACAAAGTCCAGTCTCAGTAGCCAAGAGTCTGTTCAACAGAATTCTTACCCTGATACTCCTTCCACCCACCATGAAGAGTCTTGGCAAACAAGTGATCCCACGCTTGAATATTCCGAGGAGCTCATTTCATCGCCATTCCTTTATTTGGGCCTCCTGACAAGCCCGCTTGAAGAGGGACATGAGGAGATCTTGTGCCCTGATTCCCAAACTCTTGTGCATCCACAGTCAGAAGAAGATGGGTGGGGGAACGGCAATTAGAGTTTCACAAGGTGGATGATGATGATGGATGATTACATAGCTGCCAATAAGCAAACCACAATTAGTGTCTCAAGAGATTCATGAGAAGGATAAGACACAGTTGTCAATAACAGAGTGATGATTAAGCACCAAAGTATTTGGGTGTTCGGCCCGAACACATTGCTATATTCGTATGCTTGACTGAGCATCCGATCTATAATAGAAGTCAATGGGAGACAACCAGGCACCCCTGCTCTGAAGAGGGAAGGGTGCCTGATCCATTGGAAAAGGTCAGAAAGTGACAGAAACACCACCGAAATGGATCAGGAACAGCACGAGGACGATGTCTGGATGCATCTTGGACTCCAGGGTCGCTGCTGGCAACCATGTTGTCCGAGTTGTACACCACTGTTACAGACTGACAAAAATTACGCACAAACACCTCCCCCCCCCCAAAAAAAAAATAAAATAATTTTCACAGGAAAAATTGCTAGGAAACATTCTTTCCTGTATATTTAATTATATATAAAGTGCAAGTGCTGCCAAAAATTTCAAGCAAGAGGAACTCTGAAACAGCATGTATATCACATAAAAGAGGGCCCAATTCACATTGTGGTACAATTGTTCAGGTAGTGGGACTCCTACCCTCATAAAGCCTATGCACTTAGTGATAGGGCTGAAAAGAATTACAAGGAACGGGCACTCCAATACACGTTTATTACACATAAAGGAGGGCATCATACACACCCTTGAAAAATTATGATTGGTGCCCTGCTGGTGACCCTCTAAAACATTAGGGGCTAGGGCCTGCTGACGCTCTAAAACATTATATGCGAGTGTATGCTGTTCAGCTGACCCTATAAAAAAAAAATTTGAGTTGAGGGCTTGCAGTTGAGCTGATCCTATAAAAAAAGAAAGTGGAGGGAATATAATGTGGGGAGTCGCTCTGGTAGACAGCGGTGCGGGTGCAGTACCGAGGCAAAAACAAAGAGTCCAGCATGTGCAATAAACAGTGTTTTATTCACACTGACACAAAAATAAACAGCAAACAGTCTTTTGGTGGTAATTCACACATGTCAGAAACAAGGAGGCAAAACAAAACAGGAGCACAGGTTCAGTCACCTGGGAGGTTTAGGTGCAGGTTCGCACCAGGCTGTCGGCCCAGCCGCAGGAGAATCCACCTTCAGGGTGCCAGGAACAACAACACCTCCTTGCTGAGCTCTTTCCTCTAAGTCAGAGAACTCCACAGCCCTGTTTGCAGCTCCAGGACAATCACACCACAGCTGCTAAGGAGGCTGCCTTTTTAAAGGCCCGGATAAAGTCCGGCCTGGACCGTGGGGAGTAGGCACCCACCCAGCTCTTTGCCTACTCCCAGTAAGAGCCAGCCCGAATTAGCTTTGCAGCCAAACTAGGTAACAAAGTCAAACAGCACTAGCTGCTGCAGACACATAAAACCCGGCTCTCACCTCACCGAGGCCAGGAACCTCGGTGACACGTACCTGCCATCGACTATGATACCTTGCACCCTCTTACAATATATACAATCTGGAGTAGGAGAAAACAAGATTCAACCATATACTTTTTTTGTGGTGGAAAAGGTGCATGGGAATACACTACAGTAGATTGAGTACATTATAAATGATAGATTGAAATTGCCTTTATGTTCGTGATGAGCTCAGCTCTCCTCTGGTGGAGTCGAGAAGTCAGGGGCAATTCAGGCCTTGTTCATTTTTATCTGAGTCAACCTGTCAGCATGGTCAGTGGACAAGCAGATACGCTTATCTGTTAGGATGCCACCAGCAGCACTAAATACACGCTCATACAAAACTCTGGCAGCAGGGCAGGCCAGCACCTCAAAAGGCGTAGAGCGCAAGTTCGTGCCAAGTGTCCAGCTTGTACACCCAGTAATTGTAAGGCACTAAGGGATCATTTAGGATGCTGACACGGTCTGCTATGTATTCCTTCACCATCTTCCAAAACGTTTCCGTCATTGTACCACTAGACCACGCTTCAGGGTGAGGTTGCTGGCGGGGTGTCATTAAAGTGTCCCATGCCCTGGTGAGTGTTGCCCTGCCTTTGTTGGAACTGCTGTGTGTTCCCCTTGTCTCGCTTCCTTGGTTGCATAAGGAAGTACGGACTCTGGCGGCCACGCTGTCAGATGGAAAATTTTTAAGCAATCTCTCAACAAGTACCTTCTGGTATTGCACCATTTTACTTGTCCTCTCTAAGACAGGAATGAGAGATGAGAAGTTCTCTTTGTAGCGGGGGTCGAAAAGATTGAACACCCAGTAATCCGTGTTATCTTAAATGCGTATAACGCAAGGGTCACAGGAAAGGAAGCCCAACATGAAGTCAGCCATGTGTGCCAGAGTACCAACAGGCAAGAAGTCGATTTCGACATCAGGATGACTATTCATCTCCTCCTCCTCCTCTTCTGCCCATCCACACTGAACAGATGGAATTAAAGTTCCACGGGTACTACCCTCTGTAGCAGAGGCAACTGTCTCCAGCTCCTCCTCTTCATGGTCCAATTCGCCTGACATGACAAACTGTGGGTGGTCTGGTTATGACCCTCTGTAATGTCCTCCCCCATTTCCTCGTCCGCCAAATTTAGAGTGTCCTCCTTAATTGTGAGCAGCGATCATTTAAATAGACAGCAGTGGGATGGTTACGCTGATAATAGCGCTATCGCCACTAACCATCTGTGTGGATTCATCAAAGTTTTTTTAAAACCTCACAGAGGTCTGACATCAATGCCCACTCCTCGCTTTTGAATAGTGGCAGTCGACTGGAAAGGCGACGACCATGTTGCAGGTGGTATTCCACAACTGTCCTCTGCTACTCACAAAGCCTGGCCAACATGTAGAACGTAGAGTTCCAGCGGATGCTCACATCGCACAACAGTCAGTGAGCTGGAAGCCGCAAGCTCTGCTGCAGCATTGACAGACTGGCTGAAGCTGTGGACGACTTGCAGAAACGGGAACACACGCGGCGCGCCTTCACTAGTAGCTCTTGCAAATTGGGGTAGGTTTTGATAAACCGCTGAACCACTAAGTTTAAGACGTGGGCTAGGCATTGGATGAGTGTCAGGTTGCCGGGCTCCAAAGACACAACCATGCCTCGTTGTAGGTTGAGTGGCAAGAGCCACAGCTTGGTCCAGTCCCTTCTACCCTGCCATAGCTCTGCGGCGGTGTGCTGTTTGTCCCCTAAGCAGATCAGTTTCAGCATGGGCTGTTGACACTTACCCAGCTACACTGCTTCCAACTAGCGACTGATGGCTGACAGCTGTTGGAGGTAGAAGTGGAGGAGGAGGAGAAGTGGGAGTTGGAGCCAGTAACAAAGCTGCTGGCGGAGACCCTTATGGACGTAGGGCATGGAATCCTGGTTGTGGGTAGCACCTGTGCCATCCCAGGGTTTGACTCACTCCTGGCCTCCACAACATTTACCCAGTGTGTGGTCAGAGAAATGTAGCGTCCCTGGCCACCAGCACTTGTCCATGTGTCCGTGGTGAGGTGGACCTTCCCAGTAAGTGCGTTGGTCAGGGCACGGGTGATGTTTTGGGACACACCATGAAAAATAGTGGAGGCTGGGGGACTGTGGACAGCCGCCATCAGGCTGCGGAACGCCTCAGTGTCCACAAGCCTAACTGGCAACATTTCAAGGGCTAGTAATTTCGAAAGTTGCGCATTTAGTGCTATG
The DNA here is from genome assembly GCA_033119425.1 of Bufotes viridis. Taxonomy (NCBI): domain Eukaryota; kingdom Metazoa; phylum Chordata; class Amphibia; order Anura; family Bufonidae; genus Bufotes; species Bufotes viridis. The sequence continues at coordinate 39,346,832 of CM065599.1, forward strand.
GCCTTTGGTGGGTATTTGCATTTGCCTTCAAATGCCTGTGTTATAGACATTTGGACTATGCACTGGGACAGGGAAGTGGATGTTGTTGCTGACAGTTCATGCGGAGGTCCAGGTGCAGGGCGAGGGGCATGCGGGCCTGCGCCTTCGACAGGGGATTGGCCAGCAGTGCGCAACACAGGGGAAGAGGAGGCAGTGGTGTGACTCGCATACCCAGGCATTCGGCCCACTTATTAGCATGCTTGGATGCAATGTGGCTGGTGGTGAGGTTGCTAGTGTTCAAGCCCCGGCTCATTTTGGTACGGCACTTGTTGCAAACTACCACTCTTTTGTCGTCTGCACTCTCCTCAAAAAAGCGCCATACTGCGGAGTACCTACCGCTTGGCAAGGTAGATTAACGCATGGGGGTGCTCGGTGTAACGGGTGCGGGCCTGTTTGGTGTGGGCCAACCCCACTGCCTCATCCAGACTGTTGCAGTGCTGCGGATCCCTCCCCCTCTGTACTGCTGTCCTCGCTAGGCTTTTCACCTTCCCATGTTGGGTCAGTGACCTCATCGTTCACTACCTCCTCTTCCACTTCCTCACTCTGCTCATCCTCCTGACTTGACCTAACCACAACCTCAGTGATTGACAACTGTGTCTCATCATCATCCACCTCGTGAATGAATGATTGCCGTTCACCACTGTCATCTTCTTGAGACTGTGAAGGCTCAAGAGGTTGGGAATCAGGGCACAATATCTCAGGTCCCTCTTCAAGTGTGCTGGGCGAGAGGGCCAAATCTAATAGTGGAGCTGGAAAGAGCTCCTCGGAATATCTGACTGTGGAATCACTCATTTGGCAAGCCTCTTCATGGTGGGAGGAAGGATGATCAGATTGTTTTACTGCCCGTTAAAGACACAGTTTTTGGATGCAGGACAGTATATGTCACAGAAACCCACAGAATATCGACACTATTAGGCGCTAATTATTGGAATTTGTAATACAGACACTGTTTGCAGATGTAGTTCTGTATTTTTTACACAAAGCCACTCACTATGGACACTAGATGTGTCCCAGATTATTAAAGACACAGTCTGCGGATGATGTCCAGTATATGTCACTGTAGGTATAAAATAAAAATATCTTGCCGCTGTCAAATGCACACAGTAGTCCTTAAAAGGGATTTGGGGGTCTTTGAAAAGCTTTTGGTAGTAAAATCAGCAAATTTCTCTCCCTCCACTGCACGGTCCCTGAGACTGCAGGAGGTAAATAGATTGCTGCTCTAAAACACACACAGTAGTCCTTAAAAGGACTTTTGGGTTTGGAAAAGCTTTCTCACAATAAATACTGTGAAATTCACTCTCTACTCTGTCTTTCCCTTCCTACGCTCTGCTCTTCCTGTCTACATCTGAGCATGCGTCCTCGGGTGCTATATAACACCCGATGACGTGTTCCGGCCAGCCAATCACTGTAATGCCAGCAGCCAACATGGCTAGCGGCATTAGTGAGGGCAGTACTTACCTGCACCTTTATTGGCTGCTTAAAACTGGCGAAACGTGCGGGGCGGAGACTCGAGCACATACAGGAACTCAGTCAAGTACCACTATGTGCCGAGCATAGCGATGCTCGAGCCGAACAGATATTCGGCCGAGCATGCTCGCTCATCACTACATACCAAATGTGCAGGGCACGGCGGTGTCATGCTGTTCTGCACCTGGTTTGCCTTGGCGAACGGAGTCACAAAGGGTAGGAACTGCTCCGTGTGATTCATCTAGAAATCGATTCCTGGCTTTCTCTGCGACAACTGAAAATCGGAACCATGGTGACCGACAACTGGAAGAACATGGTGTCGGCGCTAAGTCAAGGAAGGCTGAGTCATATGCTCTGCATGGCAAACGTGTTCAATCCATATGTGTGACCAACTATACGAACAGAGAAAGGCCATTAACGATTTCTTGATGATGCAAGCAGATAGGAGTACTCCCCTGTGTAACTTTGATGTCAGCCAGTGGCAGCTCATGCGTGACACCTGCCGTTTGCTCAGGCCCTTTGAGGATGCCACGTTATTTGTCAGTCGCCAGGACTACAAGATGAACGTAGTCATTCTACTGCTTCATGTCCTGGAACAGATGGTGGTAACAATGGCTGGTCAGTGGACTGGAGACTTGGCGCCTAGATCTCATGGCCACATGACCCCTGTGGGGCTGAACTGGAAGAGGAGGAGGGGAAGTAGGGCATTGGACCACAGTCAATGTGTAGCGAAATGGGTATTTTTTCTACTCAGGTGACTGGAGAGGAGGAGCAGGATCAGCCATATGAGCTACAGGGCGATGAGGAAGACGAGACAGAGGACCCAGACACACCCAGACATGCAGTGGAGATGGAGACAGGGAGTACCTCCGAGTCACTTGCACAAATGGTCTGATGCATGCTCACTTTCTTGCGTTTTAACAGCCGAATTGTCACCATTTGGTAGAGGGATGACTTCTGTCTCTCCACTATGTTGGACCCTCGCTACTGGTCCAAAATAGGGGCCTTTTTTACACCCACTGAGAGGGAGGACAAACTGAACTACTACAGAGACATCCTATATAGTCAGTTAGCCGTTGCCTGTGTTCATTCTCTCGCAGGTCTGACCAGAGGGGCCCTCTGTGCTCAGGTTCCACTGGCATGGCTGCTGGGGAGGGGTGAGGTGGCAGGAGCAGTACCAGCTCCATCAGCAGCAGCCTGAGTCTACAGTCGCTGATGAGTTGTTTTGTTCACCCGCATAGTGAAGAAACTACTCACCAGCAGCAGCAGGTAGACCTGGAGCAGCACCTGAACCAGCAGGAGGTGGCATACTTTGACAGCATCCTGCCAGCCATCATTGAATATCCGCTGGGCTACTGGGCTGTAATGATGAGCGAACATGCTCGTCAGAGTACAGGTTCGGCTCGAGCATTGCTATGCTCGGCATGTGGCGGTACTCGGCCGAATACCATGTGTGCTCATTGCATTGCTCGAGTCTCCTCCCCGCATGTTTGGCACCGCCTAAGCAGCCAATCAGTGTTCAGGTAAGTAATTCCCTTGAGTGTAATGCCATAGCCATGTTAGCTATTAGCCTAACACTGATTGGCTGGCCGGAACATGTGATACCAGTTTATATAGGAGCCGAGGTCCCACGCTCGGATCATTCAGCATCAGGGAGAGCAGACAATAGGCAGGGACAGATAGCGTTTTGCTGGAAATTCACAGATTTAACTCCAAAAAAAACTATTGAAAGACCAAATGGTCCTCTTAAGGACTACAGTGTGTGTTTGACAGCAGTGCAACAGCATTTTTTTTTTTTTTTTACCAGGGGTTAAATTCAGCAGTATGTAGGACAGATCGCTTATTTAAGTACCCAAAAGATATTAAAAGACTGAAAGATTTGATATTAGTGAGAGCCAGAGAGCAGTGTGTTTAGAAGACATTATAAAAAGGGGCTGTAGGGATCATCTCAGTTTCGGGGGTCATTCTCACAGACTTCGCCACGGACACCAGATTGAAGTCCAAACGATGCTTTATTTTCAAGCACAAAACAGCAACCAAAACATAAATCATAAGCCGTCTGGCCACTGACTAAACAGTCTTTCCCTCTCCATCAGGATCTGAGTCTACCACCCAGCTCCCAAAATACATTACCAGTTGCTCCCAGTCATGGTCCTGTTCAGGCCCTTTCTCCTTGGCTTTGCAGCGCTCCTTTGGCAGAGCATGCTTGCTTCCGCTCGCTTCTTTTTCAACAGTGGTTTTCTCAGATTTGGCCTCAGTTTCAGGGTCTTCTGCTTCTTCAGTGGCTCTGCCCACTTCGGCAGACCCCTCTTTAAGCTTATCCTTGGTTTGTGGAACATCCAAGGATTTCTCCCACTTCAAGACCTCGGCCTTAGCCTCTTCGGCCTCTGTTTCTTTGGAGTCTCCATTCACTTTATTAGCCTTCTCATTCTTCACGGAAATGGCATCATATCCTTGCCTTCTTAACTCCTCATCCTCCTCTTCAAGGTTGGAGGTACTGGGGACATCGGGATCTTCACCAGTCTCGTCGTCTTCTGGCAATCCCTCCAGAGGTTCACCCAGGATATTGTTCCCCATTCGTTTAGGCTCTAGGAGAGCCATCTCACAGTAGTAGACACCATCCCATCTGCATACTGGTAGTCTGTCCCCTGGTATTTCTTCTCCAGCAGACTGCTGGCTTTTTGGAAGGCACTGACGGCAGAGGGAACATTTTTTTCATGACCAGGTCCTGGCTACTCATTGCCACAAGTCTCTTGGCTTCTGTATCCACATAAAACCCATCAACTGGTTCAGCAGATACATCTTCCATCTTCTCTGCCTCGGCCGGCACCACCATCTCCAGACCCATTCTTAACAGGCTCTGGCTTAGACTTCTTGACGTCTTCTCAGAGGACTCTCCTCTTCAGATTTCTTATTTTCCATCTGCTGCTCGAGAGCACGCTTAGACTTTTCCAACTTATAGACGTTCTTCCAGACGTCATCTTTTGAGCTCATGAGATCTTCCATGTCTGCTCTGAGTTGCCTGTTCAGCCTCTTAAATTCATCCCGCTCTTCAAGTGCTTTTTCAAGGGCTCGAGCCAAGGAAAGGGCTTTGGTCTCATTTTCCCAAGCATCAGCCTCCGCTGTCATGTTCTTTGGCATATCGAGCCGAGATGCATTTCTCCTCAGCCAGGAGCTGGTTAAACTTCTTCTGTTTCTTCTCCAATCTAGACACAGTTTGTTTTTGGTGGTCCAGGTCCACCATCTGATCACGCAACTCTTGATCAAGTTGAGCCATCCTGGCTTCCAAATGTCTTTTCTCCTCCAAGAGAGCAGATTTTTCTGAGGCACAGGCTAAGACATCATCAGCCAGCTCATCCCTTTCCTGCTCTGCATGACATCTGGATCGCTCAGAAGCTGCAAGTTTCTCTTGAAGTTTGAGAATTTCTGCATCTAATTGTGACTCTAGATCCTTCAGTGCATTCATCTCTTTCTGTGACTCCTCTGGAGCTTTCTTCAATTGTTCTGCGAGAACAGCTAGTCCCTTCTCTAGTGTATCTAGGGACTGTGCGGAGTGAGCAAAAACATTTTTCAAGGTTGCAGCTGTACTGATCTGCCAGCAGTTGGTCATGCTCTTCTACATACTCTTTTTGGTTGGTCAAACCTGCCAGGAAATCGTACACTGCCTGGGTATAATTCTCAGACCCTATGCTGACATCTTCCCACTTAACTCTTGTCATGTCAGGTATATTTGTGGTCGGGGCTACATGACACGTAACCGTCTACCTGCCTACCTAACTAGGCTAAGCGGCTTGAGTTGTGCCATAACCGCTGCGTAGGAGGAATGCCTGAAGGGGGGCATGCCCTGCAAGGTGTTTATGAAAAATAAGGGTGGGTTGGGAGGGTACGCAGCAGCCGTCGACACGCCCAAGGGAGGCGCCTGCCTGGTATAAATGTGCTACTTACGCCCCTCCCACAAATACAGGCCAATAAACTGGCCTTCTAACTTGTGGTCGGGGCTACATGACACGTAACCGTCTACCTGCCTACCTAACTAGGCTAAGCGGCTTGAGTTGTGCCGTAACCGCTGCGTAGGAGGAATGCCTGAAGGGGGCCAAAAAGCCAACAACTAAATGATACACAATAGTACGTAACAACCCTAACATGACCAATCTCTGGAATGCAAGAACATCTCTCAACTAGGCTGAGGTATGAACCTATTGAACATGCAGAGCACCTAATTTCTAGATAACATGGAGCCAAAACTATTGTTCCCAGAGGCAGCGCACGCTGCACCTGACCTGAAGGAAAGGCCGAATAGCTGTTGGTTTGGACCCTAAAATTGGACACCGGGATAGGACATGCAGCATAACTGAGAAGTGGTGAGGGGTGCCATGAGGACCGCGACAGAGTACTCTTAGGTCTTGGTCTGTTACTGCTGCCAGTATTTACTAAAAGACACAAAGCCGGGCACTCTGAAAGGAATGTCGGAAAGAGAATGATTATATTGGGGCCAAAATGGCAATGAAACCAGTGCCAGCAACAACGCCAACATGACCAACCTCTGGAATGCAAGAACATCGCTCGACTAGATTGAGGCATGAACCTAATAAACATGCAGAGCGCCACTGACCTAGCTTCCGGATAAAATGGGCCGGAACTATCGTACCTAGAGGCAGCATATGCGGCACCTCACCTGAAGGAAAGGCTGATAGATGTAGGTTTCAACCCTAATTTGGACATAGGCATGCGGTCATGCCGCACGACAAAGGTGTAAGTAGAGATGAGCGCAAAGACCTACATTCGACCTTGCAACGTCAGACGAACAACCTGCATCACATTCGTCGCGCTTTCGCGATATAGCAATATTCGTTATTTCACATGCAATATCATGACTAGCGACTAATTCGAGTAATATTTGCGTGCGCATAAATTGTTCGTTTTAATAATGTTTAAACGTATAGAAAGCTTGAAATGGCGGGAGTCATTTGAGTGAATGTAAGGGGCGAAAAGACATGTACGGATTTCCACAATACACTCTGCGTACTGGAGTCTGACACGACCTGTTAACGCTAGGTAGGTAAGGGAATACAAACCGCAAATAGATTAATGAGATTATTCAAGTGACGAACATTATTAAATCTCTATTGTTTAATCTCTACTGTGACAGGAATAGTGGAACTGTGAAAGAAGCAACTAAGGTTGGGGACATTATGTCTTATTATAATTATTTTTTTATTCAGATACAGTTTCCCTATCACTCACTATCCATCTCAAGAGCGAATATACGTAATTGCGAACATGGGGTCAAGTATTTAACATATTCGCAAACCTCGAAATCACTATATTCGAGATCAAACTCGCCTTGCGAATACTCGCGCCCAACACCAGTGGCGAGTGGGCCGTGGGAACCGCAACACAGTACTCGCAAGGCCTTGGTTTGTTACTGCTGCCAGTAATTGCTGATAGACACGAACCGGGCCCCCTGAATGGAAAGTCGGAAAGAAAATGATTATATTGGGGCCAAGAAGTGGCAACAAAACCAGTGCCAGCGAAAGCATCAGAAGAAAAAATAAAATAAAAATGGTTGAAACCGCCGTGACCTGAGCGACGTGTACAGTTTGACGTTGCGATACTGCAACCTGACGAAAACGTGACTTACCCAACACTGAACCTATAGCCGTCTTTGAAGAAACATCAAGTAGCGAGTTTGTAAGCTGAAAGTTTCACACATACTTTATTTTCCATTTAATTTTATTTTTGTTAATTTTTTTTTTTTTTTTTAACGCCTTTTTTTTTTCCCTCGCTACCTTAGCAACAGATGTAATTGACCACACCAACTAAGAATGGAGAGCTGTTACGCGACCTGAAGAAGCAAATGACATGCAAAGATGCTCCTGGCTGTGGTAGTGCCGACACTGACGTGAGGCCTGTAGGCATCAGAACCAACAAAATGGTTGACACCGCAGAGGCCTGAGTGACGGGTCAGGTCTGATGTTGTGACACCGCAAACTGATGAGAAATGATTTACCCAACATTCTGGACCTATAACAACCTAAAAATAAAACGTCAAGTAGCAAAGCCCGCAACCTAATGGGAAATCCGTGATGTTATTTTTTATTTTATTTTTTTCCCCCCCCTACTACCTTAGCAACAGATGTAATTGACCACACCAACTGAGAATGGCGAGCTGTGACGTGACCTGAAAAGCAACGAATGACAAGTAAAGACAATCCTGACTATGGTAGTATGCTGACACTGACGCGAGGCATGCAGTAATATAAACCACCTGTACCACACCACTCCGCTATAGGTGAGTACATGCAGGCGTCGCCACTATCAGCACATGCGCCCAGTAGGGATGTGGACATATATGCCGTAAAAACAAACTAAACTCAGTTCTCGGCAAAAGCCATGCTTCTATCTATTTTTAGCACAAATAAAGCAACAAAACGAGGCAAAAATAACAAAATAAAAAAATTCCTCATGGGTCTCTGCAATTACCTTTGTAGCAAGTAGCTCCCCCAGTGTGCAGCTAACACTCTGAACTGAAGATGGATCCCCAGCACCAAGCACAGGTGCTTATTAAGTGCACAAACGCAGGTTCACAATCTTAAAGTGATACAAACACATTTTACATTTCCAAAACAAATGAAACAAGACAAATTAAATATACCTCAACACAGAGGAGCTCACCGACTACTCAATATACATATCGCAAAATAGCATCTATACTAAAGAAACAATAACACTCTGAAAACAGCAACTCTGCTCCACCTGGATTAATCAGCTGCCTCACCCTCTATAATGCGTGTAAGGGGATAATGCTGAATGTCAGTGTGAACAAGGCCTTAGTCTGTCTGCAGAAATAATGCGGAAAGTGAGAGAGGTTTGCTGGTAGGATACCTCAGCACATAGGAGCTTACCGTCTACTTAAACACGCGTCGTAAAATAGCATTTATACTAAAGAAACAATAACACTCTGAAAACAGCAACTCTGCTCCACCTGGAGTAATCAGCTGCCTCACCCTCTATAATGCAAGTAAGGGGATAACGCTGAATGTCAGTGTGAACAAGGCCTTAGTCTGTCTGCAGAAATAGCGGATAGTGAGAAAGGTTTGCTGGGAAGATACCTCAGCACAGAGGAGCTCACCGTCTACTTAAACACGCATCATAAATAGCATTTATACTAAAGAAACAATAACACTTTGTAAACAGCAACTCTGCTCCACCTGGAGTAATCAGCTGCCTGAACCTATCCCTCTATAATGCAAGTAAGGACGCTGGATGTCAGTGTGAACAAGGCTTAGTCTGTCTGCAGAAATAATAGCGGATAGCGAGAGAGGTTTGCTGGCAAGCAGCGAAGTGAAAAACAGACAAGAAAGACATGCAGATATACACGGACAGACTAAGCAAGGTGACCTGTGCAAGACATGGAAGCCTGCGAGAAAGCGAGACGGAGTCACGCTGACTCCTGCTGCCTAGATGTGCCGCCACGTGGATGCCAAGCGTGGGCTGTCAGGCGCGAGAAAACGAGACGGAGTCACGCTGACCCCTGCTACCTAACCGCACTGCCACGTGGGCACCAAACGTTGGGGTGTCAGGCAGGATCGCTCCGGTGCAGTGCTGCTCCTACTCACCAAAGAAGCCGACACACTGCCGGCCGGACTAATCGTGCTGCCGCGTGGGAGCCAAACGTGGGCTGCCAGGCAGAATCGCTCCGGTGCAATGCCGCTCCTCCTCACCAAAGGAGCCGACGCATCGCCGGCCGGACTGTAACGGGACGATGCTGCACGAGCTGGTTGCAAACCCTCACCCGACCGGAACGACCTCAACTGGGATCCTGGACACTGACTGGGTATGGAAGCTGCAGATTCAGCCCATGTGCTGCAACAGGTGGCTCTGACTGCACACAGGTACGCAGCAGTCGTCGACACGCCCAAGGGAGGCGCCTGCCTGGTATAAATGTGCTACTTACGCCCCTCCCACAAATACAGGCCAATAAACTGGCCTTCTAACTTATCATCTGGTTGCTACCAGTAACCACCTCAAGTTCACAAGACTTCGACATGACAGCTTCCCTCTCTGAGTTGCTATCGATCACAGCACCTACGTTATATGTAACACTCGGGTAATTATCAATTCTGACCTCTAGGGCAGTGTCTCCCAACCAGTGTGCCTCCAGCTTTTGTAAAACTACAACTCCCAGCATGCTCGGACAGCCTTTGGCTGTGCAGGCATGCTGGGAGTTGTAGTTTTGCAACAGCTGGAGGCACACTGGTTGGGAAACACAGCTCTAGGGCACAGATGAGCAAATATTCACATTGGACACCTCCCCAGCAACCATAGAACTCCATGGAGACTGCATATCCACCTCTGGTACATGTGGTACACCCTCTAGGACTGCCACATGTCCTTGCACATTTTTCACAGTGGTTTCCCTCAGCTGTGAGCTCTCAACATCAGTTAGCATTTTTATACCATCCACATTTATACCAACAGGGGGAGCTTCTTCCGCAATCACAGCCTGCAAAGGAAAAGGATCATCATCATCATCACACATTGTACATAAATTTACATTGTCAATATGCATTTCTGACAACTTGGCATATTCACTTTGCACCGTATCGGCACCACTGTTTCCAATGGTCACTTCACTTGAAGTTCGGCAGGAGATTCACAACTGACCACCAAAGTGTCTCCAGTGCTCCCAATATCACAGAACATCATTCTCTCATTTACGAGCATATTTATGGCATCAAGATCACAAATCCCAGTTCTCACGGGAGTCTCACCCTCAGTGAGAACCACTGGATAGTCAGTATTATCCCTATAATTGTCCCGCACATTTAATAATCTACCAGTCTCAGGGGCGGCTATCATGCCATCTCTTACCTGGTCTAGCATGGGATCTCTGACTTTCACCATCCCAAATCTAGCCTTGGTCACAGGTACTTTAGGCAACACCGTAACCTTCTCCCGTGCAGATTCCTGCAAGGCAGCAACCGCAACAGACTTACCAGTCTGTTCAGATACAGCATTTTTCACATAGTCATTCATTTTTTTAGACAGTTTCTCACCTAAGTGCTTAATCACTCACAGGCCCGGCAGTTAGCAAATGCCGCCCGCTTACGGTCACAACATTATCAACAGGAACAGTCTTACCCAGCGATGTCACGGGATTGGCAGTCTCAGGAGACAAGGATCTTCCCATGACACCGCTACCGAGATCACCAGCCTTCTCTTGGTTGTTGGTATCCCGAACACCAGCAGACAACTTACTGTAACCGTTGCCACTAGAAACGACATGGTCGGGAGTCACGATTTTTCCTGGATGGTCCCTCCAACCGCATCCTTGAGGACTGTATATACAGTCGCAAGGAAAATAGGCACTCCTGAGAAATGCACCACTCTCCACCTCTTTGTCTTCCCGACGGTTGCCCTCGGCAACGGCACATATTTGCTGTTTATCGGATTCTCCGCTCTACAGCTGCCAGAATAATGGAAAGTCTTTGCCGAGCACTCCACTTCCAGAGTCTCACATTTTAAGAGCTCACATTGTACAGAACTATAGTCTGTTACAAAGGTCAGTGACACGGTGACATCTGTCTCTGGCCCCCTCTCTAGAAAGTCCAGTACTTCGGTAATGACCCGAGACACCTGTATGCGGGAGTCTAGTGTAACCCCCAGCGGTATCCCCCCGATCTCCAACTCGCAGGACTTTTCCCACAGGCTCCACCATTTTGCAGCCATTTTGACAGGTCAGTTTCTTTTACTGTGCTTCTGGCCCTTTAAATCTGCACACAGCTTGCATCACAGAAAAAAACAGTCCACAATCGCATGAGCAGCACTTGCTCCACTGGACAAAACAGGCTTCCGGCCCTTTAAATCACTGCACAGCAAAACAGCAATTCCTTGGCAACATTCACAGCACCTGCTCTTCTCAGTCAGGTCGTTGCCCCTAGCAACCGGCTGTTATTGCACACATCCTCCACCATATGTAGGGATTGTCTCTTATTCGGGGTTCATTCTCACAGACTTCGCCACGGACACCAGATTGAAGTCCAAACGATGTTTTATTTTCAAGCCCAAAACAGCAACCAAAACATAAATCCTCAGCTGTCTGGCCACTGACTAAACAGTCTTTCCCTCTCTATCAGGATCTGGGTCTACCACTCAGCTCCCCAAAACACATCACCAGCGCTTACCCCACACACAGAGGTAGAAGGCCCCGGCTCCCACATGTCTCGACACAGCCTGCTCCTTTTTGGCAGCCACACCCAAGTCCAACAAAAGGATTAAATAGCATCCCTGGACATGAGCATTGTCCAAAATCCCGGACTGGAGCATGGGAACAGGCACCCACCCAGCACATTGCTTGTTCCTAGTAAAAGCCCGGACTAGCTGGAGCCAGCTATGCTATCTTGGTGTCCGCCAACTAACTTAGTGGCCACCTATATCTAGGGCCTTTACTCCACCAAGACCGGGCACCTTGGTGACATGCTCCTGGTGCAAACACCCCTTATGCATGCTTCCCCGGGACTTTACTGCACCCATCACTATCCACATTGCCACAGGGCTTATTCACTAGAGTGTGTCTGCAAGTGAGATCTACAGTACGCCATCAGAAAGCAGTGTGTTTAGCAGACATTGTAAAAAGGGGCTTATTCACTAGAGTGTGTCTGCAAGTGAGATCTACACTACGCCATCAGAAAGCAGTGTGTTTAGCAGATATTATAAAAAGGGGCTTATTCACTAGAGTGTGCCTGCCACCACACCATCAGAGCCATTTTTTTTTCTGGGGAAATTAACCTAATTTGTGCCACCTCTGTGTGCATTCAATCCGCAACCGTTGTATTCATTACTCCAGCAGAGAATTATTTATATTTTGGGCAAATTAGTTTTGGGCACAACTGTGTGTGCGTTTAGGCCGCAACCGTATATACAGTATTCCAGCAGAGAATACATTTTATTTGGGACAAATTTAACTAGTTTTAGGCACATCTGTGTGTGCGTTTAGGCCGCAAGTGCAACCATATATACAGTATTCCAGCAGAGAATACATTTTATTTGGGACAAATTTAACTAGTTTGGGGCACATCTGTGTGTGCGTTCAATCCGCAACCTTTATATTCATTACTCCAGCAGAGAAATATTTATATTTTGGGCAAATTTAACTAGTTTTGGGCAAATCTGTGTGTGCGTTTAGGCCACAACCATATATACAGTATTCCAGCAGAGAATTATTGGTATTTGGGACAAATATAACTGTTTTGTGCCAAATATAGTGTCCATATAGTGTGGATTTCTGTGACAAATACTCTACCACATTTGAAAAGAGTGTCTGTTGAACCAATCTAAATAATCTGTGCATAATCTAGTGTCCATATTCTTTCATTACTGGGGCATATACTGACTCAAATTTAAAATCTGTATGTCTTGCAAAAATCTAAATAGTCTGATCCAAATCTAGTGTCCGTAGCGCGTGGCTCTCTGTTTCAAATACAGTACCACATGTGAAAACAGTGTATTTTGGGGAAAAGTAAACTATTTGTGCCCCATCTACTGTGTGTGCATTTTATACATATGACTAACATATACTGTACTTCATCCACAGACGGTGTATGGTAGTCTGTGATATTATCAGAGCTACATCCCCTGTATAAAGCGTGCGCATCCAAAATACCTGTTTTAATTTATTGGCGCGTACATATCCTACGATACTATACGTGTGACATACTTTTAAACATATAAAAACTTTAATATTAAGAAGGCGGCCAGTACAGGACGTGGAAGTGGCTCTGATGCTGATGGTTTACGCAGAGGCTGTGGCCCTGGGCTTAATGAAACAGAGTAAAATAATGTAGCTGAGAGCCTCCAGGTGCGCTAACCCTCTAAAACTGTGAGGCCCCTTTCACACGAGCGAGTTTTCCGCGCGGGTGCAATGCGTGATGTGAACACATTGCACCCGCACTGAATCCTGACCCATTCATTTCAATGGGTCTGTGTACATGAGCGTTTTTTTTCACGCATCTCTTGTGCGTTGCGTTCAGAAGTGAATGGGGCTGCGTGAAAAACGCATTGCATCCGCAAGTGCGGGTGCGTTGCGTTTTTCACTGATGGTTGCTAGGAGATGTTGTTTGTAAACCTTCAGTTTTTTATCACGCGCGTGAAAAACGCGTCAAAACGCATTGCACCCGCGCAGAAAAAACTGAACGCAATCGCAGGCAAAACTGAATGGCTTTGCCTGTGAAATCGCACAGTTTTCACTGAACGCATCCGCGACGCATCCGGACCTAATCCGGACACGCTCGTGTGAAAGAGGCCACAAGGCTATGACGAACCTTTTAGAGACTGATTGCCCAAAATGCAACCACAAACACACTTATTTATCGCAAAGTGCCCACACGATCATTTACCCTGAATGCTACAGTCCAATATAGTATATCTTCCATGTTCCTTATTATTTAGCTATAATAGCCTGTCTACAGTCAATGTTCTGCCTGTGCCGTTCATGGTGTACCCGACGCTGATGAATGGCAGGAAAAGTGTAAGGCATATTGGTGCGCCATAGACTTTTTCAAGATTAAGGGAGGGCTCTAAGTGTTGTCTCTGGCACCTGTTCAACAGTTTTGCTGACCCTATAAAACATTATGAGCGAGGGCAGTCTAAAAAACATGTTGATATGATGGAGGAGTAGAAGGATGAGAAAAGGAAGATTGAACCATATAACCTTTTTGGTGGTGGCAGAGGTGTATGTGAATACAGTGTATTCAGTACATTACAAACAACACATTTAAAGTGCCTTTATGTTCATCAGCTTTTATCTGTTGGAGTAGAGAAATCAGGGGCAATCCAAGCTGGTTCATTTTTATAATAGTCAACCTGTCATTTTCAGTTGACAGGCGCATGCACCTATCTGTTATTATGGCCCCAGCAGCACTAAATACCCGCTGTGACAAAACGCTGGGGGCAGGGCAGGCCAGCTTCTCTGAGGCATAAAGAAGACAAACTGAGGGTGGTCTGGCTATCACCCTGTGTACTGTGTTTGACTTTTTTTTGTTATGGTTTCAGTTAGAGTTTATGACTAGTCTGTTAGATATGTTATTATTCTTATTTATTTTGTCATTTAGGAGTTATTCAACAGGCCATGCCATTGTTCTACCACCACTGTTGTATGTTATGTTTGTATTTTATAGCAATGTGTAAGTTTTGGATGAGGTTTTAGTGAATACAGTGTACAGGCAAGCCCCTCAAAGGCATAGAGTGCAAGTTTGTGCCACGTGTCCAGCTTGAACACCCAATAGTTGTAAGGCACAGAGGGAGCACTGAGGACGCTGACACGGTCTGCTACGTACTCCTTCACCATCTTCCAAAATGTTTCCCTCCTTGTGACACTAGGTGGCTCATCAGGGTGAGGGTGCTGGCGGGGTGTCATGAAACTGTCTTGTACAGTGTTGTCCTGCCTCTGTTGAAACTGCGGTGTATCCCCCTCATCTCCCCTCCTGGGTTGCCCAAGGAACTACGTACTCTGCCTCCAGTGTTGTCATATGGAAATTTTCTAAGCAATTTTTAAACAAGGTCATTTTGTTATTGCATCGTTTTTCTTGTCCTCTCCACCACAGGAATGAGAGATGAGAAGTTGGATGGACTTCTCATGCTGTTCCCACCCTTCTCACCTTATGACTGGTCCACTATTTTGGCTTTCGGCCTGGCTGAGATCATCATTTATTTGACCAGGCATAGAGTACAAGTTTGTGCCACGTGTCCAGCTTGGACACCCAATAGTTGTAAGGCACAGAGGGAGCACTAAGGACGCTGACACGGTCTGCTACGTACTCCTTCACCATCTTCCAAAATATTTCCCTCCTTGTGACACTAGGTGGCTCATCAGGGTGAGGGTGCTGGCGGGGTGTCATGAAACTGTCTTGTACAGTGTTGTCCTGCCTCTGTTGAAACTGCGGTGTATCCCCCTCATCTCCCCTCCTGGGTTGCCCAAGGAACTACGTACTCTGCCTCCAGTGTTGTCATATGGAAATTTTCTAAGCAATTTTTAAACAAGGTCATTTTGTTATTGCATCGTTTTTCTTGTCCTCTCCACCACAGGAATGAGAGATGAGAAGTTGGATGGACTTCTCATGCTGTTCCCACCCTTCTCACCTTATGACTGGTCCACTATTTTGGCTTTCGGCCTGGCTGAGATCATCATTTATTTGACCTTTCTTCTGATTTGTCAGATGCAAAGAAAAAAGAGACACACAATGGATCCTGTCTGTGTAGAAGCTGTAAGGCCTGTATGGTCCCATAAGAATTGTCTTATGATTTGTTAGCCAAAAGCAGGAATGTCAATCCACTCCTGTCTTTTTTTGGCTTTAGTAATACTGATGGATTATTGAGCAAATGCTGACCGAGTGAAGACGTATGCTCCACAGACAGGATCCATTTTTTATGGGTTACTGTTCTGACGGATCAGAGGAAGGGCAAATTAATCATTGAAGTCAACACAAACTTACTGCTGACACCCTCTCCACTCTGTCGGGGGGCTCTACTTGTATAAGCGTTTAATAGAACAGGTTCTGTAGACATCTATGTGGAATCAGCTGACAAGAGTGTAAAAGGAGTGCGCTTCTTCTTGGCGCTAACATCGACCTGTAAGGCTGAGTTGATACTTCAGTTATTTGGTCAGTTTTGGCCCCGTGACTGCCCAAATAAGTGAAGTGTGCAGTGATTCTAAGAGCGACGCCTGTCATCTGCAAGTCATAATGGCTCACAGTATTATTTCACTACAGCAGCAGAATCCCTATTGAATGATACTTTAAAATTACTGTCTGGTTGCAACCTTAACCTGAAGAAGGGGAACTGAGCAGTGGTTCCTTGTACTGGACAGTAATTTGAAAGTATCATTCCTCCTCCTGAGAAGCTGGGCACCTGTACTGAAGACATCTATACTGCAGCTGCATACCTGGCAACTCCATCATCTACACGCTACGCCTACAACAGATTTGTGCCTTCAGTATATTTAGCACATGTCCAAAAGGAGAACCTCCAATTGGAGACTATCCACTTATTGAGAACTATCTAAGATGTACTTACCCTAGAGGCCAGACGGGCAGGTATTTATTTTGTTTTATGTTATGCTATGCTGGTGCTATAATTTAACTGCTCAGAGTGACGCTATATATAACATCCTATAATTGCTATTCATAAAATCCCTAATAACATTAATAAACTGGCTTTAAAAGAGCATAGGGAGAAACTCTATCAATTTTGCCTTTATATTTCTGTGATTGAAAGTCAGTTGCCTTTTTTTGAATGGGGCTGTTTCTGTAGCAAGCACATTGACTTAGTTCAAATCAAATGAATGGGAGAGTCCCAGAAAAGGTATGCTCACACGTGGCAGATTTATTGCAGAAATTTCAGGGACTTTCACATACTTGTGTATGAGGTTTGTAAAAATCTATTCCTATGTAGAAGAAACAACTGCATTTAGATGTAAGACATCTAAACAACAAATCTTCCACGTGTGAAGATATCCGTAGTACCCGATTCAGACTGTGAACAGTTAACACACTCACTAATCCTTATATTTCAGCTTAGAGTACACCCATAGATACTGTATTGTTCCTCATGGTGAAAAATGTGTAACAGAGTTGACAAAGAAAGTTAGACTACACGTTCTATACAGTAACTTTCTCAAGAAATTTTTCTTTACAGCCAGAAGGCCCAACTTCACATCACAGAGTGATATGTTTTTGGTCCCTCTGGAAGTGAAAGGATTAAATAAATATTTCTGTGTCATCAGCTTTTTCAATCAGTGTTATAGCTCTGTCAGTTTTCAGGTGGGTACCATTTCCAAGAGGTTTCCATGGTAACTGTGAAATTAGGTTTTCTTCCTGGCAGCTGCAGATTCTTTGGTCAGTTCTTTAAGCAAAGCAGTTTTGTTTTGTTTTTACATTTTTTCTAAACATTGTTCTACAAATTGATAGTCTGTAAGCAAGCACTGCACCCCTGGGAAT
The DNA here is from genome assembly GCA_033119425.1 of Bufotes viridis. Classification (NCBI taxonomy): domain Eukaryota; kingdom Metazoa; phylum Chordata; class Amphibia; order Anura; family Bufonidae; genus Bufotes; species Bufotes viridis. The sequence goes on from CM065599.1 coordinate 39,364,333, forward strand.
TTATTAATACTCTGTGACATAGGACTAGGAGACTACTGATGAAAGGGGTGGGATTTAGACTGAAAGGGTATTACGTACCTACATCAGTAGCTTGCAAGGTACAATGGCCAACTAGTAATTTAGACTAATAGATTTTACAGAAAGTAACAGTGTATGAAATTCACAATTACCTGGTGGATGATTCTGCATTATAAATCTGTGTTCTCTGTCAAGGACAAACAAATGGTCAAAGAAAATGCTCTCCAGGCATTCTTTAGAATTCCTGACACAAGTTGGAACACTTGAGAACATAAACCCCTTCAGAACCCTGAGAATTTTATTTTTTTTCCTTTTTTTTTTTTACTCCCCCCCCCTTCCATAGTCTTAACTTTTTTCATATAGCCTTATGAGGGCTTATTTTATCTAATGGCACCACTTACGGTTACATACCATGTAGTAGGAAGCGGAAAAAAAAAAGAATTGGTAAAAAGGAAATTCTGATAAAGGTTTTTATTTTTTATTTTTTTACACTGTACACTATGTGGTAAAATTGACCTGTTATCTTCATTCTCCAGGTCAGTACGGTTACATCGATACCACACTTGTATAATTTTTCTTGCGTTTTAATACTGGAAAAAAAATTAAAAAATTTGAGGAAAAAAATTATACTTTGATAACCATATCCTGACTCCTATAGCTTTTCGTAGTTATGTGTATGGGGCAGTGTGATGGCTTATTTTTTGTGGGACCATCTGTTCTTTTCAGTGATACCAATTTGGAGACTTTTTCATACCCAAATTATTGGGTAGTTGAAGTGACAAAAAATGGCAAATTTTTCCCGTTATGCCATTAGCTGTATGCCATTAATATTGTTATATTTTAATTGTATGGGCATTTTTTCTCACACAGCGATGCCAAGGATGTATTTTTTTATTTTTTTTTTGGTAAAGTTTTAAATTTTTTTTAAACTTTTCTTTTAACTTTTTTGTCACCTTGGGTGACAATAACTGGTCCATTGTGTTCATTGATGGCTATATAGCCATCATTGAACACTTCATTTGGAATATTACAATACAATGCTGCCACCTAGTGGCCTGTATTGGTATATTCCTGAATTAGACAACAAAGCCTGCTTGCAGCTTTGGTCTATTTCAGCGATGTAACAGGTTCCTCAGTCGGGGAACGATGTTACCGAACCTTCCGCTTCCAGACTGATCAGACCACGGCATCTGAAGGGTAAAATGTATGTGACCAGCCTTATGGCATACATGTGCTGGCTGCACGTGCGAGCGGGTGCCATGTTTAAGGACAGGACTTCCGCCGTACATATACGGCAGAGATCCTTAAGGGGTTAATGTTTATGCAGAGATTGTTGCTGATAGGATTCCTTACTTGATATATATATATATATGAACAAATCACCGAATTATAGTATCACCATAAAATATAGCTTTTAATTAAATTTATTAAAAAGGTTTCAGAATCAAGGAATCTCTTATCCGAGTAGGGAGAGTGGCAAATAGGCCAGCGAACCAGAAAATTCTGTCCCTGGTCTGTCCGCTATACACTATAAGCCCTGCCAGGAACCTCCTAGAGTCCCTAATGAGGCCCTGCCACAGGATAGTACCCACCACCTGTGTGAAGTGTGTTGGTCAAAGCGTCCGTCAGTAGTCAAATAGGTACACTCAAAACTGGGGAATCACACAGAGTGCGAGGACCAATTGGATATATAGTTCCTCTCACTCCTAGCGACTCTCCCAGCTAGCCAAATTACTGTACAGACATGATAATTATAAAAAGGTATAGAATAGTCCCAAAAAGGTATACAAATTTCCGACGTGTTTCACTGCAACCGTATATTATGTTGAAGATCATCAGGGGACATATACATATAATAAGGGTGTCTATATCAAAGACAACCCAGAGTGACAAAATTGGACCAAAATACAAAAATTTGCCACAGTGACCGGTAAAGAATGTCAATCTCAAGGATATACCTAGACAAGAGGAGAAGATAGTACCAGATATAAACCATTCAGAACAACTTAAAGGGTTAATGATAGTGACCAAATAAAGCCAGTGCTCAAAGATAAAGTATAATCACTTCCCTTAGCCATCAAACGGACAGGCTGTCCCAACTGCGGATATAGTCAGGTCCAGGGCTATAATCTTCTGGGTTCTGGTGTCTCCTCTTGCTGGGGCCGGTGGAGTGTGGCGAACGCCACTTGCCTTAAATAGCGCGCTCTATTCTAAGCATCAGGTCACGTGATTACAGATGGTTCACGTGCCCAACCGGAAGTGACGCACCGGAACTAGCTGTGCGTTCCACCGCGCTGCCGATGCGTTCCACAGCGATGTGTATACGTTCCACAGCAGCCGATGCGTTCTACAAGAAGAGCGCTGCGTTCCACAGGCCCTCTTGGTATGGACTTATATATTAAACAGTTACCCAGTATAATAGATACTGGGTTCTGTATATCACAAGACATCCCACCACATGGGCAGCACCAGTGAGGGTAAATAGTATGGAACAATGTCCCAAATATGGATTACCTTAAATTCACTTTGAGGACACATATATTTCCCACAATTAACCTCAAATGAGAGGTGTACATCTGGGGGTAGTTTTACATGACAAGAGCCAAAGGGGACACACAATTCAGTGTGTCCCCTGGCCCTATATACAGTGTAGCAGATAGTGCGAGACTGTCATCCCCAGAGAAAGGTCATTTAGTAAAGGACCAGTGCTTAAATAAAACAGGTATAGTCAATGGATTCATTCAGTCCCAAAGGGGCCCGAGTTTCAAGTTTATACGTCCAGCGTGCTTCTTTCTGTTTAAGTATTTGATCAATATTACCACCTCTAATAGATGGTCTCACAACCTCTATAACAGAGAAGGAGATATCCACTTTTTCGTCAAGATGTTCGAGGAGGATATGTTTAGGGATAGGTTTGTCCCGTTTGTTCCGAATATCACCTACATGTTCCAGTATCCGTATTTTGAATTCTCTGCAGGTTTTACCCACATAAAGCTTACCACAAGTACATCTCATAAGGTATATCACACCCCTCGTATTACAGTTAGCAAAGCACCTCTGTTTAAATCTGACAAGTCCCCTTGCATCATAGAAGGAATCACCCAGTTTAATATACTTGCAGGCTTTACAATGTCCACATCTGAATGTGCCCACAGATCTATTTTGGAGCCAACATTCCCTCTGAGGAGGTTCAAAGTGGCTACATACCACAAAATCACGGATATTACGTCCCCTTCTATATGTGATAGAGGGGTATTCTGTAAGAAAATCTTTCAGATCTGGATCAGTTTTTAACAATGACCAGTATCTGCCTATTATCTCCCTGATTTCCTCAGAGGCCACATCAAATGTACCAATAATCCGAATCACCTCCTCTATTTCCTTCTTTTGAGGCTGCAAAAGAGTAGGTCTCTCTTTTTCACGCGCATGCCTCGCTGCCTGAACAAGACAATACTCAGGGTAACCTCTTGCCCTAAATCTCTCAGATAATTTCAGGGCCTCTCTTTCGTAGTCCTCCTTCGTGGAACAATTTCGCCTAATTCTAAGGAACTGACCCTTAGGAATTCCTTTACGTAAGGGCTTTGGGTGGAAACTGTTCCACCTCAGGAGGCTGTTAGTGCCCGTTTTTTTGCGATAGAGAGTTGTCTTCAAGGACTGGTGCTCATCCTTACTAATCAGAACATCAAGGAAAGATATAGTATTTTCATGAATCTCAGATGTAAAAAAGAGACCTATTGAGTTCTTATTTAAACGAGACATAAATGTATTAAATCCTTCCCTGGGGCCGTCCATAACAATAAAATATCATCAATGAACCGAACCCACAGGGGGACATGCTGAGTCCATTCCACCATTTCATCAGTGAAGACTACCGTATCCTCCCACCAGCCCAGGAGCAGGTTGGCATACGTCGGCGCACAGGGACTTCCCATTGCCGTGCCCCTGAGCTGGTGGAAGAATTTGGAGTCAAAAATAAAATAATTATGTGTTAATACAAAACCAAGGAGGTGTAGAACAAAGTTGTTATGTTTTTCATATTCCACACTTCTTGTGGTAAGATAATATTTCGCTGCTTTGATTCCCTTATCGTGGGGGATAGATGTATACAGAGCCTCAACATCAATTGAGGCCAAATATGTATCTTGTTCCACATGTATCCCCTCAAGTCTCTGCAGGAGATCAGTCGTATCCCGCAGGTATGAGGGCAGAGAGAGCAAAAAAGGGCGCAATATCTGGTCAATATATGTACCAATGTTTTGAGTCAGATTTCCAATGCCGGAAACAATTGGGCGGCCCTTCAGGGGGTCCAGGCCTTTATGTATCTTAGGCAAGCAATAAAAGGTGGAAATCCTAGGATGTTCAGGATAAAGGTATTCATATTCTTTTTTATTAATTAATCTGTCACCCAGGGCCCCCTGAAGGATCTGTTTCAATTCAGTATGGTATTGGGTAGTCGGATCTGTCCTCAATATCTCATAGTTTGTTTTGTCGTAAAGGAGGCAAGAACACATCGATCTGTATTGTTTACAGTTCAGTACAACAATGTTACCTCCTTTATCAGAAGGTTTTATAACTAGTTCTTTATTCTTACTGAGTGTTTGAAGGGCTATCATTTCCGAATGAGTATAATTGTTATAACCCGTCCGAGCCGTAAGCTTTTGTAAATCTCTGGTCACTGAACTCAAAAACAGATCAATGTGTGCTTCATTGCCTCTTGGTGGACTTTTTGTACTTTTGTTCCCCAAATTGGTGAAGGGGCCTGTACCCACCATTTTCTCATTATCCTCCAGGAGACTCAGGAGTTCATTGAATCCCGGGAGGTCTGACATCTCCAAGCCTGTTTCACTGCATTTTAATCTATCAAACTGGATAAAGGTTTTGCGCCATTTTACTTTCCGAATAAAGAGGTTAAGATCTTTAATCCACCCAAAGCAGTCATATTTGTTGGTGGGGACAAAGGTTAAACCTTTTGATATAATACTTGTCTCTGATTCAGATAATACCTTTCCTGATATATTAAGTATTGTGGAGTCATTACATGGAGTCAATTTTTGTGTGGACGGTTGCGTAGACCATAGGGGTTGCGATCGCCTGGATCTAAAAAAGCCTGATCGTTCCCTCCATTCTCCTTCGTCTGTATGGCTAAGGAGGATGCTGAGGAGGAAGAGGTAAATTCCCGGCCTGTGTTCTCTCGCCATGATTGCGAATTGGAGGGTTGTTGTCGACCTCTGTCTTCCCCCCTAGATTGCGAGTAGTTCCTATTGCCGAACCTGCCCCCTCTGCGTCTTCTCCCTCTATAGTTTAACCTCTGATATGGCCGCCCACGATAGGTGTTAGAGTCACTATCCGAGTGTTCCTGTTCTGATGCAGATGTTTCCGTTGCAGAATCTTTAGATTCTGAGTTCACAGTATATGCTGTTTTATTTTTGAATTCAGTCAGATCATTCAGAAACTGTCTATGTTTCCTTTCAATCAGAGAGTTTTTCAGTCTCTCGATGTTGATTTGTAACTCCGATTGTCTATTGGTAAATTCTGTATGATCACTGAATTCTTTTGCAGTCTTAACCGCTTCACCTAACTGTTTTTCAAGTTCCAGGAGTTTGTTTTGCTCCTGGGTTAGTAATAATCTCATAAATCTCAGGGAGCTATCTGTGGCCTCCTGTTCCCACTTACACAGGAACTCAGGGGTAGTGACTCGTTTAGCTGGGCGTATGAAAATCCGTAGTCCTCGTGGGACAATAGAGTGTTTAATATAGTTTTCAAGGGATTGTGCTTCCCACCACGATTTTAAACATTCCTTATGGGCCAAATATAGTTCTTTAAAGGCGGTTTTGATAGATGTACGTGCTGGTATGCTGAAACTGATCTCCTTATCCGAAAAAACTTGACTAGCCTCAGTAAGCCATTTTGTCCTATCAAATAATAAATTTAGCAACTGGGCCATTGTTAAACATTACAAGGCTTTTTATAGAAAGAATAATAACGTTCTGACAAGTCAACCGTCAGCAAGTGAGATAATAAGTGATAGTATAGTTAGAGCAAATCACCGATATATATATATATATGAATATACAGTATATGTAATGAACTGACCTGTAAGGGCTCCAGAGCCGCGATCCTCGGCACGGTCGCAATGGTGGAGATGAGCCACTCCTCTGGTGATGTGACCACATCTTTAGTAACAGGATGCAATGCTCTGCATCTCCACACAGCAGGCATGTGCTGGGGAAGATTAGCAGTGGGCTGATTAGCTCAGCTGCTCTATTGCTGTGTACTAGTGTTTCTGACAAATGGAGGTTCTGATCCAGGGACTCTGCACTCTATTTACATCCCTTCCTGGCCATACACCATTGCTATTGATAGTCTTTGTTGGCTCTAGCTGGTTCCCTTGTTCCTGTGTTGATATTTTTCCAAGTGTTTCTGATTCTGACCCCGTCTTGTCTTCTGACCACTCTTTGTCTCACGTTTTGGTACTGCGTAGCCAAATGGGTTCTGACCCATTTCGTACGACTCTGCTTTTGTGTTGTCTGTATTGTGTGTCTTGTTTGTCCTGCACCTATAGTTATGTAGGGACTGTTGTCCATTTGTGGTTCTGCCATTTAGGGCTTACATTACACTACAAGTAGCTAAGGAAGGCACGCTAGGTTCTAGTTCAGGGAATCAACGTCTGTCCCTACCTACAGCCATTACATTATAGTTGCTGGAATTTTTATAGGAGGTATATATCTGTGGGAGGAATTTATCATTCCATTTGCACCAGAATTCTGGCAGAAAAATGTGCATATATTGCTATGTATGTCACTTTCAACACTAAGCGGGGGAAAGTGGGGCTATGTTAAATAGGTGTACATCAGATTATCAACTCCAACTTTTTACAAAGACACAGTCTTACTCCAATAGGGAGTGGTGTAAAAAAAACTGGAGTAACATCTCTAGATAAAACTGTTATGTTTAAAACGTACCTGAGTTTTCAAACAAATTTTGCATAAAGGCTGTCCTTCTTTGTACAATCATAACTGTGAAGGAACAGTGATGTTTTGGCTTCCCTAATGTTTTTTTTTTTTCCAGCCATATGATTCCCTGTTTCAGCTGCACAGTTCGATGCATTTCACTCACAAGCAGGGGGTATCTCCATTCTGGGGAAGTCTATACTGCTGTGATGTCCTTTACCCAATTTCCCACTATGTTTATTTTCAGCTCTGGAACTCACAGAACAGATAAGGAGGGATACATCACATTTACAGAACAGCAGGAGGCTCCAGTTATGTTCAGAAACAGTGTAGAAGCGGTTGTTTTATCAGACTCATTAATTCAACTAGCTCTGACACTTCCTTTCAGCAGTCTTCTGAGTCTCTGTTACCAGCCGGATCTTGCCTCACAACATTAAATTGTTTGAAAGTACAGTGACTCTTTAAAAATGCACCACATTTATCAATCAATGTCAAATGGTTTATAAATTTGCTTCAAATTACGACAATGGATATTCAAGTAAAACAGACTTCAAAAATTGCCTTCTTGCTAAATACCACATATTTATTTAGATATTTTACACAGTTATTTGAACACGGTACATTAGAAATTATGTCGAAGCAATAAGGCACTTTTATTTGGACAGTACATGGTTTTATTATCGTATTGCCGTTGTGTTTAGGCACAGTGTGCCGTTGTGTTCAGTGCAGCACTACAACAAAAAAATCACTATTAGCGATTTATTTTTGGTGGGTTTGTGCCCTGCTCAGTGCGTGGTACAGTGCCGAGACTAGCTAACCCGGAACATTTATTATAATTTACTTTAGAAATTTGCATAAATTATACCTGAAATTTACACCAGCTCTCAGGTAGTACAGATTTGATTTATAGCCTACAGACATGCTGGGTTACACTGCCATTATTAAGGCGTTAGGCATTCTTCATAATTTGGGTACATCTGATGGCAGTGGAACAGAGATTGAGACTGATGTAGGGTCAGACACTGACATCATAGAGTCGCTGCGTGAAGCCTCATTCACACGTCAGTGTTTTGGTCAGTGATTTCCATTAGCGATTGTGAGCCAAAACCAGGATTGGAGCCTTCACAGACATAAAGTATCAGGGAAAGTGTTCTATGTTTAGAGCCGCACCTCATTTTGGCTCAGAATCACTGATGGAAATCACTGACGTGTGAATGGAGTGTGTCTGAGCGCTTTTGTTCTATACTCCTATCATTCCAACAGCTATAACTTTTTAAATTTGTCATTCACCTAGCCATATGAGGGCTAAATTTTGCAGAACAGGTTTTATTTTTTAATGGCACCATTTGTTACCATGTATTGTACTGTAAAATAGGAAAAAATCTTAGTGGAGTGAAATAATAAAAAAATATAATTAGTATTATTTCTTGGTTTTATTTTTACAGTGTTCCCGGTCCACTGAAACTGGCATGGCAACCTTATTCTGTGGGTCAGTATGTTTTACAGTATGATTAGAATTATAAAAACTTTGAAAAATTCTGAAACTCATAACTTATCATTTTATATTTCCATCTGCAGAACTGTTGGAGGGCTTGTTTTTTGTGTTCGATCCGCTGCAGTTTTTATTGGCACTATTTTGAGGTACAGTATCTCACAAGAATGAGTACACCCCACACATTTTTGTAAATATTTTATTATATCTTTTCATGGGACAACACTGAAGATATGATACTTTGATACAATGTAAAGTAGTCAGTGTAGAGCTTGTATAACAGTGTAAATTTGGTGTGTCCTCAAAATAACTCAACACACAGCCATTAATATCTAAACCACTGCCAACAAAAGTAAATACAGCCCTAAGTGAAAATGGTCAAATTGTGCGCAAAGTGTCAATCATTTTGTGTGGCCACTATCATTTTCCAGCACCGCCTTAACTCGCTTACCCTGGGTTCACACCTGAGCGTTTCTGTCACGCGTATTACAGCGCGTTTTTGCAAATAGGAAGCGCGCGTCATACGCGCGTTCATGACTCTGGAGACCAATTGAAAAAGGCATATCTACACTTTAATGCGTGTTAAACGCGCGTTTTACGCGCGTTCCCATTGAAGTCTATGGGTGCAAACGCGCGAACTTCTTTGAGCGTAGGGCATTTTACAGCACGTTCAAACGCGCTGTAAAATGCTCAGGTGAGAACCATGCCCATAGGGAAACATGAGTTTTCTCCTGTTGAGTGTTTTACAGCGCGTTCGAACACGCTGTAAAACGCGCAAGTGTGAACTGAGGGTTAGGCATTGGGTTCACTAGAGCTTCACAGGTTGCCACTCCTCCATAACGAAATCACTGAGCTGGTGGATATTAGAGACCTTGTGCTCCTCCATCTTCTGTTTGAGGATGCCCCACAGATGCTCAATAGGGTTTAGGTCTGGAGACATGCTTGGCCAGTCCAACACCTTTACCCTCAGTTTCTTTAGCAAGGCAGTGGTTGTCTTAGAGGTGTGTTTGAGGTCATTATCATGTTGGAATTCTGCCATGCAGCCCAGTTTCCGAAGGCCCATGCTCTGCTTCAGTATGTCTAGTACTTGTTGGCATTCATGGTTCCCTCAATGAACTGTAACTCCCCACAGCCGTCAGAACTCATGCAGCCCTAAATCATGACACAGAGCTCACTTACTGCTCCTCCATCCAGGCTGGTTAGCTGCCTTGTTGACTGCAAACTGGCAATATGGTGGAACACTGGCACTCAGTGAGTGAGTGCTACAATAAGGCCCTATTTTGCAGGTCGCTGTCCGCCTTATCTTGCAGTTAATTTTTGGTTCTGCGACAGGACTCTGTGGGCATCCTATGTCCTACCTGTGATTTGGGTTGAGGCATTTTGTGGGTGTGTGCTAAACAAGGAGGTCGAGGCATGTGTCCATAAAAAATGAGTCTGATATTGATGTGATATTGATGACCTCTCCTAAGGATAGGTCATCGATATCTGACACTGCACCACTCCTTTAAAATTATCTTGGCATAAATACTGAAGAACTAAGTTTATTATATTGTATTCTAGTTAATTTTGTTTCACTCATAAATAATTTATGTAAATGTACTTATTATTACTTATTATTCGTTTACATAAAACAGGTTATATTTATGAGGTAATTTTTATATAAAATATTATTCTTCTTAATTACTCTTTTGAGTAAACAGACAATATAATCTATGTACATTTTTCAGTAATTTACTAGTATATTGCATAGCAACTACTTCCATTAGTTTTTATCTTTGTTATGGAAGTAATTTACATGATAATCAAGGTTTGTTCTTAATAACAGAAACAAAAAGTCCTGTACATGCACTAATCAAAGCTTGCTTTGTGTACAAGAGTACATGGCCCTTAAAATGGGCTGTAAATCCCACAAAAAATCGCTAACGAGCATTCATAAAAAAAGCAATTATCTGGCAGTGTAAATGTACCACTGATTATCCGATGAACGAAAATGGTAATAGATCATTTGTGTGGTCACAAAAATTATCGTTTGCCCGCAGCAGAACATGCTGTGTAAGCACGCTCTGCTGCCGGCAAATAACAAGTCTTTATGGGGACGAGCAATAGTTTTAGCAATCGCTCATCCCCATACTGTGGAGGGGATTGCTGCATGTAAATACAGAGGTTTCCTCCACCAGCAAGCAGACGATTGTCAGGAAGAAACGCTTCCTTCCCAACAAACTGCTGCTGCTGATTTCTCCCGTGTAAAGGGACATTTAGGGTCCTCTTACTTGGTCCAGTGCCAGGCAGTAAACGAGTACTGATCAAAATATAAGTTGATTGACTTTAAAGTGCCTTTCACAGTGCCTGATGTAAAGTTAAAAGAGGATGAACAATTTTAATAATGAATATTTGTCCCCTAGTCTCTTCACACAGGGCAAAGTACTGCTGACAAAAATGATTTTAGGCACCACATCAAAGACTTGTTTGTTGGGTAATCAGCAGCATCTTCATATACGGTAAGTCAGTTCTCAGAAATGTGTTGTAGGTATAGAATGCTTGGCCAGTGTAAAAGGGCCCTAATGATTGAAATACATATCAGATTCCTATATAAACCATCAAAAAATGTGGTGATAAGAAAGCAGGATGCGCTCATACCCATATGCAGTTGTGCATTTCTATAGGGGAGCACATCCTGCACTTGTAGTCCGTTGCTAATGGCAATCACCAGCAAAAAATGCATACAATGGATGATGCCAGCAACGGACTACAATTACCACAATGGACATCCTACATAAGATGAAATTTATGTGGATGTGGCAAGAATTCAGAACAAACACAGAACCAGAGATAGGTGCACACTGCCGTCACACTAAACCCTCACACTGATGTTAAAAATTGAGAGGTTAGTTCGACATATCCTACTAGGAGGACATGTCTTAAGCCTCGGGCACCAGCGTCAAGGTCTCTCAAGTAGCCCAAGGGCCCTAACACTCACCTACCTGCGCCATATGGGCGATATCAGGGGCCTGTGGGCAATTACAGGAGCATTAGGACGACTCACAAACATCTCCTCTGTTACCTCCAGCATGGCTGAATGCGTCTGCCCAGAACGGAGATAGTTGAGCAAGAAAAAAAGCATTGGACAGTTGAAGTTATGAAAGTAACAGTTTTTTAAGAGTTAACAGCACTGCTCACTTACCAGGGCAATCAAACAAAAAGTCCCAGCAGGTCTTTCTCCTGAAGCCATAAACTAACAAAGTGCTTCACCCATCAACAGGCACGTTGTAACAATCATCTGACCAGCAAATTATAGGCACATGCATAACATCAAGATATTCAAGTGTCTGCAAACTGTAAAATACACTTCCACAGGTAAACCAAGCATAATGCCATGTAGGGCTAGCTCACAGGCTCTACATGGGTTTAGCAGCTGGCCTCCGCTAAGTTGGGACCAACCCCGTCAGACACTCAGCATTTCATCACAGGACACAGTATTGAGGACACAATGGATAATGTGCCAATAGACTGGACACATTTGCTGGATCTGATCTACCGTAAGCAGCGAGTTCGGTTTGTTAGCCACTTCCCACCCATCACAGTAAATATACTAAGCAGGATGGATCTTTAAAGATATTTAAACAGCAGACACCTAGGGCTAATGTATGCGATCGACAATAACATTGATCGCATGCATTTAACCCCTCATACGCTGTCGTCAAACGTGACCACACCATTAGAGATGAGCGAATCGAACCTGACGAAGTGGAATTCGTTTAGAATATCAGGAAAAATTAAATTCACAACAAATGCAAATTTCCTTGCGCCTCGTGATTATGAAACGCAATTTTTCTAAAATGGTGGCTCCATGTGTGAGGACTGAGTACATGAGGCAAGGAACTCTGGGAAGGCGGGATCACCCAGACTGACATGCCTGCATGCAGCCAATCAGCAGCCAGCAAGCCCTGTGATGTCACAGCCCTATAAATACGTTGGCCATTTTACAGTCAGACATTTTCCAGCGTTCAGAGTGCAGGGACAGATGTGTGACGATGCTAGGGACAGCAAGTGGAAAAACGATTGTGGAAAAAAAAAGACAAAAAAAACGGTTTATAAGAGCAGGGAAAGGATAGGGAGGAATCATTTTACAGCATCTTAGTGCAGGGAGAGATTTCTGAAGGTGCTAGCTACAGTGATAGGAAAAACCTCATTGTGAAAAAAAAACGATTTACAAGTGCAGGGAAACATTATTCTGCAATCAGCGCTGCAGTTATCTGTTAAAAAGCCTTTAGTGACGTATATACGTGAAAAAATAAAAAGTTATTCGGCGTTCAGCACTGCATTAATCTGTTCAAAAGCCTTAAGTCGCTTATTTCAGTTGAAAAAGAAAAATATCTTCAGCGTTCACTGTCGCAGTTATATCTGGTAAAGCCTTTACTGGCGTACTGCAGTAGAAAAAGAAATATACATTCGCCATTCACTGGTGCATTTATAGTAGAAAAACCTTTATTGACATATATCAGTAGAAAAAGAAATATACATTCGCCATTCGCTGCTGCACTTATAGTAGAAAAACCTTTATTGACGTATATCAGTAGAAAAAGAAATATACATTCGCCATTCGCTGCTGCACTTATATGTAGAAAAAACTGTATTGACGTATATCAGCAGAAAAAGAAATATACATTCACCATTCGCTGCTGCACTTATATCTTGAAAAACCTTCATTGACGTATATCAGTTGAAAAATAAAAACACATTCTCCATTTGTTGCTGCACTTATATGCAGAAAAAACTGTATTGACGTATATCAGTACAAAAAGAAATCTACATTTGCCATTCACTGCTGCACTTATATGTAGAAAAACTTTATTAACATATATCAGTAGAAAAATAAAAATACATTCGCCATTCGTTGCTGCACCTATATGTAGAAAAACCTTTCTTGAGGTATATTAGTAGAAAAAGAAATATACATTCATCATTCGCTGCTGCACTTATATCTTCAAAAACCTTTATTGACGTATATCATTAGAAAAATAAAAATATATTATGTACGACGTCCATAAGGGTGGCGCACCAATACAGGTGAATACACTGTGCACTAACCTTGCAGAAAAATGCGAACTAATTCACACCAGCCCGCATCTATCTGCGGTATTGCTTACTGGACACTAAGGGGACTTCTCTGCAGCACAGAAACCGCATGAGGACCGCGTCTCGCTCTTCCAGCGCGGACCTACTTCCTCCACTATGTCCCGTTCACAGATCACTCCACCTCAGGGGACAGCCTATAACCCTCTGTTGAAAAGCCTTTAGTGGCGTATATATACGTGGTAAAACCTTTTGTGACATATTTCGGTCGAAAAAAAAATGCATTAAGTGTTCAGCGCTGCAGTTATATGCGGTAAAATCTTTTGGGAATTATTTTGGTGGGGAAAAAAATTGTATTCAGCATTAAGCGCTGCAACTTATATGCGTTAACATCTTTTGTGAATTATTTTGGTGGTAAAACAAATTTCATTCAGCGTTCAGCGCTGCAGTTAGCTGTGGTAAAATCTCCATGATATCTCCATGATAAATCTGCAGCATGGGGGCCCCGTGTGGCTTTTACACACTTTCAAAATTATCCTTCAGCGGGGCGAATAGATGCCGGATGACAGGGACGCTCCATGACCTTCCCAGGAGCTGCTGTCCGGAGCAGCGGTTCAGTTCTGAGATGTCAGTATAGTGCGGAGGAAATCCAAAGACCCTCTCCATCTCCGTGCTCCGTTATACGTGGTAAAATCTTTATTGATGTATTTGGGAGGAAAAACAAATTTTATTCAGCGTTCAGCACTGTAGTAATATGCGGTAAAATCTTTTGTGACTTATTTTGGTGGAAAAGCAAATTTTATTTAGCGTTCAGCGCTGCAGTTATATGTGGTAAAATCTTTATTGAAATATTTCGGTGGAAAAACTAATTTTATTCAGCGTCCAGCACTGGAGTAATATGCGGTAAAATCTTTTGTGACTTATTTCGGTTGCAAAATAAATTGTATTCAGCGTTCAACGCTGCTGTAATATGTGGTAAAATCTTTTGGGACTTCTTTCGGTGGAAAACAAAATATAATCAGCGTTCACTGTTGCAGGTATATGTGGCAAAATATATAGTTACGCATTTCGGTCGACAAACAAAGTTTTTTTAGAGTTCAGCGCTGCAGTAATATGTGGTAAAATCTTTATTGAAGTATTTTGGTCGCAAAACAGAATTAATTCAGTGGCCAGCACTGCGGTTATATATATAGATGAGCGAATTTCTCAAAAATTCGATTCGGCCGGTTTGCAGAATTTTCCAAAAAAATTTGCTTTGATACAAATTTATTTGCAAGGAATAACGTTAAAAAACAGTTATTTCCTGGCTGCAGAGAGTCTGTATAGTGGTGTGGAACACTGTGCCTTGCAGTAACACGCATAGGGAGTCTGCTGTGGTAGTGAAATAATACTGTGAGTCAGTATGACCTGCAGATGACAGTCGTTACTCTTAGAATCACTGCACACTTCACTTATTTGGGCAGTCACGGGGCCAAAACTGACCAAATAACTCCAGTATGAACTCAGCCTTACAGGTCGATGTTAGCGCCAAGAAGAAGCGCACTCCTTTTACACTGTCATCAGCTGATTCCACATATATGTCTACAGAACTTGTTCTATTAAGCGCTTATAAAAGTAGAGCCCCCGACAGAGTGGAGAGGGTGTCAGCACTAAGTTTGTGTTCATGTCACTGATTATTTTGCCCTTCCTCTGATCTGTCAGAACAAGAACCCCCAAAAAACAGATTCTGTCTGTGGAGCATATGCCTTCACTCCTTCAGCATTTGCTCAGTAATCCAGCAGTATTGCTAATGCACAAAATAATAATGTAATATTATAAAATCCGGTGTCTCCATGAGAAATCTGCAGCGTGGGGGTCACGTGTGGCTTCTACACAATTTCTAAATAATTGTTGCTGGAGTTGCTGTCGGGTGCCGTGGTTCATTTCTGAGACGTCTGTATAGTGCAGTGGGAATCCGAAGACCCTCTCCATCTCCGTGCACCTCAGCATATACTACTCCTCCTGTGTTAGGAAAATTTTAATTTTTATTATTAAATTTATTAAACATTTTATTATTACATTTATTAAATATAATAAGGATGCCCTCCTTTCCATTCCATGATGACTGGTAACCCTTGACGAAGAGACTGGGGCCTGGTTGGTTTGAATCTTGATTAACTTCGCAACTCTTCCGGGCTCCAAGCAATCTTGAAGCTTTGTCTTCTTCTCATTATCTGTCGCTAGTAAAGGCCTGTTCATGGCAGGCAGGTTCTCCCAGAAGTATCTTGCTGGAGTAGCAGACAATACCACACTTGCATCAATCTTGACAGGATTCATCTCCAGGTGGAGAGAAATTGTTTTTTGGGGAATTCTTTTTCCATTGCAACACCAAGTGGTTGAATAAACAGAAGACTGTCCGATTCTCTCCTGTGTTAGGAAACAATTTTATTTTATTATAAAATTTATTAAACATTTTATTATTAAATTTATTAAAAATAATAATAAGGATGCCTCCGTTCCATTACATGATGACTGGGAACCCGTGGTGTTTTCCCGGACAAAGAGACTGGGGCCTGGTTGGTTTGAATCTTGATTAACTTGGCGCCTCTTCCGGGCTCCAAGTTATCTTGAAGCTTTGTCTTCTTCTCATTGTCTGTAACTACTGGAGGCCTGTTCATGCCAGGCAAGTTCCCCCAGAAGTATCTTGCTGGATGAGCAGCCAATACTGTACTTACATCAATCCCTGGAGAGGAATTTTATTTTTGGAATGCTTTCTCCATCGCAACACCACGTCGTTGAATAAACTGAAGACTGGACGATTCTCTCCTGTCTTATGCAACATTACATTTTTATTATGAAATTTATTAAATATTTTAATATTAAATTTATTAATCCAAAACTTGAATAAAACTATAAGAAAGTATACTTAAATTTGCCAAAACTGGCCTAATAACTTAAGTATGAACTCAGCCTTACAGGTCGATGTCAAGGACAAGTGCACTCCTTTTCCACCCTCAATAGCTGAATCCACATAGATGTCTACAGAACCTGTTCTATTACACGCTTATACAAGTAGAGCCCCCCTAACAAAGTGGAGAGGGTGTCAGCAGTAAGTTTGTGTTGATGTCACTGATTACTTTGCCCTTCCTCTAATTCGTCAGAACAATAACCCACAAAAATGGATCCTGTCTGTGGAGCATTCGCCTTCACTTGGTCAGCATTTGCTCAGTATTACTAATGCCAATAAAAACAGGAGTGGATCTAAAACAGAGATGACAACTGAATGGAATATTTGCATTTCTTCTGTGTTTTGTACCTACTCCTGCTTTTGGCTACCAAATCATAAGCCAATTCTGATAGGAGCATACAGGCCTTACAGCTGCTACACAGACAGGATCCGTTGTGCATATCATTTTTCCTTCCTTCTGACAGATTCGAAGAAAGGTCAAATAAATGATAATGTCAGCCAGGCCGAAACCCAAAATAGTGGCCGAGTCATGAAGTGGGGAGAGTGGGAACAACATGAGAAGTTGGTATTTGGGCAATTGTATTTAACCCCTTAATAAAATATAGAAATTGCTATCCTGAGTTTCTAGGGGTGACAATTAGCACAGCCAAGCCCCTGATGTAGGATATAGCAAAAAAAAACTAGTATTGATGGATTGATGGACTTGGTGGCAGCTTGTTCTGGTGCACCACAAGTCACAAAATAGCCGCCGATCACCCCAGAAAATAAGTGACAGAAAAACGCTCTGTGCAGCCTAAAAAACAGTGAGCAAGTAACTAGCAGAAGTTCAATCATTCACTGCTGTAGATCGATCCGTTCATTAGGTGCTGTTGCTGACTTTTCCCTGCCTAATCTCACCCTCACAGAAGCTGCGTCCTCTCCCTACACTAATCAGAGCAGTGTGACGAGCGGCGCTACGTGACTCCAGGTTAAATAGAGGCTGGGTCACATGCTGCACTTGGCCAATCACAGCCATGCCATTAGTAGGCATGGCTGTGATGGGCTCTTAGGATTAGAAGTAAAACGCTAGCTGATTGGCAGCTGTGCAGCCCTTCAGAAAGCGGGAAGTAATCGCCGAACAATGAACCCGAACCCAAACTTTTTTGAAAATGTCCGGGTTCGGGTCCGTGTCCCGGACACCCCAAAATTTAGTACGAACCCGAACTATGCTCGAACTGTTCGCTCAATACTAGTTTTCAGCAATGCTACCCTATCTTGGGAACAGGCGCTGTGGCCTTCTATTTTTCAGTACACCATGAAAGTAATAAAGTCAACTAAAACTTTACACTTTACAACAAAAGCCCAGAACCAAACTTATCTTCCAGTCATTTATAGCTCAGTTGACCCTCAGGATCCAGAAAGTTGTGTGATCCCATCAGGACATCAGGGACAGTTATGCCAAGGTCATTAGTGGGTCTCCTAGCCTCAGATGAGACTGAAACCGAAACGTGAGCTGAAAACAGTTGTGTATGAACTGTTTGACCTTTCTTGGTAATATGCTAGGGCATTCGTATGAGTACACTATGCCTGTACATTTGACTATAGACATGATTATATGCTACCAGGCACTGTATACAGTGTGATATGTCTACACAAAGTAGCAAGTATGTGTGGATTGAAAAGAAAGTGATATATGTGTTTCAAAATTTTTAATAAATAATAATAACTGCTGCAAGGCTTTTGGGGTACATTTCTACCAGCTTTACACATATAGAGGCTGAAATTTTTGCCCATTCTTCTGTGCAAAATATCATAAGCTCAGTAGTCACATTGGATGGAGAGTGCCTGTGAACTGCAATTTTCAAGTCTTGCCACAGATTCTCAATGGGATATAGGTCTGGACTTTGACTAGGCCATTCTAACTCATGAATAAGCATTGATCCAGGGGCGGACTGAGAACCCTCAGGGCCCCCGGGAAAAATAAGTCAAGGGCCCCCTTCCAGGCCCCACCCATGTCCCGCCTCCAGCCACTCCCATGTCTCGCCTCCAGTCACACCCATATCCCACCTCCAGCCACGCGCTACACAAGGAACAAAAGTTTTGCGGACAAGAATAGGCATTCCTAAAATGGGCCGCCCGTTCCGCAAATTGCGGTTTTCTATTTTTGGCAGATCCGTGGTTTGCAGAATGAAAAAAACGGAAAAGCTGTGTGGATGAAAGGTCCTCTTTAATGACCACCAATATTATTTTTTATAGCAGTAATTAATTAGCTTACTGATGTGCCGCAGACTTTATGAAGGCATGGGAAAAGTGTTGCACGAGTCTTTCGTGCAGCCGAGATCAAAAGCTCGGTTTTGAAACAACAGCCAGGCTTGAAATGCACTGGATGCAATCTGCAGACGTGCCGAACATTTTGATTTAAAACCTCAGAGGCTGGTCTATAACCAATAAGGCATCTAAGTGGAGGAGGAGCATGCTCCTTTGATTAGACTTCAGCAGACTGCAAATTAGATTCCTGGGGACAGAATTGTAGACATTGAAGTGGGGGCCTAATGACGAACCCAGCCCTGCCAGCAGTGTATGCCCTAATCGGCTGTCCCAGAAGTGAAGGCCGATAGTGCCTCTCCATATCGAATCATAAAAATTATGAATACAGATTCTACATCACAGTCCTACACAGAGTCTCATTTGTTCACTCAACTCCTCCCACACATATAGCTGATCACATGACCATCATCCACACGTCCCTTACCATTATACCAATAATGTACAGATTAGTACAGAGCTGCTCATGGGGAGAGGGATGTCAGTTAGGGGTGGAGTTTCTCAGGAGATGGGAAGGGCTTCCCGTGTGCCATACCGAAAAGGCTGCTGATACAGTGGCCCTAAATAAAAAATTACCCCTTTAAACCCCATAATCACCACCCATACACCTTACACCCATACACAGGGCTGTACCCCCATATATCCACCTCACATTACAGGGCTGTACCCCCATATATCCACCTCACATACACAGGGCTGTACCCCCATATATCCACCTCACATTACAGGGCTGTACCCCCATATATCCACCTCACATTACAGGGCTGTACCCCAAAATATGCACTTCACATACCTCAGTTTACAGGCTGAACCCCAAAATATGCAGCTCAGATATCTGTTCCCTCACCTCAAAAATTGACAGGCTGAACGCCAAAATATGCAGTTCAGATATCTGTTCCCTCACCTCAAAAATTGACAGGCTGAACCCCAAAATATGCAGCTCAGATATCTGTTCCCTCACCTCAAAAAATGGACTTCAGTGGGATAAAACTGCAGACAGGGAAACTCGCAGGTAAACTCCAGACTTGCTGCCGCATCTGATTATGTTCTGGCGCCGGAGCAAGGCGACAGAGTCACGTGATCGGAGAATGTCACGTGACCTAGTGACACTACCATTAATTGTGCGCTGTGCTGCTGCGCCGGTGTTCTGTGAAAAGTTTGGTTTATAGGACCTGAGGGACGCAGGGAGGGGGGCGGGTTTTGGCCGCTCTGTAATTGGCCACTATCAACTTACAGCACAATAGAGCAGAGCCGAGGGAGGGAGGGAGGGACGCAGGGAGGGGCGGGTTTGGCCGCTCTGTGATTGGTCATTCCCCGGGTACCATATTTTAACAGCTCACTTCATGACTAGGAGCTGAGGGATGGAGGGGTCAAACCCCGCCCCCCTCCGTTCGTCCCTCCTTCCCTCCCTCAGCTCCTAGGCATTATGTGAGCTGTTAAAATATGGTACCCGGGGAATGACCAATCACAGAGCGGCCAAACCCCACCCCCGTCCCTGCGTCCCTCCCTCCCTCAGCTCCTAGGCTTGATGTGCACTGTTAAAATATGGTACCCGGGGAATAACCAATCACAGAGCGGCCAAACCCTGCCCCCCTCCCTGTGTCCCTCCCTCCCTCAGCTCCTAGGCATTATATGAGCTGTTAAAATATGGTATCCAGGGAATGACCAATCACAGAGCGACCAAACCCCGCCCCCTCCCTGCGTCCCTCCCTCGTCTCCGCTCTATTGTGCTGTAAGTTGATAGTGGCCAATTACAGAGCGGCCAAAACCCGCCCCCCTCCCTGCGTCCCTCCCTCGGCTCCGCTCTATTGTGCTGTAAGTTGATAGTGGCCAATTACAGAGCGGCCAAAACCCGCCCCCCTCCCTGTGTCCCTCCCTCGGCTCCACTCTATTGTGCTGTAAGTTGATAGTGGCCAATTACAGAGCGGCCAAAACCCGCCCCCCTCCCTGCGTCCCTCAGGTCCTATAAACCAAAAGTTTACATTGCGGCCAAACCTCCCTCCCTGCGTCCCTCCCCTCCCTCAGGTCCTATAAACCAAAGCAGCAGTGTTTTTCGCGCATGCGCGGTGGGCCGTAAATCCAAGGTTCCCTCCCTCCCTCTGCACGTTCACAGCCGCTTCATGTTAAATCATGGTACCCATGTTGCTTGTGCGCAGGCGCCAACACGCCTTCGCGCCAGCCAATGAGCAGCCGAGCTCTCAGCTCACACCTTCGTTTCAACCTGACGTCAGGACCGGAAGTGACGAGGGTACCAACTTTTTACAGGTACCAACTTTTCACAGAACACCGGCCCTGACAGGCGGCGGGCCCCCCTCCCGGCCGGACCCTCGGACCGTGTCCGAAGTGCCCGACCGGTCAGTCCGCCCCTGCATTGATCCAAACCATTCAATTGTAGTTCTGGCTTTATGTTTAGGGTCGTTGTACTGCTAGAATGTGAACCCCTACCTCAGTCTCAAGTCTTACAGCCTCTACCAGGTTTTCCTCCAGGATTGCCCTGTATTTAGCTCCATCCATCTTCCCATCAACTCTGTCCAGCTTCCCTGTCCCTGCTGAAGAAAAGCATCCCCACAGCATGACGCTGCCACCACCATGTTTCACCATGATGGTGTGTTCAGGTTGATGTGTAGTGTTAGTTTTCCGCTACACATAGTGTTTTAGGCCAAAAAGTTCAACTCTGAGCACCTTATTCCACATGTTTTGTGTGTCCCCTACATGGCTTGTGGCAAACTGCAAATGGAACTTTTGATGGCTTGCTTTCAAAAATGGCTTTCTTCTTGCCACTCTTCCATGGGTCTGGTTTGTGGAGTACACAACTAATAGTTGTCCTGTGGACAGATTCTCCAACTTGAGCTGTGGATCTCTGCAGCTCCTCAAGAGTGACCATTGGCCCCTTTGGCTACCTCTCTAATTAGTGCTCTCATTGTCTGGGCTGTCAGTTTAGGTGGACGGCCATGTCTTGGTAGGTTTGCAGTTGTGCAATACTCTTTCCATTTTCGGGTGATGGGTTGAACAGTGCTCTGTGAGATGTTTAGAGCTTCGGACATTTTTTTATAATCCCGCTTTACACTTCTCCACAATTTTATTCCTGATCTGTCTGTTGTGTTCTTTGGTTTTCATGATGCTGTTTGATCACTAATGTTCTCTAACAAACCTCTGAGGCTTTCACATAACAGCTGTAGTTATACTGAGAATACTGTGCATTACACACAGGTGGATAATATTTAATAATTAGGTGATTTCTGAAGGCAATTGGTCACACTGGATTTTATTTAGAGTACAGGGGACTGAATACAAATGCACTCCACAATTTTAAGATTTTTATTTATTAAAAATTTTGAAAATCATGTAACATTTACTTTAACTTCACTTGTTACTTTGTCTTGGTCTATCACATAAAATCACAATAAAATGCATTTAATTTTGTGGGTCGTACAATTAAAAAATGTGGAAAAGTTCAAGGGTTATGAATTCTTTTTAAGGCACTGTATATAGTTTGCATAATGAGCATGTTACCTAAGAGCATTTTATTTAGGTTACATTACATTATTTACTTTACATTACAATACTTTATATTGTGACGTTCTGTTATTCATCTGTGAAATGTCTGAATAAATTGGAGTATTAATTGAGTATTGACAGACTGACACTTTCCAATTAGGGCTGTGTATGGACACACCCAATTAACAAGCGGAATGGTAAAACCCAGTTGTATATGTGTAATGGAACGCCTGGTACCCTGACTGGGCACCCTCGGCTGACGGATGCTCCTAGCGCTTCCTGAGGGCTCCACGCACTCTACCAGACACCATGACCACCACAGACCCTACGAACCACCGCAGCTTGGTTGGGGTCTCGCCGTTTCCCATCCACAATGGACCAAAGCTGGGGCTTCAGCTTCCAGTAGGTGAACCTCTCCTAAATCCAGAGAGCACGAACCAGGAACAAGCTCTTACAAGAGCTTATACTCAGGGGAGTATTGTGATATAGCAATCCCGAAGAGTGTAGTTATCCCATCCCCCAACCATGAGCCAAGACTTCATTAGAGGGCAAAGCAGAACTCTTTATTGGGGCTACATGTCATCCTTTTATGCAGGTCTTCCAGCAAGGGACATTTCCCCTGGGAACCTTGTGGACAGTTTTTACATTAGCCAATCACATACATTTACAGTATTGAAAAACAATTGTACACAATCCCCCCCCCCTCTGCCTGTGACACAATCAACAACACAATGGCATTTCCTGTGATACAATCAATAACACAATAGCATTGCCTATGATACAATTAACAACACAATAGGCATGAACCCTGAGAAAACAGTTTGAGTGGCACTGCTATCCTTTCCCCTATTAAGTGCTGATAATTGCCACCATTAATGCACTGGGTGTAAAAATGTGCTACCTGGTGGTGCTCTGCCCTACAGTATTACAATATCAACAAATAAAAAGGAAATATTCAGGCGGCACTCACTAATTGGTGCAAGCAGACTTCTTTTTATTCCTTAGGTGGATCGCCGGTACATCAAAAAGCTTGGATGTACATGAACAGTTGTAGCTGAATACATCAGGAGCTGGATACATCTAAAGCTGAGTACATCAAAAGCTGAGGACATCCATAGCTGAATACATCAGAACATTAGGTACATGTATATAGCTGAGTACATTCTTGGCTGGATTAAGAAGCTGGATACATATATAGTGCGGCATGGTACGAACTTACAACAGACAATTGTTCATGTACCCAAGCTTCTTGATGTGTGGGGCGATCCGCCTAAGGATTTAAAAGAAGTCTGCTTGCACCGATTGGTGAGTGCCGCCTGAATATTTCCTTTTTATTTGTTAACACAATAGGCATTGTGTGTGATATTTTTAACACACACACTGAGCTAACTTAATCACTTAGAGGCAGAAAACACACATTTTTCCCAACCACATAAAAACACCCCATAAAAGTCACATCCCCTGATAGCCTTGATCTGGGTGAACAACCTATCCAAAAATCACCCAGATCGGTCCAGGGGTTTAGGAATTTACTGGAAATCTTATTGTTGCCCCACCATGCACATGGTCCCATGTCCAAAATAGTTCCATACCTTCAATGGCGAAACAATGCTGGACAATTTAAGATGGCCGCCGCCACATTTTTGAATCTGTTCCAGTTAAAAGTCCAAGGGGCAGAAACAGTGCCTTTAAAATCCAGTATGACCAAATAGTGTCCCAGGGGCCATAGTCACAGGGCAAGAGGCTGGCAAGCAGGCCTCTCCAACTCCCAGTGACGAAAGTGCTTTCATCACAATATGTATGTGTACATTTCCAAAAGGCATGGCTGGATGAACAGTTTTTCTAAGAAAATATGCTTTATGAGGAATGCAAGAATTTACTAAAGCAGACATGTCACTAGAATAGACAGATTAGCTTTAAGATAACAAGAGGGGGAAGAAAACCTTTAAAGGGGCTGTCTCACTTCTATGAATGGCATTTTTCATGTAGAGAAAGTTGATACAAGTCACTTACTAATGTATTGTGATTGTCCATATTGCTTCCTTTGCTGGCTGGATTCATTTTTCTAACGTCTGCTCATTTCCAGAGGTTATAACTAGTGTTGGAATATTCGAATGGCGAATTTTAATTGTGAATATCGCCACTTCGAGAATTTGCTAAGATTTAGAATATAGTGCTATATTTTTCTATTCGTGAATATTCTAGATTTTCTTTCCTCTGCACCCATGATCCCTCCCTGCTTCTTGCTTGTGGGTCAATGAGAAGGCTGCAATGTCTTTGTCTGAGCTTAGCAACACCCCTAGCAACCAATAGGAAAATTGCCTACCCCTTACTGTATAAGAACCTCCCCAGCAGCCATTTTCTGCAAGTTTTTTTTCAGTTCTGAGAGAGACAGCAGTGTCATTGCTGTGCTCTGTGGTTTGCTGTGTCATTACATTAGATAGTTAGTAAGTTAGCTCATATATATAATACAGATAGTTAGTGGGAGATAGTCAGTGTAGATTAGATCGTGATATAGTGTAGCTGATAGGTTCCAGTGCAGGGTGTTAGGTAGTGTCATAGGAATTACTGTTTCTCTGCTGTCCATACATACGTACATACATACATACATAGTGCTGTGATATCACAGGTCCACAACAATACTTAGTGCACCAATCACTAATATGTAGTCAGACCGGCTAAAATATGAAGTTGCGCGTATTGCGCAAAAACATACTCATCATTAATTTCCGATTGGCGCAATCACGAATATATCGGAGCACTCTATCTGCATATAAAGCTATTATAATGTTCTGCCGTGCCAACCATTTTCTCCAGTCTCAGGAAACTTCTAGCAGCTTGAAAAATGTAGCAAAAGTGACCCACGCCTGTATTGCGTGTGCAATACGCAAATACTACACTGCCGATTTTTGCAATAAAGAAAATAATCGCGAATTATCGAATTTGTGAATTTTTGACAAATATTTGCCAAAAAATTTGCGAAATATCGCAAATTCGAATATTGCCCCTGCCGCTCATCACTAGTTAGGACCCCCCTGCAATCCATGAGTGGTGGTCGTGCTTACACTATAGGAAAAAGAGCCGGCTTATGAGCACTCCCACAGTCCCAGCCACAAGAAAGGCCTGTGCTTATTCCAATTACCACTACTGCTGGATTACAGGGTGGTCGTAACCCCTGGATATGAGCAGTGTGTAATGTGATGGAAAAATTAGTCAGCAAAGGCAATGTACACAATACATTTTTTGCATTCACTTTCTTTACATGAGAAATGCCATTTGCTGAAGTGAGGAAACTTCTTAATAAAACTCGACAAGCCCTTTAAACTGTTCTGCCTTTCTATGAGTAGGGCATAATGCTCTGCTCTCTATTCGTCCTTGTCTGTGACAATGAACATTTGAGTCCAGCGGTTTCCTACGTCTGCTCATGGAAGCCTCAATGGATATCTGTGACAATAATAGCTGATGAGTAAGAAGGAAATAATTTCAGTTTCTAGGGTCAGTCCTGTTAGTGCAAAACTATGAGGATGATTGGCATGTTTCTCCTTTGTATCAAGTTAACAGAGGCGATAATTTGTATATATATGGTAACTATCTAGCTGTATCTTCCCTTGTCAGTAATAAGTCTCCTTGCTCCTCACTCCCCCTCCCATGCCTCACATAAGCATTCTAATCACCGATGCACATAACATGACGACCTATTTGGGACTTTCCTGTTTCCCATATTAGTGCCTCTATGCCTCCTGCCTGATAAGAGGAAAAGCGATGCTTCAGTTTGACAGCCCTGCAAACAGAGAGCCGGCTGCTCCAATCGGATTGGAATCCCAGGTGCACCGAAATAATTACCCCCATCACTCATGCAGCAACTGAAAAATGGTATTTCAACAAGAAAGATTACATTCTTTATTTAGTGCCAACAGAAATCATTGTTTTGTGCTATACCCAGATTCGGTACCATCATTTAGTCATTACATATATTTGTTGTATCACTTAAAGATGCATCATAAGAACAGCATTAATAATAGTTGTCCTAAATGAAATTAGGAAAGTCCAAATTGTCATAATTCTTCATTTAATGTGGTCTAGTGGAAGGGACAGGTAAAAAAGAGACAGAAAATCTATCTATCTATCTATCTATGTATCTATCTATCTATCTATCTATCTATCTATCTTTCTCTATCTAATGACGTGTCTGACATTTCTGATTTAACAGGCATGCCCACAGACAGGAGAGGGCTCCTGTGGAAAACCAGTGTATGGGCTCCTTGCTGTCAAACTGCTCACTGTGGGGCACCTCGCTTCTCTAACAATCCCTTAATTTGTCAGCATTAAATTTAATAGCTTAGTGCATTACATACAATCTAATAGGCAGCAGAAAGCAGCTTTTAGTTGACTATGGACCTTCTGGGCCCATGTGGAGCTGCACAGGTTGCCAACATGGTAAGTCCACCCTATATACTCATTGTGTCACTCCTATTATCCTGCTAGAAGTGGATGAATAAATCGACAACTGGGCGTTAGCATTGATGGGTAAACATGATTCGGGTGTGTCCTTACACAACATATATAAATCTCTTGATTCATCCGTTGGAATCATGCTGGGGTCTTTGTACGATGCATATAGATGCCGCAGGCAATAAACTGCTATTAATGTAGTTCAGTACTTAAAGGACTGAAGTCTGGATTGGTCTTAAAACCCTATCCCTACTAATGTAGTGCGCCTTTTAATTCCATCAGGCCAGCAGTTAACATTTGCATGCGTTTAATGTAGCACGCTGGCAGTTTAATACCTGCTGCATCTGCACATTCAAGTTCTTACCAAAACACCATCACCTTTAGATTTTCATGCACGAGCCCCCTACTGTTTATGATCCCCAGAAGGTTCCAAAGAGTTAAAGGGGTTTTCCAGGATGTACATATTAATGGCCAATTCTTCAGGATAGGTCATCAATATGAAATAGGCAGGGGTATGACTCCTGGGACCTGCTGATCATAAGATGTATGCAGATCATTAGATATTATAGAAGGAAGATTTATTTTCATAGTTTCATATTTAGTTGATGTCCATATTTAATGGTCTGTAGATTTTATCTACTGACCATTAAATATGGACATCAACTAAATATGAAACTATCTAAAGTTGATTTTAGATGTACAAAATGTACAAAAACATAACTATTTTCCCCTCACAAATTGTTAACACGCAATTTATTAATTTCTTAAATCGTTTTTCTGATTTAGAATTTTTTTTTCTAAAATAACCTTTTAGAGAATTCTTTACTAACGTGTTACAGTTTTCTAATTAAGAAAATCCACTATACTCCAGATGGACCAAAACAACTGGGCCCTGGTGGAAGAGTTCAGCTTTGGGCCCCCCCTCTTCCCTCAGTACTTTGTTGCCAGAGACAAGGAAGCACAAAGCCCCCCATGCCAAATTCTTAACCTTACCCCTTCCCTCCAGCCAGAGGTGTAATTTGACCAGCATGCACTTTTTATAAAACTGTTGTTTTCTTCTCTGCACCCCTTATAGCTACACCCCTGGTTTACACGTTTGAGACTCATACCATGTCTTTATTCGTAGCAATATAATATCCTATCAATAAGGACATGGAGTGTTTCCGAAACGTGTAAGCATTGTTTGCACTGCCTTTTGACTGTTTTATGGTTATGGATTACAGTCATGGCCGTAAATGTTGGCACCCCTGAAATTTTTCAAGAAAATGAAGTATTTCTCACAGAAAAGTATTGCAGTAACACATGTTTTGCTATTCACATGTTTATTCCCTTTGTGTGTATTGGAACAAAACCAAAAAAGGGAGGAAAAAAAGCTAATTGGACATAATGTCACACCAAACTCCAGAAATGGGATGGACAAAATTATTGGCACCTTTAACTTAATATTTGGTTGCACACCCTTTGGAAAAAATAACTGAAGTCAGTCGCTTCCTATAACCATCAATAAGCTACTTACACCTCTCACCTGGAATTTTGGAGCACTCTTCCTTTGCAAACTGCTCTAGCTCTCTCTTATTCCCAACAGCAATTTTAAGATATCTCCACAGGTGTTCAATGGGATTTAGATTTGGACTCATTGCTGGGCACCAGAACTCTCCAGTGCTTTGTTGCCATCCATTTCTGGGTGCTTTTTGACGTATGTTTGAGGTCATTGTTCTGCTGGAATAACCAAGATCTCAGATGCAAACGCAGCTCTCTGACACTGGGCTCTACAGTGTGACCCAAGATCAGTTGGTAATCCTCAGATTTCATGATGCCTTGCACACATTGAAGGCACCCAGTGCCAGAAGCAGCAAAACAACCCCAAAACATCATTGAACCTCCACCATATTTCACTGTAGATACTGTGGTCTTTTCTTTGTAGGCCTCATTCTGTTTTCGGTAAACAGTAGAATGATGTGCTTTACCAAAAAGCTCTATCTTGGTCTCATCTGTCCAGAAGACGTTTTCCCAGAAGAATTTTGACTTACTCAAGTACATCTTGGCAAAATGTAGTCTTGCTTTTTTATGTCTCTGTGTCAGCAGTGGGGTCCTCCTGGGTCTCCTGCCATAGCGTTTCATTTCATTTAAACTTTGACAGATAGTTCGCTCTGACACTGATGCTCCCTGAGCCTGCAGGACAGCTTGAATATCCTTGGAACTTGTTTGGGGCTGCTTATCCACCATCCGGACTATCCTGCGTTGACACCTTTCATAAATTTTTCTCTTCCGTCCACGCCCAAGGAGATTAGCTACAGT
Source organism: Bufotes viridis (assembly GCA_033119425.1). Lineage (NCBI taxonomy): Eukaryota > Metazoa > Chordata > Amphibia > Anura > Bufonidae > Bufotes > Bufotes viridis. The sequence goes on from CM065599.1 coordinate 39,393,365, forward strand.
GCCATGGGTTGCAAACTTCTTGATAATGTTGCGCACTGAGGACAAAGGCAAATCTAGATTTCTAGAGATGGACTTGTAACCTTGAGATTGTTGATACTTTTCCACAATTTTGGTTCTCAAGTCCTCAGACAGTTCTCTTCTCCTCTTTCTGTTGCCCATGCTTAGTGTGGCACACATAGACACACAATGCAAAGACTAAGTGAACTTTTTTATCTGCTTTCAGGTGTGGTTTTTATATTGCCCACACCTGCTACTTGCCCTAGGTGAGTTTCAAGGAGCATCACGTGCTTGAAACAATCTTATTTATCCACAATTTTAAAAGGGTGCTAATAATTTTGTCCAACCCATTTTCAGAGTTTGGTGTGACATTATGTCCAATTTGATTTTTTTCCTCCCTTTTTTGGTTTTGTTCCAATACACACAAAGGTAATAAACATATGTATAGCAAAACATGTGTTACTGCAATACGTTTCTGTGAGAAATACGTCATTTTCAGTGGTGCCAACATTTACGGCCATGACTGTATGTCTGAATAAAGCCCCAATTTTAGGATCCTCAAGACGCTGGACACTTCTTTTCTGTATATTGTCAAACAATGCAATTTCCCCAGAGAAAGGAGTTCTACATAAGTTCTCTCCACATAATGGCAAAGGAGATGAAACAAACTAGGATGGTGTACACTTCCTCCAAGGCTTGACCTTCATCTATGGTGTGTATGTCCTTGGTTAGAACAATAGATCCAACTTCACATGTCACGACTTAAAAACAAGCCGTGACGGCACATTACCAACATCGCCTGGTGAGATTTACTGATTATATCCTCTTTCCGCATTGGAATGACTATGCAGGTAGTTATCCCTTTTTCCATTATACATGTAAAGGAACAGATGTATGTTGTCACTGTGTTCAATTATTTCTGTCTCACTTGTGGATATGCCAGAGCATTAACCACTTGATATCTGAAAAAGCTTCGCATTTGTTTCATGGAAAGAATTTCACGGATGTGCTCTGTTCATTCGACATCAAAGAGATTAAATATTAGTGGCAGCAGGAAGGTGTTAAGACAGAAATTACATTAAAACCAAATATTGATAGAGGATAATTAAAACAGCAGCTGAGAAAAGATCTCCACAAGCACAGGGAGAAAGCGAGGGGATTACATAAGGGATTGGGCTATGAGTCGAGCTGTACAGGAATATAGAAGAGGCGCCAGCAGTAGATATAAGAGAGAATAAGTAATTTCTGAGCATAATTCTCACATGAAAGCACACTGCCCACCATCTCACTTGGGAGCTGAGGCAGTGTGTGCGTGAAGCTGGAAGGCCCTATACTCCATACATTATTTAATGTGCCGTCCTTGTTCTTACATCCATTTTGTGCTCAGAGGATACACTGTGTACAACCTGTTTATTTAGGGAACACAGTAAGTGATAGCTTGAAGAGAAAAATGCATCCTGCCATCTAGAGCTAGTCTTGCTGGCTTATAAGAACGGAGACTATGGGGACCCGAACGTCACTTTATTATTTTCCGTTATAACATGGTTATAGCGGAAAATAATAGCATTCTTAAGACAGAATGCAAAAGAATATGGCAATTTAGGAGTTAAAAAAAAAATACTCACCTCATCCACTTGATCTCGCTGCCGCTCTTCTATCTTCTTTCAGCAGGACCTGCGAAAGGACCTGCGATGACATCACGGCGCTCACCACGTGATGAGCATGGTGACATCATTGCAGACCATTCTATCTTCATTCAGCAGGAGTTGCCAAAGTACCTGCGATGACGTCAGCTCGGTGACATTTTTTAACTTCTAAATTGCCATACTCTTTTGCATTCTGTCTTAAGAATGCTATTATTTTCTGTTGTAACCATGTTATAATGGAAAATAATAAAATGACCCAAACACCGAACCCGGACTTCAGTGAAAAAGTCCGGGTACCCGAATTCGTAAAGTTCGGTATGAACCCGAACTTTGCAGTTTGGGTTCACTCATCCCTATTCAGGATCACAAAAAAAAACTATACCTTAAACATCCCCCTATATGCACCAGGAACAAATTATTTTTTCATCTTAGTCCACTTTACTATTATGTAATAGAAGTCACTCCAGATCGCAATCACGATTTGAAAGTATTTGAGAGTCATATCCAAATTCCAAAGGTCTTAATTCCAGACTGAAGGAATGGCTACGCAGCAACCCTACAGCCCTGCAAACTCATAAGTCAGCAAATGGCAACAGGATTTAGGACTGGTAATTGAGATGGCAGATGGGCTATTCCATCCAGGAGACAGTTTCCACCTACTCTATTAATACTATGACTATGGAATCTGCATACAAAGGGGAGCATTTATCGACCCCTCTACACCACAGAACTGGATTCAAAAAGTTGCAAAGTTAGAGCGTACCATGCTTGAGAAATATTTTGTGTTTTTAGGGGTTTAGAGCCTACAAATGGGTGGAGTGAGGAGGGGAGTGAGAGGGCAGCAATAGCCAGCCCACCATGTTCATTATGATCTATTTATTTATTTTACACACTTATATAACACTGACATAATCCGCAGTGCTGTACAGACATTATCATCGCTTGCTGTCCCCAACGGGGCTCAACATCTAAGTTCCCTATCAGTATGTCTTTGGAGTGTGGGAGGAACCCGGAGGAAACCCACGCAAACATGGGGAGAACATACAAACTCCATGCAGATGTTGTCCTCGGGTGAATTCAAACCTAGGACCCCAGCGCTGTTAAACACTGAGCCACTGTGCTGCCCTTATGTCAAGAAACTGTAGATTCCTGGAAATTTAAAATACACCAATTTTATTGCAGGCATAGACTCCATTTTGGTGCACAAACCTGTACAGATTTAACACAAGCATGTATTTCTTAATAATTGTGGCACATATGATGCCAGCAGGAGATAGATTAAGACTGACATGTAATACAACAGTCGTAATACAAGTCTCTCAAAGAACTTGCACATGGGAAGGAACTTGCACATGGGAAGGAATAATGCAAGTCACCCGTACATACTAAATGGTAAAACACTGGGTAACACTGACATGGAAAAGTACCTAGGAGTTTTAGTGAACAGCAAACTAAGCTGTAAAAACCAGTGTCAGGTAGCTGCTGCCAAGGCCAATAAGATAATGGGTTGCATCAAAAGGGGCATAGATGCCCGTGATGAGAACATAGTCCTACCACTTTACAAATCACTGGTCAGACCACACATGGAGTACTGTGCACAGTTCTGGTCTCCTGTGAACAAGGCAGACATAGCAGACCTGGAGAGGGTTCAGAGGAGGGCAACTAAAGTAATAACTGGAATGGGGCAACTACAGTACCGTGAAAGAGTATCAAAAATAGGGTTATTTACTTTAGAAAAGAGACTACTGAGGGGAGATCTAATAACTATGTATAAATATATCAGGGGTCAGTACAGAGCTCTCTACTATCATTTATTTATGCCCAGGACTGTGACAAGGGAAGATCCTCTGCGTCTGGAGGAAAGAAGGTTTGTACACAAACATAGAAGAGGATTCTTTACAGTAAGAGCAGTGAGACTATGGAACTCTCTGCCTGAGGAGGTGGTGATGTGAGTTCACTAAAAGAATGCAAGAGGGGCCAGGATGTATTTCTGGAGTGTAATAATATTACAAGATATAGCTACGAGAGATGGGTCGTTGATCCAGGGAGTTATTCTAATTGCCTGATTGGAGTTGGGAAGGAATTTTTTTCCCTTAAGTGGGGAAAATTATCTTCTACCTCACTGTTTTTTCTTGCCTTCCTCTGGATCAACTTGCAGGATAACAGGCCAAACTGGATGGACAAATGTATTTTTTCGGCCTTATATACTATGTTACTATGTAACTGATGTGATGTAACTGATGTGATAATTGGTCCTAGTGGGACCAATTATCTGTCCTTTTGCTTTTATGGCTGCCATCTCTAGAAGATATGTGCCATACATGGAGGAGTTGCCCTAAGCTCACCAGATTCTGGCACCATGTATTCAGCCTTAATTACTCTTTATTTGGTGTAATGATGCATTAGATCTAGGGATGAGCGAATCAACTTCAGATGAAACATCCGAAGTCGATTTGCATAAAACTTCGTTACAATACTGTATGGAGCAGGAGTTCCGTACAGTATTAGAATGTATTGGCTCCGATGAGCTGAAGTTATTACCGTATATACTCGAGTAAAAGCCGACCCGAGTATAAGCCGACCCCCCTAATTTTACCCCAAAAAAACTGGGAAAAGTAGTGACTCGAGTATAAGCCGAGGTGGAAATGGATGTCACTGTTATGGGGGATCTGTGGATGACGCACTGTTATGGGAGGATCTGTGGATGACGCACTGTTATGGGGGGATCTGTGGATGACGCACTGTTATGGGTGGATCTGTGGATGATGCACTGTTATGGGGGGATCTGTGGATGACGCACTGTTATGGGGGATCTGTGGATGACACTGTTATGGGATGGGGGGGCTGTGGATGGCACTTATGGGATGAGGGGGATGTGGATGACACTGTTATGGGAAGGGGGATGTGGATGGCACGTATGGGATGAGGGGATGTGGATGACACTTATGGGATGAGGGGGATGTGGATGACACTGTTATGGGAAGGGGGATGTGGATGGCACTTATGGGATGAGGGGATGTGGATGACACTGTTATGGGAAGGGGGATGTTGATGGCACTTATGGGATGAGGGGATGTGGATGACACTGTTATGGGATGGGGGCTGTGGATGGCACTTATGGGATGGGGGCTGTGGATGGCATCCACAGATCCCCCATCCTATAACAGTGCCATCCACATCCCCCATCCCATAACAGTGCCATCCACATCCCCCCATCCCATAACAGTGCCATCCACATCCCCCCATCCCATAACAGTGCCATCCACATCCCCCCATCCCATAACAGTGCCATATACTCGAGTATATACGGTACTTGGAACTAAACCCAAGTTCGGGAAATGGATTTTTACAGTACAAATTAATTTATGAAGTTATTGCGTGAAGTCTCACAAGATTTCTCGAAGCAATTAATTCGGCTTTTTGGAGCCAAAACATTCTAATACTGTACGGAGCATCTGCTTCATACATTATTGGAACAAAGTTTTATGCGAATCGACTTCGGATGTTTCATCCGAAGTCGATTCACTCATCCCTAATTGGATCCTAAAATACTGTAGCTTTATTGCATTTTAAACCATCAGAACTCACATATTTCATTTCAATTTAAAAGGGTTTTCCGAGACTTTACTACTGATGACGTATGCTCTGGATAGGTCATCAGTATCTAATCAGTTGGGGTCTGACCGCCAAGAAGCTCACTGATCAGCTATTTGAGAAGGCACCATGGCTCGCAGTAGCGCCACGGCCTTCCCTCTGCTCACCAAGCACAGTGCCGTACATTTGCTGTACACTGAGTAGAAGAGCCATAACTAGAGCTTCACAGTTATTTTGCATATTACTGTTTCCCAGGGAGCTTTGCACTTTGGATTGCTGTGTTGAGAGTCTTAAATTAGGCTCAGCTGTGTTTTTTGTAGCTGGTCTCGGGAAGATCAGCTATTGTTTTGTTTGAGTAGTCTCCAAGGCATTGCTCCTGGTTATCCATAATCCTACTCCACACTGATGAGGGGGCTACATCCCGAATAAGCTATCTGTGTACCGATAACTGGCTTAGGTTTTTCCTGCCACATCCTTAAGGCTTGTGACAGGCTGGACATAGGGGCCACTTAACATGGTGGATCTGGTGATCTCTGTAATAGGGACACCCTTTTGCTTGGTTTTCCTTCCCTTGGAGGGATATCTGGCTTTCGCTGTGTTGAAGACCCATAACTGGGGCTCAAAAGTTTTTTTGCACAGTACATTTAATAGTGGCTGTGCTTGGTATCACAGCTCAGCCTTATTCACTGCAGTGCGGCTGAGCTGATCCTAGGCCATGTGACCAATGAACATGTTGTCACTGGCCTAGGGTAACTGTGAGAAGGCAGCAGGGCTACTGTGAGCAACAGTTCCTTCTCAAACAGCTGATCGGTAGGGATTCCACGTATGGGACCCCCACCAATCAGATACTGATGACCTATACTCTGGGAAACAGTCTCAGAAAACAAGTCTAAATGTAGCTGGCCAGCTAAGACCTGTCCTAGGTTGCTAATATGGCTTATTTGTGTATACATCTAGACCTGCCAATAATAATAATAATAATAATACAGTTCATATCATTTTTTTATATGTTAAAGACAAAAGCAGAGTTATTTACAGTGACTTCATGTTTTGGATGTCATGTATTGTGTTCACAGAAGCAGAAAAGATAATATGCCTTTAAGATTCATTATATGAATGTAAGGTAAGCTCAATTACATAGCAGAATTAACAACAGAAAGCATAGAGTTAAACTGTTGTTACTGCCCAGCCAGGAGTCTTGACCAATCACAGCCAACCTCACACTGAGCCTGTGTAGGAAATCCCCTAGCTGGAATCATTATTCACCAGAGAGAGGAGCTGAACAGACACACAGTTCCAGTGAGAGTACAGTTTTATGGAGGCATAGGTAGTGTTATATAAGTGATGAGTATTGTGATAAGAATTGTATACTGAGACCAGTTATGTATGTTTACTTACAGTTCCACCAATTTGCAAACAGTTCAAACAAACTGCGCAAACCAAACAAACTGCTCATAATCATATCGCAAACTTCAAACCAAGTTGAGCAAGTAGAACTTTTGGTTAAACCTCAGATATACCTCTGAGAGAGAATATAAAGTGCTTAAATAACTTAAAGTGAGAGTGCAGATACTGAAGAGAGAGATATATCCACCATTTTATGTTAAATGACGAGATTGAACAGTTGAACCACCATTTTGTGATACTTTATTCAACATGTGTTTGTAAAGGGACTATCTGCTGCGGAGGTGGGAGTGTTATATATGAAGAAAAGTTGAAATCAATAAAGAAGTTATCTTAAGCATTTGGTGTGCTCTTTAAGCCTACTGTTTCCATAGAATGGCACTAGAAGAATTAAAGCAGAGTAACAGATAGTCTGGTTGGACTAAAAGTCAGAGATATCAAAATTCTTCTAATGCAACAGCGCAAAAGGCACTTCATTGTGCTACGCCTGCCACACTAAACTATTCACATATATGTCTTGTACTGAACAGCTCCACTGCCCACCTGATGCTGATTGCAATAGGAAAGAAGCTGTCAATCAGTGAAAGAAAGCATAAAGAGTCAGAAGCTCATGAATATCAGGACTCATCAGCATGCACTGAAGCTGTTAGGAAGGCTACATAAAACTGGTGACAGATTCCTTTTAAAGGGGTTATCCAGGAATTAATAATAATGACCTATCATTATCATTATCACATTGGCAGAGGTCCAAGTGCCGGCACACCCACAGATCAGCTATTTCAGAGAGCCCCCCAACCCCCAGATGCTCTCCAAGCACCACAGCGCCATACATTGTATAGTGGCTGTGTTTGGTATTGCAGCTCCACCCTATTCACTTGAATGGGGCTGAGTTGCAACTAGGTAATGTGACAAAAGTACAGTGACATCACATGGCCTTGCTACTGAAAAGGGATCTAGGTTGTTGGACCTCTGCCAATTTGATATTAATAACCTATCAAGAGGATATGACATCATTATAAATTCCCGGCAACTCCTTTAAGGTTTGTATTACCTAATACTTATTTATGCAACTTGTCAGATTTATTCTATTCGTATAGTATTGCAGTTTTGTATTGAAGCTCTGTTTTTGCGTCAACACCTACCCCTTTTTAATGTGATTAGTAGAATATATTGCATCTTTGTTCATGTACATGTTTCCTTTTTAAAAATTGAATACTCAAAAAAATTCTTGATGGAAAGATCTCCTATATCAGTGATGGGCAACGTGCGGCTCTCCAGCTGTTGCTAAACTACAACTCCCACCATGCCCTGCAGTAGGCTGATAGCTATAGACAGGCTTTGCATGCTGGGAGTTGTAGTTCTGCAACAGCTGGAGAGCCGCACGTTGCCCATCACTGTCCTATATAATATGAAAATGACAGACTGTGGAGAAAATACATGGATCGTGCATGCACTTGCCATGCATTGATCTACTTCTTAGTATCATCTATAAACGTCTCCATTGAGGCTCTTAGTATACCTTTTCATCAAAATGCATAAACCCACTCACCATGTCAAGGTAGTCTCTCTTATGTGGGTTCATATTCTAATTTGGCAAGGCCACACGGTGACCACTGCTGCCTCAACAAAGCATGGCATGTGGATGCGTGCTCCATACTGTATCTTCTCCACAGTTTGGTATTTGAAATGTACAAAGATTTTTGCCCTGTAAAATATACTATGTGGTTTACATTCCTCATTCTAGATATGGGCACAGTAAAGTAACAGCACAACATGTATATGATGAGGAGGAGGATAACTAGCTAAGCACTTGGCACTGCATTTAAAATGCATCTAGTTAATTGCAGTTGGGAGGAATGCCCATTTTCCTCTTGCAAGTTTTAGTTTATTTATTTATTTAATACACTTATATAGCACGGCTATAATCTGCAGGGCCTTACAGACATTAGCATAAAGCTCATCCCCAATGGGGCTCATAATCTAAGTTCCCTATCAGTACATTTTTGGAGTGTGGAAGGAAACCCAAGCAAACACAAGGAGAACATAGAGACTTCTTGCAGATGTTGTCCTTAGTCAGATTTGAACCTAGGACCCCCAGCACTGCAAGGGACCAGTGCTAACTAGTGATGAGCGAGCATGCTCGGCCGAAAATCTGTTCGGCTCGAGCATCGCTAGGCTCGGCACATGGCGTTACTCGTCCGAGTACCGCATGCGCTCGAGCACAATGCTCGAGTCTCCGCCCCGCATGTTTCACGGGTTTTAAGCAGCCAATAAAGGTGCAGGTAAGTACTGCCCTCACTGTAATGCCAGGAGCCATATAGGACCTGATGACGCAAGTTTGGCTCAGACATAGACAGGGAGAGCAGAGCATAGGAAGGGAAAGACAGTGTAGGGAGTGATTTTCACAGTTTTTCTTCAGAGAAAGCTTTTGCAAAACCCAAAAGTCCTTTTAAGGACTACTGTGTGTGTGTGTGTGTGTGTGTTTTAGAGCAGAAGTCTCAGACAGTGCTTTGGAAGGGACAGATAGTGCAGGGAGAGACATTTGCTGTTTTGACTACCAGCTTTTCAATGATCCCAAAGTCCTTTTAAGGACTACTGTGTGTGTTTGACAGCAGCAAGATATTTTTATTTTATACCAATTAGTGACATATACTGTACATCATCTGCAGACTGTGTCTTTAATAATCTGGGCTACATCTATTGTCTATAATCTGTGGTGTTCTGTAACCAATACTGTAGAACATCTGCAAACAGTGTCTTATTACAAATTCCAATAATCTGGGCCTAATATAGTGTCCATAATCTGTGGTGTTCTGCAACCAATACTGTAGAACATCTGCAAACAGTGTCTGTATTGCAAATTCTAATAATCTGGGCCACATCTAGTGTCCATAATCTGTGGTGTTCTTTAACCAATTCATAAATATATGCATAGAAGTTCCGTGGCACACCAGCACCACCAATTATACGGGTTCGGATCCTAGGCACACCACCACGTCTCTCATACTCCACGCAAACCGCAGTGCTCAGTCCATATAACAGTAGGAGTTCTTGATAAATTTAAATCCGTAAGACAAACAGAAGGACAGCATTCACCAACTTGCAGTTCCTAGACGCCAAGGTTCACACAAGCACAGGAGCGACGGCCATTTCACGCGATATGGCTTCCTATGGCTCTGACAGAGCCCAGTGCCACTATCCACATTGGTATGTTTAATTGATTACCGAATAAAGTGAGGAACAGCAAGTTGGTGAGGGCCGTCCTTCTGTTTGTCTTACGGATTTAAATTCTTTAACCAATACTGTAGAACATCTGCAAACAGTGTCTTTATTACAAATTCCAATAATATGGTCCACATCTAGTGTCCATAATTGGTGGTGTTCTGTAACCAATATTGTATAACATCTGCAAACAGTGTCTGTATTACAAATTCCAATAATCTGGGCCACATCTAGTGTCCATAATCTGTGGTGTTCCGTAACCAATACTGTAGAACATCTGAAAACAGTGTCAGTATTTCAAATTCCAAGAATCTGGGCCACATCTAGTGTCCATAACAGGGCTTTTTTTCTAAAAAAAAAAAGGTGGTGGAACTCACCCCCCTTCCCCTGGCCACGCCCCTACCCACCCCTAGGACTGCCCCCTAAAACCGCCCCTTTAGAGAACAGGGATGCAAGTAAAATTTAGGGGGGGCTATAAAAGTACTGCCCAGCAAAGAAATGGGATGGGGATGGCACTGTTAATGGGGGATCTGGGGATGGCACTGTTAATGGGGGATCTGGGGATGGCACTGTTAATGGGGGATCTGGGGATGGCACTGTTAATGGGGGATCTGGGGATGGCACTGTTAATGGGGGATCTGGGGATGGCACTGTTAATGGGGGATCTGGGGATGGCACTGTTAATGGGGGATCTGGGGATGGCACTGTTGATGGGGGATCTGGGGATGGCACTGTTATGGGGTGGAGGATCTGGGGATGGCACTGTTATGGGGGATCTGTGGATGGCATCCACAGATCCCCCATCCTATAACAGTGCCATCCACAGACCCCCACCCCATTACAGTGCCATCCACAGACCCCCACCCCATTACCATTACAGTGCCATCCACAGACCCCCCCCCCCCCCACATGTAATTTTCGGCAGCACTTGCACTTCATATACAATTGAATATACAGGAAAGAATGTGTCCTAACAATTTTTCCTGTTAAATTGATTTTTTTTTTTTATTTGGGGGGGGGGGGGGAGGGTGTTTGTGCGTATTTTTGTCAGTATGTAAAAGTGACGCACAACTCGGAAAACATGGTTCCCAGCAGCGACCTGGGAGTCAAAGATGCATCCAGACATCATCCCCATGCTGTTCCTGATCCATTTCGTGGTGTTTTTTTGTCACTTTCTGACCTTTTCCAATGGGCCAGGCACCCTCCCCTCTTCAGAGCAGGGAGTGCCATGTTGTTTTTCATTGACTTCCATTATACTCTGGTGCTCACCGAGCACACGAATATAGCAATGTGTTCGGGCCGAACACCCGAATACTTTGGTCCTCACTGATCACTAGTGCTAACCACTGAGCCACCATGCTGCCCAAGTTTTCTTGTATGATGTATGTATAAGGAACCCATATGACCTTGCATTAGAGGATTGCATAAAAAAAGAAGAAAGGTATACAGTAGCTAGATTATGGTAGTCAAAGAATTGTACCGACATCTACCGGGATGTAATAAATAGCTGTAAAGCTGCTTTCACATGGTCAGTGTGTGATCAGTCATTTCCATCAGTGACTGTTAGCCAAAACCAGTGGCGGGTAAAAACACAGAATAAGAGCAAATCTTTGGATTGTACCTTATCTTTGTGTCCAGACATGACAGTATGTTAGCTGAACCAAAAAAATAATAAAAAAGGAAGAAAAAATAGACAAACAATACACAACAAAAAGAAAGCATTGTGTAATACACAATTAAGACAATGGGGCAGATTTATCAAGACCGGTGTTTCGTAAGCCAGTCTTGAGCTCCTGTAAGTTGGAGTTAGATGCACCTAATTTACTAAAATGGACATCTCTGGCTTCTGTGCTCTATACACTCTATTCTACGCCACCTAGGTGCTGGCGTAGACTTCAGATTTTAATTACGCAAGTTTCTGCAGTAAATTATAGTAAATCTAGCAGACTCCGATAGCTTTTGCCCCTTTTCTGCTAAGCCCAGTCACCCTTTCTCTAAAAGTTGCTAAGCTTTGCCCATTATCTAAAAACGTCACAAATAGGGCATGCCCAATATTTCCGTGACATTTGAACAACACTTTTGTGGCATAAAATGCTTAACAAATCTCCCCCAATATGTATATGCAGTTATATATGCCTTCCATTATAAAGCAGTGTGAAGTGATCATGAGGGCTCAACTTTTTACCTTGTCAGCCATTTAACTTGAGTGTTAAGAGCAATCTGACAGAAAGGAATTATAGCAAGTATCCAAACTGACGCAAACATGTGATGCAAACATTCAGAATTCGGTCTGAAGTTTAGGAAAGCTTTGATTCGCACTTAGTGGTAACTAATCAGGTTTTCCTAAAATGGCGGCTGCATGTGTGAAAAAGCAAAACTAAGTGTAGAGGAGACAAGCCCGGGAACGTGAGATCACCCATAAGTCCATGCAGCCAGACAATCCTCAGATAGCCATCCCCTGTGTCCCAGCTTGACAAGGTACTATAAAAGCTCCTAAAATATCTCCTTATATCATAATTTTAAATTATGTGTTTAAGAAGTGCAAGGCTTCATTTTTAAACCATATATTATACCATAAACTACTTTCCTGAGTTTCTGTCTTCTCTTGGTATCAATTATCATATGCTGAAATGCAACTTTTAAAAATAATTTCCATTCTTAAATTCCATTCTTTTCAATAGATTGTTACATTGATCTCAATAGCAGATATCCCCTTATATGTCCAATGTATAAAATCAATGCAGTAATTTATTATATTTAATTAATCATTCCATCAGGAGGTGGATTATCATCATTTTCTAGTGGGAACACAGAGGTTGGATCGTACTATGTATACTATGATACGCTATATCCTAGATATATGTCATAACATTCAGTGGCATACCTAAAGTATTTGGCACACAGGGCAGGTCGTCCTTTTTCTGGAACTCAACCCAATACCAAAATAAAAATTTTTACATTTAAAAAAGACAATTCAGGCCCTCTGACATATTGAATGTAATACACTGTTAGAAAAATGTCATAGAGCTGAATCCAGTCCTGTGCAGCTTTCCTGCCTAGCTCTCTGCTGTACAGAAATATTAGTGCAATTAGTTTCAGAAAGATGGGAGTGATTACAGCCCACCATCAACACTGGAGGGAGCGAAACACCCCCTTTACTATATAAGTGTATAGTCAGGAGGCATTCCTGACCGCCCAGCGATAATTCCCCTGTAACCCCCAAACACACTATAATGCCCCCTGTGGCCCCACACAATATAATGCCCCCTGCAACCCCACACACTATATAATTCCCCCTGTGGCCATCCCCCACACTATAATGCCGCATTATGGCCCAACACATAGTGTAATACCTCTGTGGCCCATTACACACACTATAAGGCCCCACTGTGGCCTCCGCACAGTATGTCTCCCTGAAGCTCCCCACATACAGTAAAATGACCTCTAGTGGCCCCCAAACAGTGTAATGTCCTCCAGTGGCCTCTCACAGAGCATAATGACCCCCAATGGCCTCACCACACATAGTATAATGACCCCCAGTGACCCCCCATACAGTATAATGACTCCCAGTGCCCCATATAGTATAATGACCCCCAGTGTCCCCCACATAGTATAATGACTCCTATTGCCCCGCCATTCTGTATAATAAACCACAGTTGCCCTACATACAGTATAATGACCCCCAGTGGCCACCTCATATAGTATAATGACCTCCTGTGGCCCCCTAAGACAAAGTATAATGACCCCTAGTGGTCCCCTCACATACTTCAAAGAATGATCAATGAGAAATCTTACGGTAAATACGTTAGGGTACGAAATTCCCTCATGGGCATAACTCCAGTGAACGTTTGCAGTACAGAGACGGAGGTCGGGGAGTCTCCATAGGTAGGAGCCAGTCAACCAAAAGAGAGAAGCAGATGGACTACTTCAAGACACCACACATGTCTCTTGTCAGCTGAAGCCCCAAGCGGCATTCATCTAAGATACGTACTGCTGAAATCAGACTTGATAAAGAGATCCTGAGTACCCTGAAAACGTGTTGTCTATGTGAATGCGTTGTCTATGTGAAAACACGCTGTCTATGTGAAAACACGCAGGTTTCACAGTCTGTTGCCTTTCAATCATGGTTTTGCACCTGCCAGCTACCAAAAGAAAAAAGTGGGACTCAAGTAAAAGGCAATAGCTTTAAGTGGTCTTCCAGTAGTTTGAAGTTATCTTGTTTATAGGAGATAACTATTAGATCACGAGAAAGGGGACCCATACCTCACAGTGCCCCTTGAAATGAACAGAGCTGCAGGCCGAGCATGCTTTCTGCCACTTCATTCACCTCCATGAAAATGACACAGATTGGATAGCTGATAACATTGAAATTACTGGAATACCCCTTTAACTAGATAACATACTCTAGCAGATTTATTTAGCAGATGACATCCCAGTTGGCGTAGTTTTTTTTTTTTTTTTTTAACAGCACATACAGTATAATGATAAATCTGACTGATGGCTTACTGGAATCTATCCCATTCTTACTTTTCTAGTTTTTGGAGATACCATTCGGAAAACATTGCACATGCAATTTTATATATTTCTAGAAAGACATATTATATGGTATCAGCAATATATTATTGCTGGAGATGAGTAACTGAGCCAGATACTTATTCTGATCCTTGAGGACATTGGTAGATATCTTACAGGGATTGATTTCAAACCTCTGACCATCACTAAAAAATATTAGGCTGAACTAGATGACAATATGTTGCTTTCCACCTTATTACTAAATGCAACTTCCCTTTCATATCAGGCCTTGCTTTCTTTTGTCTTTTTTATTTGCATCTGCACATATAGGAGCCTTCCAGCAGTATTAATTATTTTTATATATGGCTACAGGGGGCTAAAAATAAATAAAAATCCGTATTCAACGTCAATGATCCACCACTGCTAAGGTTCTGATGCTGCTCCAGTCCCTGCTGCTCTCCACTGCCTGGTCTTGGCTTGAGGCAACAAATATGGCAGGAAAGGCCCATTCAGCCAAGCTCTAGCCACTCACTAAGAAGTGGAGAGCTATTTTAAAACAGAGGATCAGTTCAGGTGTAAGTATGTCTTCTTTTTTGGAAACCCCTATGATTTCTGGCCCCACACACACAATGCCTAGGTACCTCCATTTTTTCTCACTTAGGAAGTTATCTTTCTCTTTACATCCCTTTTTTATCTGTGTATTCTTGTCTCTTGCTGCATCCATGTGGGTTGATACCATTCTGCCCTTTTCAATGTCAGGTGTCTTATTATCGGTCTCTCTCTCTTCACATGATGAATCCATAAAGAGGAACATAATTATGCCTTCCGAAGGTAAATAGCTCTTATAAATCAGGAACTGCTGCCAGATTTCTTCTCCAGTTCCTACCCTTCTGTAGAATCCTCCCCCAGGATTATATCTCCTCTTGCTAAATGCGATGAACACATGAATGTATTTAATATAGCAGGTCATTTGAAAGTATGTATGTGGGAGTCCTGGCAGATCTGTTCATGCAGAACTTTTGCATTGTTCAGAACAGTGAATACAAAAGTCAAACTGCATTAAACTTTTTTTAAAGATTTTATTGAATATGCATTGCATCAATAAAAAAGAACATACAAAATAGCACTGTGTACAAAGTAAAAAAAAAAAAAAGAATTAACAACTGGTCACAAAATTGATCCATCATGTGCTTCTAGGCTTAGCAATAACAGCATAGGAGGATAATCACAAAAATACAATATAGGGCAACATGGCTAAAGAGTCTCTAAAGTGCTTTGATAAAGTCAATTTATGCCATCTCCATGAAAATGAAATAGTAATTGTTTTAGGTTTTTGGCAAAAAACAAACAAACTGCAAAATATTCCATTATGCATATGTTGTTAACATGTTTAGGTGTAGGACATGTTGGGATGATGATGCTTTTTTAATGCTTTGCCACCAAAACCTTTGCAGAAGAAAAAATATGAAAAACAGTCATCTAAGGCTACTTTTACACTAGCGTTTTTGCCCGTCTTGCTCCGCATCCCTGGACGGAAAGCAAACCGCAGCATGCTGAGGTTTGCTCTCCAATATGAGAACGGAACGGAATGCATTTTGGAGCATTCCGTTCTGTTCAGTTACGTTTTGTCCCCATTGACAATGAATGGGAAGCGTTTTTTTCCGGTATTGAGACCCTATGACAGATCTCAATACCAGAAAATATTAACGCTAGTGTGAAAGTAGCCTAAGTCAGAAACACCCACATAAAGTAAAAGCAGGAGTCCAGGGTAAAGAAAAATCAAAAACCTCTCTCAATAGAACACGAATCTGATTCCAAAAGGTTGGAGAACATGGTAATCCCCAAAAATATGTTTGATCGCACCAATAGCAGTCCAGCATACATTGAAACAGTGAGGATATATAAGGGATAAGCGGTAGGATGTCATGTATTAACGGTAGATAAGTTCCTAAAAGCTTCCAGATGGGAAGTGCAATGGGAATGAATTATGGAAAGACTGAATGTTGGAGACCACATGGAGTAATCAATGATGCTTATCACAGATATCTTCTGTTATTTGCAAAGATAACCAGTGACTTGAAGCTACATATTTGTGACAGACAGGCAGGCAGGCAGGCTTTCATGGTAAGATTATGTAGAGTTAGGGGGATTGTGGCATAGAATAAGCACCCAAAGCTGGGTGGAAAAAGTTGATCCAGCCAACTCGCTTTCCATTGATATCCAGCGCTAAAAGGGGTTGTCTGCTTTTTTTAAAATATTAAGCTGTTTGAAAAGAAGGCCACAGACGTACATGCACTGCCTTCTGTCTAATGTTTACCTACCTGCCTTCACAACTGCAGCTGTGAGCTGGTGTAATTACTAATACGCCATCCCATTCACTTCTATAGGACAGCTCCTTCCTATACACTTGAACAGGAAAGAGCTGTCCCAATAAAGCAAATGGGACAGCTTAGGTGTAATTACACCTGCTGACCACTGCAGTTGCGACGGCGAGCTTGTAAACAATGAATAGTATGAGCGCGGCCTTCTTCTTCAAACAGTTGATCGGCGGGTGTCGGGAGTTCCCCCCCCCCCCTATACATCTGATATCGATGACCTATCTTGAGAATTGGTCATCAATATTAAAGGGGTTATTCGGGTTCAGAGCTCTCCTTAGGGCTGCCAGGCGGAGGCTTCCGCCTAGCAGTGAGTCCGGTGAGCCTGTAAAAGGCTAGGGCAGCACTAAAACCTGCCCATCAGAGCTGGTGACGTCACCAAACACATTGCTGGGCGGAAGCCTCCGCTGGCCAGTGTGTTATTGTAAATAAAAGAGCCCTTGCCCTGCACATTCCAGCGCGGGCAAGGGAGAGCATCGGAGCATGAAATGCTCCGATGCTCTTGTCAAGGGAGCTGCCAGGGTTAAATTCAGCTCTGAATCCGGACAACCCCTTTAAAAAAGCTGTAAATCTCTTTAACAGGAGAAGGGTGTAACCATTGTCTGCCTTGTTGTAAGGCTGCCTGGTGATACCTGAGAAACTCCCAAAGCCCCATGCTTGATTGAGCGAAGTAGAATTCGAGATGCAACTCTAGCTCTACCTTTTTTTTCAACTATGTCTCGTTAGTAGAGATTGAAGTTTATGTAAAAAGGACACAGGTAAAGATGAGCAAATTTCTAAAAAATTCGATTCGGTCAGTTCGGCAAATTTTCCAAAAAGATTTGATTTGATTTGAATTTATTTGTGGTGAATCACTTAAAAAACAACAAGCTATTTCCTGGCTGCAGAAAACCTTTACAGTGGTGTAGAACACTGTGCCTTGCGGTAACACACATACGAAGTTTTCTGTGGTAGTGAAACAATACTGTGAGTCAGTATGACACGCATATGACAGGCATCGCTCTTAGAATCACTGCACACTTCACTTATTTGAGCAGTTACAGGGCCAAAACTGACCAACTAAATCAAGTGTGATCTCAGCCTTACAGGTCGTAATTAGCGACCTCAAGAAGAGGCGCACTCCTTTTACACCGTCGTCAGCTCATTCCACATAGATATCTACAGAACCTGTTCTATTAAACGCTTATACAAGTAGAGGAGAGGGTGTCAGCAGTAAGTTTGTGTTGACGACACTGATTATTTTGCCCTTCCTCTGATCCATCAAAACTATAACCGCCAAAAAAAAGATCCTGTCTGTTGAGCATCCACCTTCACTCGGTCAGCATTTGGTCAGTAATCCATCATTATCGCTAAGGCCAAAAAAAACAGGAGTGGATCCAAACCAGAGATGACACATGAATGGAATATTTGCATGTCTTCTGTGTTTTGTACCCACTCTTGCTTTTGGCTACCAAATCATAAGCCACTTCTGATGCAAAATAGAGATCATGTCATACAGGCCTTACAGCTGCTACATAGACAGGATCCGTTGTGCGTCTCATTTTTCCTTCCTTCTGACAGATCAGAAGAAATGTCAAATAAATAATGATATCCAGGCCAAATAGGCAAAACATTGGCCCAGTCATGAAGTAGGGAGGGTGGAAACAGCTTGAGAAGTCCACAGAGTGGCCCAGTGACATTGTGGTAAGGTGACAGCAGCAGTCACGGACGTTCCTGTGACAGGTCCCAGGAGATCAGTGAGACTGGCAACTCGTGGTTTGATCTGATAGGCTCCTTGTGGATCAATTCGTGTCTGTGTTGTTTCTGATAATGGCCACACCCCTTGCCTCAGGTCTTGCTTATGTGGTCATTTAACCTTCCCTATTTATTGTGCTTCTTCCACCATGCTGTGCGGTTTATAGCTTCAATCTTGTTGTGTGTTGCTGGTGTTTGGATCTTGGCGGAGTTCCTGTGCTTCCATAGCCATTTGAAGTTAAGTGTCTTCTTCCCCTTTTGTTTATTGTTTGGGTTTTCTTGCGTTGCTCTTTTCCCTGTAATTTATTTGTGTTTAGGCCTGAGGGAGACTCCTGTTCATCCTGCCGTCTGAATGAACAGGTTGTCTCTTGTTCTGACATTAGTACCAGGGTCCTACAGGGTGAGTTAGGACTTTAGGTTCCTGTGTATGAACTTACCTACCCATGGGGTCATTTCATACTTGTAGTCAATCAGGACTTTGATTTGGGTTTCTCTAGGAGGTGACCTGCATCTTTCCCTAGTTTCCAGGCCTTTTCCACTCACCCCTTTCCCTCCTACATTCGGTGTGGGTTTTCCTCCCACACCGAAGCATGACAGCAGCATGAGAAGACCACTGAATAGCCCAGTGACATAGTGTTGAGGTGGCAGCAGCATGAGGAGACCACAGAGTAATGATGTGGTATCAGCATGAGTAGACCACAGAGTAGTGATGTGGCAGCAGCATGAGGAGACCACAGAGTGGCCCAGTGACAGAGTGGGGAGGTGGCAGCAGCATGAGGAGACCACAGAGTAGAGAGATGGCAGCAGTATTAGGAGACCACAGAGTGGCTCAGTGACATAGTGTTGAGGTGGCAGCAGCATGATGAGACCACAGAGTAATGATGTGGTATCAGCATGAGGAGACCACAGAGTGTCCCAGTAACAGAGTGGGGAGGTGGCAGCAGCATAAGGAGTACCTTTGTCCACCTGTATCATCAAGAAATCGTTTATGGTCTTTCTCTGTTCATATAATTGGTCCAGCATATGGAGGGTGGAATTCCAATGGGTGGAAACGTTGCATATCAGCCTATGTTGGGGGTTGCCGTTCTGCTGCTGAAGCTCAAGGAGAGTGGGCTTTGCGGTATATAAGTGGCTAAAGTGCATGCAAAGTTGCCTGGCCATTTTCTCTTCCAGATGGGCAGAAGACTTCAGGAACTGCTTTACAACCAGATAGAACAGATGTGCAATGCAGGGCACATGGCTCAGCCTTCCTTGACGCAGCACCGACACTATGTTCTTCCCGTTGTCGGTCACCATGGTTCAGATTTTGAGTTGTCGAGGAGAAAGCCAGGATTTGATTTCTTGATGAAGGACACGGAGCTGTTCCTCCCCTGTGTGGCTCCATTCGCCCAGGCAAACTAGATGCAGAACAGCATGACATTGCTGTGCCCTGAACATGTGGTATGCTGGTGGGGCACTGAATTGTCCCTGCAGTGGAGCTTGAGGACAAACTGGAGGATGAGGAGGAAGAGGTGATTATTGTCGCAGGACCAACGGCGTGAGAATGTGGAGGCAGAAGCAGCATCACCTGGCCGAGATGCTGGTGTGGCTGGGCAGGAACCACATTTACTCAGTGGGCCAAAAAGGACATGTATTGTCCCTGCCCTTAGTTACAGCTCCACACGTCGTCTACTTTGACAGACACCAACAGGCTCAACGACTGGCCCACCGTCTGTTCTACATATGTGTATAAGGCTGGTACTGCCTTTTTGGCAAAGAAATGACGGCCACGTTCACCTTCTCCTCCTATCAAAAAATTGGCACACCGACGAGTAGGGCATTTTCCCTCCAACACTCTGTACTGACTGCCTGCTACCCTGCCTCTGTGAACTCCTACACTGCTACTTCCCAGGCAGCTAGTCTCCTGCAAAGCGGGCGGTCTACCCCAGGCACATTTGGCTCTTGACCTCCCACTGCTGCCACCCTGCTGACTCCCGGCCACGCTACCACCTTGCTGGCTTAGCCGCTGCCTCAAAATCAAGCTGCCATCATCATCTCCTCATGATAATGAAGCCCCTTATTCACCCGGCTCCCAAGTGCGATCGGCTTCATAATCATCTACTACTGTCTGCATGTCACTGATGTCCGCCTCAGTGGTCTCAGGGCCAAGGACCTGATCACTCGCAACATCAGCTCCCACGCAACTCTCATCAACACTACTTGCCCGCCTACCGGAGGAAGTGGCGGATCTCTCCTCCAGATCTTGGCTGGGCAGTAGCTGATGACTGTCTTCTAGTAGCTTGTACTCACTGAAAAGTGGAGCGGAGAGTATGGCATATAATACTTTTCTAGCAGAGGGAACAAAAAAAGCACAAAGGCAGGTTGAGAACAGGTGAAAGCACAGGGCCTGCTCACGGGCCATGCCAACTAAGCGTTGTGTCTGAACAACCCACCGACTCTTGGTTGGGTGTGTCTGATGTCACTTGCGATGAAGTACAAGACAGAGTCAACTATTCAAGACATGGTGGTCAAGACATGACCGCTAGATGACACTGGGAGCTCAGGCCTCTCGCTGCGACTCCTGCTGCCCCCTCCCTTTTTCTGCTGACTGCGACAGAAACATTGCAGTCACTGCACGTACCCTTTGAAGGGCCTGTCACTTGTCTCTCTGATATACTGTTAGATAGAATAATTAAATTAAAAAGAAATTAGTACAACAATGTAACTTGACAGCAGAGCAGCAAATTAAAGGTACTTGTTTTTTCCACTAATACACCCCAAAAAAGACCATAGTACAATGTAACTGCACCGCAGAAGGCAAATAAGATGTACTTATTTTTTACACCCCCAAAATGGCTGTAGAACAATTTA
This sequence comes from Bufotes viridis, assembly GCA_033119425.1. Classification (NCBI taxonomy): domain Eukaryota; kingdom Metazoa; phylum Chordata; class Amphibia; order Anura; family Bufonidae; genus Bufotes; species Bufotes viridis. Next base: position 39,414,699 of record CM065599.1, read on the forward strand.
AATGCACCGCAGAACGGTTAATATGACGTATGTATATTTCCTATAAATACATCCTGCAACACAGCACTTGCACCCCAATAAAAAACAAGGTTTGCTGGAATTACAGAGGTATCATCTAGTGCAAACCTGAAAAGCAGCAGTATAATAGCAATTTGGATCCCCAATAAGTGCAGCAAGGTGTAATAGAATCACTCCTATTACCCTAGCTGTACACTCTCCTTGTACCCTGTTTTCCTTTTATAGTGTAGATAATGGCTCCCTCCCTATCCTTTTCCTACACCTTGAATAATATTTTCCAGAACTTGTAAATCATTTTTTCAGCACAATAACGTTTTTTCTAGCACTGTCCCTAGCACCTGCTGACTTCTCTCCCTGCACTAAGCACACTGAAAAATGGCAGAATCCAAAATGGCTGAGGCTATTTATAGGGCAGTGGCATCACAGGGCTGGCTGGCTGCTGATTGGCTGCATGCATGGCATTGTGGGTGATCCCTTGTTCCCAGAGTTCTTTGCTCCATGTCCCAACATGTGCAGCAGCCATTTTAGGAAAAAATGCAGTTCATTACTACGAAGCGTGAGGAAATTCAGATTCAGTGCATTTTAAATTTTTCCTGAAATTCGTATCGAATTCCACTTCGTCAACTTTGATTCGCTCATCTCTAGACACAGGTACAGGGATGGAAACTTTTTGAAAAATATAAAACAGCTTGGCGAGAATTATCATTTTCACAGAGGCTATGCGACCTACCCATGAGATCTCATGCTTAAGATAATCCTTGAATTCTTTATTTATTGATGTAAGTAGTGGGACATAGCTAGTATTGTACACTAGAGAGTGGATATATTAACTGGATGCCTAGATATAGGAGTCCAGAGGAGGGACATGTAAAGGAGTAGGAAATTATAAGTGAAGATATAGTTTACTTAGAGATTTTAGCCTAGTGCTCCGTGCCTGCATTGCTGGCCCTACACGTGGGCACGCGTGCCGGGCTCCCTCATTCCCTTCTTCTGCCGTGCGCCGTACTGACAAGAGTGGGCAGCAGGTGGCTCAACTGTTGTATCTGTGCTCCATGCCAGAGCTTACTTCCTGCTTGAGTCCAATACTGGTTGTTTGGGCGTGCACAGGCGTGTCTCTCCTCCCTTGTGAGGCAGCACATACATGTCCTCTAGCTCCTTAGCCTTTGGCTAAGTTGCAGGAAGTATTTAAGGGTGCTTCCTGCTCCAACAAGGCGCTGGAGCTATTTTGGTCACTAGCTTGTCTAGTTCCTTGTTTGAAGGTGTTTTGTAGTTCTAATTTTCTATGTACCGGACCCCGTTTCTTGATTAAACGGACTGCTTGATTGGCACCTGTCTCTCACCTCGGACTTTGTTTACGGACTTTGCTTGATCGCTGCCTGCCCTGACCCTGGAATTCCTGACTGCAATGGTATCTCTGACCCCCTGGGCAGCTGCCACTGACTTGGGGTCTGGAAAATGAGTGGCACCTGGTGACTACCCTAACGGCCCAAGCCCATCCTCACCATAAGAGGTTCTAGTGAAGACCAGGTCGTCACTTAGTCATGCCCCTCCACGGTATAGCCAGTCAGTGGCACAGTGGGTCCACACCCACTGGCATAACAAGTTACTCCCATATTCAGGACATTAGACAATATTATGCCAATATTGACTTTGTAGTATGATACCACTCTGCAGTGATCTAAAAGCTGCCTCATCTGCAGGTCTGATAAGGCCACTATCACATTGTCCACAAATGACACTATTTTGTGCTCCGTGGAGCCCAGAGTAATACCCCGGATACCAGGATCAGCTTCATTTCTTTCTGCTAGTGGTTCCACCATTACTGCGAAAATCAATGGACACAGAGGACATCCCTGACTGGTTCCATTAGTAATACGAAACATGCTACAGTAGAAACCTGATGCAAGGACAAATGCTGAGGGGAAGAATACAAAGCCACAATGCTATTAAGAGCACTGCCAGTGATGCTGAATTTACAAAGGACTAACCAAAAATATTACCAATGTATGCAGTTGAAGTTTAAGGTTGCTATTAGTGTTGAGTGCGAATATTCGCATCGCAAATTTTTATTGTGAATATTGGCATCTCGAGAATTCGCAAATATTTAGAATATAGTGATATATGCTCGTAAATATTCGTTTTTTTTTTCTTGATGAACCCTGCCATTAGTAAATATAATGGGTTCAGATGAAAAAAAAAGACGAATATTCATTTTTAAGAATATATATCACACTATATTCTACATATTTGCGAATTCTAGCAAGCCAATCCAATAGAAAAGTTGCCTATAACCTGCCCTTACTTGATTAACGCATATATTACATGGCCAATTTTTCGCATAAGCTAAAATAAATTAAATAATGAAGAATAATTTTAATTCACTACAGACTAAGATATTGCAGCCTTCTCACATTGGCCCACAAGCAAGAAGCAGGCAGGTAATGGCCCATATGCTATGGCAATGGCTAATATGCGCATGCGCACACAAATATTTCAATGATGATTTTTCGCAATAAAAAAACATTGCACGAATATAACGAAGTCACGAATTCGTGAATATTTAACGAATATTTGGTAAAATATTCATGAAATATCACAAATTCGAATATGGCACCTGCAGCTCATCACTAGTTGCTATTTTAAAGAGAAATGGGGCGAAAATGACAAGGTCTGTCTGAAGATTTCACTGAAGATAAGGAGATAATGTAGTTTGGAACATCTTGAAATAATCGTTGGTCAACCTGTAGAAAGTAGAAATAGCTTTCTGAAGTTCAGCAAAGAAAGGCGCTGAAAGGCACTGAGAGGGAATCCAATTGGGCAGAAGAGTCAGAGGGCAGAGTCCAAAAAGGAAGCTATGGTTTCAGTAGTGGTTAAATGGTATAAGAGTCATTTTTAAGGTTATACAAAGTGTATGAAGCTAATTGATCTGCAATTCGCTGGGGATCAAAAATCTAGGTGTTATTCTGATCATAAATATATGGTATGCCAGACTGACCCGGAGCACGTTAAAGCTGAGAAGCTTAAAGATGTGATGTAATGACCGCACATATGAGGGGGTATTTGGATAATTATCAGAAATGGACATAAAAACAGGGGCATGGTCAGACCAGGTAATTGGACCAATACTAGTGGAGAGCAGTCTAGTAAAGAGCAGCCTGTCAAAAAAAAAAAAAAATCCTAGAAAAAAAGCTGTGACAAAAAAAGGTAAAATCTTTTTCAATAGTATGTTGGAGTCTCCAAGCATCTAATAATCCCTCATTTTGAGTAATAGTAAATAAAGCAGAAGGGCCACCTCAGGATGTGGGGGTAGTTTAGTCTAATGCAGGCCACAACGTCATGTTGAAGTCACCTGCAAGACTCAATGACCCCACTTTTTATCTATCTACTGTATAGTTGTGAGGAGTTATTTGAAAAAGCGGGGTTGATGGGTGTTAGGGCATAGATATTAACAATTGTGTAGGACACATTGTTCAGAGTACCAATAAGAACAATATATTGGCCATCAGGGTCTGTAATTAACTAGGAGAGGGAAAATAGTACATTTTTTTGAAAAAGGAATGCGCATAAATAAGTTCATGGCATAGTCTACTTGCATCAGGTTTCACGTGTGTCTCCTGACAATAAAGGACATCCACTTTTGAGTGGGTTTTTTCTTTCCAGAACAGGGAACATTTATAAGGACTATTAAGGCTCTTAGTGTTATGTGACATCAATTGTAAACTCAAGGCTGGTGAAAGAAAAAAATATGGTTGCAAACTGCACAGGGACATCATAAGAGAGTAGCCTCCAAGCAAAGAGACACCAGAGTGTAAATGAGTAAATGACAAATGCATAGATACCAGTAAAACAAAAGTAACAACATGAGTACAAAACAAAAGCGAAAACAGAATAGCAGTTAAGGTATATATAATCAGAGTTGGAGATACCAGCGCAAATAGGCAATGCTGTTCATTGGGGGGGAAATCTGATAATTATTCGCAGACCGGGCCTGGGCTAAACAAAAATGCAAATAGCCCAGTAGAGGTGGTTCTGGAATAAAAGAGTGGTTAAAGGAAAGTACTCCTAAAAATGGAAGGAGTAAAATGGTTACTCCTAGCATCATAAGCTAACTGGGGAAAGGTATAATAAAAGAAAAAGGCATGTCATGCCATAAGAATAAGAGTGTGGCACATAATAGCATATCAGAAGGACCATGAAAAAGCCCCGCTATATTGTTGCACATTCGCCGGAACTTAATATTATAGTCTTGCATACACCATAAAACATATGACTTGGTTCAACAGTGTAGCGAGAGCGCCTAGGACAGGAATCAGCAACCTTCGGAATTCCAGGTATTCTCAAACTACAACTCATAGAATCCTTCTTTCACTTCTTTGGGAGTTACAAGATCAGCCAAGCAAGTGTGCGTGCAGGAAATTGTAGTCTTGCAGCAGCTTGAAATGTGGTCCGCCATTCTTCAGAAAGAGGTAGAGCTGGTGCAGTTTTGGATAGTGGTGGACTATAGGTGGTGATGAGGTTGAGTTCCCAATCTTGCAGAAATTTCAGAGCTTTGGTAGGTGAATCCACCGTCGCAGTAGAGCCATTTCCAGATATCACCAATTTTACTGGGAACCCCCAGCATAGGGAGACACGATGATCTCTATGAGTTCTAGTAATTGTGGCAAATTCTCAGCGTAGGTCTCTGAGGCAGAGTGACGCCCGTTGTGTAGAAAAATACAAGTTAAGAGGTAGTGCATGCCGCAGCATTGGCACCATCTTGGGACTGGGTGGATGGGAAGAACTCTGTCATTTTAGCAGGTTTGCAGCTTCCCACATATGTGTTTAAAAGGGCCACTTTAAACATCTGCCTAGTTATGTATTTATTTGCATTGTATGGTAATTCCTATTATCAGGCTGGCAATGTCATATTACCAATTCGCCCCTAAGTGGTGCTGGCTCCACTTTTATATACAGCTTGGGGTATGTGTGTTAGGTGTGTACAGTGTAGAGTAGAAGGAGAGAACAGGAGGTGAAGGAGAGTGTGCATCAGAGTAGAGTGTATGGAGAAGAGAAACAGGCATCGTCCACCATGTAGTCTGCTATGTCTACCTCTTGGTCATGGCCAGGCTAAGGGAGTACAGCAAATATTCATCTTTAGCAGCAAAGCACTAAACAGTAAGTTTATAACTAAATATAAAGCAAGCCTAGTGAGGATTAGAGCTGAACGCAGCCTAAGGACTTCATCAGCACAAGTACCTGAGAGCAACTATAGAAGTGCCGGGACATATACGGATAATAAGGGTGCAGAATTGTCCTTTATCCACTACACAAGCCTTCCAGGACATAGTGGAAAACCTAGACTTTTTAAAGGCGCATCCTGCAAATAATGAAGCAGAGAGTTTGCCTGCCACAAGGGAGATCAACCTTATTGGATAGCTCAAGATAAGTAGAAAACAGTATATTTAAGTTTAGAGTGCTAAAGTTTGGACTTAGAATAATTAAAGAAGTCTTGCCTGTAAAGTGTCAACCCTAAAGAGAACTCATCAACTGACAATTGCCTAAATAATAAATGGAATACAATTGAGCCTATTTCTGAGTCATCACGTATACAACCCAGAGTGCCCCGGAGGATTTAGTGCTGTCTTACCATCCACTGTACTGCTGGCCCAGGGTGGCTCTGCTAACCGTGAATAAATAAACTACTGCCCCCATAAGCCCACCGTAGCCTCACCTGTCTTCCCTGTGGTCTTGGCATGTTGCAGGTTCACCCTTCTTTTTTGCTTTTCCCATGGAGACACAGGTGCCCAGAGTACTTAAAGGGTTGAGCAGTATAGCTGGTAGGCAAAAATAGTTGGTTTAAGCTGGAATAGTAGCTCAGGAGCAGTGGAGCTCTCATACTTCGGTCTCACTTCATGCTCATCTGGCCTGCAGTAGTAGTTAGCAGGTATAGATATATTTCTGAAGCAATTATCCTCACACTGCATTTTTCTATCAAGCCTAAGCAACCAGATTGAGGGGTGCAACACTTTTTCACTATGCAATCACAGGACGGTCATATACAGCTGCTGGTCATAATTACCTAGGCAGAGAGGAGTCCTTTTTGTAACACTTAAATCATTCATGTGAAAAAGTAACTACCCTCTAAATAACTGATTGCACTACCTTTAGTAACAAATGTTAACAAACCTTTGGATTGGACATTCTATAAATCAATTTAAATTGTTTATTAGAGGCCCTGTTACAGAATTCCTCTTCATTACGTAAGGATTATAATTAGGCCAATCCAAAGCAAGTGAAATTTTAGCTTTAGTGTTACCAGTAGATATAGTTACTGTTGCCAGTGGATAACACCATTACTGTATGGCTTGGTAGATCTTCCGAATATTCTTTTGCAACTGAGAGATAAACATTGATTTTCTTTGATGGCAATGGCTTCTACTGTGCTGTTGCACATCTGAATTTGTCAGGCTGCCACTCGGGATGATTCATCACTGTTCCATATCTATAATGGAGTCCTAGTGCCTTAAGGCTAAACATACAAGAAAAGGTGGTAGGCAATAAATTGTGTGCACGCCTACAATGTACTGTATAATAATCACCTTTATTTAAATATCAAAGACTCCATACCCTGTACAGCAAAACCACATAAAAGTACTCACAAACACATCTGGGAGTTGTAAAATGAACAACCTTCCTGTCACTGTTCCACAAATTCAATACATGTAGACAAGTAGGTACACACATGACCATGCAGTGGGCAAAAATAAGCAATCAACATAAGCACAAAGAATATACAAACGCTAATAACCTGGAAGGTAACAAATATGCCCCATTGGGCACCTGTGTCGGAGGAAGGAGAAAACACCCTTGGGTGAATCAAGTCATGAACATAAATGTCAATTCAAAGACCTAATCCTTGCTACAATCGGCCACATAGTTGGAGGGAAAATATTGTTATGCACCTCAGGAAGGAAATGAAGGATGGGGAGAATAGGGCCAGCAACATACAAATAATCTCATTTTTTATTACTCAAATTCCCCATAACCAGTGTAATAGCGGCTGCTGTGCGCCACTGTTCCCCTGCTTACCGCCGCGGTCCCGGGTGCCATGTTCAGCTGTGATCTGCTGGCAGTGCTTCCAATTCACCTATGCAGTCCTGGGCTCTATCTCTGTAGGTACTGTTGTTCTGGGATCCGCTCCACAGTTTCCTCTTAGCCCTAGCCACTGCATGCTTTCTGCTTGTTCCCTGCAGCACTTCCTTAAGGGCCGGCACGCGTCACTATCTGTGCTTTATGGGTTAGGTCATGTGACTTCGCTGACCAATCCTAGCCCTCCTGCCACATATATAAGTGGCTCAGCCCCCTTCCCAGATGCCTCAGTGTCAAGGTCCTTGTGTCCTGAGTGCTAGGGTTCCTGATATCTGCTTGTGTTCCTGTCTCATACTTGTAATACTAGACTCTAATACCTGTTTGATCCTTGCCTGCTTGACTTGACTCTCCTGTTGCCGACCCCGATTGCCTGACCTGTACCTGTGCCGCCTGCCCTGATTTATTGCCTGCTTGACTTCGCCTCTGCCTCATCCTTCAGTCCTGCACTGTTTCTACTGGTTACGACTCAGCTTGCTGACAACGCCTGTACCAATGGTACCTTGATCAGGAACCTCATGGTCCGCCTGGACCAGCTGCCTCGTGTGCCAATCCTTCTAAGAGGTAGCAATCTGGTGTTCCCCTAGGGAAAGTCTATCCCCACCATCAGGTATACTGTGAAGATCGAGGGGTTTACTTAGACAATGCCCTTAGAAGAGGTAGGACATGTGGCACAGTGGGTTCCCACCAGCTGGTTCGTGAAAGCCAGACCCTCCTCCAATAAAATGCACAGCTCATTTTGAGACATAATAGTAGTCTTAATTTTGAATAGTTAACATTGTCTGCCAAAAGAGATATTTGCGTAAAATATTGTGCTAAAATCACTGATAGATAACAGGAATCAATGATGGCCATGGATAGTGGAGATGGAAGCCCAGCAGTGGAGTAGACGGGAGATGGTAATGGCTTACAGGCTGGCAGTGCATAAATAACAGTTAACAAAAATAAAGATATACAGAACTGACCCTGCTCTGAAATGCAACCCAGCAATACCAACCAAGACACAACAAAAAACAACTAGCAAACAGGCAAACTTCAATGCCAACAGCCATAAAAAAAAACTGAAGACAACAGGTTCCAGGATATACTGTTAAAACACATTAAGCACGAACTAGACGTTGAATCTGTATAAAAAAAAATGCACAAGACAGAAACAAAAGCCCTGAATATATAAAAGCTAAGCAGTCAACAACTCTACCCAAAATTAACTAGGCCGAGCTAGTTGATAACATAACCCAGATTCAGATGCAAGGTGTTAGTACATAAGCATGAAGGGATCCCTGCTTATAACTTGTGATGAGCGGCAGGGGCAATATTCTAATTTGCGATATTTCGCAAATATTTGGTAGAATACAGGCATGGGTCACTCACTATAGCTACATTTGTAAAGCTGCTAGAAGTTTCCTCAGACTGGAGAAAATGGTTGGCACGGCAGAACATTACAATAGCTTTATATGCAGATAGAGTGCTACGATATATTCACGACTGCGAAAATCGGCAATTAATGATGTGCATATTTTTGCGCAATATGTACAGCTTCCTATTTTAGCAGGTCTGACTATATATTAGTGATTGGTGCACTAAGTATTGTTGTGAATTTGTGACATAACAGCACTATGTATCTACGTATGTACGTAGCATACATAAATACATACAGCACTATGTATGTAGCATGTATGTGTGGACAGCAGAACCAATCACATTACCTAACACGCTGCACAGCTACACAATATCACAATCTAACCTACACTGACTATCTCCGTCACTAACTATCTGTATTTCATATATATAAGCGAACTAAATATCAAATGTAATGTGACACAGGAAAGCACAGAGCACAGCAATGACACTGCTGTCTCTCTCAGAACTGAAATAAACTGTGGAAAATGGCTGCTGGGAGGTTCTTATATACTAAAGGGGTAGGCAACTTTCCTATTGGTTGCTAGGGATGTTGCTAAGCTCAGACAAAGAGATTTGAGCCTTTTCATTGGCCCACAAGCAAAAAGGAAGGTTACTGATGAAAAAAAAAGTTGAATATTTGAAAATATGAACATATATAACTATATTCTAAATATTCGCTAATTTTTGAAGTTGCGATTTTTACTTATAACATCGACAGGCAAATTCATATCACACATGGCAAAGAGCCAACCTATGAAAGTCCAGATCCGAATAAGATTAAGGCCCTGATTTACCAAATTGTTTTTGTACTGCACTGTAAATTTCAACTTTTCTGTCGTTTTCTGTCCTACCACTTTACAAATCACTAGTCAGACCACACATGGAGCACTGTGTACAGTTCTGGGCTCCTATGAACAAGGCAGACATAGCAGAGCTGGAGAGGGTTCAGAGGAGGGCAACTAAAGTAATAACTGGAATGGGGCAACTACAGTACTCTGGAAGGTTATCAAAATTAGGGTTATTCACTTTAGAAAAAAGACGACTGAGGGGAGATCTAATAACTATGTATAAATATATCAGGGGTCAGTACAGAGATCTGTCCTATCATCTATTTATCCCCAGGACTGTGACGAGGGGACATCCTCTGCGTCTGGAGGAAAGAAGGTTTGTACACAAACATAGAAGAGGATTCTTTACGGTAAGAGCAGTGAGACTATGGAACTCTCTGCCTGAGGAGGTGGTGATGGTGAGTACAATAAAGGAATTCAAGAGGGGCCTGGATGTATTTCTGGAGTGTAATAATATTAAAGATTACAGCTACTAGAGATGGGTCGTTGATCCAGGGAGTTATTCTGATTGCCTGATTGGAGTCGGAAAGGATTTTATTCCCCTTAAGTGGGGAAAATTGGCTTCTGCCTCACAGTTTTTTTTTGCCTTCTGCTGGATCAACTTGTAGGAAACAGGTCGAACTGGATAGACAAATGTCTTTTTCGGTCTTATATACTATGTTACTATGTTACTTGAAAGACAAAGTTATTTTTTGCTCCTGCTAAGTCAGCTTCTGAAATCTGGCAGTTTTGTTGGAGTTCCTGTGGAGCATGTTGGTTTTTGCCTTATTTATAATAGGGATTGTCTGACCTGCAGTAGCTGAGGCAGGTGAAAATAAGTCAGAATGTGATAGTTTGGCCTGTGCTAAATCTAGCAAGTGCCGCCTGCCACTTCCATAAATTTGGCTCACAGACTGTTAACTTTACACAAATACAAATGTGTAGACAAACTTCAAATTGTCCTCTGTTGATAAATCAGGGCCTATGTTTATGTAATGTGCAGCTGCACATTTATAGCTATCTGTATTTTTATCAGCTACTGTACGTACAACCAATTTTTTTATTAAAGGCTATGGACAACCTTGTGGGAATTTTTTTTTTGATTGCATTTACCGTAACTCATTTTGAGCTTAACATAATTTTTTTAATAGATCTTAATTAACAATGTTCAGCCGTTTCTGAAATACAGGGTTAAAAATCAGTCTGCTTAAAGAGAACCTGTCACCACAAAATGCAATCTGAAAACAGCATGAGGAGCTGAGCAGATTTATATATATATTCTTTGTGGGAAAAGATTCAGTAATTTATACATTTATACCTGTTTTTTTTTTTTTTTGCAGCCATGCAAAGTGCTATCGGTATAGGAAGGAGGGGTTATCAGTGACTGGTAGCTATGTCTGTATGCACACTTTTGCCTCTTGCACATGACCATATGCATTTTGCGGTCCGCAAAAAACGGATCTTCAAAAAATACGGATGACGTGTGCATTCTGTAGTTTGCGGAACGGCTTGTCCCTAATAGAACAGTACAATCCTTGTCCGCATTGTGGACAATGATAAGTCATGTTCTATTTTTTTGTGGAACGGAAATATGGAAACGGAATGCACCTTCCATTTTTTTTGTGGACCCATTGAAATAAATGGTTCCGTACACGGTCCGCAAAAAAAATGGAACGGTTGCAGAAAGAAAATGCTTTCATGTGCAAGAGGCCTTATACAAACAGCGCTATCAGTCACTGATAACACCTCCTCCCTATACCGATAGGTACTCACAGGGCTGCAAATATATTAATGTATAAATTACAAGTTTTACTAAACCGTTTCCCATAACACTATATATAAATCTGCTCAGCTTCTCCTGCTCTATAACATGGTGCTTTCAGATTCCTTTGTATTTTGTGGTGACAAGTCTTCTTCAAAGGCTATGTTCACCTTTTACGGGCAATTTATTTCATTATTGCATTATACTCATTTTGAGCTAAAATAATTTTTACAATTTATCTTTGATAAACATTTGGAAACCTATCTGTACAAGGCTGAGATGCTTTAGTAGCAGGATCTGAATTTTCTCCCTCTTCCATCAGGCATCCCACCTGACGGGCTTCTTATCTCTGCTCTCTGACTTTATAAACATTCACTGTATCTCAGTTCTTATCTTACTGATAAGAATATGGCTTTAACCACCTCAGCCCCCCTAGCTTAAAAACCCTTAATGACCAGGCCACTTTTTACAATTCTGCACTACACTACTTTCACCGTTTATTGCTCCGTCATGCAACTTACCACCCAAATGAATTTTACCTCCTTTTCTTCTCACTAATAGAGCTTTCATTTGGTGGTATTTCATTGTTGTTGACATTTTTACTTTTTTTGCTATTAATAAAAATGTAACGACATTTTTGCAAAAAAATGACATTTTTCAATTTCTGTTGGAAAATTTAAAAAAAAAAACTACATTTCTAGATAAAATGTTCTCTAAATTTATTGTTCTACATGTCTTTGATAAAAAAAAATCTGATAAGTGAATATTTATTGGTTTGGGTAAAAGTTATAGCGTTTACAAACTATGGTGCAAAAAAGTGAATTTCGGCATTTTGAAGCAGCTCTGACTTTCTGAGCACCTGTCATGTTTCTTCAGGTGCTAGAATGCCAGGATAGTATAAATACCCCCCAAATGACACCATTTTAGAAAGAAGACACCCCAAAGTATTTGCGGAGGGGCATGGTGAGTTCATGTATCATGGATCCGCAAAACACATATGGACGTCTGAATGGAGCCTTACAAGGGGTGTGATCAATGACAGGGGGGTGATCAGTGACAGGGGGGTGATCAGGGAATCTAGATGGGGTGATCGAGGGGTTAACAAGGGGTTAATAAGTGAGGGGGGGTTAGTGTAGTGTTTGGTGCAACTTTACATAGCTACCTGGTCCTTTGGTGGTCGATCCCAGCAAATGGGACCACCAGAGGACCAGGTAGCAGGTATATCAGACGCTGTTAACAAAACAGCGTCTGATATACATCTTTGATGCAATTTATTTCGCATCTACAGCCTGCCAGCGATTGATCATCGCTGGCAGGCTGTAGTACAACTCCTGAGACGCGCGGCACTGTGAACGCGCGTGCGTTCACAGGAAGTCTCGCGTCTCGCGAGATAGCGCGCCGATGCGTCAACCCAGAACTACAGGACCGCCCGCCGGACGCATGCGTGCGTTAGGCGGTCCTGTAGTGGTTAATAAGTGTTTATGACATCTTTGTAATTATGAGATAAGGTTTATTAGATGACCGGCACAAAGTGAAAGTACCATTGATGCAGCTAGAAAAAACAGTTAACCCTTTTTGACAAAATGGCTCAATATTTTAAATGCCAATTGCAAAAATGCAATCATAAAAAAATTACCCTCGAAGTTGTACATAGCCTACACTGCTCCACATGAGCCTCAAAGGTATTCTCATGTATAGCTCTTTAATCTGATCTCCTAACCTCATAAACACTCATTATAGTTCAATTCTTATCCAACTGATAAGAATATGATTTAAATAAGTGTTTATGACGTGAAAGAAAACCAACTGACAGCCCGCAAACAGAATCATTTTTTAACCCTGTATCTTAGAAACAGCTAAACATTTTTAATAGAGATCTATTGAAAATAAATGAGTGAAATGCAATCATAAAAAATGACCCTGAAGGTGTCCATAGCCTTTAAAGGGATTCTGTCACCAGTTTTCATCCCTTTGAGCTAAACATATGCTCATGCTCAGGGTCTCTTCATGATTCCTAATGTGGGCTTATAAATGCGATCTGTAGCTTAGTTTTGCCAAAAAACAGGTTTTACTAACCTGTCAATCATAAAAATAAGGTGCCCAAGGGGAGGTCCAGGGATGCAGGGTGCCCGGCTGCCGTTGGTGCCCAGCGCCGCCTCCTACTTCTCTGTGCCGCCTCTCCCTCCATACCCCCCCTCCTCCCGCTGTGAGATGCCGTGCGAGCGCACAGGCTCAGCCTGATGCGCCCGTACGGACTGCTTGGATGCTTCTTCTCTAGCGAAGTGCCGGTGCATGCGCACTATGATAGAAGAAGCCGATGCCAGCAGATCGTGCGCATCAGGCTGAGCCTGTGCGCACCGCAACATCTCACAGCGGGAGGGGGGGGGAGGAGAGGCGGCACAGAGAAGTAGAAGGCAGCGCAGAACTCTGGGAAGGCAGCGCTGGGCACCAACGGCGATGGCTGCAGCTGGGCACCCGGCATCCCTGGACCTCCCCTTGGGCACCTTATTTTTATGATTGACAGGTTAGTAAAAACTGTTTTTTGGCAAAACTAAGCTACAGATCACACTTATAAGCCCACAGTAGGAATCATGAAGAGACCCTGAGCATGAGCATATGTTTAGCTCAAAGGGGTGAAAACTGGTGACAGAATCCCTTTAAGGTTAGTAGGTGAAAGATTTTATGCAAATGTGGCATAATTCTACATCTGTCCTATTCATGAGATTAAGGCTTGTAGAAACTCATGAGCTGATTCTCAGTCACACAAATTTCTGCAACAATTATTCCTCATGTGAAATCACCCAAGTGTATTTTGCAGACCATGATTGACTGTTCAGTAGAAACCTTTCGGTTGTTAAATCAGAAATTGTATCTAGAAAGTGGACAATAAAATCACTTTCCAAAATTTACTTTGTTTATCCTGTCACCAATTATTCTGCATGGCGCACACATCCTCAGTACATCTACTGTACCTATAAGATTTATTTGCCTTCTGGAAATGCATTTGAAATGCTCTCCATAATGGCAGCAACATCTTCTGTAAAACTTCAGTGATGAAAGGCGCAGAGGTTCCCAGGGAAACTAATTTTCATATAGATTTATAGCTGATCCTGGCTGATATCTTTTATATTATCACACCGTTAAGGAGAAGCTATTAAATTGCGCACACACGCCGATCTCTGCCAGACCTGTATATATTATTTGAGCTTGGGGAATGGTCTCATAATATCAACGTGACAATGCTGCTGCTTCTTTTTTGTGTGAAGTGTGTTTATTTCCAGCAGTGTATTTATGTCCTGAGATGCTAAGAAACGTGAGAAGAATGCAAAGATGTATTTACCATGTTCTCTTATTCAGATAAGATTTGACCTGATAATGACATTTAAGAATTTGCATGCACTTAAAGGAAGCTTCTTGAAGAACATTCAACATACAATGTTATGACCAAAAACTAGAGCTGCCCTTCAAAACCAATTGCTCCAACATCCCATAAATGATGCCCGTTTCAAATAGCGTGTTAATTGGCTGTGTGATACTGTTGGAAATACCACAGTTTTTCCAGCAAGAACTACAAAACTTTTTACAATTATGTTAATGTACACACGGTTTTGCTGTATTAGGATTCAACTACACGGTGATCTTGATTGCGTGACAGCTGTCGTGCCCAGGGATTGCAGTGTGGTAGTACTAGCATAGAAATGACTGCGATAGCATCTAGACTCATATGTGGGCCATGACCACGACCCCAAGAGTTTATGGCCGCAGCAAATGTGTGAGTCATGCTGTGACCCTGTTGATTTCTGTGCTACCACCGCTACACTGCGATCTCTGGGCGCAAATGCTGTGGCACAACCAAGATCACCGTGTAGCTGAACCCTAATTGGCAAAATGATATGGTCAATGAAGCTTTTTGAAAACCCTACCCACCGTATGTGGATATAATTTCATAACATACTCAGTTTTTTTGGGTGTGGATAAACTGTAAAAATCACAAAGTTTTGAAAAGTGCAATGCACAAGAGTGGAAACAGTTGTGTATGTGCAATAGAGGCAGACCATGTGACTGTTATGGGGCCCGAGGGGAGGGGGACCCGCATGGAACCAGCTTCTATTCCCCTGTATTTTCCCACAGCCGGCACTAGGAGGTGCTCAATGCAAAGAGAGTATTACAGCTTCAATTGTAGTTGTATTAACTCCTGTTCACTGAGATCCAACTAGTGATGGCTGCAGGCCCCCAGTAAGCTAAGTTTTGAAAAATTTGATTTGGCAGCTTCCCCGAAGTTCCACAAGAAATTCAGTTTGTTGTGAATTAATTCATCATAAATTGCTATAAATCAGGTATACCCAGGCCACTCTGCCCTAGGGTATGTCCATACAGAGCAGCCATGCTGCAGGCAGGATGCATAAATGCTGCGGTGAAGAACTGCATGGCCAATTAGCCCACATATGCCTTTCATTTAATAATGAAGACTGCACTATATAGTCCTTTCTCATTGTTAACAGAGGCAGCCCCATTAATATGAGCATCAGAGCATTTCATGCTCTAGTGCTCTCCTTTTCCCTGCACTGAATTGCGTAGGGCAAAGGTATTTTTTTGAGATCCGGTGATGTACCGACCTCTCCATAGGGACTGC
The DNA here is from genome assembly GCA_033119425.1 of Bufotes viridis. NCBI lineage: Eukaryota > Metazoa > Chordata > Amphibia > Anura > Bufonidae > Bufotes > Bufotes viridis. The sequence goes on from CM065599.1 coordinate 39,430,465, forward strand.
CAGGTGAAGGTTTTTGCCCAGCAGTGAGCCCCGTGATGTCACCGGCACTGATGGGTGGGATTCAGTGCTGCCCTAGCCTATAAAACGACTAGGGCAGTGCTAAAGCCAGCCTATCAGAGCCAGTGATGTCACCAAATACACTGCTGGGCAGAAGCCTCTGCCGAGCAGTGTACCAAAGTAAACAAGCCCTTGCACTGCATGACCCAGTGCAGGGCAAGGGGAAGCATCAGAGCATGAAATGCTCCAATCTCATAATACAGGGGCCGGAGGGGTGAAGATGTTGCTCTGAACCCTGACAACCCCTTTAATGGCTGTGCACCTTTAATGCACCTTTAAACAGGGGCTGTTGCTGGTATGGGGTTTGGCAGGTTAGATGGGGGCACAATATTCTGGCATACCAACTTCTCCAATCCCAGTACTCGACCGGCCGTACAAGTGGGAGTCCTTCTTCTGCCATCTGCTTTTCCTCCTTTTCCACATCATCTTATGTTGATGAGAATATGTCATCAGGAACATCCATCTCCTCTCTCTGTATCTTGCTGACTTTTCTAGGACATGGAAATTTTGAAGGATGATCTGGAAGAAGTAAAACCACCAAAAGATGAGGATGGTCATCATTAAGATCTGGCCCCCCTAAGGGGTGCAGACTGGATGGTGTAGGTTGACACGCTGGCAGTGGAATAATAAAGGCTTTCATCTTATTGGTATTGAAATAAATATATATATTTTTTTTAGCCATTTAGATTTTATTGAGTTTCAAACTATTTGAAATCACAAACAGTGTATAAAGATTGTATCGGTCCAATACAAACAGACACACTTGAATAACATTGCACAATATAACAATAAAAGTATATAAAATGAAACTCAGTTTCTTTCCATGTCAATAAAGATATCATAGTCTTGCGAGTGTCCCATGGTTGCCAACATTTCAGGAAATTAGTTGTGTTTCGTTAAAGTGCTACTGAATATTCTAGGGTTCTAATATCTTGTACCCGAGTACAGAGCTCAGAACCCGTAGGGGGCATAGAGCATCTCCAATGAAGGGCAATCAGACACTTAGCAGCATTTAACGTGTGAGGGAGCAGCCCGGCAGCTTGGCCTCTAATTGTTGCTGGGAGTACATTCAAGAAGAGTGTCAGAGGGTCCCAAGGGATAGGAGTATCTAAAACGATCTGTATTAATCGTAAAACCTGTGTACAGAATGGTATTATAATTGGTCAGGATCAGAAGATATGGAATAAATAAGCTTTTGGTTGGGAGCACATCCAACAGAGATCCGGCAACTCAGGGTTCATAGCATGTAATACTTCCTGTGTATGGCACCAGAACGTTAAAATCTTAAATTGGTTCTCTGAATTGCATATCTTAGTTTACGGCTAATGTAGGAATAAGTAAATGTAGGAATAAATAAATAAAACTGACGCAAAATAAGTATTCCTGCAGTCTGCCTAAATACCATATTGCCAATCCTATTGCACTTAACACAAATTTAGCCCTTCGTCTGTGCCTACAATCTGTCTAAAAAGTGACACAAATTGGCACAACGAAAGTTTCTATACTTTTGTCCACCTTGCTCTGGTGCAGGTCTAGGTAGACTGTCCAAGGTTACACCATCTACAAGATTAGTATATCTGGGCCTTTTTTCCAACCTGACACCAGTAACCAGAACACTGTTATCTGCTGGGGCAGATGCTTACTACCTTGCATGGTGCACAATATATTGGGGGTCATTTATTAAGGGAATTGCGACTGTTTTACTTGAAAAAATAGTTGCAAGTCCCTCTTTTAGTCAGCTGTGCAACAATATTTAATTGTATGGCCGGTTTCATGCCATGTTTGTCAGTTGGTTGAGATGGAGGTGGAGCTGGGCACATCTCGTCCTAAATAAGACAACAAGTTCAACACCTATTCCTACTGTTCTGCTTGGAGATAAGTTATTTCCTATCCCCCACTGGTAACACATATACCCTTGGCCAAAAGAAGCATGTATATACATAGAGATGTCAGGAGAGAAATCTGTCAGCGAAATGAGCCTTCAGCCAACAGCTTTTGAAGGTGTATAGGCATCTTAGAAGGGTTTTCAGGGATTTACATGTTGATGGTCTATCCTCTGTGAGCACTTAGGCCTCCTCCTAGTCCTAGGCCTAGGTGCAGCTCAGGCCTATTCAAGTTAATGGAACAGAGCTGCAATACCAAGTACAGCCACAATCTAATGGATGGCACTGTGCTTGCTAAACCACGAGGAGGTTATGACGCTCAACGGAGCTTCCTCAAACAGCTGATTGGCAGGGGTGCCAGGAGTCAAATCCCCAACAATCTTATATTGATGACCTATCCTGAAGATAGGTCATCAATATGTATATTCCAAAGAACCCCTTTAAGACTTACATAAACTACCTCCGCTGCCTTCCTCAAAAGTCTAAAATGTTAAGGACGTTGTCCTTCAGTGATGCATTTAATAAAGCCTTACTAAAATTTTCAAACATTGTAACTGCTTTACTAAATGCTATATAAAAGAACAGGTTCTTTCATCTAACTTCCCTGACAAATTGATTTGGACACCTTACATTTACATGGGTCATTGCAAATTTGCAAAATACATTCTTCAGTGCAAAGCAACTAAGGAGACGTATACTGTACATTATGAAATCAAGCAATGACTTATTTTATCCATATTGAAGGTGTGTAGCTTGAGGGGTATACATCTCACCTAGTTTGTTATATTGGGTGAGGCGAGTTGGGTTTCATTAGCAAGCTACTTCACTGATGTTTTTGGTAACTTGGTGTTCTGGGCCTGTATTTTTATGGAATGGCAAGTAGGTTTTAAGTGGGACCTGTGTTTCCCTTCCCTCTCCAGTATACATTTCTCTGCTAGCCCCAATTAACCCAGGTGATGCTGCTGGGATGGGCATAAAACACTGCAGCGAGTGCAGTACAGCACTGAGTCTGGGACATTACAGTAGCCTACTGTGAGAGGTCTTGTTCTCTAAATACTGCTCTGTGTGACCTGAGGTTTAGGCAAGGAAACCTGCAATGTGTCGTTAAAGCCAAGATGGGCAGGTATTTTGGTTTCTGTTGATTATATTTGATGTGTTCAAAGTCATGGCTTAGAGGGAGTCCTTCACCTAATCAGAGCGTTTTAGACCACTCAGATCATGTTATAGACTCTTTTCCCCTCATTACTACAGTACCTTTCTTTTATGTGTGCCTCGTCCAGATGATGAAAAGGACACTTTTAAAACGTATGTAAATGAGCTTCTAAAGGTGCCCAGGGGCAGCGTTTCTGGGTGAGGTGCCCAGAAAAACACACCTCTTTCAGCCCTCTGGCTCGCCCTCTGTCCTATTACCTCCTCCAGTGAAAGTCACAAGCGGCACCAGAAGACGGTGGGCCGGACGTGTTTAGTTTGCCGGCGCATGCGCAATATGAAAAGCTGTTCCTCTGCCCATAATAGGCAGAGCAGTGCACATGAGCCGGCCAACTAAAGACGTCCGGCCTGCCGTCTTCTGGTGCCGCTTGTGAATTTTGCTGAAGGAGGTAATAGGACAGAGGGCGGGCCAGAGGGCTGAAAGAGGTGTGTTTTTCTGGGCACATCACCCAGTAACGCCGCCCCTGGGCATCTTCAGAAGCTCATTTACATACGTTTTAAAAGTGTGACCATCATCTGGATGAGGGACACATAATAGAAAGGTACTGTAGTAATGAAAGGCAAAGAGTCTATAACCTGATCTGAGCAGTCTAAAACGCTTAGGTTAGCTTAGGTGAATGACACCCTTTAAATTTCATGTCACTGTTTTGTTGTTGGACCAAATAAAGCCAAGTTGGATTTTTAAAGGGCTTCTGTCACCCCCACTGACGAATTTTCACTAGCTGACATTAGCTACTTGCTAATGTCAGCTGAGTTCAAACATATGTTTCCTAACTTTTTTTCTGTTTTCAATCTTCTAAAAAACTTACTTTTGTGATATGTAAATTAGCTTCGCTACCAGCAAGTTGGGCGGGTACTTGCTGGTAGCCGCCGCATCTTCATGCCCTTGAAACGCCCCCTCTTCTTTTGATAGACAGGGCCAGCGCGCTCTCCTCCTCCCGCTGGCCCTGTCTGCAGCTGCAATCCCGCGCCTGCGCCGTATCGGTCTTTAGTCGGCGCAGGCGCTCTGAGTGAAGGGCGCTCGCTTAGGCGCTCCGTCCTCAGTGCGCCTGCGCCCGATGGCGTCAGCGCTACACCCGGAAGAGAAGACGCCGACATCTTCTCTTCCGGGTGTAGAGCTGACGTCATCGGCACAGCGCACTGAGGACGGAGCGCCTAAGCGAGCGTCCTCACTCAGCGCCTGCGCCGACTAAAGACCGATACGGCGCAGGCGTGGATTGCAGCTGCAGACAGAGCCAGCGGGAGGAGGAAGCGTGCTGGCCCTGTCTATCAAAAGAAGAGCGTTCAAGGCATGAAGATGCGGCTACCAGCAAGTACCGCCTAACTTGCTGGTAGCGAAGCTAATTTACATATCACAAAAGTAAGTTTTTTAGAAGATTGAAAACAGAAAAAAAGTTAGGAAACATATGTTTGAACTCAGCTGACATTAGCAAGTAGCTAATGTCAGCTAGTGAAAATTCGTCAGTGGGGGTGACAGAAGTCCTTTAAGTCTTAGAAGCCTGTGAATTTATCATTAATTTCCAACCACACCCAGACACTGATGTAGAACAATCAGGAAGTTATCTCCAAATTAGTTTTGAGCGGCATAGGCAATATTCGATTTCGCAAATTTTTTGCATAATATTCGCAATAAATTCACGAATTCTAGAATTCGTGATCTCCAGTTATAGTTTTCGCGATTGCGCAAATGAGGCGTGTGTCTGTAGCATGTATGTATGGACAGCAGAGAAACAGTAATTCCTATCGTACTACCTAACACCCTGCACTGGAACCTATCAGCTACACTATATCATTATATAACCTACACTGACTATCTCCAACTAGCTATATGTATTATATATATGAGCTAACTATCTAATGTAATTAAATAAGGATCCAGATGAGTCTGCAAAGCACAGAGCACAGCAATGACACTGCTTTCTCTCTCTCTCAGAACTACAAAAAACTGCTGAAAATGGCGGCGGGGAGTTTCTTATATAGTAAAGGGGTAGGCAACTTTCCTATTGGTTGCTAGGGATGTTGCTAAGCTCTGATAACAGCCTTCTCATTGGGCCACAAGCAAGAAGGGAGGTTACTGATGAAAAAAAATCTAGAATATTCGCGATTACGAATATATAGCACAATATTCTACATCTTCCCACTGTATTTTATACTGTCTGGGATAGCTTCCTCCATACATGTCAAATATATCCATAGACCTCTATTCACCCAATAGACGAAAAGGACTGTCCTTCTGGCCTCTGTTGGGCTGGTATATGGCAATATACAGTATGTTTCTCTGCTATAGTATGGAATAGGTTGGTCTTCTGTACATTCTATGTTCAGATATGCAGTAAAAAAAAAAAAAAACTAGAACACTGGGGTAGATTTAATAATCCTAAAGATGGCCTAACCTTAGAGAGGCTGTCTAGACCACCACCATAGTGGCTCAGGCTGGATGATAAATGTGGTGCAAGGATAGACACTCTTGTCTAAGATTATGCTAACTATTGGTTGGCTTACTTTGGACAGAACTTTACACCAGAATTGTGCTCAATCATGGCTTAAAACAGTGCATCTTACTGTCACGAAACACAGAAAGGGGGAGGGAAGTGACCACTGAACTCCACCCTCACCCCCTGTCTCTGCCTACTTGCCTCGCAAGTCCTAGCGACAGGGTACAACTGGATGGCAAACACTAACTTAAATACGTGCAGGGAGGACAAAAAGACAGACAACAGAATAGTCAGAGAAGCCAGGTCAAATACCAGGAGAGCAAAAATGGTACCAACTGAGGAGAGCAGAGAGCAGTTAGAAGCAAGCCGAAGTCAAAACCAGCAGGACAAGTCAGGACCAGAGGAGTAGGAGATCAGGAGGTCAGGAACAAGCAGAGGATTAAAATAGCCCACTTCCTAGACCGTGCCGTGACACTTACGCCATGCCCCTTCAAACTATGACCTGCCCCTTTTCAAGTAAGTTGTAGAAAACCTAGCTGCATCAAATTGCACTACTCTTTAGACAGATGTGGGTCAGATATAGTGCATCTTCTTTTTACCCTCCGTCTAGCATACATATTTCACGGATGATGCTCAGCTGAAAATTTATTTGCAGAGCATCTCTTATCATTTATCAATAAAAACGGATGCAACACAGATGTCATTTGTGTTGTGTCCATGATTTTCACGGACCCATAGACTATAATGGGTGCGTTTTGTCTGTATCACGGACCAAAGTAGTGCATGTCTCTGTGATTTTTTTCGCTGACCCACATTCAGTAAAAAAAATACTGATGTGTGAACTAACATATTAAAATCAATGGGTACGTATTCTGTCCATGGAAAATGTGAATGGCACACATCAGTAAAAAATGAAAGGGCGAATGAGGCTTCATACATATAATTTTTGGGGTGAAACTAGTAACAGAGAATGACGTGGTAATGTTTCCCCTTTACTGACATGAACTACACTGTTTAGTTGGGCCGACGGTCCAACTGTTAAAAGGTGTTCCGGTGGGCTCACAATACCAATGCACTGAAAAGAATGGATGGTCATTTAACACATGGCTACATTAAGTCGCCCATAGCTGTTTTTTGTAGTGGCTCTCTGATCTGGTTGATAAAATGGGGTCCAAGTAGAGACCCCACTCTATACCCTCCCCTACAGAGCATATGAACAGCTGGAAAGGTTGCAAGTAAACTGAATTGAATTATGTTGAGTTTCCAGTTATATATATATATATATATATATATTATTTTTTTTAAACTGTGCTAATATTTGTCAGGAGCTCAATATATGTATTCCTATTAGTTGTATGTAAAATGAAATTCTGCACTGAATGAGCATACCCAGCCAACCGAAGCAATACACCTAGTGAACAAATGCATCTTTCCACCTGTGTCATTTTTGCAGTACACACAACCCTCGGGCTCTATTTGTTCTGCATGCAATGCTGTCTGAATCCTAACCAGGTCCAGGGCATTTAATGATTTGGAGTCTGCTGCAATCCACTTGCAGTAATGAGCGGCTCAGGAGTATGCTCTGCACGTCGCCCGCTCGCAGCCAGCATTTCATTCCTCCCGTCAAGCCACTTCTGAAATGTATTTTTTGCAGAGCTCAGAGGTCCCTGCCTGCAGGGACAGAGCTCTATTTTTTTTGGAGGAGGTGGGAGTGAAATAGGCACCAGTTGAAACAACCCAACACCTGTTCCAAAGAGCACACAAAAAAGACAGGAAAGCAATTTAAATCTGCTTTGCTGTTTGTAAATGTGACCGAAGCGTGTAATTCAAAAGCTGCATATCCCGTGACGTTGCTCCCAGCGCTCTCTGCTGTTTGCCTAATTGGACAAGGGTTCATTTGCATACGTATGATGCTTAATGTTTAATTCATGAAGCTCAGCAAGCTCCCTGGATCTCTCCATTCCCACCCCCACATGGCTTCACTGGCAGCATAATCATAGATCATGTTGATAGCAGGTCCTTATTATTAAAGCTTTAACCTCTTTTTGTCTGACATTCAAGTTTTAAACGAAGCTCTTTCTTTCTTACTAAAATGACAAAATGTGAAGATAAAAGGAGAAAAATGAAAACCGTGCACCAATTATGTAACTACCCTATATACAATTATCTACTGGAAATGGAATAGGGTAGTATCTTGTTTAGCAAACCAAACCTTTATAGAATATAGTCTTCTGATATACATTGTGGGTTGTGCTGTCTGAATTTTTATTATATTGCTTGATCGTTTATTCAAATGCAAGTCTGAGATTTATTATAGAGAATAGGTATTCCTTTAAGGTTCCCTTAACAAATAGAAATTGTTTAAGGTACCTCACTCGAAATATCAGTGGTTGCCTCATATACCGTATTATGCATAATGGATTAGCTGAATAACAATGCAAAAATACAATCATTATGACGTCCAGTCCAATGTCAGTGCGTCTTTACTACCCATCCTCACCACAAAATGGATACCTGCAATTGGCAGCAAAGAAAATTATGCATTGTGGTAAGAGTCAAAAAATATGCAGCTCCCAGGCCGGCTCCACTGGGATGCACAGAATGTCGGTGGACCCAGACCAATTAAATTAAAGAAGGGGGTATATTCCAGCATCCAAATTCCAGATAAATGCAGTCTTTATTTCAACCAGTAAAAACAACCCAGAATGCAAACGATACGGTACACTACCTGCACATTTTGTGCGTGTAGCTCGCCCTTGCTCAAGAAAAATGATTCAGCATGGCTATTTACGCCACTTAAAGGAGTTGTCCAGCAAAAAAACATTCTACAGTTTTCAAACCAGCACCTGGGTCTGAATACTTTTGAAACTGCATGTAATTAACAATTTAGCATAACCACTGAGTTATATATAAAATTAGTAATAAAATGTATCTGTATAGCGCCACCTGCTGTTTGTTTTTTCGTGATTCTTTGTCCTGCTCACTGATAAGGCCGCACATGCTTAGTTTCATCCTTCAGCTGCCTACTGAGCTGTGATAGGGAGAGATGAGACACGCCTCCTGAGCTGTGATAGGGAGAGCATGGACATGTTCCCTTAGCTGCAGCAGAAAGAACACTCCCCATGAGCTGCCAGCTTGATATAAATCTAGCAGAGCAATGAATAGGGAGATCTCTGGATCCACATGAGGTACAGGGCTGGTTCTAGCTTTGTTTTGTCTTCTGGCCACCCTGAATTGAGAGGTGGCTGCAAATGTAGTTTGTAATTTGACACTTTTGGGACCATTTAAGGAGGAAACTAAATACCCTGAACCTTTCCTAAGATATGCCCATACTTCATATCAAGCAGGGTCATTTTAGTTGAACTCAACTTTGGGGCTACTTTCCAGAAAATATTAGGGTAGCAGGGTAACAAGCTGAATATATCCTAATGTCTTCAAGGAAATGAAATCTAATTCCCTGCAGTTTTTCTGCTTATCCAGCAAATGAGTTCAACTTAGCAAAAAATAAGAAAAAGTACTGATCTGTGCACTAGCATATACAGTTCTTTATAAATAATTGGGTTCCCTGCAATCACACACCAAACCAGTCCTTCCCAATAGTACCAATACTCAATATCCACATATTTTCAAATCACCATCAGTTGTAGCTTTGTGCTAATAAGCAGGATCAATAAGAGGGTGCATTCACACGACCTTATGTATTTTGCGGTTAGCAAAACTTGGATCCACCAAAAATACAGATGACGTCTGTGTTGCATCCGTTTTGTTTTTGTGGAGCCTATGTAACAATGTCTATTCTTGTCCGCAAAATGGACAAGAACAGGAAATGTTCTATCTTTTTTGCGGGGCTCCAGAACAGAAATATGAATGGACTAAAAATACGGTCATGTGAATGGGGCCATATGATGACATTCAGTCATTCTGAATTCTGAAAAAGACCAGGATTATACAGCATTAATAGATGCTTGAATACAGTGTCAGCCAAGAGGTGCAATTTAGCAGCACGAGACGCCCCTTGTAAAAATTTCACAATTGATGGCGCATAATTATTCTAATTAACATACATCATCACTAATCATTCCTGATTAATAATAAATGTTTTACAACAGTGATAAGGTCACCTGGAGGTGGCAACATGTCCGTCTCACCTTGTGCTTACCAGAAGTAATCAGGTGGAATGGGCTGACGTGTAAAGTGTTTGTCCACAGTATTATCAGTATTAAATTGTCACTGTTGATGAAACCAGAATAGTCCTTGAAACCTAAATACAAACAGAATCATTTCTTCTGCGTCATTTTTCTTGGAGATATTACTCATCTAATCAGCCATTTCTTCCATTTCTCAACACTTCGCATTCTCAACAGAAGACATTGCTCTCATCTTTTTTTTTTTATTATTATTATTTTTTTTTTCTGATCACCGTTCCTACTGTGAGTCCATTAATACAAGCTGTAAATGAAAATGATTCCTGATTGCGCACTGAAATTACTCGTTTCGCCCGACATCATTTATTATAAATAATAAACCACCCTGGGTTAGTTGTACGAAAAAGAATGCAATCTTTAAGCACAAGGCATAAACTAAACAGCAACCAAATTGTTATTCAAAATACCAAGCCCCTTAACAAGTCCTAGTTCACCTGAGACTCGTGGTGCTGCATATTCCCTATATATTTCCCAAACGACTGAATACAAGCAGAGTTAAATATCGGATATTAAAGGAATTCTTTTCAACATTAATTACAACACCCAGACAGTCCAATGAAATGCAAATGGGGAATTTGTGAAACCTGGAAGCAGGGTGATGCGTCAAGGTGGAGGGGATCAGGTTTGCATTGCATTAGCAATTATAATACACATTTTTCTGGAGGATATGCACATGTAACTAGAGTATTTTTCAGGGGTGTTTAGGGTTTACTTTAATTAATATTATTATTATTATTATTATTGTTATTATTATGAAAATATTTATATTTTGAATGGAATTAGGCCTCATGCACGACACACGACACTGAATAATGGCTGCGTGACAGCCGTCTAAGTAAAAAAAACCTCACCTCATCCACTTGCTCGATGCGGCAGTCTCTTCTCTCTTCATTAAGCAGGACCTGCCGAAGGACCTGCGATATGCGTGGTGATGTAACCACGTGGGAGCGCGCAGTGACGTCATCGTGCACCTTCGGCAGGTTCCGTCCTGTGAAGAGAGAAGAGACTCCTGCAGTGCGAGCAGTGCGATAAGGTGAGGTTTTGTTTTTTTTTGGCTGTGGGTCACTATGGGGTCATTATTTAAACCATGGGGGTCATTATAAAGCTGGGGGCGGTAAAAAAAAAAAAAAAAGAAATCACACACTATGGGGAACATTATTTTACCAGGGGCATACATGGGGGATATTATTAAAGCTGGGGGCAGCAAAAATAAATAAAAATTCCTACACTATGGGGGACATTGTTTTAGCTGGGGGCCTACAATCATGTGGGTATTCCCAGAAAGGTGGGTCTAGAAATAACTGCCAATCAAATTCATCCATTTTTTATGTCAGTTTTTAACGGACAGGAAAAACTGATGCAAAATGGCCATGAAAAACTGACAGTGTTTCCGTTTTTAATAGACTTTTTTTTTTTCACTGTCGTGTGCATGTAGACTTAGAATTTATGCGTTTGTAGAATTTTATGGTTCATATTTTTTTCCACTCTTCAAAAAGACACAATTACTATTATTTCTGTTTCTTACATAGCGCTGGTAAATTTCACAGTACTTTGTAGAGATTGTCATCAATCCCTAGGGCCATTCATGCTCACATGGATTTAAATCCAGGACCTCAGTTTCTATAGCTATTGCAGAAGCAATCATCAATACATGAGTAAAGAGGCATTTAGGAGCAGGCCGAGGAGCAATCAATTGTCAGGAAGGAAGCACCTCCACAGTATGAGGACGAGCGATTGATGCTACTACCCCTCATCTGAATACAAAATCATTGCTTCTGGGCAGCAAAGTGTTGTTCAGACAGAACGGAACCTGCCGAAGGTGCACGATCTGCTGCCCAGGAACATGATTGAGGTGTCCACACCTCCGATAATTTCACCCAATAAAAGAGCATTTCGCTCATTCATCAGGTGATCTGCGGCACCTTTAGACAGGCAGATTATCAGGAACAAGTGTTCATAGGAACGTTTATTCCTAATAATCTGCCCGATATTCAAGCTGAACTAGTTTCAGACAGGGGTGCACCACCAATGAGGCCAGGTAAGGCGATCGGCTCAGGCAGCACCAAGTAGGGGCAAGAGAGGGGCAGCCGAAGGGCCATGGGCTGAAGGGAAGGGGTTAGGTTAAAAAACTGACATTGGGGAGGGAGGTTGCCATTTATGTTTCCGCCTCAGGGAGCAGAAAGGCTAGGCGCACCCCTGGTTTCAGAGACCTCAGACCTGCAAGCAAACAATGGATATTGTAGAGAATTCAAAGTCTTATCCCAAAACTTGAGGTCTGGGAAATGGTGGCTGACAAATACTAGAATTTAGATTGTAAAATGATACCAAGGACACACAGTGCTCCATAAAGTAATTTACCAATGCAAAAATAAGCAGTACACTCATACAAAAGGGATTCACTCACCTAGGAATGGAGCACAACGCTGGTGAAGGTAAGTAACAGGAGAAGATAACTGTCTGGTAAAGGGTGTATTACACCCCGATCATGCAGACGATTGTCTGGAGGAAAGCATTCCCTATTGGCAATCATCTGCATGCTTGCTGAGGAGACCGCTGCTATATTACAGTACATGCAGCAATCTCCTCAGCAACATAGGGAGGAGTGATCGGTATGCCATCACTTGCCCCCATGTACAGCGCTTTGCCAGTGGCAGATCATAATTAGACAGCACGATCTGCCGCCAGCAAATCCTGATCTTGCAGCATGCCGAAAGATCTGGATTCCCATTCATCGTGCAATCGGCGGCAGTATTACACTGCAAGATGATCGCTAACGAGCACTTATACAAACTCTCGTGAGTGATCATAAGGCAGAAAATCTGCCCATCTGATACACCTTAAGGCCTCTTACACATGACCGTATGGCTTTTTCAGTATTTTGCTGTCCGTTTTTAACGAATCCGTTGTTCCTTTTTTTGTTTCCATTTTCATTCCGTAGTTCCCCAAAAAATCTCCATATGGTTTCTGTATGCGATCCGTTGTTTGCAGATCGCAAACAGAAACATAAAATTTTTAATCATTAATGTAATGTAAAGTAATGTGTTTTAACAGTAAACACATGGGCAAAGTGGACATGGATCAGCAAAAAACAAAAGACACGTGTTCCGTATGCATTCCGTATTTTTTGTGGACCCATTGACTTGAATGGGGCCACGGATCGTTGTTTGCGGGCAATAATAGGACAAGTTCTATCTTTCAACGGAACGGATATATGGAAATATGGAAACGGAATGCATATGGAGTACATTCTGTTTTTTTGGCAGAACCATTGAAATGAATGGTTCCGCATACGGATCGCAAACGGAGTCCGGAAAAACAGAACAGAAATGGAAAAAAAAGTTTTTGTGCAAGAGGCCAGAGGGCCCATGCACACAAACATATTTTCTTTAAGTGCCTGTTCCTTTTTTCTTATGGACTGTATGAGGAACCATTCATTTCAATGGGTCCGCAAAAAAAATGGAAGTTACTCCGTGTGCATTCCGTTTCCGTATGTCCAGATTTTTGTTCTGCAAAAAAATAGAACATGTCCTATTATTGTCCGCATTATTAAGAAGGATAGGAGTGTTTTATTAGGGGCCAGCTGTTCCGTTCCGCAAAATACGGAATGCACACAGACCAACCCCATTCTCAGGTGCCTGAGTGTTAAGGTCCTGCAAAGGTTGCTGTTATCTCTGCTTGGGTTTCTGGATTCTGCTATCTGTTTGATCCCTGCCTTCTTGCCTCGACTCTCCTGTTGTTGACCTTGATTGCCTGACCTATACCTGTGCTTCCTGCCCTTACCTACTGCATCTGGTTCCATGCACTGGTACTCCCTGGTCTGTCTGGATCAGCTGCCTCGTGGGCCAATCCGCCTCAAGAGGTAGCCACCTGGTGTTCCTATTGGGAAAGTCTATACCCACCACCAGGAGTACTGCGAAGAATGAGGGGTTCACTTAGAAAATCCCTCAGAGGAGGCACAGTGGGCTCACACCCGATTGTTCATGACACATTGCAGAATGAGCAGCTGCTTTATGTTATGACAGTTCATTTCCAAGGGTTAGGGAAGCTAGACCCATGGCAATCTAGAGATAAGGTATATAGAAGGCATTTGTGTGTATTTCTTCAACACAGGAGCTTGTGATAATTATTACCACTAAGTGGTAGCTTAAAAGGAATAATTAGGATGGTAAATCGTCAGTCAAGCTAATTTTGTGCAAAAGAAATGACACATAAATCTAAAAAATATTAAGGCACAGAAACAATAATGGCATGATTGGTTCCTCATAACTCTGGAAAGCCACACCGAAAAAAATATTTGCATTGTGTAACAGTAATTACATTTTATAGCCGTAAATTTGAAGATGAAGCCAGTTCTGCTTGCTCACAATACATTGTATTGAAAGCTCTGAAAAATGTCTCTTTTCATGGTAGTAATTGTATTAGACTCTAACGAAGAAAACAGGCTAAGGCCTCAAGCACACGGTCGTTGTGCGTCCGTTCCATGCATTGGGGACCTCAATTTGTGGTCCCCAATGCACGGTCAACGTCCATGCAGCGGCCGGAACAGATCGAGACCCATTCAACTTGAATGGGTCCGTGATCCGTCTGCACCACAAAAAAATAGAACATGTTCTATTTTTTTGCGGTGTGGAGGCACAGAACCCCACGAAAGCACTACAGAGTGTTTCCGTGGTGTTTCTGTCCGTGCCTCCGCACCGCAAAAAAATAGAACATGTAGCTCCAGATTGCAGACCCAATGGCCGAGCAACAGCCGTGTGCATGAGGCCTAAAGCAGATTTCAAAATACATTTAAGGGTCCATTCACACGTCCGTTGTTTAGTTCCGCATCTGATCCCGATTTTTCGGAATAGTTGCGGACAGAATTCGGACCCATTGATTTTCAATGGGTCTATAAAATATGCGGACAGCACAAAGTGTGCTGTCCGCATAATTTTCTCAGTACATAGTGTCCGTCAAAAAATAAAACATGTCCTATTCTAATCCGAAAATTGCGGATAAAACTTTATTGGAATAGGAAAATGTATTCTTCTATCCGTTTTTTTTTTGCGGATCCGCAAAAAACGGATGACAAACGGAAAGAATTCTTGGAAAATAGGATCCACTAAAAACGGACGTGTGAATGGACCCTAATTGGAGCAAGTCCAAACTTTGCTTTATAGAGTCAGCAATAAACAATGGCAGCAAAGTTGTGCAGACATTTTCAGCATATAACATACAGAAAAACAATTAAGTAAATACCTGCCCATCTGGACTCTATCTAAACATATCTTATCCTCACCTAAGCATCAGTTCAACATTACATTATTCCATGGCTCAGACTTCCCATACTAGCACTGACACTTTCTGCATTTTTATGCCCTAGTAATAAGCCAAGCAGTAAAACCTGAGTAGACGGAGGACTATACTGAAAGCCAGGGGCGGATTTTGAATTTAAAGTGGCCCTGGATAAAATATCAAAAGTGGCCCCCGTTTTGGGTCCAAATTGATGGAAGGCAGGGCCAGCAATATCATATTGTGGCACATTATACCGCCCCCAACAGAGTCAAATACCACAGTCCATCACAAAATACTGCCAGCAGCACAAAATACATCCCCAAAACGTCCACTGGCCGGCTGTGAGGGGGGCCCAGGAATTTCCCTGTAAGGTCTATGCTGAAAG
This sequence comes from Bufotes viridis, assembly GCA_033119425.1. Classification (NCBI taxonomy): domain Eukaryota; kingdom Metazoa; phylum Chordata; class Amphibia; order Anura; family Bufonidae; genus Bufotes; species Bufotes viridis. Next base: position 39,445,913 of record CM065599.1, read on the forward strand.
CCTGTAGTGGGGGAGAGGGAGTAATTGGCCCACCTGTCATACCCACCATTTCTTAACCCTTTAGTCACCCGCCTGTTTTGGGCCTTACTGACCAAGCCTTTTTTTTCCTATTTTCATTGTCGCGTTCCAAGAGCTATAACTTTTTTATTTTTCTGTCTAGATAGCTTTATGAGTCAAAGAAAAGAGCGATCCAGCACTTGATAATTAACTCGTTGTCACGTCTTTATTTCTCACATGTATGGAACACTATACAGTAGTAGAAATCTCCTCCCTCCAACACCAGTTAGGTTGACATGTTTTGACCCTCAGGTTCTTAATCATAACCTCCTCGTATGTTCAGGCTGAAGGGAATTTAAACCTTCCTCCCTCCAATCAAACAAGAGAAAAGAGTCCCAGGGAGGGGAAAACAGATTAGAACAGGTGGAAAAAGAAAGTAAAAAAGAAATAAAGATGTGGGAGGGGATAAATGGAAGAAAAGGGAGAGAGATCAATCCCATCCCCAACCTGAAACCATACCTAAAACACCCGTTACATTTATTTTTATAGGAACAATACATACAGACAAAGTCATGTGAACAAAATAAATTAAAATAACTCCATGGATCATCAGAACCAGACTAGTACATGCATTAGTTCCTAGGAGTGATATATTCAGAAAATCACATCATGTGTATATGACCCAGAGTCCCAAAAAACAATTACTGCTAAAACCAATGAAAAGAACCCCCAGAACAGCAATTACTGGGGTCTTTCTTGGAAAAAATGCCCAAAAAGATCGGGTAAAAATATAGAAAAATATATAGATTAATGAATCCAATAAATATTGCATTAAAACTTAACGCAGCAATTAATAGAAGTGCATTAATTATTTTATAAGATTAAGACCTAGTGGAACTCTAGTGTTCAGCCTACATATCCAATAGGCTTTACGTAGCAATATTTTTTTCTTACTATTGCCCCTTCTTAGTGAAACAGACACTTTCTCCAGAGTAAAGGTACAAAAGGTACAAAAACTACTAGTATTTCGGGTATGATTCGTTATAAAGTAGACAGCAGCATTAGAGGAACCCAGTGCATTGGGATTCTGAATATAATTAAGATGCTCACATAGTCTAACTTTAAATTGTCGGCTGGAACTACCAACATACATAGATCACACGCAGTACACTTTCTAACATAAATCACCTTAGTTCTACATTTTATGTAATCCTTGATCTGAAAAGTATCAGTGTGGTTAGAGTTCTCAAAGTGTGTGGTCTGGGATGCCACTCTACAGGTTTTACATGGGTGACCCCGCATTTGAAGAAACCTCTGTGTTTGAGCCATATATCCTTAGTCTGAATGGATATATTGCTGAACAGTGATGGAGACAAATGATTCCCTAAGGTTTTGGATCTTCTGGAAACAATGTGGCTACTATCTTTTAAGATATTATACAAAATATCATCATCATCATACAATATCGGTAAACATCTGTTGATAACATGCCGAATTTCCGAAAACTGGCAGCTATAGGTAAGCACAAGTGTAGGTTTTTGTTTTTGTGTTTCCCTACTAGTATGGTTTGTACCTTTATTTTTGCTATTGTTTCTGTTTGTGTTTTTATATTTTGTATCCAAGCTTGCAATATTAAGAAGTAAATTATTTCTAGATTTATTTTGGCTATATTGAGGGCTCTATGCAGCATCCAATCTGGATAGCCCTGACTTTTGAGGCGACTCCAGATAACACCGTATTCACACAAGAAGGCAGTGTCAGTGCTGCAATTTTTCTGTGCTCTTATAAACTCACCCACTGGGATTGCTTTAATTGTAGATGCAGGATGATGACTGTAAAGCCCTAAGGATAGCATTTCCTGAAATCTCCTTTCGGAATGTTTTAGTTTCAATAGTCTGATCTTGTGTACCTATCAGTTTAAGATCTAGAAAGTTGACAGTGCTTGAATCTGTGTAATGCGTGAACCGAAGGTTATATGCATTACTATTAACATAGTCAACAAAGTCTGGTATCGCAGACACATCGGCCCCCCATATAATGAGCAGGTCATTAATGTATCTGCCTTACCAGACTATTGCATCCAAAAAAGGATTATTAGCCGACTACACATAGCGTTCCTCCCAATATGCCATGGTGAGGTTAGCCAAAGACAGAGAATATTTGGCCCCCATAGATATACCTTTAATTTGCAAGAAAAATTTATTGTCAAACATAAAATAGTTATGCAACATCAAAAAGGAGGTAACTTCAGAGATGTAATCAACAAATTTGGGAGTGTGTGCTGTATACCTATGAAGATGGTATTCAAGTGCCCATATGGCTACTTGATGGGGAATCGAAGGATGCAGCGATACCACATCCAAAGCAATCCACCTGTTATTACTTTCCCATTGTTTGTCATAAAAGGCCTTCAATACTGCTGTAGTATAACAAATGTACCCTGGCAGTCATCTAACTAGGGGTTGGAGAAATGAATCCAACCTTTCTCCTAATTTTTCAGTTAAAGACCCAATACCCGATACTATGGGGCGTAAGGGGGTTGGGGATAACTTTTTATGTGTTTTTGGCAGCGCATGGATGATCGGAATCACTGCTGCCTCCACGTTTATGAAGTCATAGACTTTTTGACTGATGAAACCTCTGTCTAGTCCCTTCTTGAGAATGGCATTATATTCTTTCTGATATTTCAGTGTCGGGTTTCCATCCAATCGTCTATTCATGGAGGCATCAGATAACATGTCCATCATTTGCTGAAAATACATCTCCTTCCCTATAACTACTACAGATGTCAGCCATCTTCACAATTATATCAGCACGTTCCTCTAGGCATTGCAGAGCATTATACAGTTCACCAGTTAGATTTCCTTGTTTATTTGTGTGCAGAGACCTTTTATTATTTTCCTGAATAGTCACTGGTTCTTGCTCCAAAACCTCTTGAAATACATCTATGCTATTAGTCCATGAAGTCACTGGATAATAGCATGGGTCAATAGTTGCTCCCTCCAAATTCCTACTATCTGTTTGTAAATCCATAACCCTCAGTTCACACTTGCACGTTTTACAGCGCGTTCGGACGTGCTGTAAAACGCTCAACAGGAGAAAACTTATGTTTCCCTATGGGCATGGTTCTCACCTGAGCGTTTTACAGCGCGTTTGAATGCGCTGTAAAACGCCCTACGCTCAAAGAAGTTCTTAAACTTCTTTGGGGCGTTTTGTCACGCGTTTGCACCCATAGACTTCAATGGGACCGCGCGTAAAACGAGCGTTTAACACGCGTTAAAGTGTAGATATGCCTTTTTCAATTGGTCTCCAGAGTCAAGAATGCGCGTATGACGCGTGTTTCCTATTTGCAAAAACGCGCTGTAATACGCGCGTCTCAGAAACGCTCAGGTGTGAACCCAGGGTAAGGCAAACTTGCGACACCTGTTCCTCAAAAGAAAGGTTAGTGAATTCATTATCATTTGTCTGGCATCATTTCAATTCACCCCTTCTTTATCTGAGAAATATCTTTTCAGAGTTAAATTTTTTAAAAAAAATTTCACATCGATAATTGTATTAAACAGGTCAGAGTCACTGATGGGTGCAAAGTTTAACCCCAAAGCTAGAACATCAAGTTCGGCATCGGTCAAAGGAGTGTCTGTTAAATTTACAACATCTGACGATGTGGTCTGCATTGGAGAGAGATCTATTTCTTCTGTAACCTGGTGGTCATTGAATGGGGTTTCCTTGCGGGGTTTCCGCCCTCTTTTGTCTTGTTTTTTGAAACATCACCATATTTGGTTTTATTTTTATTTTTGTGTTTTTTAAAGTATGAGGGTTTTTAATGTACTGTAGACTGTTGCGATGTCCTTGCGGACCCCTCTGCATCAGAGAAGCTAACTTTCCGCACTTGGTCAGATTTCAATGACCCCTTTTGTATTATTTTTTTCTTTTTGTGACTCTTCAGAATTGATTTGGGAGTGTAGTAGATATTATCACGCCTCCCCCATTACTTGACCTGGTTATTATTATAGTCTGGCCCTTTGGAATTAAAGTTGTTTCATTTTCATTATATCTTCCTCCATCTCTTTTATGGTGCTCATCATTTTTTCTTCCATTTCAGCGTAGTCTGGTAGAGTTTCATATTTTCTAAGAGCATCTCGGTTTTTCTCAATTTCATATTGAATCTCCACAAGCTTGGTATTTTCAAATTCCATAATCAGGGACATTAAAGTCAGAGAACACTGAGATAAAATGGCATTCCAACGTTGCACAAACTCATCAGAAAAAATAGTGGTGGGAATCTTCTTGATTCTGAGGCTCCGGGGAATCATATGTTTTTCCACATATTTTGATAGCTTGGTATGATCCCACCAAAGTCTCATCTCCTGTATCATGGCTTTTTATAAATCATGGATTTTAAATTTCATGTCCAACTGATCCTGAGTGGACTGAAAAAATTTAAATTTGCTGTCTATGGTCGCTGCAAAGGCTATAGTATGTCAGAGACTGGGTGGGGGAGGAGAAAAGTCCAATTTTCAATCAAGATGTGTGACAACCATATATGATGCTAATATAACTGGATGCGGTGAGACACGGACAACCTTGTAACAGAAAATCCAAAAAAACAGCTTTTGTGTCCAGCTCACCTAATGTCCTCCGCGCACGGAAAACATTAGGTGAGCTGGACACAAAAGCTGTTTATTTGGATAGCTTTATGAGGTCTTGTTTTTTGTTGGACAGGTTGTAGTTTTTGGGATACACATAACTTTCTGATTAACTTTTATTAACTCTTTCTGGGAGGGAGATGGGGAAAACAGCAATACTGTCACTGCGTTTTTAGATTATAAATTTTCCATTGTTCAATTTTCGGTATAAATGACATAATATGATCATCAGTACGATTACAGTGATACCGAATACATATAGTTGCAATAAACCCCTTTTTTGAAAAGAAAAAAATGTTTTTGCATTGCCGCTTCCCAAGACCCATAACTTTTTTTATTTTCCTTCTATGGAGTTGTGTGAGGGCTTGATTTTTTAGGGACGACTTGCATTTTTCATTGGTATCATTTTGGAGTAAATGGCGCTTTTTGATTGCTTGTTATTATGTTTTTTTTTGTGGCAACTAAGAATAAACTAGCAATTCAGTCTTTTCTTTTTTTTTTTACGGTGTTAACCCTAGGGGAAAATTTATGTGATATCTATGTTGTCTGGGTCGTTACGGACGTGGCAATACCAAACAACAGATTTTTTTGCCAATTTTTTTCATTGAAAAGCGTATTTTCAGTGGAAAAAAAGCGTAATTTTTTGGGGGGGAATTTTTTTATTTAATACATTTTTTCCCTTTTTTTACCACTTAATAATCCCACAAGTGGACTATAACAGGCAGTATTTTGATTGCTTTTAAAATGCAATGCACTATCCCTATAGTGCATTGTACTTTAAAGGCAATTCTTTACTAACATTGACCAGCAGGCTGCACCAGAGAGGCACAGTCTGTTGGAAATTACTGAAGGCTGCTCTGTGACCTATATCAGACCCCTGCAAGCCTTCACACTCATCGGCACCCTGCGGTCCATGCGGTCCAGTAAAAGGAGCAGCGTTTACTACAGGAATTCCTGCTCCCACACAAAGTATGTTTCATGCAGTGAACACGCTCATTTGAAATTGGCCCTATACTAAGGCCTCATTCAGATGTCCGTAGTGTTTTGCGGATTCGCAAAACGTGGTTACTGTCCGTGTGCGTTCCACAATTTGCGGACCGCACATGGCTGCAACCATAATAGAAAATGCCTATTCTTGTCCACAATTACGGACAAGAATAGGACATGCTCTATCCTTTCCACAAAGCCACGGAATAGAACCACGGATGCGGACACACACGGTGAGCTGTCCGCATCTTTTGCAGTCCCATTGAAATGAATGGGTTGGCACACTTCCAGGCAGTCTAAATTCAAATCTACATAAGCGATCAGCTAGCGAAGATTTGAACTATAATTTACACCAGTTTGTGGCATAAATCATAGTAAGGGCTCATGCACACATCTGTTGTTGTTTTGCGGTCTGTTTTTCATGGATCCATTGTTCCGCATCTAAGTTTTTTTTTTCTCTGATTTAAGTCCTTTTCCGTTCCGTTATTCCATAAAACATATCCGTATGATTTCCGTATTTGATCCGTTTTATGCGGATCGGAAACTTAAACAGTAACTTATTAATCACCAAACACATGAACAATATGGGCTGGGCATAGCATTTCTACAATTTGGATCCGCAAAATACAGATGAAATACGGATGACATACGGATGTGTCCCGTGTGTGTTCTGTATTCTTTTGGACCCATTGACTTGAATGGAGCCACGGACCGTGATTTACGGACAAAAATTGGACATGCACCACTTTTTTGCTTAACGGCCATGCGGACAAACGGAAATGGAATGCCCACGGAGTACCTTCCGTTGTTTTTGAGGATCCTCTGAAATGAATGGTTCCGCATACGGTCTGCAAAAAAAATGGAACGGGCACAGATAGAAAATACATTTGTGTGGTGAGCCCTAAATCTGTTGAGCTGTGAGGCCACACCCCCAGCTAAGCACCACCCACTTTTCACTCTACTTTTTAAAAGTGGCAATAGAATTGAAAAGCCGCGAATAAAGGAGTCAAATATCAAGTGTGCTATCATTTTTTACTTTTTCACACCATAATAGTGGCATAAACATTTGATAATGAACGTGATTTTTAACGTCAATTTTTCTTGCACTAGTGCAAACCCTATGTGCTAAATTTATCAAATTTTACACATTGCTTGATAACTTTGGTACATTTTTAAAAATAGCACTTTTGTCTAGAGATTACTCCAGTTTTATACAACATGAATCTTGTACTAGAGTAAGGCCTCTTGCAGACGACCGTATGACTTTTTAAGTGTTTTGCGGTCCATTTTTAATGGATCCGTTGTTCAGGCTTTTGTTTCCGTTGTGTTTCCTTTCCGTAGTTATGCAAAAAATCTCTGTATGGTTTCCGTATGTGATCCGTTGTTTGCGGATCGCAAACAGAAACCTAAAATTTTTATTCATTAATGTAATGTACAGTAATGTGTTTTGACAGTAAACACATGGGCAAAGTGGGCATGGATCTGCCAAAACCGGAAGACATACGGATGTGCTCTGTATGCATTCCATTTGTGGGCAATAATAGGACAAGTTCTATCTTTCAACGGAACGGCTATACAGAAACGGAATGCATACAGAGTAAATTCTATTTTGTTTTGCGGAACCATTGAAATTAATGGTTCTGCATACGGACTGCAAACGGAATCCGCAAAAATGGAACGGAAAAAACAAATTCGTGTGCAAGAGCCTCAAGGGAGAGTTCACATCACTGTTATTTTCCTGTTCTTCTAACAAAGAAAGCTCAAATATTTGAGAAGAGAATACTTTGCTTTTCAGAGCCACATTTCTGTAGCAAAGGACTGATAAATTTACACCAAGGTTCTTTGTTTGTTATCTCACCCAACTGAAATGGGTTGTCCAAGTGTATGAAAAAAATAAAGCACTGTAAATCTGATGGTCAGGAATATATAACTAAGCTAAGCAAGTTTTAGACAAAAAAAAAAAAAATTATATTTCCTCATTTCCCTAGTTCTCTTCTGGCCCTTTGTTTACCTGTAATTACAGCAATCTCTGAGGTTTTCCTCATGCATATTTATGCCCCTACTCCTATTTTGCAAAGGGAGTGAATAAAAGTGCTGCCCTCTGTGAAATGTCGGACCGCTGGGATACTCAGCAGCATTTTGTATTTGTAGGACTACAAGTCCCAGCTGTACAAAGACACTGCTAATACACACAGGATCTTCCCCCTACCTGGTCTTGCGCAATGTTCTGAAGAACTTCTCCAGTCTGTGTCTGCAGGATGAGGAGGGCAGATCCTGTGTTTCTTCATTGCCTTTAGCTGGTCAGCAAATCCTCCAGCCCTGAGTCTGTGCTGCTGATGGTAGAAGGTGTTAAAGCTTCCTGAAGAATCCAGGGAGAGGGAGACACAAGGCAGACAGCAGCAGCCAGTGCAGGGGGTGTGGCCAGCACTGTGATATCTCGTGCACAGACACAGATCTGCTCCTTAGGCTTGTGCACAAAATATCATCAGAGCAGGGAGAGAAGCTGACATCACCAGTCATGTGACCCTCAATGAGATCTGAGAAAGGAGCCACTACAGATGAAGTAAGTGCATTGTAAACCCCTTGCATTTAATCATACCTCCCAACTTTTGAAAAGAAGAAAGAGGGACACCATGTGTGGCATGCAAAGTGCACTAGGCCACACCTCTAACTCCACCTAAAACATAACTAAACACCTAACCCCACCCAGTCCCCTAAACACCCCCACATAGTAACGAGGAAATTTGGCTTTGCAGCAAATCCATTTTTCCCTGAAATTCGGATCGAAGTCCACTTTATGTACTTCGATTCGCTCAGCGCTAGAAATGTTAGATTGCTGTAAAACTCGATATAAAGTTATGTCTCAGACAGATATGTAAATGATTACAGGTGTCCACAGTTGTCCATCATCCAGACACAGGTAGCACCCTCATTACACACTCCTATCTCTAGCCAGACCATTTGAACTGAGCAAAAAGAAATTTGGTGTCATGGTGCCCATTACATTTCCTGCCATTTACAACTAGCCACCATAGCCTTTGTTTGCAGTGCAGGGTAAAAACCCTGGACGATTAGGGACTAGAAATGGATCACCTTTGGCAACAAATCTATGGAGTGACATACTCCCACAACTGCTGGTGTGATGACCTGGAGAGCCATTGCATACAATAGTTAGTCACCCTTAGTAGTGATACGAGGGACACTAACAGCTCAGTGATATGTGCAGGACATTCTGCAGCCATGTTACCTACTAATTCCTATCCCTGCCTATCCCTTGGTTGAACTTGATGAACTATGTAACTCAAGTGCAAAATAGTACAGGCAATTGACTCTGAGCTGGCTTTTCCAGTCTCCCTTCTGGCAGAAGAAGGTTGTGTGCAAAAAAAAGGCCCTGTAGACACCTAGGGACTCTGAATACTCTACTTTTATGCAGTTTGTAACTCATCAAGAACCTTCTAGTGGGGGAGGGGGGTGAAGCTGGAGAAGCACTGCCTAACAGAATCAATGTTGCAGCTCACGGCCATCACAGATGTGCATTGTGCCTCAATACAAGTCAATAGGAATGACTAAGTAGTTCCCATATGTAAACAACCGTTTGACAGAACTAAAAATCTTAGATCTACATAGTTCATTATGGTAAGGTCTCATTCAGATGGCTATATGCTGTCCGCAAAAATGCGGATGCGTTTTTTTGCGGATTAGATGCTGTCCCATTCACTTCTATGGGGCCCTTTTCTTCCATTGCCCAGCTCAGCAAAAAAAAATGAAACATGTCCTATACTTGTCAGTAAAAATCAAGACATGGCCCTATTGAAGTCTATGGATCACCAAAAAAACGGAATGCAATCCGTTCTTTTGTGAAGATGCTGAACTGTCCGTAAAAAAAATGATCTGCATTTTTGCAGACAGCATATGGCCATCTCAATGAGCCCTAACTGTGCAAAATTATGAGCTTCTCAGTGCACAGGCTGGATAAATCTCAAAGTCTGTCAGTAATAGTATTAGCTGGCTGTGCATTAACCCTTTATACAGTGTAGTGCAAATACAGTGCAAATTAAGAGGGTATATTGCAATAAACAGATAAATTGCAAATCAACAATATAAAAGAGTATAAGCATAAACAATGGCATAAATCATTAGATAATGGCAAATTAACCCTTCAAGGTGCACTAAAGTGCTTTGCATAGCAGCAATTGGGGCAAATGTCCAGACTCCAAAGTACCCTTTCTTCAGGCCACTACATCTGCAACAAATCTATGACCAGTTGCTAGCATCTCTATGCATCTGAAGTGAACTTCTCTTTGAGCACCACTGGATGGAGCCTGTGATTTATAATTCATAAGACACCATCAGCTCTTCTTATTATATAATGGAGATGAGAATGTGTATTTCAAGTAAGAGAAACAAACATAGGTAAATGTTAGCTCATATGATGTTGGAGACAAAGTCAAAAGAGGCATCACTATAAAAAGCAAACATTAAAGGGGTTCTCCAGGAATTAGTAAAAAATGTAATTGCTTAAATATTATTTTATAATAAATATATTCACAAATACCTTTCATTTCTTAGAATGGCTTGTTTTGTCTAGGGAGCAATCATTAGGAGAAATAAAATGGCCGCCGTCCTGTCAGTACACATAAAACCTGTCCTAATCACAACAATGAGCTACAGAGCTGCCTCATCCTTGCTCTCTGCTCTGCTTGTCAGGAATTATGATCCTGAATACAAGTGAATCTCTGTGGGAATGGAGATGATGAGGAGACATGAGAGGAGGGTGAGGTGTGGCTAATGGGCAGCAACACTTGTTTACAGTCTCCATTACCACAGCCCCAAATTACCACAGTCTGTCCTGTCCGTCCTCTCTGTACTTTATGTCTTCTCATGAACTAAATTCCCCAGAGATTCAGCTAACGTTCTTATTATCTGTATTCAGGATCATAATCCCTAACAAGTAGAGAGGAGGAGGAGGAGGCAGCTCTTTGCCTCAGTGTTGTAAAGTAACTTGTCCTCATGTGTGATCAGTACAGGTTTTGTGTGAACTAATGGGACAGCGGCCATTTTATTTCCCCTGATGATTGCTCCACAGATAAAACGAGACATTATAAATAATGAAAGTTATTTGAGAATATATTTATAATAAAGTAATATTTCAGTATTTTCATTTTCATAATTCCCAGAGAACCCTTTTAAGTAAAATATCTGGGTTTTATTTATAGTTTATAAGGCCGAAAAAAGACATCTGTCCATCCAGTTCAGCCTGTTATCCTGCAAGTTGATCCAGAGGAAAAAAAAAAACTGTGAGGTAGAAGCCATTTTTGCCCACTTAAGGCCTCTTGCACACTGCCGTTGCTTCGCCTATGGGATGCTTCTGTGGGGTTCCGTTCCGCAAAAAAATAGAATTAGGAAGGTTAACAAGATTAGGGAGGTTAGCAAGTGGCTCAAGAACTGGTGTAGGAAGGAGGGGTTTGGGTTCCTGGAGAACTGGGCTGACTTCTCTGTCGGCCACAGGCTCTATCGTAGGGACGGGCTGCACCTCAATGGGGAAGGGGCAGCTGTGTTGGGGAGAAAGATGGCTAGAAGGTTGGAGGAGTGTTTAAGCTAGGGAATGGGGGGGGGGGTAATTACATTATAGGGGGGAATATGGTGCAGATATAGACCAGGGGCGAGGGGCGAGGTAGTGGGACTGGGGGAGGAATGGGAGGAAGGACTAAAACAGTTCAGAATGAAAGGTGTAGGGTAAAAAATATACATAAACCTCTCAAATCTATGTATACTAATGCCATAGGCATGAGTAACAAGACTGGTGAACTGGAATTAGTGATGTGTGAGGAGGACTATGACATAGTAGGAATAACTGAGACATGGCTGGATGATAGCTATGACTGGGCAGTTAATATAAAAGGTTAAAATCTGTTTATAAAGGATCGTCAAAACCAGAGAGGCGGAGGGGTCTGCCTTTATGTGAAGTACTGTCTAAAGCCCACAGTTCGAGAAGACATCTGTGAGGGACATGAACATGTGGAGTCACTGTGGGTAAAGATACACGGAGGCAAAAACAATAATAAATTACTAATAGGAGTTTATTATAAACCACCTAATATACCAGAGTTCTCAGAAAATCTATTACTAAACGAGATAGACGAGGCGGCAGATCATAATGAAGTCGTTATTATGGGGGACTTCAACTACCCAGATAAAGACTGGGAAACTGAACTGTACATCCTATAAAGGAAACAGGTTCTTGGCAATAGCCAAAGACAATTAACTTTCCCAACTGGTTGAGGACCCAACTAGAGGGACAGACATACTGGACTTAGTATTAACCAATAGACCTGATAGAACAACAGATGTGCAGGATGGGGGACACCTAGGAAATAGTAACCATAAAAGAATAACCTTCCAATTATCCTTTAAACAAGAGTTTCTAAAGGGAGGAACAAAAATACCAAACTTCAAAAAAGCTAAATTTAGCCAACTAAGAGAGGCCATAGGCCTAACTAACTGGGACAAAGTCCTGAAAAATAAAAAATAAAACACAAAATGGGAGATTTTTTAAAGCATTGTAACATCTAATTGTGAGAGGTACGTACTGTGGTAAGGTGCAGGGTGCCGTCGTGGATGGCAGGTATGTGTCACCGAGGTTCATAGCCTCGGTGAGGTAAGAGCCCGTTTTTGTTGATGTCAGCAGCAGCTAGTGCTACTGACAGAGTTTAAATAGCATGGCTGCAAAGCCGATCCGGGCCGGCTCTTACCGGGAGCAGCTAAAGTGTAGGGTGGGTGGCTGCTCCCCACGACCCAGTCCTGGTTTTGGGCTGGGTTTAAAAGCTCAGCCAGCACCAGCTGCTGGGAGGGTGTGATTGTCCTGGAGCTGCTAACACTGTTGTGGAATTCTCTGATCTGGAGGAAAGAGCTCAGCAAGGTGGTGTTTTTCCCTGCAACTTGAAGGTGGAATCTCCTGCGGCTGGGCCGACTGCTAGGTGTGAACCCTCACCTAAACCTCCCAGGTGACTGAACCCTGTGTTGGCCTGTTTTTGTTTGGCCACGTTATTTCTGTTATGTGTGAACTATCACCAAGAGACTGTTTTTCATTTATGTTGTGCAAGTGTGAATAAAACACTGTTTACTGCACATTCTGGACTCCTTGTTTTGCCTCAGTACTGCACCCGCACCGCTATCTACCAGAGCGACTCCCCACATTTGGTGGAGGATGCGGGCATGCGCAGTGAGGCTGGCGTGAACGCCGAAAATTTTTTGTTTCTGCTGGGCACGACTGGATGTCCTATATTAGGCCGGCAAAGTTGCAGCCTGTGATCCCTGACAAAATGGAGGCGGTTGTAAAAGCCCTTGTGGAGGCAAACCTGCAGCAGCGAGAGGCTAACAAGCAGCAGCAGGAGACTAATCAGCTGCTTTTACAGCACGTGATGGCTTTGCAAACGGCAGGAGCGTCCCAACACGTCCATGATGCCCGGAAAGCGGTCCGTGCGGCGATCCCAAAGATGACCCCTCGGACGACGTTGAGACCTATCTGGCGGTCTTTGAAAAGGTGGCCGTGAGGGAAAAGTTACCCCGTGACCAGTGGGCTGAAGTGGTCGCTCCGTTCCTGGCATCCGGACCCCAGCAGGTGTTCTCTGATTTGGCAGATGACCAGGCTGCTGATTACCCCACGGTGAAGGGGGAGATCCTGGCCAGACTGGGGGTGAACGTGTTAGTCCGGGCTCAGCGGGTCCACCAGTGGGACTTTAAAGCGGCTGAACCCGCCCGGCCGCAGTACTATGAGTTACTGCACAGGTTGCAAAAATGGCTGCAGCCTGATATTCTAAGTCCGGCTGCTATGCTGGACCGTCTGCTGGCTGACATGTTCTGGAGGGCCTTGCCGTACCCCCTTCAGCACTGGATCGGCCAAGTATCACCCACTAATGCCCTGGACATGGTCGACCTCGTGGAGCGCTATGAGGCCACAAAAACCTTGAAAGGGGGTGTTGTTGGGAGGGGGCGGTCAAACCCCGGAGGTCTCCCATCCAGTCCCGACGACTGGTACCCGAGAAACCTGCTCGGGTGTACCCCTGTAGACCCGGCCCCGATAGTCTGCTGGCGGTGTCACGAGCCTGGCCATGTGAGGGCCGACTGTCCACAGTGGGGAGAACCCATGGAGACTAATTATGGGTACCGGGCTTCCATGTATGCCCGGAGACTGTGTGCGACCGGCACCCCGAGACAATAGACAATCGTCATCTGTGCCAGGTGCAAGTCGGTGATAATCTTGCAGTGGCGCTGCTGGACTCAGGGAGCCTAGTAACCCTGGTAAGTGCCGCCCTGGTACAGCCCTCCCAGTATACGGGCCGGAAAGTTGGTGTGGTGTGCATACACGAGGACTATCCCACGGCTGTAATGTCTCTGTCCACGGCGGCCGGCACATGGACTTGTGAAGTGGCGATCTCCGCCAAGCTACCTTATGAACTAATAATTGGGAGAGACTTCCCTGGTTTTCCGTCACTATGGCCTGAGGTGAAAGTGACTAATAGCCCTGAGACAGGGGTAACCCTAGCAGAGTGGCCTGGTTCCAGTAGGAGGCCAGAGCCCTGGGAGCCGGAGTCCGAAGGGCCTGCGGTAGGGGTGACCACCACTGCTGCGGTAGAGGGGGAGACAACCCCACTGAGTGTAATGGTGGGAGACACGGAGGACTTGCCACCGGGACCAGAGTTGGCAGACCTCAATGTCTCCGGGGAAAATTTTGGGACCACACAACACCGGGACCAAACCCTAACCAGGGCCTGGGAAAGTGTCGTAATAATTGATGGTAAACCCCAGAAACCTGGGGCTGAATTAATGTTCCCACGATTTATTGTTCTTCAGGATATGTTGTATCGGGTGAACCAAATCCGAGGTGAGCCCGTTGAACAGTTGGTGGTGCCCACCGCATATCGCAAGCTGGTTATGGAGCTTGCCCACCAACATGTTCTTGGGGGTCACTTGGGGTGGCAGAAAACCCAGGACCGCATACTGCAGCGGTTTTATTGGCCCGGTGTGTTCAAGGAGGTAGAAAATTATTGTAAGTCCTGTCCGACCTGTCAGATAAATAGCCCCCAGCCACATTTCCGTAGTCCTCTGGTACCTCTTCCAATTATTGAGGTCCCGTTTGAGCGAATCGCTATGGATCTAATTGGGCCTGTACCAAAGTCTGCCAGGGGCCACCAACACATTCTGGTAGGTCTCGACTATGCAACTCGGTATCCGGAGGCGGTGCCTCTGCGACATACCTCAGCTAAGCTCATTGCCAAAGAGTTAATGGAAATGTTTTCCCGTGTGGGCCTGCCAAAAGAGGTTCTGACAGACCAAGGGACCCCTTTTATGTCCAAAGTTATGAGGGAACTGTGTAAATTATTGCGTATAAAGCAATTGCGGACGTCCGTTTACCATCCGCAAACGGACGGTCTTGTCGAGAGGTTTAACCAAACTTTAAAAAATATGTTAAAAAGGGTGGTGTCTAGAGATGGGAAGGACTGGGACCTGCTTCTGCCCTATCTCATGTTCGCAGTGCGAGAGGTGCCCCAGGCCTCTACTGGGTTCTCGCCCTTCGAACTGCTTTATGGCAGACACCCTCGAGGCCTGTTGGATATTGCCAAGGAAGCGTGGGAACAGCAACCTGTCCCCACAAAAGTGTCATTGAATATGTCACCCAGATGCAGGAACGGATGGAAAGGGTGTTGCCGCTGGTCCGGGAGCATATGGAGGCAGCGCAACAAGCCCAGAGTAGGGTGTATAATCGTCAGGCTCGGGTACGGGACTTCAATCCGGGAGATCGGGTTTTGGTTCTGGTACCCACCCTTGACAGCAAGTTCCTAGCTAGGTGGCAGGGCCCCTATGAGGTGATCGAGAAGGTAGGGAAGTAAATTACAAGGTACACCAGCCAGGCGGCGCAAGCCGGAGCAGGTGTACCACGTGAATTTACTAAAGCCGTGGAAAGATAGGAACATGGCCGACGACAACAGCCCCGGCCAGGGCTTCTAGGTGAGAAGGGTCCAGCCCCACAGTTCGAGGCCTGTGAAGCAGTAACCACGGTAAAAATTGCAGACAGCCTGTCTTCTAAACAAGTTCAGGAAGTCAGGGAGTTCATCAGTCGGAACACGGATGTGTTCTCGGACCTCCCTAGCCGCACGTCTCTCATCCAACATGACATCGTCACTGAGCCTCAGGCCAAGATCCGGTTAAAACCATACCGGGTACCCGAGGCTCGGCGACGGGCCATCGCGGAGGAAGTGCAAGTAATGTTGAAGCTCGATGTCATTGAGGAGTCGAAAAGTGAGTGGGCCAGTCCCAAAGTCCTGATACCCAAGCCGGATGGGACGTTGCGGTTCTGCAACGATTTTCGCAAATTAAATGAAGTGTCCAAGTTCGATGCGTATCCCATGCCCCGGGTAGACGAGCTTGTTGAGAATTTAGGGCAAGCCCGTTATTTTTCTGTGCTAGACCTCACTAAAGGATACTGGCAAGTACCCTTAACGGAGTCGGCCAAGGAAAAACTGCTTTTGTTACCCGCAGGGCCTGTATCATTATAAGGTGTTACTCTTTGGCCTGCATGGCGCCCCGCCACCTTCCAAAGGTTAATGGATATTGTGCTGCGACCTCATCGTCGGTACGCCTCGGCCTACTTAGACGATGTAATCATCCACAGCACCGACTGGGAAAGCCATTTGCCCAAAGTGCAGGCGGTAGTGGATGCCCTGAGGAAAGCTGGTCTAACCGCCAATCCAAAGAAGTGTGCGATTGGGTTGGAAGAGACCAAATACCTGGGATATGTAATTGGGCGGGAGTCATCAAGCCGCAGGTAACTAAAGTGGAAGCCATACGTAACTGGCCCCGACCGGTCACTGCCAGGCAGGTAAAGTCCTTCCTGGGAATGGTAGGCTACTACATGCGGTTTGTGCCCCACTTTGCCACAATAGCAGCGCCGTTGACAGACCTATTGAAGGGGCGAAAGTCTGGGAAGGTTAGCTGGAGTGAGAAGGCGGAGGAGGCTTTCTCCGCGTTGAAGTCGGCCCTCTGTGGGTCCCCGGTTTTGGTGACACCCGACTTCAACCGGGAGTTTGTCGTACAGACCAACGCCTCGGAGGTAGGCCTCGGTGCTGTGCTGTCTCAGGAGGTCAACGGGGAAGAACATCCCGTTGTCTTCCTGAGCCGTAAGCTCAGTCCCGCCGAGACCAGGTATAGCATAGTGGAGAGGGAGTGCCTGGCTATCAAGTGGGCACTCGAATCTCTCCGCTACTACCTGTTAGGGAGGAGGTTCCGTCTGGTGACCGACCATTCCCTCTCAAGTGGATGAGCCAGGCCAAGGAGAGGAATGCTCGGGTCACCAGGTGGTTCCTATCCCTGCAGAACTTCAAGTTCTCCGTGGAACATAGGGCAGGTCGCTTGCAGGGGAATGCAGATGCCCTTTCCCGCGTCCACTGCCTCACATGTGTCCACCCCTCAGGGCTGAACAAAGGGGGTGTGTGGTAAGGTGCAGGGTGCCGTCGTGGATGGCAGGTATGTGTCACCGAGGTTCATAGCCTCGGTGAGGTAAGAGCCCGTTTTGTTGATGTCAGCAGCAGCTAGTGCTACTGACAGAGTTTAAATAGCATGGCTGCAAAGCCGATCCGGGCCGGCTCTTACCGGGAGCAGCTAAAGTGTAGGGTGGGTGGCTGCTCCCCACGACCCAGTCCTGGTTTTGGGCTGGGTTTAAAGCTCAGCCAGCACCAGCTGCTGGGAGGGTGTGATTGTCCTGGAGCTGCTAACACTGTTGTGGAATTCTCTGATCTGGAGGAAAGAGCTCAGCAAGGTGGTGTTTTTCCCTGCAACTTGAAGGTGGAATCTCCTGCGGCTGGGCCGACTGCTAGGTGTGAACCCTCACCTAAACCTCCCAGGTGACTGAACCCTGTGTTGGCCTGTTTTTGTTTGGCCACGTTATTTCTGTTATGTGTGAACTATCACCAAGAGACTGTTTTTCATTTATGTTGTGCAAGTGTGAATAAAACACTGTTTACTGCACATTCTGGACTCCTTGTTTTGCCTCAGTACTGCACCCGCACCGCAATCTACCAGAGCGACTCCCCACAGTACCTTCTAGGAACAAAAGGCTAAGAAACAATGAGAAACCAATGTGGATAAATAGAGCTGTTAAGAAAGCAATAAATGACAAAAAGAAAGCATATAAATCACTAAAATAGGAGGGGAGCCAGGAAGCACTGATAAACTATAAGGAAAAAAATAGAATATGTAAAAAGCTAATAAA
Organism: Bufotes viridis; assembly: GCA_033119425.1. Lineage (NCBI taxonomy): Eukaryota > Metazoa > Chordata > Amphibia > Anura > Bufonidae > Bufotes > Bufotes viridis. Next base: position 39,463,811 of record CM065599.1, read on the forward strand.
AAACTGCCAATCTAGAGACCGAGATTAATTGCCAAAGAGAGTAAAACTAACCCTAAAATGTTCTTTAATTATATAAATATAAAGCAAAACTATTAAATATTTTTTTCTCCACTATATTCACTGAGGAAAATAAACTGTCAGATGAAATGCAGAATGTAAAAGTAAATTCCCCATTAAAAGTGCCCTGTCGGACCCAGGAAGAAGTACAACAGCAGCTTAAAAAGATTAAAATAGACAAATCGCCAGGACCAGATGGCATACACCCCCGTATCCTAAGGGAATTAGGTGATGTCATAGCGAGACCTTTATTTCTGATATTTAAAGACTCTATACGGACAGGAAATGTTCCACAGGATTGGCACATAGCAAATGTGGTGCCAATATTCAAAAAGGGTCCAAAAACAGAGCCTGGAAATTATAGACCGGTAAGTTTAACATCTGTTGTTGGTAAACTGTTTGAAGATTTTCTAAGAGATGCTATCTTGGAGTATCTCAATGAAAATAAGCAAATAACGCAATATCAGCATGGCTTCATGAGGGATCGGTCATGCCAAACTAATTTAATTAGTTTCTATGAGGAGGTAAGTTCTAGACTTGACAGCGGCGAATCAATGGATGTTGTATATCTGTACTTCTCCTAGGCATTTGACACTGTACCGTATAAAAGGTTAGTATATAAAATGAGGATGCTCGGACTGGGAGAAAATGTCTGTATGTGGGTAAGTAACTGGCTGAGTAATATAAAACAGAGGGTGGTTATTAAAGGTACATTCTCAGATTGGGTCAATGTCACTAGTGGGGTACCTCAGGGGTCAGTATTGGGCCCTATTCTCTTCAATATATTTATTAATGATCTTGTAGAAGGCTTGCACAGTAAAATATCGATTTTTGCAGATGCCACTAAACTGTGTAAAGTAATTAACACTGAAGAGGACAGTTTTCTGCTACAGAGGGATCTGGATATATTGGCGGCTTCTGCGGAGAAATGGCAGATGAGGTTTAACACTGACAAATGTAAAGTTATGCACATGGGAAGAAATAATGCAAGTCACCCGTACATACTAAATGGTAAAACACTTGGTAACACTGACATGGAAAAGGATCTAGGAATTTTAATAAACAGCAAACTAAGCTGTAAAAACCAGTGTCAGGCAGCTGCTGCCAAGGCCAATAAGATAATGGGTTGCATCAAAAGGGGCATAGATGCCCGTGATGAGAACATAGTCCTACCACTTTACAAATCGCTAGTCAGACCACACATTGAGTACTGTGTACAGTTCTGGGCTCCTGTGAACAAGGCAGACATAGCAGAGCTGGAGAGGGTTCAGAGGAGGGCAACTAAAGTAATAACTGGTATGGGGCAACTACAGTACCCTGAAAGGTTATCAAAATTAGGGTTATTCACTTTAGAAAAAAGACGACTGAGGGAAGATCTAATAACTATGTATAAATATATCAGGGGTCAGTACAGAGATCTCTCCCATCATCTATTTATCCCCAGGACTGTGACTGTGATGAGGGGACATCCTCTGTGTCTGGAGGAAAGAAGAAAAGAAGAACAACATTTAAAATTGCTGCACTGATTTTTTTTTTTATTTGCAGCTGTTCCAGATCCCTAAACCACCCTCCGTCCCTGTCCCTTCCTGCTTTTTTTTAACAATTAACTCTGTATGCGTGTGTGAGTGCTGCAGAGTACCGATCAGTAGTGTGCTCATTTACATCTGCACATTTTTTAGTTTTTTTTTTTTGTGTGTGAAAAAACAACTGCAGTTAGTGGTAGTTATATATTTCAGTTAGTGTCAGTTTAGATTTTTGCACTAACACACCATCTGCATGCATGCATTTTGCAGAGCACTGTAGTGAAGTTTTATACTTCAGTTTTTGCACACACACAATCTGCGTGTGTGCATGCGTGCTGCAGAGCACCGATCAGTAGTGTGCTCATTTACATCTTCACATTTTTGAGTTTGTTTTTTTTTTACATTTTTTTGTGAAAAAAGACCTGCAGTTAGTGGTAGTTATATAAATGGTATATATAAATGGTAGTTATATAAGTGGTATATATAAATTTCAGTTAGTGTCCGTTTAGAATTTTGCACAAACGCACCATCTGCGTACATGCATTTTGCCACCAGTGAGCACCAATCAGTAGTGTCCATTACTGATCGCGTCTGCTCAGTTTGCACTGCAAGTTTTTTTTTGTGCAGAAAATACATTTTTTTGTTTAGAAAAAGACTTTTTGTGCACAAAATACATTTTTGTACAATTTTTTCTCTCCTTTTTTTTCTTCTAAATTTAATTTCAAATTTATTACAAGCTCCTTCACATGTGAAAATACAACATACACACCCCTCACACTAAATAAAGGTTTCCACATTTCACACGTCACATCCCAACAAAATAAAAATGTCCCATCCATCCCACCGAGTATACTCAGCTGAAAAGGCATACGCCATGCTTGCCTCTGATACTGAGTCTGCTAGTGAGGGAGAAGAGGATGCCACTTTCCTCTACTCATCTACTGCCTCATCATCATCATCATCCACTAATGAGGGACCCTCTAAAAGGTGCTCCAGGGTAGGCGCGGAGGCAGCGCCCCCGGGTAGCAACGGAGGCATCCCCCCAGAGTTAACCCTTATGGACCCAACCACAGTGCGCAAAAATAAGAGAGGCCTCCCTAGATCCCTGGTAGAACAACCACTGAGAATGGGTGAAAGTAGGGCTCTCATTCATGAGAACATGCTGGTGGTTAAGTACAAGGACAAGAGGGACGTCCTTGTACTGGCCACCATTCACACTAACGCCAGCTCCCCTGCTCCTGTACGAGGTACCACAATCACTACCCCAAACCAGTTTGTATCCTGGACTACACCAGGCACATGGGAGGGGTGGATCTTTAAGATCAACTTCTGAAGCCCCACAGTGCCACATGAGAAACAAAAGTGGAGTACAAAAAGCTGGCCGTACACATTGTACAGATGGCAATGTGCAATGCGTACGTGCTATTTCAATCTACAGGCCACACAGGAATTTTCCTTTAGTTCCAAGAGGCTGTTATCAAGGCCCTAATTTTTCAAACCCAGGCCGGGGAGGGTCCCAGTATTTCTGGAAGTCATGGTGCCCGTGTCGTAACAGGGCAATATTTTCCAGGTCAAGTCCCCCAGACAGCAAGATAGGGAAGGACCCAAAAAAGATGCAGGGTGTGTTCCAAAAGGGGGATAAGGAAAGACACCATTTACCACTCCGAAACCTGCCCTGAAAAACCTGGCCTGTGCATGCAAGAGTGTTTTAAAATCTACCACTCATCCATGGAGTATTTTTAATTTTATCCTCTATGCTCCCTGTAATATTTCCACTTCATGTCTCTGATTTAGTCCACCTCGCTTGCATATCTACTTTCCAACAACCACTACATATTCTTTTCTTTAAGACAATTGTTAGGTCAAAAGTGCCCTTTCCACCACTTAAAATGTTTGTACGGGGATGCTCTTTCCAAAATGGGGCACTTCTTGGTGTTTTTAAGTTCTGGGGACCTCAGAAATTTTTTTAATGCGACATGGCACCGACACAGCAGGCTACAAGCACATATGGGGTTTTTCCTGAATGTGGAGAAAATGGGGAACATATACTGGGGTGCATTTTCTCCTTTAACTACTTGTGTGCTTTGAAATCCTTTAACAAGTGTTTCTGCCTTCTGTGAGACACCTGTTTGCTGAAAAGTACCCTTTCTACCACTTAAAATGTTCGTACAGGGGTGCTTTTTCCAAAATGGGGGGTCACTTCTTGGGGTTTTTAATTTCTAGGGACCTCATTAATTTTTTTAATATGACATGGCACCTAAAATCTATGTCCGTTTATTCAAGCCTGCAAAAATCATATTTTGCACTTTGCCTATAGAGCCCTGCTAGTGGAACACATTTAACAATGTTTTTAATGCCTGTTAGATGTAAATGGTTAAATGGAATAACAGAGAGTTTTACTTTGCCAAATGTATTAAAAAGATATGCAGCTTTTAATAAATCTCACACAAATGTTGTCATCTACTCCAGTATTAGTACATTTTGGCCAATGTTTTTTCTGTTAGTTTATAAAGTCTCTACGCTTACAAGCATGTAGTAGGAATTTAGTGTGAGCATTGGATAATTTAAAATATTTGATCATTTGAAATCTATCAGTCCTCACCCTGACATATGGATTGGAAAGCAGTGGGTCATAGTACAATGCATATAGCCAATCATACAAAGACATTCACCAGCACCTGCATATGCAGGCCTTAAATAGTGTGCATAGAACAGCTTACGCTGGCCAGGGTTGCCAGCTGTGCGTCTTGGCACTCTGGAAATCCGGGGCAGCGATCTCACAGTGGGTCACACAGCTGATCTGGTTTCCCAGAAACCGATTGCTGCTGCCACACAGAGGCGATGCCGGCCGAGGGAACCTTAACACTATATAACAATGCATATAGTATAGTACTATAGAGGCATGACCGGGAATTACTTCATCTGTCTCATATTCAACCAGTGAGTAGTATCCTTTCTTTTAGCTAATGACTTGTGAGAAGTGCCAGTCCTTATAATGGGATGAAGATAAATCATCAGCTATCATCAATTCCCTCCAGTGTGTCATGCATGTAAATGCAATCTATATGTTTGGTTCCATAAAACTAACCCTATTAGTTTACATCTATAATGAGACATCATTGATAATCCCATATCCACTGTTTTTATCCATTACCATTCATGTTATATATCATGCTCACCTTTTAATCCAGCTCCTGTCTTCACCAATTACAGGCAATGTTAATAAAAACCTGATATTTCCCATAGCCATGGTGCTGTATAAGCATTCCTTCAGCTCCTTTCTTCCTTTCCTGTCTCTTTATCAATACTTAAATGGTTACAGTGGATATATCTTCTAACAATGATAACCCTGTGTCACCCAGAAATTGTTCTGGAAGTTTATTAAAGGTGCTATCTCACTTCAGCAAATGGCATTTATCATGTAGAGAGCATTGATACAAGGCACTTACTAATGTATTCTTATTGTCCATATTGCCTCCTTTGATGGCTTAGTTAATTTTCCATCACATTATACACTGCTTGTGTCTAGTTGTTACAACCACTGCTGCAGTGCAGATACCAGGTGGCCAGGACAGAAGCTGCTGCGCATGCGTGCCTATGCGAGCTCCGAAGGTCCTGGCCGACGCTTTTCCCATTGGTGTAGAAGCACGACCACCACTGCTGAATTGCAGGGTGGTCAAAACCCCTGGATACAATCAGTGTATAAAGTGATGGAAAACGGAAGCAAGCCAGCAACGGAGACGATATGGAAAATCACAATTGCCTTGTAATAACTTTAGCTACATGATAAATGCCATTTGCTGAAGTGAGAAAACTCCTTTTAAGCTTTCTTTACCTGGCCAAGGTTCAGGTGCCCATCTTATATTCTCTGAGCATTAGCATGGTCCATTGACAGCTCGTGAGATTTATAAAACTAAGTGGCAAAAATCAGTCAGTAAAGTCTTGAAGGACATATAATTCTCATTCATTTCCCAAATTGATCAGTTCAACAAGGGTAAAGCACGGGGCACAATGAGCAGGACATCACACAATAAGATCTGCAATGACTCTTCATTGATCCACTGTAATAAATTCAGAGTACGCTCTACAATAGGACAGGCTTAATGTATTGTGTCGGCTCGCTGAAGACGGGGCATACATCTGGAAGGCTTCTGGAGAATTATTCAGTCAGCAGCTACTGAGACAATTTAGGAGCCTTTGGATATGAGTGACACGGTGACAGCTGACAGGACTCGATATATTTAGCACCAAGTATTATGTAATAGAAGGCAAACTGGATAATCTCTTTAAATGAAAGTGCAGAGCAGTGTGTGTTTGCTTTGGGGACAATAGATTCCTTTCTGGTTCCCCTTTTAGGAAGACGATGCAGGGTTATTATGACTGGGAGCAGCATTCCCTCCACCTCACCATGACAAAGCCTCTTTCCTTTTTCTCCACCTCAGTCTCCTCAGCCCATTTTTATTAACCTAGCCACAACAAACTGTGCTAATGACATTCTGATTGGAAGGTATAATTAGTCACAGCAAGGTCTTGCTTCACTTCCTTGTGCTGCTTATAAAACAGAGGAACACAACCTACAATTATCTGGGATTGTCAGAGGATGAGGGGTCTGGATCACTGCCTTCCCCTGACATGCTGATTTAACTCTTTCATTTTTTTAACGTATGTTCTACAGATGAGGGAATCGATTGTAACAAACCAATTCTTCTCATCAGCAGGGCTTCTTCACCTGTGGGGGGTTGTCGCCGCAGGTGAAGAAGCGCCCAACTGCCGCAAGATTGACAAGGTCGGACATTGAGCAGCATCTGCTCCGAAGCAAAAGCAGAACCTGTGTCCTTGCTCTGCTAATCGGAGGAGCAGCGCAAGCAGGAAATAGTCAGGGCTGGGCTAAATCTCCGGTGCTGCCAATCTTACGGCAGGTGGGCGCAGGGACAGCTCCCCGCAGGTGAAGAAGCCCTTCTGATGAGACAAATCAATTCATGTTCACATATTACCAGATATATCGTATTTGGTATGCTGGTTCCCTACTGTTGTAATAACTACAGAAGCTACCTTTCAACTTCAATATTGTGGAGAAGATACTTTTTTATGATCAAGAGGACCGCTTTCTTCTGGCATGGTTGTTTTAGTAAATATTAATTTTCACCATGAAATAATAATTCTGGATCATCTTTTCTTAACACTCAGTATTATGCTGTTCCTTTGCTATTATTAGTGCATATTTATGATGTTATAATTCCTTTTGGCAATAGAGTGTGACCCTATATGGCCTGACACTTACTAATAAATGCTGACAGGGCCAGTGTCATAGCAGGGTGCAGCAACCCCTACCTAGCTGCACGATTTGCTCTATACCACTGCCCACAATTGGATGATAGTCCCTTCCTGAATAAGCGCTGGCGCCAAGCAGGGAAGGAAATACCAGGGAGAAAAAATAATAAACTAGTGACAGATAAGCATGAAAAAATAATTAAGAATAAGGCAGAAAACAGACAAGTTGGGTCAGACCAGGAGAGACAGATACAAGTCAAATCAAGAGACACTGATCACTGATCAAAAATCATACCAAGTTGAAGTCGATACAGGAGAATCCAGATAGAAAGAGATCAGAAAGCAGATATTTACCAAGCCAGAAGATGATAACCAGGATGCCACATCAAGTCCAAAGCATCAGGCAGAAAGGTCAAGGTCAATATCAAAGT